>OW285243.1:46779977-47497477 GCA_935421215.2 Melolontha melolontha
GTTCATTACAGTTCGTATATATACACGTAGTATAGAAGTGAATATCATGTCTGTCTTCGGTAAGGTGCACTGATGATCTGTAAAAACAGTGAAATATCGATATATGCACATTCCGCGCAGATAAGTTTTTCACAAAATTTTTCATTTGTACTGACAACTTGTACAGTTGATGTCGCGGCTTGTTGCGTCTACAATCTAGGGCAAAAGTGATTTGCCGAATTGTAGAATTAAATGCAACAAATTATAGCGACAATCGCATGTAAAATGAGATTTAATAATTATTAATTCTCATACACATGAAGTTCATTACAGTTCGTATATATACACGTAGTATAGAAGTGAATATCATGTCTGTCTTCGGTAAGGTGCACTGATGATCTGTAAAAACAGTGAAATATCGATATATGCACATTCCGCGCAGATAAGTTTTTCACAAAATTTTTCATTTGTACTGACAACTTGTACAGTTGATGTCGCGGCTTGTTGCGTCTACAATCTAGGGCAAAAGTGATTTGCCGAATTGTAGAATTAAATGCAACAAATTATAGCGACAATCGCATGTAAAATGAGATTTAATAATTATTAATTCTCATACACATGAAGTTCATTACAGTTCGTATATATACACGTAGTATAGAAGTGAATATCATGTCTGTCTTCGGTAAGGTGCACTGATGATCTGTAAAAACAGTGAAATATCGATATATGCACATTCCGCGCAGATAAGTTTTTCACAAAATTTTTCATTTGTACTGACAACTTGTACAGTTGATGTCGCGGCTTGTTGCGTCTACAATCTAGGGCAAAAGTGATTTGCCGAATTGTAGAATTAAATGCAACAAATTATAGCGACAATCGCATGTAAAATGAGATTTAATAATTATTAATTCTCATACACATGAAGTTCATTACAGTTCGTATATATACACGTAGTATAGAAGTGAATATCATGTCTGTCTTCGGTAAGGTGCACTGATGATCTGTAAAAACAGTGAAATATCGATATATGCACATTCCGCGCAGATAAGTTTTTCACAAAATTTTTCATTTGTACTGACAACTTGTACAGTTGATGTCGCGGCTTGTTGCGTCTACAATCTAGGGCAAAAGTGATTTGCCGAATTGTAGAATTAAATGCAACAAATTATAGCGACAATCGCATGTAAAATGAGATTTAATAATTATTAATTCTCATACACATGAAGTTCATTACAGTTCGTATATATACACGTAGTATAGAAGTGAATATCATGTCTGTCTTCGGTAAGGTGCACTGATGATCTGTAAAAACAGTGAAATATCGATATATGCACATTCGCGCAGATAAGTTTTTCACAAAATTTTTTCATATATATATATATATATATATATATATATATATATATATATATATATATGTTGGTTTAGACTGTTTTCGGACATGTGTCTATTTTTATTTTTGATTGGTAGAAATGTTTGCAATGTCACTCTACAGGAGGTGTTATATAATGGGTAGGTCGAGAAATTATTTGTGCCCATTCTGTCATTTATGGAATTTGTATTTTTTTTGTGTGGATGCTTTTTAATATACTTCTTGATTTGTTATTTTTCTCAAATGTAATTATTTGTTTGTTTAATATGTTTTTTAGAGCTCTATTATTGCTTGAAAATTTGTGTTCATTTAAACGTTCTTGTAGATATTGTATCGTTTGCCCGATGTATACACCCTTGTAGTCGTGTGGAATTTCATATATATAAAGTGTTTTCTTTAATGTAGGTATTTTGTCTTTTTATTTTAAGTATAAGTTGTTGAAACCATCATAAATCAAATATTGTTTTAATTTCCTAGACGTTACTCCCAAAGAAACGTTCTTACGTTTCTGTCTTGTATGTATATATATATATATATATATATATATATATATATATATATATATATATATATTGTTACAATATTTTATGGATCAGTCCCCGTATACTCTTTAGCGTTCTTTGTTAATATCATATTGCTGCGTTGACAGCGATGCGTATTAGAATTTTCGGAAGAAAGTGGTGGAAAAGGTGGTGCGTGAGTTTCACTTTAGTTTTGCCATGTATCAAGTTGCATGTGCTGACTAGTTGAAGTCTTTTTATTGCGAGTTTAGCGTTATCGTTGATGAGATATGAGATTTTTTGAGAATTAAGCACTCTAGCGGTGGATGCGACTTTGTACTAATCACCTAATTAAGATATCAACTTGGGTTGGTTAATTACACGGTAACTGAAATCAAAATCCCCAGAATCTCTCTTGATAAGTTACGCTATCTTTTTTATTATTGTTATTAACCCCTTTGTTGTATTCATTCGTAAGTCTCGTGGTATCTTTTTCTGTAGTGTGTTAGGAACATACCCCGATGTTTGCAAATTATTCTACCTCGCATATGGACCACGAGCTTAAAATATATTGACCGGCCAGCCATCGCATGATTCGTCAAAGAGGTTTATCAATTCCTAGATGAAAGATAAGTGTCTTGTGTTAATTTGTGTCCCGAAAAATAATGCAATTCATTAAATCCAATTTTAATTGCCAATTCAGATATTTTTAAGTGATTTCACTTCGGCCATTTTATATGGTATTATTTATTTTTGTTGTTACTACTAAAGTAGAGGGGATTTGCCTCCTCTTCCATGAACTTGATCTTCAAGGTCATTGAACTTGACCTTCAAGGTCATTGACCTTGACCTTCAAGGTCATTGACCTTCAATCAAGCAAATGACGTCATACTGACGTCACAACCCAACCCAATGACGTCATACTCTGATTACGTCACATGGATACGTAACAACCTCCTCCACACTGATATACGAGGTTCAATCAAAAAGGAAAAAAATGGCGGAAGGAGGAGTTAAGCAAAAATGCATCAAGCCAAAAGGACATTAGAAAACAAAATGGCAGATGAGGGTAATGACCACGAGCTTAAAATATATTGACCGGCCAGCCATCGCATGATTCGTCAAAGAGGTTTATCAATTCCTAGATGAAAGATAAGTGTCTTGTGTTAATTTGTGTCCCGAAAAATAATGCAATTCATTAAATCCAATTTTAATTGCCAATTCAGATATTTTTAAGTGATTTCACTTCGGCCATTTTATATGGTATTATTTATTTTTGTTGTTACTACTAAAGTAGAGGGGATTTGCCTCCTCCTCCATGAACTTGATCTTCAAGGTCATTGACCTTGACCTTCAAGGTCATTGACCTTCAATCAACCAAATGACGTCATACTGACGTCACAACCCAACCCAATGACGTCATACTCTGATTACGTCACATGGATACGTAACAACCTCCTCCACACTGATATACGAGGTTCAATCAAAAAGGAAAAAAAATGGCGGAAGGAGGAGTTAAGCAAAAATGCATCAAGCCAAAAGGACATTAGAAAACAAAATGGCAGATGAGGGTAAGTTTGATAAACAATAAAGAAAAATACTTACAAGATGGAGGGCCCCCTTGCGGGGCCCTCTGAAGCAAAACCACACACCCCTTGTAGGGGCCCTCTGAAGCACCCTCCGAAACACCACACACGGCCCCTAGTGGAGCCTTCTGAAGCATCACCACACACGGTCCTCCTAATGAGACCACCGAAACATAACCGCACAATTGAATAAAACACAAGTGCACTAGACAAAAGTTAAATGAATATTGAAGGAAGTTACATACGACGTGTTATAAATATATTATTACGTCATATTTTTTTAAAACATGATATGGATTCAAAAGGAGAAGAAGGAATAGTTGAAGTTCCATTATATGCTACCTCCAATTATTTATAGCTGTTAAGCCCATCGAAATTCAAAGGCACTACTCACGAGGCTCGATGTAGGCAGCTCGGAACATGGACAAGTCTACCGTCAAATGATTTATAGTCATAAATACCCCTTGAAATTCAAAGGCACTACACAGAGGCTCAAGGTAGACGGCTCTCCCAGCTAGGAAGATTTCATATGGAGTTAGCTCTTAAAAGCAATAAAGCTTCCCCAACGTCAGTAGGTTTCTGCCGAAACATTAGGGTGTCGAATGTCGCTTTGGACCGAGCACCACAGCCAATAGACTGCCTAACGTATTTGGGTAAACTCCTGAAATGACCTGTCTCTTCAACTGATAAGTAGGAAGATATAAATTCACATGTTAACGTAAATAAATATGTAAAAAGAAAAAGTGTTTGAATAAATTATGTTAACGTAAAGTATTGATGCTAAATATAATCCCGAAAGGGTTGAGGTGTTGAGGGGTTGAGGCAAGGAGATACTAGCTCTGAAGCACCCTCCGAAACATAACAATACACGCCCCTAGTGCCCCCCTGTGGAGCCCTCGGAAGCACCCTCCGAAAACATAACCACACACGCCCCTAGTGGGGCCACCGAAAACATAACATCACAATTTAATAAAACACGTGTGCACTAGACAAAGGTTTGATGAATACTAAATAAAACCACATTCGGTGTTCTATAAGAATATAAATATGTTGACGAAGGAAAAATGAGGAATATGTTTTTTTTTCTAGAACAATCATATTTCGCATTATAAATAAAGAAATGCTGACTATGGTGTAATATGAAACCGGATGTTATTTGAGCCAGGCGTGATTAATAATCATATTTCGCAATATTATAAAAAATTGTTGACTGTAGTGTAATATGATACCGGATGTTATTCGTGCTTGTTTTTTACTAGATTGTGCATTAAAAAAAATGATGACGCATGTCTGTGAAATATTAATCCTTTTATTTAAACATACAGTGTCATTTATGTTTTGATATACGAGGTTCAATCAAAAAGAAAAAATGGTGAATAAAAAGAAAATGTCTAGACACTTTGAAGCAATAAATGAACGAGGAAATTAAGTTTTAAACATTTATTATTGATAAGTAGAAAGATGTAAATTCACATGTTAACGTAAATAAATACGTAAAAAGAAAAAGTGTTTGAATAAATTATGTTAACTTAAAGTATTGATGCTAAATATAATCCCGAAAGGGTTGAGGTGTCTGCAAGGAGATACTAGCTCTGAAGCACCCTCCGAAACATAACCACACACGCCCCCTAGTGGGGCCACCGAAATATAACCTCACAATTTAATAAAAGATGCGTGCACTCGACAAAGAAAAACAACCACACAGTAAGTTTGAAAAGCAAAAAAGAAAAAATACTTACAAGATGGTGGGCCCCCTTGTGGGGCCGTCAGAAGCAAAAACCACACACATCCCTAGAGCCCCGTTGTGGGGCCCTCGGAAGCACCCTCCGAAACATAACCACACGCCCCTAGTGTGGCCACCGAAAACATAACATCACAATTTAATCAAACACGTGTGCACTAGACATATTAATCCTTTTATTTAAACATACAGTGTCATTTACGTTTTGATATACGAGGTTCAATCAAAAAAGAAAAAAATGGTGAATGAAAAGAAAATGTCTAGACACTTTGAAGCAATAAATGAAAGAGGAAATTAAGTTTTAAGCATTTATTATTCAAACTATATATATTTACAATATAAATTAACAACCCAATCTAATGATTTCAACATCAAAATGTAAAGTATTGTAATGTAGATATAATATTTCTAACTTAAATAAAGCATTTACATATCACGTAATATTTTTTTTAAACATGATAGAACAAGTTTTTTCTCGGTGAAGCCTGTCTAGACACTTTGAATATTTTTTATTTTTTTAATAAGAGCAATAAATAAAAGAATGAGGAAATTAAGTTTTAAACATTTATTATTAAAACTATTTATTTACAATAAGAATATATAAATTACAATATGTTATTATACATGTTTTTATATAAAAATTCATGTAAAAGTTGAACTTTTTTTATAGTGCAAGCACAATTAGCTTCTTCATGATAAAAACACGGTTCATCAATCTTAACTAAAACGGAACAAATCTAATAGAACATATTCCATTAGATTTATTTAAAACGAAAGTAAACCCAAAATGTATAGAGAAGTTCTGGCATTTAATTTCACCTAACAAACAAATTGAACTAGAAGAATATCGACCATGTTTTATACCCTATAATACCGGGAAGGAACAAATCGACGGTCCACCACCCTCAAAAAATAAACTGTTCAGTTTGTAAAAAGAGTATTACCCAACAAGTCAAAAAATTTATAGAACCGAAGCAGAAGAAATTGAAACATTGTTAAATATATTTATGTTATATTTAAATTTAAATAAAAAATTATTAAAATCAAATTTAATTCGTTATTTTTTCAATATCGTATATTTTACACAACATATATGCTTACACATAACAAATATATATAATATAATATTATAATAAATCTCTTATTTAACCATATATTGTGGCTATTATCTAAGCCTAAAAATTTAACATATATTTTCTGTCTCTTAGTACCCAAAATTTTTTCAACCAAATAAATATCCTTATGTTTAGCTCTCTGTAATTCTGGTTCATAAAAATTGCCAAGAATAGATTTATTATTCATATCTTCTAATAAATATGTTGGAGGGTTAGAAATATTTACTCTTCTAATACGAAACAGCTCTGTTGTCCAAGAGGGAAAATATGACTTACTAAACAGAGAGGGCCTGCCCTCCTTCCACCAGTCGTGATGACTCCGAGGTAGGGTTAAGCTGTTGTGGATTAAGTTTTCCTAATACTGCAATCTAAAACAAAAAATTAAAATAATAAATACTGTAAATATACTATGATTTAAACTCGCATAATTACCTCTTTCATTTATTGCTTCAAAGTGTCTAGACATTTTCTTTTCATTGGTCATTTTGTTTTTTTTCTTTTTGATTTATATCGAACACAATATAATATACTGCTTCTAAATTTAAAATAAAAAATAAATAAATACTGTAAATATACTTTGATTTAAACTCTCCCATGGTTGTCGTTTAAATGAAATGTTTTCGTATCAAACTTAGATGTGTACAGCTATGCATATTATAATAACGCTGCAGATATCATGACAGGTGTCATTTTGATATGAATGAAAATGAAAAAAGCTTACCGTAGTATAATCTAAATACACATTATTTATTGTTTTTATAAGGTAAAATTAAAAATTTCAATTAAATTTATACTATTACAAGTTAGATATATATTGTTTACAGAAGAATCGAAATAATGATTAACAAATTCAATATACAGGATCCATTTAATAGATAAACTTAGGAAATTTTAAAGTAACATACTTCAAATATCTAATGATATATAATTGTTTACTTCAATGTTGTTGACTAGAAAATTAAAAGCTATATTGTTATATTATTTCTCTTTTAACATGGGTATGTATATCTATTATAAATAGGTAAAAATTATAATCTACTTGTTTTTTATTTTAAATAATTGATTCCTATAACCAATTATAATTTTCTATGTGAATAGCAAATACATGGAATACCTTTTGAATTTTTGTTTTATAATGACAATCTAAGAAAAAGGTGTTTAAATTAAATTATTTTTTATTTATACCATGTAGAATAATACCCATTTCTTTTATTTACATATACATATTGTTGGATTTTCTTTGAAAACATACTACGCAGAAATCATCTTTCCAATTGAATAAACCCTTATATTCAATTCGTATGTTGCTGTCTATTTTTATTGTTGTTTCATTGTTAATATAAATATTACATGCTTTTATATTTATTAAAATCATAGAAATAGTCATAAATTTTACAAATCTGTATACCTCTAATAGTATTTCTAATAACGAAATTTTGTATTTTTCCTCATTTAATACTTTAAATATATTAAAATAATGAATTTATCATTCTTTACTAAATTTTGAATTTCTCAATCAAAATTTACATGTTGACAATTTTTTCGAATAAAAATCACGTTTATTTAAACTTAAATAAAATATCTATTGAAAATTTAGAAATACCTTGTTAAAATAAGCAATATATTAATTTATCATCATTTGCAACAGAGAAATTAAAATCTTGCAATTGTATAAATAATTGTTATATTGATGGATATTAGAAATCATCTTTCCAATAGAATAAACCCTGTATATTCAATTCGTATGTTATTACATGCATTAATAAACTAAAACCGCAAAATCATCAAAAAAAATATCATGAAAAGTTCCACATCTTGCTGTGTCGGATGTCGATATTCAGCGTATTATTTTTTTTTTTTTAATTGCAAAATGTCAATATATAAATATAGATAATTCTTTTTGCAAATGTTGTTATTTATGTCGATTTTAAGTGTATCTTGGAACCAATACACTCTTGCAACAGTGATCCGGCTATTCCGTATACGAGGCCTACTCATAAAAAAGTATTTAAAAATTGTCGTTCCGATGAATCCTTTAACTATTGATGAGAGAAAATAATTTTAATAACGCAATTATCTATCACATTTGTGATTTGTCATTAAATGGAGATAAAGTGGCAGATCACTGTCATTTAACGGAGAAATTCAGGGGTGTCGCGCATTCAAATTATAATCTAAAGTTCAAAATTCCAAATATTATACCCTTGTTTCTACACAACATGAGCCATTATGACAGTCATCTATTCCTTAGAAATTTGGCAAACGATAATTTAGACATAAACGTTGTTCCGGTTAATAAAGAAAAATATATTAGTTTTACTAAAAAAAGTTTTAGTTGATAATTACACTGATAAGGCGGGAGAGATGTTTATTTAAATTTACGATTTATAGATTCTTTTCGCTTTATGGCATCCTCCATCGAAAAATTGTCAAATAATTTATCTACAACCGATTTTAAAGCCGTTAAATTACATTTTCCAAATATTGAACAATTCAATTTAATTAAACGTGAGAGAATTTTTCGGGATGAATATATAGATAGTTTTTGAGCGATTGAATGAACCAGCACTACCTCCAATAGATAAATTTTATAGTACCTTAACAGAAGAGGGTATTTCTAATGAAGATTATGTTTACCGATGCTTCAGGAGTTATATCGCACACAATATAGTATACTGTTTCTAGATCTAAAACAAAACAATCGTTTTAAATAAATCTAATGGAATATGTTCTATTAGATTTGTTTTAATATTATATATCCGACCATTATTTTCATAAACAAACTTGACTGCTTCTAATATTAATTCTAGATGTTGAGACATTTTATCTTAATAGCTGGTTTCAGTATACTAAGCTCATATAATATTTCGAACAGTATTTAAACTATCCCTTCCCCACCCAACAATTCTACAATATTAGAGGAGTATATAAAAATTATGTATTATTATTATAGATTGTACATATAGTTTTTAAGAAATAAATATATAGAAAATTTATCTTTTAATTATAAGTAGAAATATTTTAGCAACATGTTTAGCAACGGATATTTATTACCAATTATTAAAATATACTATATCTCGTGAAATAGACATACTTGTCAGTTTTATTGATAGATCAAATTGACTAGCGTATTATTTCAAATTATTCCACGGATTTTATTAATTTAATTTACATAATTAATTACCTCAAGGGAAAGACTTAACAGCAACTGATACAGCTTCAACAGCTACGAAACGGGTTTGAACAGCTAACTGGCTAGTTAGCTATTAATCGTATTGCACTATTAGGTAAGAAGTATTGCATACCTTCTAAATCAGTTCAGATATTTTGAAAAAAATATTACTATTACATTCGAAAACAATATATCGGTATTATTAAAAATTATATTTGTAAATGTATAATTGTATTATGTATAAAGTATTTGAAAACAATAAAATATTGGAAAATATTAAAATTATGATGAAAAATAGTTTTACTTACATGTAATCCCATGCTAAAACACTTTGAAATTGTAGAATAATACACATTTCTATTATTTACATATATTGTTGGATATTTTTTTTTTTGAAAAACATGCTACTAAGAAATCAGCTTTCCAATTGAATAAACCCTTATATTCAAATCGTATGTTACTGCTTAATTTTATTGTTAAGTTTCATTGTTAATATAAATATTATATGCTTTTATATTTATTAAAATCATAGAAATAGTCATAAATTTTACAAATCTGTATATTTCTATTATTTTCCAACTCCCTACATCTTTCCATCTACCTGAAATTAATTAAAAATTATTATACATATATACAAAATAAAGAAATTTCTATTAAAATTCATTAATTGGAAAAGTAGTTGAAATTTTTTTTTAATTGTTTTTGTTCTTATTTAAATCTTCATTTGATAAACTTTTTTGTAACAATATAAAGTATTTCTAATAATGAAATTTTGTATTCTTCCTCATTTAATACTTTGTAAATATTGAATATGTATTTATAAAAAAGGATACATTATTTTATGTCTAAATTAGTCTTTAACTTTTAATTGGAATAAATGTATATAGTTATGTGGTGCTGAAAAATTTCTCTACGAAAAAATACAATGAAGATGGTGTTGTAGATAGATGTAAAGTATTAGATACACTACGTATGAGAAAATCATTCGACCATTGAAATCAACAAATACAGACATGAGTGTTGTGAATTATACTTTTGTTTTTGTAAAAAATAAATTATAATATTAGTTTAAAGTCAAATAACAAAAGCAAAGAGAAGACATGTAAACCAAAATTTATTCAAGTACAACCAACACAAAAAATATTAAATCTGCTAATTTAAAATGTAATGAAAAATTACCAAATAGTCCATTTATATAAACTTTCATAAATAATTTAAGTAAAAACTTGAATACATACTTATATATAAATATACTTATTAGATTCGTAGAGAAATTTTTCAGCACCACATAACTATATACATTCCAATTAAAAGTTAAAGACTAATTTAGACATATAAAATAATGTATCCTTTTTTATAAATACATATTCAATATTTACAAAGTATTAAATGAGGTAGAATACAAAATTTCATTATTAGAAATACTTTATATTGTTATAAAAAAGTTTATCAAATGAAGATTTAAATAAGAACAAAAACAATTAAAAAAATTTTTCAACTACTTTTCCAATTAATGAATTTTAATAGAAATTTCTTTATTTTGTATATATGTATAATAATTTTTAATTAATTTCAGGTAGATGGGAAGATGTAGGGAGTTGGAAAATAATAGAAATATACAGATTTGTAAAATTTATGACTATTTCTATGATTTTAATAAATATAAAAGCATATAATATTTATATTAACAATGAAACTTAACAATAAAATTAAGCAGTAACATACGATTTGAATATAAGGGTTTATTCAATTGGAAAGCTGATTTCTAAGTAGCATGTTTTTCAAAAAAAAAAAATCCAACAATATATGTAAATAATAGAAATGTGTATTATTCTACAATTTCAAAGTGTTTTAGCATGGGGTTACATGTAAGTAAAACTATTTTTCATCATAATTTTAATATTTTCCAATATTTTATTGTTTTCAAATACTTTATACATAATACAATTATACATTTACAAATATAATTTTTAATAATACCGATATATTGTTTTCGAATGTAATAGTAATATTTTTTTCAAAATATCTGAACTGATTTAGAAGGTATGCAATACTTCTTACCTAATAGTGCAATACGATTAATAGCTAACTAGCCAGTTAGCTGTTCAAACCCGTTTCGTAGCTGTTGAAGCTGTATCAGTTGCTGTTAAGTCTTTCCCTTGATGCAATTAATAATGTAAATTAAATTAATAAAATCCGTGGAATAATTTGAAATAATACGCTAGTCAATTTGATCTATCAATAAAACTGACAAGTATGTCTGTTTCACGAGATATAGTATATTTTAATAATTGGTAATAAATATCCGTTGCTAAACATGTTGCTAAAATATTTCTACTTATAATTAAAAGATAAATTTTCTATATATTTATTTCTTAAAAACTATATGTACAATCTATAATAATAATACATAATTTTTATATACTCCTCTAATATTGTAGAATTGTTGGGTGGGGAAGGGATAGTTTAAATACTTTTCGAAATATTATATGAGCTTAGTATACTGAAACCAGCTATTAAGATAAAATGTCTCAACATCTAGAATTAATATTAGAAGCAGTCAAGTTTGTTTATGAAAATAATGGTCGGATATATAATATTAAAACAAATCTAATAGAACATATTCCATTAGATTTATTTAAAACGATTGTTTTGTTTTAGATCTAGAAACAGTATATTATATTGTGTGCGATATATATATTGTGTGCGATATATTATTATATTATGTGCGATATAACTCCTGAAGCATCGGTAAACATAATCTTCATTAGAAATACCCTCTTCTGTTAAGGTACTATAAAATTTATCTATTGGAGGTAGTGCTGGTTCATTCAATCGCTCAAAAACTATCTATATATTCATCCCGAAAAATTCTCTCACGTTTAATTAAATTGAATTGTTCAATATTTGGAAAATGTAATTTAACGGCTTTAAAATCGGTTGTAGATAAATTATTTGACAATTTTTCGATGGAGGATGCCATAAAGCGAAAAGAATCTATAAATCGTAAATTTAAATTAACATCTCTGTTTAGACCCGCCTTATCAGTGTAATTATCAACTAAAACTTTTTTTAGTAAAACTAATATATTTTTCTTTATTAACCGGAACAACGTTTATGTCTAAATTATCGTTTGCCAAATTTCTAAGGAATAGATGACTGTCATAATGGCTCATGTTGTGTAGAAACAAGGGTATAATATTTGGAATTTTGAACTTTAGATTATAATTTGAATGCGCGATACCCCTGAATTTCTCCGTTAAATGACAGTGATCTGCCACTTTATCTCCATTTAATGACAAATCACAAATGTGATAGATAATTGCGTTATTAAAATTATTTTCTCTCATCAATAGTTAAAGGATTCATCGGAACGCCAATTTTTAAATACTTTTTTATGAGTAGGCCTCGTATACGGAATAGCCGGATCATTGTTGCAAGAGTGTATTGGTTCCAAGATACACTTAAAATCGACATAAATAACATTTGCAAAAAGAATTATCTATATTTATATATTAAGACATTTTGCAATTAAAAAAAAATATATAATACGCTGAATATCGACATCCGACACAGCAAGATGTGGAACTTTTCATGATATTTTTTTTGTGCGGTTTTAGTTTATTAATGCTTGTAATAACATACGAATTGAATATACAGGGTTTATTCTATTGGAAAGATGATTTCTAATATCCATCAATATAACAATTATTTATACAATTGCAAGATTTTAATTTCTCTGTTGCAAATGATGATAAATTAATATATTGCTTATTTTAACAAGGTATTTCTAAATTTTCAATAGATATTTTATTTAAGTTTAAATAAACGTGATTTTTATTCGAAAAAATTGTCAACATGTAAATTTTGATTGAGAAATTCAAAATTTAGTAAAGAATGATAAATTCATTATTTTAATATATTTAAAGTATTAAATGAGGAAAAATACAAAATTTCGTTATTAGAAATACTATTAGAGGTATACAGATTTGTAAAATTTATGACTATTTCTATGATTTTAATAAATATAAAAGCATGTAATATTTATATTAACAATGAAACAACAATAAAAATAGACAGCAACATACGAATTGAATATAAGGGTTTATTCAATTGGAAAGATGATTTCTGCGTAGTATGTTTTCAAAGAAAATCCAACAATATGTATATGTAAATAAAAGAAATGGGTATTATTCTACATGGTATAAATAAAAAATAATTTAATTTAAACACCTTTTTCTTAGATTGTCATTATAAAACAAAAATTCAAAAGGTATTCCATGTATTTGCTATTCACATAGAAAATTATAATTGGTTATAGGAATCAATTATTTAAAATAAAAAACAAGTAGATTATAATTTTTACCTATTTATAATAGATATACATACCCATGTTAAAAGAGAAATAATATAACAATATAGCTTTTAATTTTCTAGTCAACAACATTGAAGTAAACAATTATATATCATTAGATATTTGAAGTATGTTACTTTAAAATTTCCTAAGTTTATCTATTAAATGGATCCTGTATATTGAATTTGTTAATCATTATTTCGATTCTTCTGTAAACAATATATATCTAACTTGTAATAGTATAAATTTAATTGAAATTTTTAATTTTACCTTATAAAAACAATAAATAATGTGTATTTAGATTATACTACGGTAAGCTTTTTTCATTTTCATTCATATCAAAATGACACCTGTCATGATATCTGCAGCGTTATTATAATATGCATAGCTGTACACATCTAAGTTTGATACGAAAACATTTCATTTAAACGACAACCATGGGAGAGTTTAAATCAAAGTATATTTACAGTATTTATTTATTTTTTATTTTAAATTTAGAAGCAGTATATTATATTGTGTTCGATATAAATCAAAAAGAAAAAAAACAAAATGACCAATGAAAAGAAAATGTCTAGACACTTTGAAGCAATAAATGAAAGAGGTAATTATGCGAGTTTAAATCATAGTATATTTACAGTATTTATTATTTTAATTTTTTGTTTTAGATTGCAGTATTAGGAAAACTTAATCCACAACAGCTTAACCCTACCTCGGAGTCATCACGACTGGTGGAAGGAGGGCAGGCCCTCTCTGTTTAGTAAGTCATATTTTCCCTCTTGGACAACAGAGCTGTTTCGTATTAGAAGAGTAAATATTTCTAACCCTCCAACATATTTATTAGAAGATATGAATAATAAATCTATTCTTGGCAATTTTTATGAACCAGAATTACAGAGAGCTAAACATAAGGATATTTATTTGGTTGAAAAAATTTTGGGTACTAAGAGACAGAAAATATATGTTAAATTTTTAGGCTTAGATAATAGCCACAATATATGGTTAAATAAGAGATTTATTATAATATTATATTATATATATTTGTTATGTGTAAGCATATATGTTGTGTAAAATATACGATATTGAAAAAATAACGAATTAAATTTGATTTTAATAATTTTTTATTTAAATTTAAATATAACATAAATATATTTAACAATGTTTCAATTTCTTCTGCTTCGGTTCTATAAATTTTTTGACTTGTTGGGTAATACTCTTTTTACAAACTGAACAGTTTATTTTTTGAGGGTGGTGGACCGTCGATTTCTTCCTTCCCGGTATTATAGGGTATAAAACATGGTCGATATTCTTCTAGTTCAATTTGTTTGTTAGGTGAAATTAAATGCCAGAACTTCTCTATACATTTTGGGTTCACTTTCGTTTTAAATAAATCTAATGGAATATGTTCTATTAGATTTGTTCCGTTTTAGTTAAGATTGATGAACCGTGTTTTTATCATGAAGAAGCTAATTGTGCTTGCACTATAAAAAAAGTTCAACTTTTACATGAATTTTTATATAAAAACATGTATAATAACATATTGTAATTTATATATTCTTATTGTAAATATATACAGTTTTAATAATAAATGTTTAAAACTTAATTTCCTCCTTCTTTTATTTACTGCTCTCTTATTAAAAAAATAAAAAATATTCAAAGTGTCTAGACAGACTTCACCGAGAAAAAACTTGTTCTATCATGTTTAAAAAAATATTACGTGAAATGTAAATGCTTTATTTAAGTTAGAAATATTATACCTACATTACAATACTTTACATTTTGATGTTGAAATCATTAGATTGGGTTGTTAATTTATATTGTAAATATATATAGTTTGAATAATAAATGCTTAAAACTTAATTTCCTCTTTCATTTATTGCTTCAAAGTGTCTAGACATTTTCTTTTCATTCACCATTTTTTTCTTTTTTGATTGAACCTCGTATATCAAAACATAAATGACACTGTATGTTTAAATAAAAGGATTAATATTTCACAGACATGCGTCATCATTTTTTTTAATGCACAATCTAGTAAAAAACAATCACGAATAACATCCGGTATCATATTACACTACAGTCAGCAATTTTCTATAATATTGCGAAATATGATTATTAATCACGCCTGGCTCGAATAACATCCGGTTTAATATTACACCACAGTCAGCATTTATTTATTTATAATGCAAAATATGATTGTTCTAGAAAAAAACATATTCCTTATTTTTCCTTCGTCATCATATTTATATTCTTATAGAACACCGAATGTAGTTTTATTTAGTATTCATCAAACCTTTGTCTAGTGCACACGTGTTTGATTAAATTGTGATGTTATGTTTCGGTGGCCCCACTAGGGGGCGTGTGTAGTTATGTTTCGGAGGGTGCTTCAGAGCTAGTATCTCCTTGCCTCAACACCTCAACCCTTTCGGGATTATATTTAGCATCAATACTTTACGTTAACATAATTTATTCAAACACATTCTTTTTACATATTTATTTACGTTAACATGTGAATTTATATCTTCCTACTTATCAGTTGAAGAGACAGGTCATTTCAGGAGTTTACCCAAATACGTTAGGCAGTCTATTGGCTGTGGTGCTCGGTCCAAAGAGACATTCGATACCCTAATGTTTCGGCAGAAACCTACTGACGTTGGGGAAGCTTTATTGCTTTTAAGAGCTAACTCTATATGAAATCTTCCTAGCTGGGAGAGCCGTCTACCTTGAGCCTCTGTGTAGTGCCTTTGAATTTCAAAGGGTATTTATGACTATAAATCATTTGACGGTAGACTTGTCCATGTTCCGAGCTGCCTACATCGAGCCTCGTGAGTAGTGCCTTTGAATTTCGATGGGCTTAACAGCTATAAATAATTGGAGGTAGCATATAATGGAACTTCAACTATTCCTTCTTGTCCTTTTGAATCCATATCATGTTTTTAAAAAATATGACGTAATAATATACTTATAACACGTCGTATGTAACTTCCTTCAGTATTCATTTAACTTATGTTTCGGTGGTCTCATTAGGAGGAGCGTGTGTGGTGATGCTTCAGAAGACTCCACTAGGGGCCGTGTGTGGTGATGTTTCGGAGGGTGCTTCAGAGGGCCCCCACAAGGGGTGTGTGTGGTTTTGCTTCAGAGGGTAAGTATTTTTCTTTTTTGTTTTTCAAACTTACCCTCATCCGCCATTTTGTTTTCTAATGTCCTTTTGGCTTGATGCATTTTTGCTTAACTCCTCCTTCCGCCATTTTTTTTTCCTTTTTGATTGAACCTCGTATATCAGTGTGGAGGAGGAGGTTGTTACGTATCCCTGTGACGTTATCAGAGTATGACGTCATTGGGTTGGGTTGTGACGTCAGTATGACGTCATTGGGTTGATTGAAGGTCTATAACCTTAAAGGTCAAGGTCATTGAAGGTCAATGTCCTTGAAGGTCAAGGTCATGGAGGAGGAGGAGGCTCCAGAATCGGCAAATCCCCTCTACTTACCAATTGAGCAAATCTGCATTAAAGTTTCATTTTAAATAAGATTATTATATTGCTATAAATTTCGTTTGCCGTCTACGTGTTTAAAACTATTTAATTGTGTTAATTTTCCTTTATTTAACTTGATTAATTATTAGAAAATAAAACACTTGGCTTAGTTTCACGACTTCTTTAATTAGATATACTAACAATTGTTTCGGCTATTAGGCCATTATCAAAGAGCTATCTAAAACTAAACTTACTCTACTTAAGGTTAACTTATATACCTGTGTACATTATGGGTGGGAGAATGAGGGTAATTGATATTTAAAATTGCATCGATATAGGGGGTATTTATGAATTCTAATTGTGTGTTTGTGATAACTCGATTTTGTTTTTGGGCTTTTTTAATTTCAAAAATCTCTAATATATTTAACTTTTTACTACATTATGAATGAGGTTACAGCTCTTTATATCGGGTAAGTGGTTCTGGTCTATACAATGTTCTGCGAACCCTGTGTGTTTAACACTATATTTTATATCTCTAATATGTTCTGTTAACCGTTTATTAATACATCTGCCACTCTGTCCGATATAAATAGCTTCACAATTCTGGCATTTTATGGAAGAATGTTTCACCAAGAAATATCTGCGAAGTCAACCAATGAAATTTCCTTTATTTGTGGAATAATTAAATAAATTTATCATCTGGGCTTCGAATCCCGCTTGCCAACCTTTTTACATTAATTATATATATATATATATATGTATATTTATATATATATATATATATATATATATATATTTAGTGTTTAAAGAATTTTGTTTTTCTTTTTTATTTTATTGGCCGTGTTTTAATATTAAAAATAATAGATTTTTATTGGTTTTAGCGACCTTTTATTGAATTTAGATGTTTGTTTGCGACGTTTCGACTTTTATCAATTCAGTCTTTTTCAAGCATCTGGAAACAAGAATCATTACAATGAACATAAGAACTGTGTTTGTTTTGTGTGATATAACAATTGAATTAACCATTTTTAATTTTAACATTATATTAAGAAATGAATTACGGATTAGGTTAGTGTTTTACGTTGAAAATTAAATAACATTAAATTAAAATAGCTTAGAATGGTAGGGGGACATTTATGTGATTAATATCTGTATGAATTAATTGGAGACTTAACAAATATTAACAATTTTTAAGTTTAAAATTAGATTAAAGATGATTACAAATTGAGTTAACATTTAACGTTGAAACTTACATAAAATAAAAATAAGAATGGCTAAAATGAACAGGAAAGTTGAATTACAATACAATACGTAAAGGGAACAAAGAAAAGTCAAATCAAACTCACATTGTACCCGTACCCGTGCAGAAAAAACAACAATGTGAGTTTGATTTGACTTTTCTTTGTTCCCTTTACGTATTGTATTGTAATTCAACTTTCCTGTTCATTTTAGCCATTCTTATTTTTATTTTATGTAAGTTTCAACGTTAAATGTTAACTCAATTTGTAATCGTCTTTAATCTAATTTTAAACTTAAAAATTGTTAATATTTGTTAAGTCTCCAATTAATTCATACAGATATTAATCACATAAATGTCCCCCTACCATTCTAAGCTATTTTAATTTAATGTTATTTAATTTTCAACGTAAAACACTAACCTAATCCGTAATTCATTTCTTAATATAATGTTAAAATTAAAAATGGTTAATTCAATTGTTATATCACACAAAACAAACACAGTTCTTATGTTCATTGTAATGATTCTTGTTTCCAGATGCTTGAAAAAGACTGAATTGATAAAAGTCGAAACGTCGCAAACAAACATCTAAATTCAATAAAAGGTCGCTAAAACCAATAAAAATCTATTATTTTTAATACATATATATATATATATATATATATATATATATATATATATATATGCACAGCTATGTTACTGATCTCCACATACCTAACACGAGCTCAAAACTCGACGATAGAGAATAAATTAATCCCAGTGTATTCTCCTGTAAAATGATAAATATACTTTCTTAATAGAGGCTCAAGAAAGGGAAAAGGAATTTTAATTTCCAAGATATACAAAGCAGGTGTAACGAAAATAGCAACGAAGCTCCGCCTAAAGAACTGTTAACGAGTCTCCTAGTGTATATAAATCGACAAAGGTACTCGTCGCACTTACCTCCAGCGATGTTGCCCTAACATGTAAGTTTACATTGGATACTAGGCCTAGTTACAGAGAATCTGAAATTAAAACCCTGGAGCTATACTTTTTCAAAGAGTCGAGAGATATATGTGTGTGTAACAATTTACATTTTAAATAATTGTAGACCAACTTATTAGATTTAAACTACACAGGAATACGTAACAGCTGAATGAGATGGACTATAACAAAACTAGTCTTTTTGTTATTGCCGATCACCTTCAAGATATTGTCTTTTATAATATAGTCGATAGTACAGTGGCGTGACAAAAATTTCTTAAATAACAAATAACTTGTAATTTTTTTTTCGCGCTTATGACAGGGAATTTTGGAAAAATATTTTGTGTTTATATTCTATATAATTATATCGTTCCATTTTTCATACATTGTTTTTTTATTTTAAGGACACTTGGTATAAAAAGATATTTTTCTTTTAATACTCCATTCTGATTATATTTTATTATTTTTTCGGGATTTGTAGTCAACATGTTGACATGGAAAGGTCTATAACCGCACAGCGAACCAAAATCATCAAAATTTATTATAAGAATCATCAATCAATTGTCAACATTAAACGGACATTCGGCGACATTTCGGAGACGCGAGAATATTTTCCGGAGATTCTAGCATTTAGTGCAACGTTTTAGACAAGAGGGTGCAGTAAGTGATCTTCCACGTGTTGAACGACCACGTTCTGCTATTACACAAAAGTGTTGAAGAACTAATAGCATCAGAAGATTTCATCAATTGGGCTTAAAACTCACATTACTTCAGCCCATTTTACATGATTTGCACCTTCTTCCGTGCAAAATTCAATTGATACAGACACTGAAACTATCTGATTATCTCATTTTAATAAAAACTGTTACTTTCGTCCCATCACAACGGATACCTAAACTCAGGGTTGCCAGTTTTTTAAAACGAAAGCGCCACCTCTACCCACCAAAAAGCGCCACATTCAAAAATTAAATTAAATAAAATAGCTCGTTTAAATTAACAATTAAGAACTGAAATAAAAACTATATTTAAAAAAACATTTTTGGTAGGATACACATCACAGTAGTTACCTACATTGCACACACATTAGAAACTCTATAACAAAAGAAAAACGACAAATAAAATAACCTACAATAATAATATAATGTATAGAATTCACGGTTGGCTCTCGGTGAAACATAATGAATAATTTACTAAATAAATCACTTGGTATATTTGTTTCACAAAATGTATTTAAAATATCTCTGACATATGTTTCGACTTATTCAGTCATTCTCGAAGAGTCATGTAAACTAAATAAAAAGTATACTCCTACCAATATTTATGCGTTATTTTTTGAAAAGGTTTATTACAGCATCGATTGTGGGGGTGTTTGAAAAATCCAACTGCGTGTTTGTGACCTGTCTGTTGAGATTTATGGCTTTTTTAATTTCTAAAAATTTCTAAGAAGTCAAGCCTTTTACCCTTATTACAAGAGTGTAAAAGTTTGAAATTATTAGCATTAAACAAATGAGAATTTTGAATACAGTGTTCCGCGAATCCCGTAACCATATTGCCATGTAGAATAGAACTTCTATGTTCTTTGATACGTTCTTTTATAGAGCGTCCTGATTGGCCAATGTATACCGCGTCACAATCACTGCAAGTTAATTCATACACCCCTGACTTATCACGCAATTCTGTTATTCCTTTATTGTTAACTAGAATATTACCTAAATTGCATTTATTTACTAGGATGACATTTAAACCTAACTTATTAAGTATATTAGAAACTTTATTGCTAACCCCAGGTATATAGTTTAGGGTGTGAAACGCTTTGTTAGTTTTAATATAAGTATGTCCGGAGTAAAAATTTTTCTTAAGGATAGCGCGTTGTTTTTTGTAAATCATTTTGTCTAAGAATTCTGTTTTGTACCCGTTGTTTCTAGCTATAGTTTTTATGGTATATATTTCTTTTTCGAAGTTCTCATTATTTAGAGGGAAGTTAATCAGTCTGTGTATGAAACTGTGAAATGCTGACATTTTTATATTCCACGATTGGTTGGAATTTGCCGGAATTACTGTATCTGTTGTAGTGGGTTTTCTAAAGATATCAAATTCAAATCGTTTCTCAACTCTTGTTAATTTTAAGTCTAAAAAGTTAATCGTTCCGTCTACCTCTTTTTCTATTATGAATTGTATTTTATTATTAAGGGAATTTAAATAATTAAGAAATTGGTCCAGCTGTCTATCAGTGCCGGACCACAAGCACAAAATATCGTCTACATATCTGCCCCAAAAGGAAAAGTATTTTAATAGTGGACTACTGTTGAAATTATTAATGTGTTTGTCTTCAAAATCTGCTAGTTATAGTTCAGCGAGTAAAGGGCTAAGAGGGCTACCCATCGGTAAACCGTTGGTTTGTTTTGTGTATAAAATTTTTTATGAAATTTGAAATAATTTTGTTTAAGACAAATATTAATTTGGTTAAATGAATTAGGTTAAATGAACTAAAAATTATTTTAAAGAGTCACATTCAAAAATCTATTCCGAACATCGAACTACAGAACACTTTATTTAACCTAATTAATATTTGTCTTAAACAAAATTATTTCAAATTTCATAAAAAAATTTAGACACAAACCAACGGTTTACCGATGGGTAGCCCTCTTAGCCCTTTACTCGCTGAACTATATCTAGCAGATTTTGAAGACAAACACATTAATAATTTCAACCGCAGTCCACTATTAAAATACATTTCCTTTTGGGGCAGATATGTAGACGATATTTTGTGCTTGTGGTCGGGCACTGATAAACAGCTGGACCAATTTCTTAAATATTTAAATTCCCTTAATAATAAAATACAATTCACAATAGAAAAAGAGGTAGACGGAACGATTAACTTTTTAGACTTAAAATTAACAAGAGTTGAGAAACGATTTGAATTTGATATCTTTAGAAAACCCACTACAACAGATACAGTAATTCCGGCAAATTCCAACCAATCGTGGAATATAAAAATGTCAGCATTTCACAGTTTCATACATAGACTGATTAACTTCCCTCTAAATAATGAGAACTTCGAAAAAGAAATATATACCATAAAAACTATAGCTAGAAACAACGGGTACAAAACAGAATTCTTAGACAAAATGATTTATAAAAAACAACGCGCTATCCTTAAGAAAAATTTTTACTCCGGACATACTTATATTAAAACTAACAAAGCGTTTCACACCCTAAACTATATACCTGGGTTTAGCAATAAAGTTTCTAATATACTTAATAAGTTAGGTTTAAATGTCATCCTAGTAAATAAATGCAATTTAGGTAATATTCTAGTTCACAATAAAGGAAAAACAGAATTGCGTGATAAGTCAGGGGTGTATGAATTAACTTGCAGTGATTGTGACGCGGTATACATTGGCCAATCAGGACGCTCTATAAAAGAACGTATCAAAGAACACAGAAGTTCTATTCTACATGGCAATATGGTTACGGGATTCGCGGAACACTGTATTCAAAATTCTCATTTGTTTAATGCTAATAATTTCAAACTTTTACACTCTTGTAATAAGGGTAAAAGGCTTGACTTCTTAGAAATTTTAGAAATTAAAAAAGCCATAAATCTCAACAGACAGGTCACAAACACGCAGTTGGATTTTTCAAACACCCCCACAATCGATGCTGTAATAAACCTTTTCAAAAAATAACGCATAAATATTGGTAGGAGTATACTTTTTACTTAGTTTACATGACTCTTCGAGAATGACTGAATAAGTCGAAACATATGTCAGAGATATTTTAAATACATTTTGTAAAACAAATATACCAAGTGTTTTATTTAGTAAATTATCTACAATAATAATCCAGTATAGAACATAATATCAATAATTACTACACTGAATCTATTATACTTTGTAACTCCTCTAGAGTTTTGTTACCGGTATCACAATTTTTGGTGTACATGGTATTGATGTTGAATTTATTCAACATATTTTGGGTTATCACAAAATTTTTACAACAGTCCTTTTCATAAAAACACTCAATTCTAATGTTCCTTCCACAGTCTATTAATAGTTCCTTAGATTTTTAACTTGCCTATATTACTTCCTGCAGTATGTACTTGCTTCAGTCTCTTGCATTCTTCCCGTCAATTGCCGTTAATATAAGTAAAACATTACATTGGTATTTGTGTTATTATCAATACCAACTACAAGCACAGAAAATTAACTAACATCCTAAATTTTAGCTACAAAAATTTTTTTAACGTTAATAAATACAAAATGCGTCTTTAGCAGCTGTTAGATGCCAAAGTTAGGGGCCACGCGCAAATAAAAAAACTAAGGTAATTTAAATTAAACCCCATAACTAGCAACACTGAACTGAACTAAAACTGACTAAGCGTATTAGAAGGAAGATATTTCTACCTACTGTCACAGTCCCATCCTCCCATTAACTTTCTCTTCATAGCAAATTGGCTTGCGTTTCTTATTATACAGACGTTAGCACTTGTCTTGCTGAATGAATGCAATATAAACACCTGATTGTAGTATCGACTACATTAGTTTAAATGCTGTAATTTACATTTCATTTACAATTGGTTTGTTTCAGAGATTGCCTTCTACCTCCGCCGGCCGTTCATATGAAGAGAAAGCAACCATCATCTCTTTTGAATAAACGTAAAAGGCGCCAAGTTGAAAGATATAAATGTTCACAGTGTAAATATCAAACAGCATACAAAACTGACCTTAATAATCATAGTATTACACATTACAAAGGAAAAGTGTACAGCTGCGGTATTTGCAATAAACGTTTCGAGCGAAGAGAAAATCTCAAAATCCATTTAACTAATCTACACGTTAATGTTGAAGAAAAAGCGTATCAGTGTTCTGTGTGCAATTTCAACACAAAGTACAAATCGAATTTGACAGCACACATACTCGGAAAACATAGCGAAACAAAGATATATAAATGCTCCAAGTGCGATTATCGAACATCCTATAAAACTTGTTTGCAAAGGCACCTTTCCTCGCACGAAGAAGTGAAACGGTATAATTGTTCAGCATGTGCATACGCTACAAACCAAAAAATAAATCTGAACAACCACATAAATGTGAAACATAGTGAGACAAAAAAATCTAAAACAAAAAAATTTAAATGCTCTAAATGCGAATTTCAAACAGCTTACAGATCCAGTTTAATAAGTCACTTTTACACGCACGACGAATTGAAACGACTTAAATGCCCTGAATGTGATTTTGAAACGAATAACAGATCATATTTAGAATTACATAAAAAGCAAAAACATTATGAGGGAAGAAAATATAATTGTTCGAAGTGTAAATTTCAAACATTCCGCAAATCTGACCTAAATCAACATATAGACACGCATGAAAAAGTAAAGAGATTTAAATGTTTGGAATGTGAGTATGCGACGCATAGGAAAGGCGATCTTAAAAGTCATTCCTATAGGCACTTAACGGCTAAACGATTTCAATGTTCGGAATGCCAATATACAACAAACCACAGAAGCAGCCTTAACCGTCACAACAGTTCACATAATAAAACATGAAGTGAAAATATGCACATAGTTTAAATGTAACATATTCTCTACATTATTTTCTGTATGGGACGAACTCACCATTGGACATTACTTTTTAAGAGTAAACAGTGTAATATTAATTAAATATTTCCACGGCATATAATTTAGGGAAAATAGCAACAAATTCAGTAGATATGAATCCGGAATCTCTGCTTTACTTTATTTTTTATTTCGTATTCAACAAATACAAATGGTAACATTCACAGTAAATATGTATAAGTCAACGGATATGTAACAAGATAGACAAACAGTGATATTTTACAGTAGATTTTAGAAATTGGGAGCACATCAAATACCTCGCTCGCACCAGTATCGAGCGCACTCACAATCTGGGTGGCCTTTGTGAGGTCTCCCATGGCGCAGACGCCTGGGAATTTCTGGCAGATCTATAGTTGTGTCATTGTCTATAGTGCACCATAGAAGCATTGTTCCGACTAGTCACTTTATCCTCACTTCAGCAGATTACTCTTGCATCGTCTAGTACTGTCCGCAGTCGGTTGAGGATCTTCCGATCTTGCTACCCGTTGTTAGATCCGGTTGGCAGTTCCTCATTTGTGGTTATTAGCGTCCACTGATCTCTAGGAGTTAATGATTTCTTCTATAGCTGTATTTTGGTCGCAGCTGGTGCCTTCCAGTTGGACGGAACCATGGAAGCTTTTCCTGAATTTTAACGAGAATCCAAAAGTGGAAGTTTAAGGTCGTACAGTTGCTGAAGTTCCTATTGGACGGAACCATGGAAGCTTTTCCTGAATTTTAACGAGAATCCAAAAGTGGAAGTTTAAGTTCGTACAGTTGCTGAAGTTCCTATTTGCTGACGACGATTCTCCTTATGTCAGGTATTGCAAGATTATTCAGATCTCTTATTGGTGCCCGTTATATGACGTTAACATTATTATATCCAGATGTGACTGCTAGATCGTCTGCGTGTAGAAAGCTGTTGGTTCTCTTAGTAGTTGGTGTGTATGTTAAAGAGTGTGGGGACAAGAACATTGCTGCACGTATAATATTTAGGTATATAAAAATTAAAAATAAAAAGATATTAAATAAATTCTGTGTTTTTCATAAAAAACTGAAAATGAATTCCATTAAAGTATTTGCACACCTAAGCAATAATAAGCCAATAGCGAGGAATAACCGAGCAAAAGCTGATCTTTGCAGTGCGTACCATTTCAAGTATATGAATTGATTCACTAACTTAATACGTCAAGCAAAATGTGGTCAAAAAAGAAGTAATTGGTGTACATGTTGAAGAGCGTGGGGACAAGAACACTTTTGTGCATATAATTTTTAAGTATATAAGATGTAAAAACAAAACTATATTTAATTAAATAAATTCTATGTTTTGCATGAAAAACTGAGAATTAATTCCATTAAAATATTTACTTACAATCAGTTAATAATAGTATAGTACATACCGAGGCGGAAAGTAGTTCATTACCGTCGAGAGATAGTAAGTTAGGAACTTAATCTCGAGACGGGAATGAATCTTTCCGCCAAGGTTTGTGTACTATTTTATTCACGATCGGTTAGTAATTAATTATTATATAAATTATTAAATCACTAAATTTAAAAAATATAATAGTATTAAATTTCATGGAATTTTGATAAATGCTTTTAATAAGTACTGTTGCTAGGTAACGTAACAATTAATAGTGATATTTTCTGAGAGATTACTAAATTATTATCGTACGCTTTTAAACATGGTCTTTCGGTAACAGTAAACAGTCATTGAAATTCTAATGTAGCAATTAATATTATGTAATTCCAAAAGCGAATAAATTATGAATTAAAACGTTGTCTTGTTATTTACTTAATAAAGATTTGTGAATAGTTTTATTATAATTTAATTTACTTATTTAAATGATACTGACGTTTAATAAATTCTGAAATGACATTACCAACTAGTCGGAAAAGTGACATAAGCTAGCCGGTAAAGTGTTATTACCTACCTTGGTATGTAACAGTGTATTTTCTAGCCGGTTTGAAGGTTAGAAATGTTCAGATTACTAACCGATCGTGAGTAATCTGAATATTTCTAACCTTTAGCACTTTACTGGCTAGCTTATGTCACTTTACCGGCTAGGTAATGTCATTTCAGAATTTATGAAACGTCAGTGTCATTTAACTATTCACCAATTGACGTACGTATCGTACAAATCTGTGCAATACATGGCGTACATGTCTTATTCCTCATTCTAATATTGTTTCATCAGTTTCATCACTGTGAAAACGGTTTATTTTCCCCATATTTAAAAGGTTAACTAATGCCTTCATGATTGACATTAGTTGTCAAAATGCTTGATTCTATTCATCTTCTATACAACTATCAAGGTTAGTAATTTTTGGTATGATCTTATGTAGGTATGCGTATAAAGAAAATTTACGGCATTACAAGATTGTTTAATATTTAACACGAAAAATAAAATACAAATAAAAATAAATATAAAACCATCACAAGAAAACATTAATATTTGGTCATACTACCATTTACTTCAATGACTCTATTCAATCGATGGGGCATTGAGTTTGCTAATTGCTGCATGTAATCTTCATCTGACGCTAATTCTTCCCAAGCATTTTCTATAGAGTCCCAAAGATTCACGTTAAGAATATTAATATTTTGAGAATAGAATTTTTTAGTTAATAAACCCCAGATATTCTTATTGGGGTTCAAATCTGGGCTGTTAGCGGGCCACGGTAACGCTTCAATGTTATTGTTATATAGCCATGTACTAACATCAGGCGTATGTACAGGACAATTATCATGTTGGTAAATAAAATTTTCCGGATATAATTGTCGAACAGACGGTAGCGTTACATTGTCTAATATATGGCTATAGTTGTCAGCATTGAACCGCCTGTCTGTCTACTTTGTAACAAACTCCTAGCCCCTTATAACTGCACCAACCCCATACATTTACGTTGAACCGTCCACTCTTTTGTACTGGATATATATATTGTAAAAGTTTGTCTTTTCGGGTTCTTAAATAAAACTAACAATAACTTTAGACACACACTATATTAATATTAAAACGTATAACAATATAAAACTAACTATTAACAATAAGCACATTTATGTTTTTATATTTATGTATCTATATTTATGTGTACTGCGCGAGCTCTAGGATCTAATGTCGCCATCCCTTCCTCGACGGCTTTTATATCGTGGCTTATATTTTCTCGACGCAGGCAGAACGATTGAGAAAATGCTAGAGGGTATGACGCGCTACGCGTTGTTGGATGAGTCATCACATTGCCCCCTTCTTAAGAATGAAGTTTCGTCCCGAAACATGTCATGTTTTGGTTCCCTCGACCGATGGCGAAATCGACAGGTAGGGCCTTTGTTACATTGTGACGTCATAGCGAAATAATAATCCACGATCTTATCTTGCCTGGATGGACAGGAATATTCATAGAAACACGTTGCTTAGTTCGGCAGTTATTATGCAGACAGCGCTGAATATTCTTTCACGCTCTGTCTTAATAATTTCTGGTTGATAGCAAGGTAGTTATGTTTGGTTGAATGTATCTCTTCTCCAGCAGGGGCGTACCGACGATCCTGTAGAAAGGTGAAATACGTATCTGCGTCTCTGGAGAGGAGATACATTCACAAATATATAACTTGTATTGTGTTCTTCACACCCCATTTTTAATAATATTTTATGTATATTATTAAAAATAATATTGTCTACTTAGTTTATTATTTATAAAATCACACCGGACACCATTGTAAAAGTTTGTCTTTTCGGGTTCTTAAATAAAACTAACAATAACTTTAGACACACACTATATTCATATTAAAACGTATAACAATATAAAACTAACTATTAACAATAAGCACATTTATGTTTTTATATTTATGTATCTATATTTATGTGTACTGCGCGAGCTCTAGGATCGATTGTCGCCATCCCTTCCTCGACGGCTTTTATATCGTGGCTTATATTTTCTCGACGCAGGTAGAACGATTGAGAAAATGCTAGAGGGTATGACGCGCTACGTGTGTTGCCAACCTTTGAAAAGTCAAACCCTCCGTCAAACCGCCCACTTACCCATGCAAACTTTATTGCAATATTTAATTTTTCGTTAAAAATGTAAATTTATTTTCTTAAATACTGTTTTATTTTTGTGTTTTATATATTTTTATTTATTATTAAGCTACGATGCATAGTCTAAATACATACCTACTCAATTTGTTGCTATTACAAAATGAATTAAATAATTTTTTTTCTAATATGTTTATATTTTAGGAGGGTAAAATAATAAATATGGTTTTAAAATATTACCAATTTATTTTCTTTAAAACGCACGAGACTTTATATATACAAATGATTGAGGGCTCCTTCTGCCATTTGTAGATACCTAGATGGGACCACGATCGAGAAGCATTACTGTTTATAAAATGATTTATTCAACAAAGAGCACTATACCGGCTTCTTTGTTTATTACTACACATACATTTTACCTATGTGTAACTTTAAAAAGAAAATTGTCAATGCATTAGCGGCATGCTAGACAACCAGTTATACACCAGTGAAGGATTTATCTATAGCTTAATTCTTAAATTAGTTTGCTATGGAGAGAAAAAGAAACATTTTTTTGTTAAATACTTCCAAATTTTTATTCCTACATGAATCTTAAATTAAATACATTTTACTGAAAAGTAGATAATTAATTTAAATGATGAATAAGTGCAACAAAGATGAAAAGGTAGCAATGATAATGTGGTACCAGAAGAATAACCGCCTTATGCATAGTCGCGAAGTTAATAGGGTGTTAGTACGCTATTAGTTAGTAGCTACTAAGAGCGTACTAAGATGCTTTTATCTTTTCGTATTCATAGTCGCGTATTTCATCATACTTAGTGGCTACTAACTAATAGGATCTTAGTAGAAAAAAATATGTGGCAACCGTGAAAACGGAGTTCGCAGGCATGCGAATTTTGCATGAAGGAGACATTTAAAATAGTTTACCTATTGGAATTGTAGGTTATTTTAAATACGTTTTAAATAATCTTATTTGTTTTAATAAATTTTATGATTTCTTGCTTTTAAATTTGATATAAGAAAAATGTAAGTGTAATATATAATCTTACTTAAAATTTGTATTACTGAAGTTATATAATTTTGAAAGTATGGAAGATCTAGTTGATATACAAGCTGAATTGCAAGACGTTGAGGAAGCACAGGTAGATATCATACAAAATCCCAAAGCTTATGGTGATGATATAGGTATATACAGATTTAACTGGCTTTGTAGCATATTTATTACTGAATTTATTTTAGCGGAACAACATGGATTCACATGACGATATCCACAGCAATTTATTCCGACAACAATTATATATGAAGATATTTTAATTAGTAGACTTTAACAATGTTAATAAATAATTTATTATTTATTGAAATACTTTAGGGATATTTTGATATAATTTTTATTAGTATTAAATATAATATATACATTTATAAGTATCCACATGTAACAAATATTCATACCTACTTTATACATGATGCAGTATTTACACGTAACTTAGATATAATTATACCTACTTTATTCTATATTTTAAATTACATCATCCTATTGTCATAATATCATATAATAAACATATTCAATTATAATTTTCACTCAATAACTTCAGCTCCAGTTTCAAGTAAACTTTTTCCAATACTAACGATATTTTTCGGTGCTTGCATCTTCATTTGTTGCCAATGTTCTCGAAGACGCTTTGAATCTTTAACAAATCCTGTAATAAATATATCATATTACTTCCCTTAAGATAAATGATTCATTTATAGCCAACAAAGTGACATATATATATTAAATATATTACATAAATACATTTATATCACACCATCCACCTACTACAGAACTAATATTTGCAAATAAAGCCCACATCATTCATCATACCATAAATACATATTAAACAGACTTTTTCTCATCAGTTTGCTTCATTGCATCTCATGGGTACTTGGAAACAGCATTCAAAAAATAATAATTAAAATTGTATAAAATTTTGTTGATAATGAAATTATAATGAGACACCACGCACTTCCATTATTATTAAAATTGCTGTATGCCGATTATCCGTATACTTACAGTTAATGAATTCATTGTTATGATTTTTACTCTCAATTTTGTATCATTTCGTTATGTTTTGACAGTTTGCGCTTTTTCTTTTTGTAGGTTAGCTAAGTTAGCTTTAATAGACACTTTAAACACGGTCTCAAACGCTATTAAGGATTTAGTAGCCTACTAACGTTAAAACGTTGTTAGTACGCATGAAACGCGACTATGAATACGGAAATTCTTAGTAGGATGTTAAAATGGTCTTAGTAGCGTGTTAGTAGCCACTAAAACGACTATGCATAAGGCTGTAATAGTTTAAGGACGGTCAGAGACATGTTTTCTATTAATTATCCTGATAGGCCTATACCTTGTACGAAAACAATTTTAAATATTTTTAACAAATTCAAAGAAGATTGTTGTTTTCTAAATTCACACAAAAAAATAATAAAATCAATCACGTATTAATAGAAAACGGAGCTCAATATCCTGTGTTATGTAGAGGAACGTAGGATCGCTTTTAGATGTAGCTAGGAATTTTGGAGTATCGTACAGTTCGGTGTACAAAACCCTGACATACAAGATACAAACTATCAAGAGCTTTTCGAGGAAGATAAAGTAAAACGAACTGATTTTTGTGAAATATTAGTTAATATGTTAAATGAAAAGGAAGAAATTTTAAATATAATAATTTTTATTGATGAAGCTACAATTACCGTAAATGGTGAAGGCCAGTGGCGGCTCGTGAGTTATGAAAGAGGGTGGGCACAAAAAAAACTTACCTATTTTTTGTACATAAAATCCATTCTCCTATTTTTAATACTGGAAAAGACGTCTATGACTTTGTTGTCAAAATCAGGGATAGACTGGATGAACTTCTTTTCTATTGATAGGACCGCCAATGCGTTCAGTCGATCTTCTGACATTGTACTTCTCAGAAATGTTTTAACGCGTTTGAGGGTAGAAAAACATCGTTCACATTCTGCTGTCGACATGGGCGTTGTACAGATAATATCCAACAGTTTGTATGTTTCCTTCAAAACCTTTTTTAGGTTGTTGTCTATTATAAACACTAAAGTGGCAAAACACCACCTACGTCACACATGTCATCGCGCTTATAAATTATTGAAAGTTCACTTTTCAATTTTACGCTGTCCAGCATAGGATAAGATTTCACAGTTTCATCAAAATGTTTTTGTGGAAATGAATGACAATAAGTTTTAAAATTTTGAGAATCAAATAATTTTACTGCACTTAAGTGATCCCTAAAATCAAATCGGTCGCTAATTTGGCTTAAAATAGTGTCACATACTTCCTTTGCAATAAAAGCTCTGTTATCTCCAGCTTTCGTTTTTTGTCTTTTCCTTGCAGTTTCTTCATTATTGCGTTCTTGATTGTCATTGTCAGTTGAATTTCTTAAATTTTTAATGTGAATAATTTACTGTTGGAATTGTTCAATTGCCTTCTGCAGTTGAGCACTGTTAATCTGGCGAATTTGAGTCTGATTAAATAATATTTCAACATGATGAAATGAAATATATTCAACCAGTAGAGAAATTCCGGGCAATTCAAATGTTTCAATAAACCACTTGCTTCACTAATAGCAACTGAATCCACCCCATCTTCATAAATAATTTTGTCTAAACATTCTTTGAAAGAATCCTGGTGTTCAAATAATGTGTTCACAGTTCGACTGTTGAAAATCCAGCGTGTAGGAGCAGCGCGTGGTAATCTACGTTTGACTATTTCATTAAGAGCTATCGTTCGTTTCGGCGATTGAGACAAAAAACTTGAAAATGAAAATTTTTTCTAGTGAATATAATGTGCATGTGGAAATGTTCTTTTGATAATATCTTGAACACCATTTGTCTTACCACTCATTACGGACGCCCTATCGTAACTTTGAGCGATTAGTTTATTGTTGTCAGACCCAGAAGGAGAATTTAAAATAGTTTGCAATTTATTCAGCAATGTTTTTCTTAATACATCAGCATTATGTTCGCTCGGCTTAAAAAAATACCAAAAGCGTTCAAAAATTTGTCCATTAAACACGTATCGAATAATAACAACCATTTGCTGATTATTAAAGGTATTCATTGGTCTCCAAAGCAATGAAATTTGCAGATTTATTATTTTTTTAAAATATTTCCTGCTTGTAAATTTGCCAAATTGCATCTAGCAATTCGTTTTGAATAGTTTTTGAAGCGCCTTTAAACACTTGTTAACCTTTCATATGTATTGTAATTACAGCGTCTAATTCAGCTGCAAAGTTGATTAAGCCTGCATAAATACCTGGATTTTCCGACGTCAATGTCTCATCATGGCCTCGTAACGCCAATTCAAAAGCTCCGCAAAATTTTATACACATAATTAACCGGCGCAAAATATGACGATTTTTTTCCACATCGTCGTTGTACTTAATTTTATGTCGCAAATAAGCACTGTCTAACTGTTCACGTATGTTCACTTTGCCAAGAAAACTAAAATCTACGCATATATTTATGTTGGAAACGGAATTTTCGTGTTTCTTTGCCCTGTCTGCGATATGCTTTAAATCATTCAACCCTTGTTTATTCCACGCACTAACCTCTTTCTTAAAAATTAAGCAGATAAAACAAAATAGTTTATTTGTTAGTGAACATCCGCAAATCCACTCATATTTTTCATATATATTTTTATTGAATACTTTATTGTAAGTTCGAGCTTTACTTGTAGAAGTGTAGTTTATTTGAAGATTAGGGATAGGCCCTCTTTTCTTCTTAATTAAAAGTTTTTCCTCAAATGATAGCGGGTTTTTTAAAAGATTTTGCACACAGTTAACTTCCATCATCAATAATAAACGTCGCTTCAAGCCTTTGAAATCATACACGTGTGGTACGCGCCGAAACAATACAGTCACAACACATGCAAAACGTTAACTGGAGTTGAGCAATTTTGTGCCCCAAATCGACGGCATGCGGCCGCTTCATACTCGGAATAGGTACATCTGAAATCGTGCCCCGGAACATAGTTTTGAGCGTTTACATAGTGTCTGTGGTGCGGAAGGAAACTTTGATACCATCGTTATAAAAATACGTAAAAATAATAAAATAAAATAATACACTGAATTACATACGAATTTCTCTGTGTTTATCTAAGTGGTCGGGTGGGCACGTGCACTTGTGCCGTTTAGTACCAGCCGCCACTGGTAAAATCAACTCTCAGAACTTACCTTACGTTGCTTTCAAGATTACCTTGAAAGACAAGACTTTGAAAACTTGCTATGAAATTAGACTTCACCTTTGTTGTTTTGTTTGTCTTAATTAATCGTTAGAATAAATAATTTCTTCATTCGAGCCTGAGATTTTGTACTTTCTTTTATAAAAACATAACCTAATTCTTCGTGGCTTTATTTTGCTCTGTATTACCCACTTTTGTTAGTATAAATATTATTGCCAAACCAGATTCTATAATATCGCGATAAATTTTAACTGTTTCGTAATAACAGATTAGATTTAAAAAGTTTCATGTATGCTGGAAAGTTTAATTTTTCAGTACAAAAAAATAATAGTAGATCCCTTGAACTAAGAGTAGCGGATTTACAGAATAGTTATTTTATTTGCATTAAAGTAGATCTGTAGTAGCCCTGGCAACACTGGTTTTACTAGAAGCACATGGTTCTCGTTCGCCGAAACATAAATATATGACTGGTGGCCTACTATGCTGCTAATGCATTGACAATTTTCTTTTTAAAGTTACACATAGGAAAAATGTATGTGCAATAATTAAAAAAGAACCCTGTATATTAGGCATCTTGTATCTATCTTAGACTTCTATTACAGGTAGTTTTTGTGCGCCGTTTTACTGTATGCATTCATCGTCACACCTTTTATTTTTTAAAAGGGCTTTTACTGAAATATTTCGTTTCATAATTACCATTTAGCTGAAAAGCTTGTTTTAAATCGGCTTTTAGTTAAAGAAAGAAGAACATCGATTAGGAAACTATCACATCAACTGGGCTTTTCCGCGCAAAATTTATTTGGCACAGACACTGATTATGGGATGAGATTAGCACATGCAGATAACAAAACTGTTATCTCCGTCATATGCAACGAATAACTGAACTAAAACTGACTAGGCGTATTAGACTGACTGAGACGCCATCTTGCGAATTAGGAGAACCTCGTCATACCATTTACCATATTACAGCTCAGTGCCCCCTTACAGACCCACCTGGAGGTGAGGTCAGTGACTTCTTTAAAACCACTGACTCCGCATTTGCCTGGATCACTGACCTTAATTTTAAAATTTATCTTTTAGATATATATTTTTTTAGCATACGCTAAATAATAGAGGGAAGATATTTCTACCTATTCTCACAGTTCCACCCTCTCATTAACTTTCTCTTTATAGCATATTGCCTAGTTTCTTATTGTACAGACTGTAGCATTTGTGTTGCAGAACGAATCCAATAGAAACGCCATAGCACGCTGTAAAGACCGGTTCCCGTCCGATCACCGAAGTCAAACAGCATCCGCCGGGGTCGGTTCGTGGATGGGTGACCGCTTTTAGATTCAAGTGCGCCACCTTTACATGCAAACATGCATTAATATGTGACGGCAGGCGTCTGTCTGGGACGCCAAGCGTCTGTCTGGCCAAATCGCGGCCCTTCCTACAAGTAGGTAAGGCCGCGATTTGGCCAGACGAACGCTTGGCGTCCCAGACAGACGCCTGCCGTCACATATTAATGCACGTTTGCATGTAAAGGTGGCGCACTTGAATCTAAAAGCGGTCACCCATCCACGAACCGAAATAAAATCTTATCCAAATCCACAAATTCTAGTGCTTTTAACAAAGTTATCGGGTAATATAAGAAGATCACAAAGTATTTGGATCCTTTGCAAATGAATATGTATGGTTGCGGCCTTTGAAAACTCAAACATTCGTTTTTGACGTGAAATGCAAAATTTCAAATATAATGTGTAAATCAAATTTTCATTAGTCATTTTGATGACTGTCACATTTAACAAATCCATAGTCAGTTTATTTTTTAAAATGTCGCAATTATCAGAATTATAAAAATCTGTTCTCGCCTACGGCTCGTGCCTCAAACTTCCAAATAGGAAGGGCCGCGATTTGGCCAGACAGACGCTTGGCGTCCCAGACAGACGCCTGCCGTCACATATTAATGCATGTTTGCATGTAAAGGTGGCGCACTTGAATCTAAAAGCGGTCACCCATCCACGAACCGACCCCGGCGGATGCTGTTTGACTTCGGTGATCGGACGGGAACCGGTCTTTACAGCGTGCTATGGCCGTTGCCAATTAATTTGATTTCTACTGGTAATATTAACTAAAGTTTCAAAAAGTAGGTAAGGCCGCGATTTGGCGATTTTCTGATTGTAGTATCGATCACGTTAGTTTAAATGCTGTATTTATATTTCTGTCGTTTCGGTTTTTTATTTTTTTTGTTATGGGTTGCTCAAACCTTCAACATTTACAACAAACCGCCAGTAGAGTATAGTATTCTAATATTTAATCATAATTGGTTTGTTTCAGAGATTACCTTCTACCTCCACCGGCCGTCCATATTAGAAGAAACCGACCATCATCTCTTTTAAATAAACGTAAAAGGCGCCAAGTTGAAAAATATAAATGTTCACAGTGTAAATATCAAACAGCATACAAAGCTGACCTTAATAATCATAGTATGAAACATTATAAAGGGAAAGCGTACAGCTGCGGTATTTGCAATAGACGTTTCGAGCGAAGAGAAAATCTCAAAATCCATTTAACTAATCTACACGTTAATGTTGAAGACAAAGCATATCAATGTTCTCTGTGCAATTTCAACACAAAGTATAAATCGAGTTTAACAGTACATATACTTGGAAAACATAGCGAAACAAAAAAATACAAATGCTGCAAGTGTGATTATGAAACATCCTATAAAACTTGTTTGGAAAGGCACCTTCCATCACACGAGGAAGTCAAACGGTATAATTGTTCAGAATGTGCATACACTACAAACCATAAAAAAGATCTGAATAAGCACATAAATGCGAAACATAGCGAGACAAAGAAATTTAAGTGCTCCAAATGCGAATATCAAACAACCTATAGAACCAGTTTGATAAATCACTTTTACTCGCACGGCGACGTGAAACGATTTAAATGCCCCGAATGTGATTTTGGAACAAATAACAAATCATATTTAGGATTACACAAAAAGCAAAAACATTACGAGGGAAGGAAATACAAGTGTTCGAAATGTAACTTTCGAACATTCTGCAGATCTATTCTGAAAAATCATATAGACTCACATGAAAAGGTGAAACGATTTAAGTGTTTGGAATGTGACTATGCGACGCATAGAAAAGGCGATCTTAAAAGTCATTCCTATAGGCACGTAACGGCTAAACGATTTCAATGTTCGGAATGCCAATATGCAACGAACTACATTGGCAGCCTCAACCGTCACGGCCGTACACATAAGAAAACATAAAATGAAGATATGCACATAGTTTAAATGTAACATATTCTTTACATTATTTTCTTTATGTAAAGTACTCATTATTGGAGCTTACTTTTAAGAGTAAACAGTGTAATATTAATAAAATATTTGCACGGACTATATACTCGTACATTAGTCATTTATTGCGTGTCCAACTAATATAGCAAGTTCAAATATAAAATAATTACAGTGAATACGAAGATTGTTGGGAACCTACGTGGCCTAACGCAGAGATAGAGCGAATTCGCAGGAACCTTCTTTATCATTCTGTAGAATTATTCTTTAATAGGGTAAATATGAGAGTACAGAGCGATCTGTCAATTAGTCTGTTTTTGACAGTACGCCAGAGTAAACGTCTCGTATGATTTTGTAGTAATAGAAAGTACTTTCCTTTGAAAGGCCTAACACCAACCGAAATCGAAGCAGGCATTCAACACTATTAGAATCCGCTCCTTCGTTTTCAATGGTTAAAAACTGGGACATAATAAAACATGAAAGGACGATATGCACATAGTTTAAATGCAACATATTCTTTACATTATTTTCTTTATATTAAGAACTCATGAGTTGGGACTTACGAGCAGTCGTTTTTATCATGCCGAACTAAGCAGGTTTAAATTTTAATGAAATCTCCCATTATGTTTTTTTTAAATCACATACCGCGAGTTTTTCTTATCTCTATACCTAGCCTATGTTCAGTTTCCAAAAGAATGCCTCAATGCATGGGAATGTTATGCAACCAATATCGCTCGATTATGTGTTTCAACAAATGTCAAAATCAATAACAGAAATAAGAAAAACACCCTAACCATAATATATAACAATAAATACTATATACGTATTTCAGCAACTAAGTTGCCATCTTCAGTAGAATAACCTAAAACTGAAAAAAAAAGAGTGTTAAACATAGCGTTTTTGGCTAAGGTAAACCTTAGAAGATATGCTCTTCACCAAATCGCCAGTGGGGTAACAGTCGCCAATCGCCAGTGGGATAACACTCAGTGTTATCCCACTTGCGATTTGGTGAAGAGCATATCTTCTAAGGTTTACCTTAGCCAAAAACGCTACGTTTAACACTCATTTTTTCAGTTTTTTTAGTATTTATTGTTGTATATTGTGGTTAGGGTGTTTTTCTTATTTCTGTTTCAGATTACAAGCCACAGTCTCCACCAATTTCGGATCAAAATCAATGTCGGTAATGTACATAAACGAAATAAGATTTTAAATATTTTAACATTTGACATTTGTATTCACCTAATTTTAAATATATATATATATATATATATATACCGGTAGGTCCAGTTCGCAACGGGCCATATCAGCAATGTGTGGCAACAGCGTATCCCCTCTACACTGCTTTAACTGCAGCACATTGCAGTTAAGAATTTAGTGAGACTTAAACCGCGCAAGGATATAGTCGTTTGCATATTCGTTCTGTATACGTAATTTGACCATTTGTTTCAGGCATAATAAGGTCGTTATATCTCCAAGTTATTATTATTATTGTATTCTTAGCTGCTACGGAAAAGTAATTTTAAGTAATAAAAAAACAATAACGTTTTCTAAAAGATAAAAGTAAAAAAATCAATAATTCTGCAAAATAAATTTAAATTTTAAGAAAGTCACTCAATATAGGCAACGTACACACGTTGCCACATCGCATTACGTTCCATACGTATATTGTTGCCTATGGCCCGTTGCGAGTTGGACCTATCGGTATAAGATGAAAAAATAGAAATTTCGAACTAGTATAAAGCTGGAAACAGTTTAAGGAAAGTGCGGATCTATTTTCTATTAAATATCTTTACAGGTCCATACTATCTATCGGAAAAATTCAGCCGATTACTAGGAAATTTGATTCTGGTAGCTGCATAACAAATACACACAGAAAGAAAATTAAAACCCCCCACATTCTTTCAGGAGACCTAAAATTAAGTGTGTTATGGTACATTGAAGAATGCCTCAGTCATAACATCATTAAGTAAAATAGCACAACAATTTAATATTTCGAAGACGTCTGTATTTAAAATTCTCACAGTACAAATACAAATCTTACAAGTTTTCTAATTACCAACAATTATTTCATGAAGATAGAATAAGACGTGTTGATTTTTGCGAAACACTATTTAATTTATTAAATGAAAATCATAATATGTTGAAGAAAATACTTTTCACTGATGAAGCGTCTTTTTCTTCGAACACGTATTGTTCCTCGATTTGAAAATTTAGCCATTGAAGGTTCTTGTCTTCAAATGGATTGAGCCCCAATTCATTCAACTGCAGCAATTACAAATTTTCTAAACTCAAGTCTTCCTTATCGATGGATAGGGAGGTTTGGTCCGATAGTTTGGCCAGCTCGTTCGCCAGATTTATCGCCAAATGACTTTTCTTTGGAGATACTTTAAATCTAAAATTTATGATAATGTAATTTTCACTAACATTGAAGATTTACAAGCACGCATAAGTACAGCCTGCGACGAATTACGAACCAAACCGGATTTTTTTAACACACCCTTTGCAGGAATTTCATAATCGACTCGCATATTGTATGGAATGTGAAGGTGAATATTTCGAATATTTATGAAAAAGTTAAAGAATTATAAATAAAAACAAACTTTTTTTCAATTTACCATAAAATTCATTTTAATATTGTTTGTGTAAGTTAAACGTTAAATAAATTATTTTCACACTTTGTTGACACTTACAACTAAAATGCCTTATTACGAGAAGTGATGACACTCACATTGTTGGTTGCATAACGTTCTCATGCATTGAAGTATTTATTTTAAAACTGAACATAGGTGTATTCATATGTTATGTTCAGTGATATAAAAAACTCATGGTATGTCTTGGTAACTTGTGTGCCAATTTACAAACGTTCTTAATTTTACTATCTGTCAGTTTGTGTTGATTCCACTTTTGCTAATTATGTATTAGAAGAAAACCATATAAGGATTTTCAAATTATACATTTAGAAAATAAAAGCAATAAATTAAATTTACTGGAAAGTTTAGAAATCAATAAATAAATTAAAACAATCACAAATTTTACTTAATGACCAATTAGATTTAAATAACTCGCCTTTGTTAAATTTATTCATTTAAATACTGTTTAGACGATAATAGAAATGTACATTTACTTTTTACAAATTTTATGCGTAAATATGATTAGTACCCTATAACAGTTAGGGCTAACCAGATTGGCCATATTTTCTCAATCCTACAATATTTGTGTAAATTCTTAGATTTTTAAAAACGTAAAATAATACTAACCTTGTTGATTTTATATTTTTAATTTAGTTTGTAACGTGCTCTTTAGTTGTAAGTGAAGATTTTAACCATTAGTTTTATTTCTATTTTAAATTATGGATCTTCAGTAAGTAAAAGTATTCAATTAGAGAAATAACAGCATTATTAAACTATTTGAGAGAGAATCCATTCAGTACCGAATTCGACGCAGTGAATATTTCTAACTTTCCTGCTTCATGTACCACTTGACGAAGAATATGAACATCCGAATTAAATAATTATGTTGCCGCCCAAAAACCCCTATTAACTGAAGACCACAAGGGATCACGTCTCATATTTGCTTTAAATTATCAGGTGCTGAATGATATATGGGACTCTGTGATATTTTCCCTTGAAAAAACGTTTAAATCATGTTCTAACGGAAAAGTCAGGAGCTCTAGATGACGTAACAGCCTTTACGTAGACCGTTATACCTGCACTACGATTCGGAGTAAATGTATGGGCATGGATAAGTGTCGAAGAACATACGTTCTTGTTATTGTGGAAGAAAGGCTAAATGCTCATGTTGACTGCCAAATTTTAGAACAAGTGATGGTCCTTTCTGTAAGAGAAACTTTTCACGACGATAATTATATATTCCAACATGATAACTGTTCCGTACATATGTCGGCGCTCGTTACTGATTGTATAAGAAGAAATAATATGAATATTCTTCCGTTTGCAGTCAAAAGCCCGGATCTGAATCCAATTAAACGTTTGTGGAGCCACATGGAAAAAACAATGCGTCGTAATAATTTCAGACCTCGGAACAGACAGGAATTTATTAATGGCATAAACGAATGTTGGCAACATTTAACTGCACACTATTGTGAAGGATTAATTTGGTGATAAAAAATAATGACAATGCAACAAAATACTGAAGTATTATATTTCTGTTAATAACTGTACGGTCAGTTAGCAAAAATTTTGGTATATGGTGTTGCCTTAACCACTTCCAGAATTCTTAAATTTACATATCGTGAGTGCACTTTGCCAGACATTTACTGACGTTTACAAAATTGAAGGTTGTGTTTTACATCAATTCCGATAATCTATGAAAAAAAATGTTACATTTAAAAACTAATTAATGTGCATTGCTTATCAGATGGAATTAAAACGCATTCTAATTACTTTTAATACGATTATGGCTGTTATTTATTTAAAAAAGTTACAATTATTCATTCTCATTTTATATGTCCTTAATACTTGCTCAATTGACTTCAATTACTTTCTGTAATCTTCGTGGCATAGAAAAAATAAGTTGCTGCGTATACTCCAGTGTAATTTGCTGCCATGCATCAGTAATTCGTTGCCTTAACTGATTCACAGTTTGTGGTCGAAAATCGTGCTTATGTATTTTTTAACAAGTATTTCCCATAGGTTTTCGATGGGATTAAGGTCGGGACTTTTTGAGGGCCATTGTAAAACATTGATATTATGTTTCTCGCAATAGTTTTAACAATTATAGCACGGTGAAAAAATTTTAAAATTTTAGATAGATATTATATACAAGAACGTATTATTAAAACTCTAATATTTACATGTTGAAAGATAAAATCATTGCCAAATACTGGTATAACTGAGGGCAGCATAATTTCGCTCAAAATTCGGCAGTACACTTGAGCAGTTAACCTTTCTTCTATAATCGCGACCACACCTGGGCCTCGACTACTTATCCACCCCCAAACATTCACAGAAAAATGCCCTGCTCTGTTTACAGTACGCACATATTGGTCATTATATCTTGTGCCACTAGGTCTATAAACACGAAGGCGCCCATTCTGACATGATTGAAATTACTTCCCATCTGAAAATACCACATTTTCTCACAAATTTACGTTATTCACAAATTGCTGTACGAATTCCAATCTTTGCTGCTTGTTAACTTCCGTCAAGTATATTTTATTTGCTTAAAATCGATTTCTTAATTCCCTCTTTGTTCTCGTGCACTAATTGCTGTTTCGAATGGACTCTGGCGCAGAAAATTTAGTAGATTTGTGTCATCCTGTTGAGTCGAAACATTTCGCCTCCCAGATCCTCGCCTCCTGATAATTGATTCAAATTCAATAAGTTTTCTCTTTGCTGACAACACCGTGTTTTTACTGATTTGTAATTCGGCAGCTATAGCCCACATTAAAACACCATCGGCCAATTTGGCTTGTAACATCGCTTTTTGGTAGGCACTCAAATTCGACATGTTTTAGTTTTAAATTAACCGCTGTCACTTTTGACATGGTACTTCCATTTTATGAATGAAATTTACATTAGGAGAAATTCCTATGTCCTATAACTATATATATATATCCTATAACCTATAACTTAAGTCAAATTTGACAAGACAAATAAGACATGCTAAATTTGATAAGCCTGGCTTACTTAGACACTCGATTCTGACGTGAATGTCAAAAATTTAAAATTTCGTAATGTGTAAATTAAAGTCATTTTAATGACAATGTCGAATTTGACAAATCCATAGCCAGTTTATTTTTTAAAATGACGCAATTATCAGACTTACAGATGGTGTAGGGCACCATCTGCAGTTTTATTAATCATTTCTTTTAATTTACAATTTTTGCAATACATTTTGCATTCTACGCCAATGATTGGTTTGAGTAACAAAAAAGTTTACCGCTTACAGTGTCTGATGTTTCAAGGGCCGCGACTGTACACTGCCCGACATATAAAACCCGTACATTAACATATAATCAATGTAAGCCAGACTTATAAAATTTGGCATGTCTTATTTTACATGTCAAATTTGACTTAAGTTATAGATAGGCATTAGCAATGCATGAGTATGTAACAAGTGTTCATTTGAAAAGTCAATCTAGTAGCATGTGATTTACTGAGAACATTTTGAAGTATGTCGTAAAGTAAAATTTACTTTATTTTGACAGTTTCATACATACAAATAATAGGTATTTATTGAAAACTATAACAAATGTTGAAAATGTTATTCTTCAAGATCAATGCACTTTAAAATCCTCCGTTCAAAATTTCTGATGATATTCTGCAACATTACTGGATTGTTATAATAACCTCAAATGTCATTTGGATTACGTTTACGGAACAGCAAACACATACTAATATATTTGCGTCTTATTCTATCAAAATTTCAAAGTAAACTAGATTGACTTTTCAAATGAACACATTATATGTATAACCTATGTGACAGTATAAATATATATATGTATTTGTCTAACAAACTCTGACTTTGTGCTCATAAGAGTTGTATGGGTTTTATATGTCGCATAGTGTACGTCCGCATTTATAATTCCGTTTGTAAGTGGTAGGCACCAATTTCATATTTTACAGATGCATTCAAATTTAATTTTATCGCGTAAAATTGATTTCACGAATTTTATAGGCTGTAATTTGAGCTTGGAGTTTGTTCAGAAATTTGTCTCTCTTTTTGAAATACGGTACATTAGCCTGTTCTAACATTCGAGATTCTTCTTTGTTGAATGCAGGGATATTTACTTTGGAAATCTGATATGTAACGTATTGAAAGTCTTTAATTAATTCTCAATTTGACTTGTCAACAATAACTATGCTTTACTTACGCCATAGAAAATTCAATGATAGTTCAGTTTAATCACTAAATATTAGCAGTCCATGATCTATGATGTTATTTGTCAAAATAATTTTTATATTAGTAATAGCACATACTCTATTTCTTGAGGCAATTATGGAAACAGATACTTCATCTTTGGTACGAATGTGCAATAAAGATGATAGAAATCCAAAAGTACAACTTGAAGTATATTGTGTAGCATTCTATGTTCATAAAGACTGGATACTTGCACCTCTCTATTGCACGATGCATATTTTAAAAAGCAGCGAATTATCGTTATACATGGGTAGCAATAAGATGGACTGCAAAAGTGGGAGTGGACCAAGATATTGTGTCGGCAAACATGTTGAAGATAGTTTTTGGTTATATAAAATCGATAAACCTTTTCCAATTGGCAAAGACATTTCGATAATTTCAATTAATAATCAGCATCTTACTGAAGGTTCTGGTACTATTTTTTGTCGTTACAATCAGTTAAAACCACCATTGACAGAAGAATATATGTGTAAAGAAATGTTAAATGGTTATCCAGTGATTATCAAACCTTGTTCAAAGAATACGCCCATACAAAAAGAAATAGTTTTCTGTGCAACAGCATCTCTGAATGAGTCATGGTTCTTCTATGGGCCTGTTATTTGTAACGGTCAAGCTACCGGATATCTATTTGGATATAGTGAACAAGAACTGATAATGTATTCTATGCATATCCTCGTTAAAAGGATTAGAGCAGCAATTAATCATGGGCGCTCTATTAGATTGAAGCTGGCATGTTTTATTTGGCCACTGGCATTATTTATGTATTCCTTCTCATCATTAAGTAAAGAAGCTAAAATTAGATAAAATTTTAAAACATTTTTTGGGCTTCATTGATCGTATTATTTCTAATTAATCATTGGCCTCATGAATAATGAATTACTTAAGGTTTCTTTTGCCAGACATTCTGTTAACGCGTTTTGCTTTAATTAATTAGATATTTATGAACGGCAAGTAAGTACCATACGCGCCATACAAAATGCATACAACTCTTATGAGCATAAAATCGAGCTTCTTTAGTTATGTAAGTTGATCTTTTTGAATACGACGATAATAGAATCAGAAACGAAAACGAATAACGAACACAATTATTTTATTTTTAACTACAAAACTACTTAAATAATTGCATAAAAATATCAGTGTTTAGTCATTTCTCCATTTTTTGCATATGATTTGTTGTAATAGAGTTAATTAAATTTAATGTTAAATTTTGGTTTTCTGGCAGATTTTCCCATGCTTTTTCAATGAGTGCCCATAGGTGTTCTTTATTACGTGGAACAATATCACCGTTAAACGCACATTTTGTGACATGGCAATTTTTGGGTGTTTCATATGTATTTCGGCACCCTAAAAACTAATTTAGAAACAGAAATTGCCTATCGCCCACGAACGTTAGTAAGAGGCATTTTTATATTTCTATGTATGCAACACATGTTGGATATATTTGTTTACATAAGTGAATAAATATTTCACCACTCTACGTGATGAGCAGAGAACGGATTGAAGCGATTTAATGACCAATTGCACCGATAAAACGTGGCGGTCTAAGATATTGTATGCATGTTATAAGAGCCCCACTATTTGCTGGCTCGATTGCATTTCTCGAGCAGGTGTTTTTATTTCCGTAGTTATGAATAGTACATTGTGTGTATTCCTTCATAAATTAAATTCAACAGTGGCGTGTTAGACGGAATATACATTTATATATTATTTCGCTAGGCTGCGTTGAAATAATCGCTTAAAAAATTATATCCGCCAATTTCCAAAGTATATTCTCGTGTTTACATGCTTATACATATATGTATTTATTGTTCTTGAGATAGTATATTTTCTATTCTCTTCTATAAGGCATTATTTCTGGTTTCGCTTCTTTTAGTTTTATTTGGTTACAACATTTAGTATTTTAAAAAATCCGTTTTATATTGTTATATTATATATTTATTCTATAATTTTTTATTATTATTAATTTGAATTTACTACCTTATTTTTGGAGTAGTTTTAGTTTCTTCTTTTTAGTCCATTTTTTTCTGCTCTTATTATTTCTCTTTATTTTCATTAACTATGGAGAATTCTCGTAGAGCAATCATGATAGGATGGATTAGAGGCCATACAGATTGGTTGCATATTCGTAATGATACCGAAATATATTGCAGTGCCTGTTCATTAAGTTTAAGGCGTCCACAAAAGTGTAATGTGCAGAGACATGTTTCTTCCAAACCTCATCAAGATAACATGACTATCTGCACCTTTTAACAAAGAACTGTGTGAAGCTTTCATGGCGGCCAATATCCCGTTCAAAAAGCTTAACAATCCAGTCCTCAAGAGGTTTTCTACAAAATATACTGTAAAGTTTGTCTTTTCGGGTTCTTAAATAAAACTAACAATAACTTTAGACACACACTATATTAATAATAAAATGAATAACAATATAAAAACTAATTACTAAATAAGCACATTTATGTATCTGTATTTATGTTCACTCCTCGAAGCTCTGGTATTCAATGTCGCCATCCCTTCCTCGACAGCTTTTATATCGTGGCTTATACTTTGTCGATTCATGCAGAACGCTCGCGAAAATGCAAGAGGTATGACGCGCCACGCGTCGTTGGATGAGTCATCACATTGCCCCCTTCTTAAGAATGAAGTTTCGTCCCGAAACATGTCATGCTTTGGTTCCCTCAACCGATGGCGAAATCGACAGGTAGGGCCTTTGTTACATTGTGAGGTCATAACGAAATAACAGTCCACGGTCTTATCTTGCCTGGATGGACAGGAATATCCAAGCCGGTAATTGCATACCAGAATTTCCATACCAGTATGTCGGAAGATTACTTCCAACATGCTCCTTACAATTCTCCAGTCCAGGCGGTCCAATCCACAACCCAATTTTGGAACTGCTAATTTCAGAATGTCTTGTAACATTTGTTCGCGTAAGTGGGCCAGGGCCTCCCATAAGGCACGATAGGTTGGCTTCAGGCTTGACAGTTCTTTCGTGACCAAATAAAATATGGGCTGTTCTTCATTTGTTATTTGAAGACTTTTCCCAATTGCTGGTCCTTGCTGTCTTAATTTTTCGATTCTGCCAAATCTCTCTTTAAATTTCCTGGCAATTCCTTTGGTCATTCGCAGAGCTCGGGCTACGCAATGAGCAAGCGCGTAGTCTGGCGGCACTGTAAACAAATCTTGCTGTTTCTCGATGGTTACCCCAAATCGAGCTTTTCTCGAGCCAGAATACTCTTCCATAAAGTCTTCGAGAAGGTTAGTTCATGGTATTGGCTATCCAATCGGCGTAAGTCAGCGGTTTCGTCGTTATTGTCTCCAGAGTATGGGGCTAATCGATTAAAATGTACGACTCTTGGCTTAGTGTGAGGCGCCTGATGCGGTATATTACATCGTTGATCCGCTTCAACACCTCGTATGGCCCCTCCCAATTCTTTTGAAGTTTTGGAGATAGGCCCCGTCGGCGTTGTGGATTATATAACCAAACCCGATCGCCTTCATGGTAACCACTCTTCTCGGCGTTGATGTCATAGCTCTCCTTCATTCTGTCACTAGCATCTTGGATATTATGTCTGACTTGTTCATGGATATTCTCTAGTCGTCGTCTGAGCGTGCTGACATAATCTTCTCTGGTAAGATCTTCACCAGGCTTGCTCCCAAACTTTAAATCACAGGGCAATCGGAGTTCCCTCCCGAATAGCACGTTTGCTGGTGATTGGCCAGTTGTCTCTTGAACGGAGGCCCGATACGCCATTAGAAATAATGGTAAATGATCGCCCCAATCTCTCTTGTGTTCGGAGACCACTTTGGATAAGTGTCTGATCATGGTCTTCTTCATTCGCTCTACCATCCCATCTGATTGTAGATGCAAGGGAGTTGTTCTCATCTTCCGTATTCCCAAAAGTCCACACATGTTTTCGAATAGACTGGACTCAAAATTTCGCCCTTGATCGGAATGAAGTTCCAAGGGTACACCAAAACGACTGACGAACTCCTTCACAATCACGTCTGCTACAGTTCCAGCTTCTTGATTTGGTAGAGCATATGCTTCAACCCATTTGGTAAAGTAATCCACGACCACTATTATGTATTTATTTCCTTTGTCGCTTTCTGGAAAAGGGCCGGCGGCATCTATGGCGATCAAATGGGCTTCCTGCATTGTATTGGCACATGGGTGCACGTCGACGCCTCTGGGGACCATTGCTTCCGGCGCAATTAGCACACTTTCGGCACCATTCTTTCACATCTCGTGAACAATTCACCCAGTAAAATCTCTGGCGCACCTTCTCCAGTGTTTTATGGACTCCAAAATGTCCCCCAGAAGTACCATGATGGAGTTCTCGCAATACCTCTGGTATTCTTTTCTTGGGAACCACCATTTGCATCTTACGCTCACTTCCATCGTGATTTTCGACCTCACGTCTCAGGAGATCGTCTTCCATGGTTAAGGAATCCCATTGTGCCCAGTATGACTTCAATTCTCGTGAATGGGGAGCAATTTCTTGCCAGGTCGGTCTTTACCCATTTCTCTTCCAAGCCCTGAGGACTGCAAGATCCGGATCAGCTTCTTGATCTGCGCGCAAATTGTCAGGTTGCCATTGGTCATCAACCACGGTGGTTCGAAGAGCGTTGGCCGATTTGTCTCCGATTCGGTTGCAATATCGACAGTCTTCTGGACAGGGCCTTCTGGAAAGGGCATCTGCATTTTGATGTTTGAGGCCTGCTCTGTGTTCAATGTCGAAGTCATACTCCTGTAGCCTCTCAATCCATCTAGCTACTTGACCCTCTAGATTCTTAAATTGTAAGAGCCACTTTAAGGCGGCATGATCAGTGCGGATCAGGAACTTCTGCCCATACAGGTACTTGTAAAAGTGCTCAATGGTCTTAACTACTGCCAACAGTTCTCTCCTGGTTACGCAGTAGTTCCTCTCTGGTTTGGACAGGGTCTTGCTGAAGTATCCAATGACCTTTTCTTGTCCATCTTGGATTTGAGAGAGCACGCCACCAATCCCGACGTTACTGGCATCCGTATCCAGAACAAACCTCGCAATTTTCAATGTTGGAGAATCCAAGAACGTAGCGTCGATAATATGTGCATAATCCCAAAAAGCTTCTTAGCTGATGTTTGTCTTTGGGTACCGGCCATTTTTCCACAGCTTTTACTTTTTCTGGATCCACAGCAACTCCTTTTCTGGAAACCACATGTCCAAGGTAATTTACCTCCTTGCGGAAAAGGTGACACTTCTTTGGACTTAATCTCAGGTGGGCATCTCGCAACCTCTGGAATACTACTTTCAAATTTTTCATGTGATCTTCAAAGGTCTTCCCTACCACATTCACATCATCGAGATATACCAGGCAGGTATTCCAAGACAGTCCCATCAGTACAGTGTCCATGAGTCGCTCAAAAGTACTGTACCTAAACTGAAGGCAGTCTTCTCTATGTCATTGGGGTCCATTCCCACTTGCCAATAACCGCTCTTTAAGTCGAGAGTGGAGAACCATTTTGCTCCTGCCAAGGTGTCTAGCGTATCGTCTATTCTTGGGAGAGGATAGCTGTCCTTTTTGGTCACACTATTCAAACGACGATAGTCCACACAGAATCTGATAGATCATCCTTCTTCCTGACAAGGACCACTGGTGAAGCCCATGGACTATTCGATGGTTTAATTACTCCTTGGCCTTCCATATCTTGTATAATATGCTCGGCTTCCTCACGTTTTGCCAGTGGTAACCTTCTTGGTCCTTGTCGAATTGGACTTGCATCGCCAGTATTTATTTTGTGCATTACAATATTGGTTTTTCCTTTCGTACCACTCTCAGTTTCAAAGACGTCTTCATAATATTTGATTAGGTCCTTAACTTGGCTTTGTTCTTTCTTGCTCAATACTTGACAGGCGGAGTCGATTATCTTGGACAATTTCTCAGGAACCTGCACGAATCCATTCTTCTTCGCCTCTATACGATGAACGACGGCCGACACTGGCGAACACCACCCAAAAATAGTACCCTTCTTCAATGAAACAGGGTAATGGGTCACATTCATTACCCTTATCGGTACAGTCTTCTGAGTCTTAACCAGCATTTTGGCAACTACTATTCCTCGGCCCACCTCGTCATCTTCAGCCTTTGGTTCCAACATTGTAACATTATAATCACCTTCCATACACGCCGTCAAAAATGTCTCACTTCTTGCATCCAGAACAACATTATCTGCAGTAATTATTTGTACATTTCCACAATCTTTCCCATGAAGAAACAATTCCTCATTATTTATTTATAAAGTGCCTTCTTTCATGTTTAACTGGAAGCCGTAGGTGTTCATGATGTCTAATCCCAAGATTATTTGTTCTTCTATGTCAGCTACGAGAACACGATGTCGGATTGATGTTGGTCCTATGATAAAGTTGACATCTACTTCACCTGCCACAGAAGTGCTTCTCCTGTTGCTGGCCTAAGTCTCCATTTGCTAGAAAATAACTTTTTATTTCTGGGAATTAAATCGGGTCGCACGATGATTTTCGTCGATCCAGTATCTAACAAGCAAGCATAGGTTCGTCTTTCCATAATATAGTCCACATACAGGCCGTTGCTTTGATGTTGCAAGGATGCGACTTGGCCAAGCGTCCCTGGGGTTTCCTGATGCTGAATCGATTATTGCCCCCGCTCATCGACCCGCTTTAGTTTTCCTTCTGCTCAGACGATGCTTTCTTGGCCACCTTACCACATTTACTCCGAACGTGACCAATCTCTCCACAATTCCAGCATCGCAGTACTCTTTTATTTGATTTGATCTGGTTTAGAACTCTACTAACCACCTGCTCCATGAACTCCTCATTTTCCTGATTGTCAACAGTGCAGACACGAGCATGGTTCCGAGAGGCTTGTTTTGCAGTCTCAAACTCAAGCGCGTGCGCCAAAGCATCGATCAAGGTTTTCGGTCTTGCCAATCTTAATGCTTGCTGCGTATCAATATCCCGGAGACCATCTATGAATGTCTGGACAGCTAGGTGTTCCATGAAATTATCTGCCGCCATCGGATATGCAAGTCGAACTAGATGAGCAATATCTGCCTGAAATTCCTGAAGATTCTCGCCTTTCTTCTGTGATCGATTCTTCAGTTGGGTATGGTATACTTGCTCCAAATGCGCATGGCCATATCTCATCTCCAAGCGTTTAATGAGTTGAGAATAAGCTTTACGTTCCTCAGAAGGCAATGTCTGCAAAATATCACTAGCATCACCCCTCAATGCTATGACTAAAGCAGTCGCCTTCTCGACAGAAGACCATGCGTTTGCTTCTGCGGCCGCTTCGAATTGCGTCAGGTAAGTTGCCCATGACGTCTTTCCATCGAAGGTTGGTGGGTTGATTCTGGTCTTTGAAATAGCCACAAGTTCTTCCTTTATTTCGATGGGCCGTAGTATAAGTTCTTCGTTGACCTGCTTGGGATTACTCGTGGTAACGGGTAATTTCATCTGAGTCATTATTGCCTCTAAAAGTCTAGAATGTTCTCCAATTTTCTCTTCTACAGCTATGAAAACCTCTTCCTTTAACGCTTCTGAGTTTTCCGCTAGTCGTTGTTTTAGAACTTTCTCCAAATTTTCAGAATTCTTCTTTTCCATCATTTCCAAAGTTTGCTCCATTTGTTCTTTTCGAAAGACTTTTTTCGAAAATTCTAAAATTTTCCAGTAATTTCTTTTCTAGATTTTTCTCGAGAATTCTAGAAGTTTCTAGGTTTCTTTCCTCCGTCTGTGCTGGTGAATCTATTAGACGCTGTTCCAAAGTTTGCGAATTGTCTATTAATCGTTGTTTCAAACTTTTCACCCTGTCCAGATTCTTCTGCGCCATTTGTTGCATTTGAATTTGCGCATTCTCTATTAATCGTTGTTCCATATTTTTCGCACTATCCAGATTCTTTCGCTCCATTTGTTGAATTTGAATTTGCGCATTCTCTATTAATCGTTGTTCCATATTTTTGCACTATCCAGATTATTCTGTTCCATTTGCTTCATTTGAATTAACAGCAAATTCATGTCAGCATCTCCGCCTGGAACTTGAAAGGCATAATTCTCTGGATCCTCGCCTTCTTGGATCAACACATTGCGAAGCCGTTGCTGGAGAATTGACTTTTTGCCAGTTATATCCTCATCCCTCTCTTCTAATTCTCGTTTTAACTCAGTCACTTTTAATTCCGTCAGTTTCATTCTATTAGCCATCACGATATTTAAAATAACGTCTTTCTGCAAGGTATATTTATTTAAACGAATACTTAAAATCACACACCTGCACCACTGTAAAGTTTGTCTTTTCGGGTTCTTAAATGAAACTAAAATAACTTTAGACATGCACTATATTAATAATAAAATGAATAACAATATAAAAACTAATTACTAAATAAGCACATTTATGTATCTGTATTTATGTTCACTCCGCGAAGCTCTGGTATTCAATGTCGCCATCCCTTCCTCTACGGCTTTTATATAGTGGCTTATACTTTCTCGATTCATGCAGAACGCTCGCGAAAATGCGAGGGGTATGACGCGCCACGCGTCGTTGGATGAGTCATCACAATACTGATCGTAATATACCAGATGAATCTACTTTACGTAAATATCACTTACCAAAATGTTATTTGAGAACCATTGAAAGAATACGAACCAACCTGACCATGACCAGATGGCCATTATCTTTGGGTAAGTGCAGACGAAACAACGGATGTAATGGGACGATATGTGTTAAATGTAGTTGTTGGTATTCTTCATCCGACAACTTCATACCAACCATACTTAATTTCAACTAAAATAGTCGTAAATGATGAAATACTTCCAGAAGTAATTGATCAATGTATTCATAATATTCTGTCATCGAATAACTATAAAGACAAGATGCTATTATTTTTGACTGCTGCGGAAGCCTATATGTTAAAAACAGGGAAGTTATTAAAGCAATTTATCCTAATATGTCCTCCATTTTTTAGCATTTCATTACTAATGTTATCTGATCCTGGGGCTTTTCTATCCTTTAAGTTATTGATAACACTTCCTCTGCTGTTGGTTCTTTTATAATTTCTTCTTCTAGGTTATCTATTCTTTCATCTTCGCTGGTACTTTCCTCTATGCTTATCGTATTTTCCATATATTCCTGCCATTGATTTTTATTTATTCTGGTTATTACATTCTTCCTTTTTTGTTGCTTTATCTGTCTGTATATTTAACATAGCATTGGAAGGAACCATACGAAGTTACGAAGTTGTGAAATAACCGGATCCTTAATACAGAAATCAATACAAGTGATTGCATATGCCGGTGATATTGCTGTCATGGCAAGGGACAAGAAAAGTTTAGAAAAAATAATAAAGAGGATAGATGGAGAAGCACGGAAACGAGGTCTAGAGATAAATCAAAAGAAAACGAAATATATGAGAGTGAGTAGGAAACAGGCAGAACATGGGAAGGAAATACGGATGGGAGACCGCAGGTTTGAACAAGTACAAACCTTCAAATACCTCGGAACGATTATAAGTAATAAAAACGATAGAAGTATAGAAATAGCACAAAGAATAAAATCGGGACACAACGCATACTACAGGTATAGGGAGATAATGAGAAGTAAAAAGATAAGTAGGAAAACAAAATTGAAAGTGTACAAAACAGCGATAAGACCGACAGTCTTATATGCGGCGGAAACTATGTGCACTACAAGCAGGGACGCAAAAAAATTAAAAATTTTCGAAAGGAAGATAATTAGAAGGATTTATGGACCGGAGAGGATAAGCGAGGAGCAGTATCGACGATTAACTAATCAAGCTATAAGAGAAATACTAAACGGAGAAGATATAGTAAAGGAAATCAAATCGAAAAGAATACGTTGGTATGGACACATAATGAGAAAGGAGGAAGAATCAATATCAAGGAAAATAATGAAATGGAAACCGCAGGAAAGTGGATCCAAAGGAAGACCTAAGTTAAGATGGGAGGACCAAGTGATTAATGACATAAGGGCCATGGGAATCATCAACTGGCGAGAGAAGATAAAGATAGAAAGGTATGGAGGCAAATAGCAGATGAAGCAAAGAAACATGACAACCTGTAAATACAAACAAACAAGAAAATGGAGAGGAGTGACGAACCGCCCCATAATGATAGTCAGAAGAGCTCAAGCAGCGGCTCCAATTCCGTAAGGAATGTATAGCCAGTTATGTATAGCCAGTTATGTATAGTTATGTATAGCCAGTTATATATCCTAATATGTTACACATTACCTGTGCAGCATATGCACTACACAAAGTATGTGAATACATCAAGGTTTCGTTGGCTTACACTGGCGAGGGGTTTGACTGATTCCGAGCTGCTGTACGCTCAAGTTCTGCGTCTCGCGTTTCGAACCTTAGTACGATGTTTGATGTTAAATGCATGTGATATACCAGTTGAAAAAATCGGACAAAGAAGGTTTCGTTTATTAGTCTGCAAAAGACTGCAAGAATGTACTGCCGAAACACTTCATAATGTATTAGTTAAAATACTACACAACTTTGAAATTTTATCAAAGCAAGTATTAATAATGGTTACCGATGCTGCCGCAGTTATGCATCGCATGGGACAATTATTCAAAAAAATTAAGCCAAATTTACTACACGTTACATGTCTGTTTCATGTTTTACGTCTTGTAGCAGACAGTATACGAAAATGTTATCCCCATGTGAATCAACTAACAAAACAGACGAAAGCGGTTTTTCTTAAATATCCGAAACGTATTTCGGCTCTTTCATTCACAACGTCCTGATATCCCCGAACCACCGCAGCCAATTCTTACACGATGGGGTACATGGTTAGAGACAGCATTTTATTATTTTAAACATTTGGATAAGATAAAGTTGGGGATTTTACAACTAAACCCTAAAGAAGCAGCTGCAATAAGGCTCAGTCAAAAGCAATTTCAAAATATTCAAGTTGCAGTAGATTTAAAAATTATTTACGAGAATTACGTTTCAGTAGTCAACGCAATAAAAAAATTATATAACACTTCTTGTCCTTACCAGATTCGGTTGAAATTGTTGCCCACGTAGAAACAGATACATATTTTAACTGATAAAAAAAGTGTTCGTATCCAAGATAAATTTAATACTGTATTACATACGTAAAAATGTTGATTTTACTAGATTGAGACAACTTTTTAACAACAGTGTTGCAGTGTTGTTTAACAACAGTGTTGCGAAAGATTCGTTGTACAAATTTAAAGACCAGTTTAACTACACGAATATTACATCGCTAGTTGTGGAAAGATCTTTTTCTGCGTTAAAGCAGATATACACGTTGTCCCCTGAAATTTTGAATACGGGCTTTTGAATGCATTACTTGGCGCTTAGCTACTATGTTCGTTTTTTTTGCATAGCTGAGAATATGAGTAATGCAATGTGTTTGTAGGCACTGTGATTTACACTAGATTATTATAATAGGTTGCCATGGTTGTAATTGCAAAATGCATGTCTATTTGACTTATTGTTAGGAAGCTTCAAATTTGATACACTCTGATAACTACAATTAAGTGTAGTTAATTTTTCTTTTCAAAATGTTAACAATGGAACAGAAAACACATTGTTAAATGGTTTTATGGAGGTCAATCGATTAATTAAATCGCAAATAATTTGTTTGTTTTGGCATACGATGTGATAGTAAACACCAGTTCGGTCTTCCATGTTATACATTTGTTTAATGAAGCTGGTTCTGTAAATCCACCATGTAAGTGTTCAAAGGAAAGAAGGCCTCAAACTGAAGAAGCTGAAATGCGGGAAATTATGGTTCGCAATATGATAACAAAAAATAATACTTTATCAACAAATCAACAAATTCAAAAAAAAAAACAGAAATTAATACCGGAAAATCAGAAGTGCATAGAATACTTAAAAGAAGTAGTTTCAAGTCTTTCAAAGTTAAAACGACACAAGAGATTTTCCCGGTTGACCATGGTCGTCGAATGAAATTTTGTGAAGATATGATGGATAGAATAAATAACAATTACGAATATCTTCGAAATATTCTGTTTAGTGACGAATCGACTTTCCCGTTACATGGTCGTCATAATCCTTCGGTAGTGAGATACTAGTCCCAAAGAAACAAGCACCGAAGAATAAGTTTAAGAACTCAGTACCCCCAAAAACTTAACGTTTGGACTGGTATTCTGGAGGACACTGTTATAGGACTATTTTTTATTAACGGGAATCTGAATGGCCGAAAGTATGCGGAACTGCTTGAAAATGAAGTGATACCAGCAGTACAAGGCATATAGAATATTGATGTGGCTCATATCTGATATCAGCACGACGGATGTCCTGCTCATAATGCGGCTCGTCAATATTTAAATCAAATATTTCCTCCTCGCATTATTAGCACCTACGGAGACATAAAATGGCCACCAAAATCTCCCGATTTGTCCCCGAATGATTTTTTTCTTTGGGGTCATATAAAGCAAACAATTTATGCCTATCACTCCTATCAGCATCTAAGACCTAATAACGTGTATGACGTCAGACTAAAAATTCATGAAGCTATTCAAAATATCACTCCTGCGATGTTAAGAGCAATGCGACAATTTTATGATCGTCTGGGATATTGTTTCTCAACAAGATATTTTCGAACATTTAATAAGATGAATGTTATAACTATTCATTATTTGGTAGCTTAGCATTGTGTTTGTTATAATTTAAGTATAAGTTGTAATATTAAAATATTTGATAAATATTTTTCACTTTAATTCTCTATTTTATTACAAATTAGATATTACTAATTATTTCCCGTTGCTTAGTGAATTGAAATATTTGACTCATCTATGCAAAAAACGAGCATGGTAGCTTAGCGCCAAGTAATGCATTCAAAAGCCCGTATTCAAAATTTCAGGGGTCAACGTGTACGTATACAAATCTCAAGAAGATTACTATAGAAACGCACGCTATGCTACAGGTGTTCACTCACGCACATCCATACTTTTTCTAAGCATCGAAGCATGTTGGGTAAGTTGCTTAGTATATTTTATCTGCATTTACAATCATTCTACGATAATTTTTTTCTAAATAACGCGCAGTTTTATTTCGGTAAACCCCCGCATTGACGCCAATGCTGACCGACCTAAGTGCCTGTCTCTAATAATAAAGATAAGTATAATAAATATTGACATGTCGCCATGGTTTCGCCATTTGGAAATCTATATTTTTTAGACAATCATTTTAACTATCAATTACGATATTAGCAGTCCATGATCTATGATGTTATTTGTCAAAATAATTTTTATGTTAGTATTAGTACATACTCTATTTCTTGAGGCAATTATGGAAATAGATACTTCATCTTTAGTACGAATGTGTTATAAAGATGACAGAGATCCAAAAGTTCAACTTCGCATATATTGTATAGCATTCTATGTTCATAAAGACTGGATACTTACACCTCGATATTGCGTGATGAATCCTCTAGAAACCAACGAATTATCGTTATATATGGGTAGCAATCAAATGGACTGCAAAAGTGGGAGTGGACCAAGATATTGCGTCTACAGAAGTTTTTTAGATACTTTTTGCTTACATAAAATCGATAAACCTTTTCCAATTGGCGAAGACATTTCAACAATTTCACTTAATAAACAGTATCTTACTGAAGGTTCTGGTACTATCTTTTGTCGTAACAATCAGTTAAAACCGCCATTGACAAAAGAATATATGTGTAAAGAAATGTTAAAAAGTAATGCGGTGATTTTCAAACCTTGTTCAAAGAACACACCCACACAAGGACAAATGCTTTTCTGTGCAACAATATCTGCGAATGAGTCATGGTCCATTTACGGGCCTGTTATCCGTAACGGTGAAGCTGCGGGATTTCTATTTGGATTAGGTGAACAAAAAGAAATCCTATTATATTCTATGCATATGATTGCTAAAAAGATCGGAGCATCAATTAGTCATGGACGTACTGTTAGATTAAAGCCGGCATGTTTTATTTGGCCACTGACATTATTTATGTACCTATTCCTTCTCATTAAGTAAACAAAATAAAATTAGATAAAATTTTTTGACATTTTTTGGGCCTCGTTGTTCGTATTATTTCTAGTATCATTGGCCTCATGAACAATGAATTATTTAGTCTTGGGATACACATGCTACATAAAAAGCATGCTTGTTTGAGCTAGCATGCTAGTTTACAGCGTACTAGTTAACAGTATGCTCTCCGTGCATTTACATCAGCTAGAACTAGCATAATTTGTGGTCTACTTAGATGAGCATACGAGATTGGTTTTCTCGAAAACTTCTCGGAGCAAATAATGGTCTACGTTATGAAATGCGTCTAGAAGATGTACACGGTTACAAAACTCATTTGCAAATGCAACCCGAAAAATTCGATGAACTTTTACGTAAAGTAGACTCAAAGATATAGAAATCTGATACACCAATGAGAAATGCTATCCCAGCGAAAACAAAATTGGAAATCACCCTAAGATATTTAGTCTCCGGCGACTCGTATGTCTCTCTTGAAACATTATACTATTATATACTATACTATTTGTGTGGTAATTGTTTCACGATATTCTGTAGTCTCCAAGAAATAAATGCATTTCATCGAACCACGATAAATGTGGTTTATAAACCGACAATCCATCGCTTCCGGAACGTTTTGAATCTTTCATCTTCTTCAGTTCGCTGTGATAAATTGATCTCGAATTTTTTATTTTAGTATTTATAATTTTAATATTAATGTTCGCATCCTTCATCGAATCCAATATTTTTTTTATATGCATTTTCGCGCAATAGCAAACGTATGGCAAACGCCAATTAATTTGGCGCGAGGAGGGGTAAGTTCGCGCATGATTAAAAGTAGTGGGGAGATTTGTATTTGGTTTTACATCAAATGTCAGATAATTCTAACCTCTGAGCGTGTATCACTTTTTGATCCCCTAGCAAAGACATTATGTTCCGTCAAACGTCAATAACAAATGTATTCTGACAATTACTTGGGTAGTGGGGGTGGATGTTTTTAAAAACGGCTTCTGCGCACCCCCTCCTCGCGCCAAGTTAATTGGCGCTTGCTATACATTCCACAAACATTCGTTATCGCGATATAACGTGTGTTCATTTGAAAAGTCAATCTAGTAGCATGTGATTTACTGAGAACATTTTGAAGTATGTCGTAAATTAAAATTTACTACTTAACCTACGAAGTCGTATATTTTGACAGTTTTATACATACAATAAATAACAAATGTGATTGACATTATCAAATGTCATTTGGATTTACGTTTACGGAACAACAAACACATACTGATATACCGGTATGGTAAGGGCTCATCTTAAATGCGGCTTTCCATGTATAACAGGAGAATTTTAGCAGCACGTTGCCATATCGTACAGCTCATGCTACAAGAATTGTGCGCCTGCGTCATTTGCGTTCACAACGCTCCGCTCGACATTTAACAGTACGTTCTCGCGGAAAAAACATTATTTAAAATAAAACATAACAATGTACTAACATACTTGGAATTTTAATATAAAAATTGAATAAATAACATTAAATAAATAAATAAAATTAAATTAAAACTTCTTTTCCAACTAAATAAACTTCTTACAACAATCAATACAATGCGTAAAAAACAATTTTCTCAAATAGAATACTAAGACGCAAACAAAAAGCATTCTTATAATGTAAATAAAAAGATGTTTCTAAAAGTAAAATAAAACAAAAAGATTCTTCTAGGAAAACTTAATAAAAAAAATTCTTAAGGAAAAATTGAAATTAAAGTAAGTGTTCGAATAAATCGCCTCTCTGTTCTTGACAAAACCCAAGCCTGTGATATAGCGTGATAGGACGCTATATTACAGTGATAGGACGAACGCGAGACGATATAATTGACAGCAGCGAAGACACACTATCAATACGTGCTAGATTAGTACTGCTGCACTAGTCATACTTGTAGTTTGTATATCGAAAGACTGTATGCGTGGTGGGGGCTTGGTTTCTAATCGTTGCTACATACGAGGCGATACTGGCAACTGCGCCGTGTTTTTATACATAGGTTTACGTCCCGATTATAAGTGTTGTCTTTCCGTACCGGTATATGCGTCTTATTCTATCAAAATTTCAAAGTAACCTAGATTGACTTTTCAAATGAACACACGTTATATAACACTACAAAATGTAAAGTTTTTTCATCGCCCCATCTAGCCATTATTACAATTTAATTTCTATATATTACTATAATTATATTAGTACAACTATATATTTATTACGTCTCAATCGCGACACACACACAAAACGAGCAGTAGCAAGGTTATTTTCGGTAAACACGTTCACACTTGCTCACTTACTTATGAGCAAGCTTTCTTCATATCTAGTATGCTTACTAGCACAAAAACAGACCATTGTGCGATATAGTAGCGCGCTACTTAACTAGCATGCTCTTTTACTATACATTTGCTAGTTGCCTTCTAGCATTTGCTCGAAAATAGCGTGCTTTCGTGCTACTAAGTGGCAGGTGTATCCCAGGCCTTAAGGCTTCTTTTCCCAGACATTCTGTTAACGCGTTTTGCTTTAATTCGATATTTATGAACGGCAAGTAAGTACAAGTCATGTTCTTCAAGTACCGTTTTAAAAAATGATCACTGCGGCGCTGTACTGTCGATTTCAGAAAAATCATGTACAACTTCGATATCATGATTTTGACATTTTCTACTATTTTACGGGTGCGAATCGCTCTTTTTTGCAGTGTCAACGTTTATTTTTTCAATAAGCAAACTTCAATTGCTGTTCAGAGGTCATTGGCGTTTTGAGAACTGAAATTTCGTTGACAAATTTTCTTAACAAGTAAATCCCAAAGAGATAGGGTTTAAGTCAGGGCTGTATGATGGCCACGGTAACAGTTCTATATTATTGCCTGCAAACCGTTCTCTAAAGGCCGCTTTACTGTTTGCAATTTTCATTGCATGCAATTTATTGCAAGCTAGCTGCAATTCTAGTGTTTTTAAGGGATTTTATCAGATGAAAATTACCGTCTTTTTACAAATATAATCTACATTTGGTGGTTGTGTTTTCCAAATAAAATAAGTAGTTCTTAATTATATTGTCTTAAAAGAGTAATTATTAAATGATGAACCTAGGGTGTTGGTTAAGAAAATATCAGTTTTTTTTAATGCGTTTTCGTTCATTCTTACGAAATTTTCGAAAGATTTTAGAACGTTGATATCCAATAATTCTTCTATTAAATTTGTATTTCTTTTTTTTTCTATTTAACCAGAGGTGTTAAGAAAGCTTAAGACAATGGTGAACATTTGTTTGACACCGTATATGTATATTTTCAATGCAAAACAATAATTTTATGATTGTTTTGTGCCCTTTTTGTATTAAGTACATAGATTTAGTTTAGTTTATCTATATTTAGCTAATTACTTTCCTTAAATTCATACTTATCTTGTATTTAGTATACTTAAGATCTTGCATTTGGGTCATACGAATTGCTATTCAATGTTAATTACATATCTTTATAATCAATTTTGAAATGCCGAAATCTCCAAATGATGTATGTACTTAAAATTTCCTAATTGATTTACCTGTTACCTGTTATTTGGTTAAATATAAAAGGCGAAATTGAAAATAAAGGTACATTATAGTTTCTACACTTACAGTTTATTGCCCTCTTTGTCCTATTCATTGAGGGTTTTTCCGTTACCTATTGATTAATATTCTAGATTTATTAACATAAATTTACTTTTATTTTATTACGTTGTCGGAATAATCGTGCAAGCGAACCCATAATTGACCTGGGACAGCCAAGAACAGTGTCTACGAAGAACTCAACGAGCAAACATCCAGCGAGAACTCGAAAAACATATAGCTAGACCGAAAACTCGGCATTCGCTCAGACATTCAAGTATCTTTTATAGAACAATTAAATAGTTATGCATTGTTCTGTGCAATAAATTGGCGTACACTTAATATACGATAATTTAAATCAGGCTTTTGGTTTCCATAATTACGGGATAAATATAAATGTATAGTTTATTTCAAATTATAAGAATATAACTTTGAACGGCTCTAATGCTTTTATTTCACCACCTGCGGCAATAACTACCTGGCCGCTCAATACGATTATCTCTTACGCAAACAAACTGCTGAGGTCCGTAATGACAAAATTTAAGTAAATTGTAATTACTGCAATTTAGATGAAATAAAATTTAATAATAATATAAGTACCAACAGTTGTTAATTTGAATATATAGTTATTATATATATATATATATATATATATATATATATATATATATATATATATGTAGTTAAATAGTCATTAAATTACAATTTAGATGAAATAAGTGCTTATATTTATTAAACAAAATTTAAGTAAATATAGTTAGGAGAGTTGGTATATATTACATCTAATATTCAGTCTATTTATCATTTATTGTTAATCTTTACTGCTGTATACATATTTGATTGATTGATCTTTACTTAACGAACATGTGGCGACCTTTTGCTGAAAGTGTTAGTGATTATGATGTGGATAGTGATAATACTGTTAGAGCACGACAGAGAAAGCATATATCAGAAGATGCAAAACAGATCATTTTCAATGTCTATCATACCCTGATGGAAGAAAATAACGAACTACAAACCCAGAACACTCAACGAACGTCGCAATTAACCAAGGTGCTTTTTGGAACAATATATAAAATAATTAAGAATAACGCAGGGCCTCGAAAGCAAAGAAGTGACAAAGGAGCACCGAGAAAAATTGAAGAATATGAAATTGATACTATTAGGCAGCAAGTATACTCCTTCTACACAGGAAATGTTGTATCTACACTTGACTGCTTACATAAAAGAATCAGTGATGAGCCTATAAATATTCAGTGTTCTAAAACAACCTTGTGGCGGACGCTACAGAAAACTGGTTTTAAGTTTGGCACTATAGACAAACGTCACACAATTATGGAAAGCCCGAGGTTACAGAAACTTCGATATGAATACTTAACGGCAATTAGAAGGTATAGACAGGAAGGACGATTAATATGTTATTTAGACGAGACGTGGTATGACACCCATGACACAATTTGCAAAGGTTGGGTGTTGGGTGGATAGTTCCAGTATGTGTCAGTTGGACGCGGCGGTTTCGAGAGGGAAGAGAATAATTATTCTTCATGCTGGGTCAGAAAAAGGATGGATCGGACAGCCGCTATTTGCTAAAAATGTTAAATCCTCAAGTTTAGATTACCATGAAGATATGACCTCATCTTTATTTGAAGAATGGTTTTGTGACACTTTACTGCCAAATTTACCAAAAGATAGTGTGATAGTGATGGACAACGCTCCGTATCATTCTCGACAGCAAACCAAAGTTCCTACAAAATGTAATAATAAGAAAGATATTAAACATTTTTAGAAGCAAACGATTTATATTTTGAGGATCATTATACAAAAAACCAATTAATAGAGGTGATGAAGACAAAAGAATATTTAAAGGATTATTATGTGGATAACAGAGCCAAAGAAGCAGGACATACAATTTTGCGTTTGCCACCATACCATTGCATTTTAAATCCCATTGAATTGATATGGGCCCAACTGAAAAATACCATAAGACGAACAAATCAAACACCGAAATTTAGTGAAAGCAGTGTAACACACATAAAAAATGCTATGGAGCATATAACTGCTGTATTGGAAAAATGCTGTTAAACACGCAATAGCAAAAGAGGACGAATATATGCGCATGTACAAAATAGTAGCACCTTTGATTATAAATTTGCAATACGATTTAGACACAGACACCGATTTGCAAAACGACTCAATCACAGATGATTTATGAAATGCGGTGACACATAAAAATTTTATTGTGTACCTATTACAAATAAATTAGCTTTATATATCTATATGTATCCACTACACATGTTACCACACGATTTGTAATTTTTTCTTTGTATATAAACCAAATGTACCACCATACCATTGCATTTTCAATCCCATTGAATTGATATGGGCCCAACTGAAAAATACCATAAGACGAACAAATCAAGCACCGAAATTTAGTGAAAGCAGTGTAACACACATAAAAAAATGCTATGGAGCAGATATTTATTATATACTTGAAAGTAACAGCGTTTTATGATTATATTATAGGGTACTAATTTATAGTCAATACGGCCCCTAGATTCATACGTTGCAAATAGGTAAACCGTACCCGTTCAATAATGTTGTGAAACGTAAAAGGTGTTGTGATTTTAACTATCTTACTATTTAGATTTTATTCTTAATAATTTACAAAATGATTACACCATACATGTCATTATTATTCGACTTATTATATTTTATCTATTAACTTGTCAAAAGTAAAAGTAACTAACTTATTTCTTACTACCAACATACTAGAAATAAATGGTTAAAATAAGATATAAGCAACTTATTTCAACAAATAAGGAGAGACCAGGTATAATAATTATCATCACAGAAGGTGGTGCAATAAAAGCATTAGAGCCGTTCAAAGTTATATTCTTATAATTTGAAATAAACTATATATAGGGTTTGACACTTCCATTTGTCATATCGCGTCAAATCAAGTTGTCATATTTGACTGACAGATATAGATTGAAATATGCCCGCGCATTTAGATTTGTTAAGTAAGGCTCGCATTATAGGGAAATTTGAAGATAACTGGTCAATTAGAGCAGTAGCACAGCAATTTGGCATCAATAAATCAATCTACTGTGCTAAAAATTAAGAAACGGTGGGAGGAGGAACAGTTTCGAGAAGACGTGGTTCGGCTCGTCCACGAATATCGACACACGAAGAAGACGCACTGCTTTTGCGGTATTTGTGGGAAAACCCTTTTAATAACGTTAATAATGCTAAAATTGCAGTAAATTTTCCTGGATCTCGATCCACAGCTAATTGGAGAATTTAAGAATCAGACTTGAAAAGTTGTGTAGTGGTTAAAAAATTATCGCTGACAGAATTATTTTCCTTAAATCATGTTTATAGGGAATTGCCTTTTTGGCAAAATGTCATATTCACCGATGAAAAGCTATTTCAATCTACGTATAATGGTCGTATACGTGTATAGACCGCCGCATGCACGATTTAATGAACAGTATATATATCCAGTACGAAAGAGTGGACGGTTCAATGTAAATGTATGGGGTTGGTGCAGTTATAAGGGGCTAGGAGTTTGTTACAAAGTAGACAGACGGGCGGTTCAATGCTGACAACTATAGCTATACATGGTTAGTTAAAAGTATGGAGACGGCGATTTATTGTCGTTAATATTCATTTTAGGGTTATGTTCAATATAAAAGGTTGTTAGGATATTTTGATCTACATTTGAGAATATTTGAATTTTTTTTTTCTTCAATTGTTTTTTAGTTACGCCTGTCCGCGCTTTTTTTTTAAATGGGAACTATTAAATTTTACTCTACCATTCGATAGAGTTCTTTTTTCTCTTTACAATAATATTTTTGTTTTTGCAATTTGTTGCTGTTAATATTAACAATGGCGAGTTTAAGTGAACATGAACGAATTGAAATACTTATGATGTTGGGTTATGGAGATAGACGCAGAAGTTTACAAGACGTTAGTAATTTATTTAGTGATACGCATCCAAATATAAATCCAATTTATAAATCCGTTGTTGGTAAAACTTTAAGACGCTTTGAACAAACGGGTAGCGTTAAAGATTTGCCAAGGAGTGGTAGACCTAGAACAGCAAAAAGCGATGATAACAAACTGGAAATTTAATTGGCTGTATCTGAACATCCCCATTTATCAACCAATTCAATTAGCGGCCAATTTCAATATTTCACAGTCATCGATCGTGTCGTTTTTAAAAAGTGAAAAGTATAAACCTTATAAGGTACACTTTGTACACGAGTTAACGGAAGATGATTTTGATAGATTACAATTTTCTGAAGAAATGTTAAATATTTGCAATAATAATGAAAATTTTGTCAACAATATTCTTTTCTCAGACGAAGCTACTTTTTGCCTTACCGGTGAAGTAAACAGACATAACTGCAGATACTGATCATCGGAAAATCCCTCTTGGTTTTTGGAGCACCATACGCAGTACCCCCAAAAGGTTAATGTTTGGGTTGGCATTCTAGGCGGTCATATTATCGGTCCCTTTTTCATCAATGGCAATTTAACTTCGGCTCTGTATTTGCAGTTATTGCAAAATGAAATAATACCTGCTAGTGCTACGCTCTATCCTCATGAAAACAATGAACACCTGCCCAATGACAGTACAGATCTGGTTCCAGCAAGATGGCGCCCCACCACATTATGGTGTAAATGTTCGTCAATATCTGGACAACGTTCTTCCCCACAGATGGATTGGAAGACGAGGAACCATTGAATGGCCAGCCCGTTCGCCAGATTTAAGTCCTTTAGAACGTGAATCTTTGGGACTCTATAGAAAATGCTTGGGAAGAATTAGCGGCAGATGAAGATTACATGCAGCAATTAGTAAACTCAATGCCCCATCGATTGAATAGTCGTTGAAGTAAATGGTAGTATGACGAAATATTAATGTTTTCTTGTGATGGTTTTATATTTATTTGTATTTTATTTTTCGTGTTAAATATTAAACAATCATGTCTTTTTTCTTTATACGCATACCTACATAAGATCATACTAAAAATTACTAACCTTGATAGTTGTATATGTAGAAGATGAATAGAATCAAGCATTTTGACAACTAATGTCAATCAGTCAACCTTTTAAATATGGGAAAAATAAGCAGTTTTCACAGTGATAAAACAATAACAGAATGCGCAATAAGACGTGTACGCCAATTTATTGCACAGAGCTGTACATAGTAGATTACAATATTTTAGTTCACAAACAAGTGCTTTATTCGGAAAAACTGTGCATAACAAAAAGCCTCTCAAACCAGAGAAACTTCAACAAGGGGTTAACCCAGTATTTCGTTTCCGAATGTTTGTGTTTTCTGCTAATAATGCAGAAGATGCAATAATCAGTAGCAAACTAGCAGCTTTAATTTTAAATTTACGTTGATTTTTATCCATCACTGCCGTTTTCTACTTTTATAGGCAAACCTTGTATGTACAGTACAGAATATATTATTTTTTGTGATAAATATTTGTGTTGAATAATTTCACGGACTTGCACAGAAAATTGCAAATTCTAAAGCCGCGGCTTCGCGTGCCAGAAAAATTGCAAACTGTAAAGCGGCCTTGCCACAAATTACCTGTACCGTTGACATTTAGCCACCCCTAAATATTAACAGAAAAGTATCTGTTCCGAAAACTTATGTATCTATCTTGATACCTACAACTTCTTGGTCGATAAACTTGAATGTGGCCAGAATTGAGACTGAAGAATTTTTTCGACAAAAAAAAAACATTCTAAAAAATTTGGTTATCGGTGTATATAATTTAAATAGAAAATAATTCGAGACTGTTTCTGTTCTTCCATCAATAGCTGTCTTTTAGCACTAGCACAGTTTCTTAACTCCGTATTTTTTATTCTGCAGCAAACTGTTGACGATGATCCAGGGAAATTATTTAGAAATGTATTTTACCTTAAATAATCAACCATGACTACATCTTGCTCAGCTGTAGAAGTTTTTGAACGCCCCGATCCTTCTTTTCTACTAATGCTCGCGTCTTCATCCTACCTTTTTTTTACCCCTCTGCATAGTGCTTTTGGCAATATTATAATGTTGAGCTACAGCCCTTATTCACCAACCATCTTCCAATTTTGAAAATATTAGAACTTTGTCCCTTTCATGTAACGTTGACATTATATTTGTCACTTACGTTTTGACATTATAACGGTGTCCATAAATGATTGAAGCTGACAGCTACTGTCAAATTTTGGTTAAATTTTAACAGTACACTACATTTGATTGCGATCGCTAATTAACATTAGCGTCCCACGCGGTACTTACTTTCAGCATAATGATTAAAATTGTTTCTTAAAATGAAGTACAATATGCTTACATTTGGAAAAGTTTTTTGCTAATTAACATTATTTAAAAAAATAATTGTAAAATCATAACTATAAATTCATTACAATGACAAAAATACAAACATTCTTTATTAGTAATTTTTGCAATTACAAAAAATGTTGGGAATGTTGACCTTGCTGCTGCAGACATAAATTAACTCTTCGTTTCATATTTTCGAAAACATTTTGAAGTTGTTGTTGTGTAATCACTTGAATCTCGAACGTCCAATTGCTTGCTTTAATTTATCTAAATTATGTAACCTATTTTTATAAATATTATCTTTAGTCTTTCCGAACATAAAATAATCTGGAGGGGTCAAGTCTGGTGACCTTGGTGGCCATCTTACCTTGGCTAATAAGACGATCGTCATAGAATTCTCTTAAAAAGGTCAATGTCGCTTGCGCAGTATGGGCTGGAGCATTATCTTGCTGAAAAAATCCTCTTTCCAACTCGTTATCATGGAGTTGGTCCACAAATTGTTGTAATATATCTCTATAACGTGCAGCATTGATCGTATCATGGAAAAATATCGGTCCTATTATTCTACGACGTGATATTGCTACCCAAATGCCAACTTTTATAGGGTGTAGTTCATTTTCAATCAAGGTATGTGGGTTTTCTGTTGCCCATGTTCTATAATTTTAAGAATTTACATAACCGGATAATTGAAACCAAGCTTCATCCGTAAAAAAAGGTTAAATCTAATACTTCATTATTGTTTATGTTTTCATTAAACCAATTACAATAAGTTATTCTTGATTCAAAGTCAATGGGATATAATCGATGGACTACGGAAACCATATATGGATGCATATGGAGGCTCTTCTTTAAAGCTTTTGAGCAAGAGGTTTTGCTTAATCCTAGAAAGAATGAAGTTAAACCTATTTCTCAGTACATTTTCATATTATTACCTGTCTGTGCTGATAACTTTCGCAATGACTTTTTTTGACTATCTTCAATACGTTGCTGAATATCATCAACAACCGCTTGAGTAAGAAGCGAAGGTCTTCCAGTTGATTTTCCCGTACAAATACAATGCTTTATTTCAAAGCGATCCAAAACTCTTCGCTTATGTTGAACAAAGACATCATACGGAATATTTACATCAGGAAACGCTTCATTAAACTGCGCTATGCATGATTCTACAGAATAAGTCCAGCTTCCATCAGGATTGTGTGTGGCACTCCGAAAATGGGCCATTAAAATGAAAGCGTTTTGCTCCGCCGTAAAGACCATGGCAATATCGTTAATAAAATCTTAAACACATATTTAAACATCACCTCGCTGGAATTTAATATCGAATATTACTTACGCAAATTTTACAAACTTATTTTAGTAGTTATGAAAACCAATAACAGATTGTCAATACAAGGAAAAACTAATACGGAGATGATAATTGAACAGAAAAACTATAATAAAACCCAACGAAAAATACACACGTGCGACTATGACCATATAGGAATAAACCAACTGAAATTCTCAGGAGGGTGAACTTTATGACTTTAAGGACGAAAAACGCATACATTTTGACAGACGTCAGCTTCAAACATTTACGGACACAATATAATGAAAAATTGACATTGACAAGAGCGATCTACAACCAAGGAAATTGGTTGTACTGGATTTTATTGAAATTAACTGACGAGAAGAAACACTATCCCTTTCCCTAGGATCTAACAGAACAGCTCAAATGCGTTTAAAACATGCTGACTTAAAAAACTGCGCTGCTGCACGCAAAGTTTCATTAGCGGCAGAAAATAAGCGCGGGAGAGTGCAGTTTGCAAATGAATATTTAAATCACAGGAAAGAATTTTGGAACAACGTGCTATTTTTCGATGAAAAGACGTTCCGACGCTGTTATTCAGAGGGAAATGATTAGATAGCGCACACAAAAGCAGTGTTATTAAAATCCCTTAAACGTATTCGAGAATTCCATGGGCAATATCCTAACATCCCCGAACCTCCAATATGTATTTGCTAATTACTATTAGCAGGTAGTAAAATACAGTGAAAACGAAATAGAATTATATTGACATGCCAGAACTGAACATAATTTTTCTAGATATAAATAACATGCATACTAAGATATTTCTATAAAACGGCGAGTACGTATCGTATGTAACAATTACACTATTATAGTTTCTCCGAAATAATTCTCATTCTACCTGGGTGTAAGGGGTTTATGTAGTCGTCCAGCTCGATATTGCAACAAAGCATTGAATCTGTCACCACGGGCTAGTTTCGCTCTGTTTTAATACTTTTCGTAACATACTAAATCTCGCAACTGTTCTCTTGCATAAAAAATAGTAATTTCAATATTTGAGAATTTCCATGGTGGTTATTTTCAAATCAATTGAAAATTTGAATTTTTAACTTTCTAGAATATTTATAAACGAGAATTTTTCATGTACTATCGTGAGCAATTGAAAGTAAACGCACTATTATAGCTGCGTAAATTTTACCAAATTGTCAAGCTAATGTCATTTATGTTATGATTAAATGCTGACACTGACACTTCAAAAGTACTGTATACATTAGATAAATTTTGAAATTTCGACATGCCAACATAATAAAGTGTTAACTTTCAATTGCTCACGATAGTACCATACCTGAAATTGCTGAAAATACTGTAAATTATTTACTTTACATTATATTTCATATCAGTTACGAAAAACAGGTTCTGAAATTTAAAAAATGATACAAAGAAAGCTAACTTAATAGCAGTAAAGAAAAATTATTTTGGAAAAATATAAACCAGCTGAAACAGAAAAAGCGATAGATTTACTTTCATAGAATTTATTTGCTTACGATCCCTTTTAATAACTAAATATTATTTAACACGCAATATTAACATGAAGAATATACGTTAAAAAAACTGATATTTTATGATACATATTACATTATACACATATTTACAAAGAAAGTTTTGATGGACTTATAATAGTTTTTGGAGGTGAAGGCAGTTCTATACTCAGATTGGTAAATTCTTCTACAAGTTCATCTAACTGAACACTCTTACTGGGGTTTTCATTTTCTTCCGTAACATCATTGGAGCTATCATCTTTCAAGAGCTCAGCCAATTCTCTTTCTAAATCACTGTCAATAGTGGTATCTTGTTTGGCTAAGGAAGCTTGAATATCATCGTGTATTTCCAGAACCTTTACAAAAAAGAAAAAAAAATAATATAGACTGTGCATATTAAACAGAAGTATAGAATTAAGTCTAGATTTAAATATGCAATTGTGTTTATCAAAACAAACTTTGTCTGTTGTGCAGTCTCGACAAAGACAAATAACTAATTTTATATTTTATCTCTATAATAAATAATATGCACCGCTGGTACCTGTGCTTTATTGACTACAAGAAAGTCTTTGACTGTGTTCAGTGGCGAAGTCTGTGGGTGGTATTGTACCGGCGAAGTGAGATATGCGTAAAACTAAATAACATCACAGCCATTTGAGATACGAAAAGGAGTACGACAGGAGTGCATACTTTTTTCGCGACTCTTTAACGCATATGAAGAATACATTATGTGACGAGCACTAGATGCCTTTGAAGGAGGAATCTTAATTGAAGGGAGGAAACTTACAAATCTAACATATGTGAATGATACTACATTAATAGCGAATAATATAGATGAGATGTAAACAATGCTAGACCGGGTATCAAGAGAAAGCACGAAATTAGGTCTGAAGATTAACTTGAGCAAGACCAACTCATGATCATTGTCAGAAGAAACATACTTCCACAAGGCAATCAATTAAATGTGGAAGTCAATGATTTCATATACCTTGGATCTACTTACTCTGGATCTCTACTTACAAGTAGAGACCGGACGTATCAGGCCGAAATTGGACCATATAAATAGTCTATAACATCGCTAAGAACAACACGTAGTTATTGAATAGCACTATTCATCGGTTAATCGTACATCTGTTTTTTGTCGTTGAATTGTGACGCAATTACTTCAATATTCAAGTTAAATTCCTTTCTTCAAGGGCGTAGATAGAAGCGTGAAGAGTTTTTATAATTTATTTTATTTATTAGTTAATATTTCGTAAGATAAATAAAGTATGGTGAGTTAGTGTCGTTTTCTCATTGTTTTAACTGTAAATTACTGTAATTTTTGTAATAGATAGAGTCTAATATCGTTTCATCGAATCTGCTTATCCTAACTTTGACGTAAGTGTCGCAGTGAATTTCGTTAAGTTTCAATAAATTACTTTTTCAGATATGATATGGAACAACGTCGGGCATGGCATCGTGAAACAATGGTGAGTTGGATTAAGGGTCATACTGATTGTATGTCTATTGCCAGTGATTCCGAAATTTATTGCAAAGTCTGTAAAATAGCGTTAGAAAATTTCAAGAAATCGCACGTAAAACGTCACTTAGCATCGCAAATACATACACAGAAATTAGACCCGTTGGAATATGAAAATTTTAACGAAAATCTCTGTGAAACTTTAATGGCGGCAAATATTCCATTAAATAAACTTAACAATCCCACCTTTAAAACATTTCTCCAAAAATATACTGATCGAAATGTTCCTGATATATCCACCTTACGCGAATATTATGTTTCTAAGTGTGACACGAAAGCAGTAGAACGCATTAGAAGCCGTCTTTCAAATCAGTACCTATGGATAAGTGCCGACGAAACTGTCGATATATTAGGACGCTGTCTGGTAAATGTTGTAGCTGGTGGACTATATTCAACTATTGCATATAACGCATATGTAATAGCAACAAAAGTTATAAATACAGTTAATGCGGAAACAGTAACTAAAACCACTTACGAGAATATGCATCAAATGCTTCACTCGGACGATAGGTACAACGAAAAAATACTTTTACTTGTCAGTGACAGTGCTGCATATATGTTAAAAACAGGCAGACTATTAAAGGAAACATATCCTAGTATGCTGCATATTACTTGTGTAGCACATGCTCTTCACAGAATCTGTGAATATATCAGAGATACCTTTCCGCAAGTTGATAGACTTGTATCCGCTTTTTAAAAAGTTTTCAGAAAAGCACCATTGAGAGTAGCTCTTTACAGGGAAAATATTCCGTCTTTGTCACTGCCTCCCTCTCCAGTAACAACTAGATGGCGAGCATGGTTAGAAGCTACTAGTTTTTATGCAGAGAATTTCGATAATTTACAAAATTTCGTTACATGTTTAAATGACGATGCTCGAAGTAATTCTGAGTGCAAGGAACTAAAAAAATTCCAAATTTAAAAATTAGTTGTACTTTCTTCAGGAACACTTTGGGAATTTGTCAAAATTAATCATTTATTTTGAAAATCAAAATCAAATTAAATGATTGATTAACCACATTAGATGCGGCTATTAATAATTTGAAAAATATTCCAAGTGACTTCGGATGTCATCTTCGGCAAAAGTTAGACGCAGTTTTTAATAGAAATCCAAATTTAATAACGTTGCGGCAGTTGTGTATGTGGTCAATGCCTCAAAATCTAACTGCTAAATACGCTGAAATAAAAGAATATTTCCAGTATGCACCTATAACCAGTGTAGCGATGTAGAAGGACGTATTTCATTTAAAGAGAACAAATTTTACAGAAGAGAACCTTGAGAAAGTATTGCTAGTTAATATTAATACTCCTTTACTCAACTTGAATTACAAAATGAACAAATAAAAATATATTTCGTATTTTATAGATCATCACCCGTTTGTTTTTTCCAATTATATAAATAAAATTAAAAACTTTTTATTTAAAAATACAAATTTTCAATAGTACACTCGTGGGCGATAAGTCATGGGCCTTTCGTGTCTGGTCCCTACTTATAAGCAATCAAGGAGGATATGAAGAAGAAGTTAATAGACGCATCTCAATGGTGAACCTGAACAAGATATGGAAAGACCGGCAAATTACGAAAAACACTAAAACCATGTTAGTTAAATTCCTGATATTCTCAATTTTTCTGTACGGAGTTGAGTCATGGACAATCAAAGCCCCGGACAGGAAAAAAGATACATGCACTTGAGATGCGTATGCTCGTATATCTAGGACAACTAGACAAGAGGGAGATAACCTAGAAAAACTGACTGTCCAAGGCAAGATTGAGAGTAAAAGACCAAGGGGCAGATCGCCAAACCAAGCAGGTGGATTAACAGGCATACCATTGCAACACCTATTAGCGGAAACTAAAGACCGTGAAACGTGGAAAGAAAAAATGAACAACTATACCTAGAGATGGGATCGCGATTTCTCAGTCATGAGAAAACGATAAAGAAGAATAAGTGACAAAAGTCTGCAAACTTATTGAGGCTTTCAGACTTTCTGGTACTGTATTTATGAAACATAATTTCTTCAATGATTGTTAAGGAAAAATTTAATGAAATAGTCTTCACTAATGTAGTGTTTTACCATTCTTATTATTTAACATATATAACCTATCAATATCGCAAACAGTTAAGTTCATTTATATTGCAAGCCTAGCTTACCTAACGATGTAGCTATAGTAGGAGATGTTAAGAACTAAGGCAAGATACAAGATATATAGGATGAAGGCAGGTATTTGGAAATACAAACAGTGGTAGAAAAATAAGAGCTCAATGAATTAACTGGTACGAGGATATTGCCCAGAAATTACAATGAAGTTATCATTATGAATCAAAACAAGATGGCAGACTCATAATAAATGGTGAACAAAGCGGAAGACTGAAGATACGATAAATGTATTACGCTGGAGATTATATAAGAGAAAATAAAATAAAATATTGGAGAAAATAACTAGTAAATACTAATAGAATGCACAAAGGAAACAGCTATAATTTTACAATAAATATTCTAACAGTCTGCTGATTACTAGTACTTAACACAGTCAATTCTTCTTACAAAAATAATAGGCTTAAACTAAATTATCTTAAAGCTCGTGTTTCTAATTGAGAATTCATGATTCTTCGAGAAGACTTAATCTTTAAGGGAAAGGTATGAAATTATATTAGTTTTATAAATACATAAGCACCCATAAGCAACCAACTGTAGATTACCATGGCAAGATGGATATTAAATGAATAAATACCATTTACGAGGGGAGTTTCTTATGTTATCTACCTAGATGAAAACAATATACTATCGTGACAATTTTCTTAAGTCAAGTTTTTGTGACATTTTATAGTGTCGCCTCCAAATTTGGTTCGAATCGCTTAACATTTGTTACTTTTACATTCGTTTAAAGCGAAAATGAGTGATTTGAAACTTGAACACAGTAGCGTCATGAAATTTTTATCAAAAGAAGGCAGTAGCCCGAAGAATATTCATGAGAGAATGGTGGAAGTGTATGGAGAAGATAGACCATCCTTTTTCCAAGTCAAATTTGTGTAAGCAGCTCAAATGGGGCAGAGAATCCATTCATGATGATTTAAAGCGTGGAAGACCTCTGGAAGCACCAACTGAAGAAATCATCAACAAAGTTGAAGATTTGGTGTTGACTGACCGCCGAGTAAAAGTTTGAATTATTAGTAGAGAAGTAGGAATATTAGAAGCGAGTTTTTTTAAAATTCTACACGAAGATTTGAGGATGAGCAAAGTGTCGGCAGGATGGATTCCCAGGCTGCTCAGTTCCGACCAAAAATTGTATAGACGAGAAATTTGTGAAGAGAATTTGACCTTTTTATCTCAAGATGAAGACTTCTTAACTAGAATTGTAACTGGGGATGAAATTGGGTACACCACTAGGACTCTCCCATGAAGCTGGAGTTCATGCAATGGGTTCATAAGGGCTCTTCACCGCCCCAGGAGGCAAAAACGCAATTTTCTGCGGGAAAAGTGACGGCCACAGTGTTCTGGGACGCGGAGGGGATTCTCACGAGTTTATGCTAGAAGGAAAATGTCCATAAAGACACAGTTAAGAACTTGAACACGGCTATACGCGAAAAAAGGCCCCAGAATTTTGCTCAGAAAACTATGCTTCTGCACAACTGCAGGGTGCACAAGGCACAAATTGTTCAAGCAGTAATCAATGAATGCGGCTTTGAAAAATTACAACATCCACCCTCCAGTTCCGACCTCGCCCCCTGTGACTAATATCTCTTTCCAAAACTCAAAAAACAAGACGTGGAAAACGCTGTGGGATATTTTTCGAAATTACCAAAAGAATTTTTTTCGAAGGCATAGCGTTATTAAAGAAATGTTGGAATAAGTGTGTTAGTGTTGTTGAAAAATATTTTTTTTTGTTTTCTAACTCCTTTCTTTCATAGTTAGGTAGATAACATAAAAAACTTCCCTCGTAATTAGACCAGTAGATAAATTGATACAAAGTTGCAATAAAAAATGCCCAATCTGGAAAGTTCTTAATAGTTTGTGTATAGATATTGGCAGTTCCGAAGTTAAAATGAGGAACTAAGAATATTCATCTGGATTAATTTGTGTAACAGAAAATTTATAAAACAATACCTATATGAATCACAATATTTTTAGTTAACGAAGATCGGTAAAAGATTTTCATTAATTACTTTTAAATGAACCTGTTTTTTTCCAATTCATTAGTAATTTGCTAAAAACAATATTTTTAATATTGACTTTCTTACTTCCTCTAAATCAAGCATAGTATTTGATACAGATTCTTCTGAAAGTCCTGTTTCACTAAATGTTGTACGCAAACGAGTTAATGCTGTTTTGTATGAATCTAGTACTTGTGCATCTGCATGAACATCTTCAACTCTTGATAATAAAGTCTGAATATTATGTAATGTGTTAGCTCGTTTGTCTATACATCTTTCAACTTCTTTTTTCTTCCTAAGACATGTCTTTGCCTAAAATAAATTAATTGAATTACAAAACTACATTTACTTAAATTTTCCAACTTACTGATTGTCTTTGATTTTTAGATATATAAGTTTTTGCATCAGCAAGTAATTTAGAAACCTGCTCTTCTAATTGTTTAATATCTTCCACTAATGTTTTTTCACTTTGCTCTAAAGTGTAGATATCAATATCTCGATCTGTTATTTCTTCTTTGTTATTTATATCATGAAACTTTAGCAAAACAATCATACTATCTTTATGTCGAATTGTTTTTGTGGACACTTTCCCTTTGCAGTGCAAATTGTGTATTATTAATTTTAATTGATCCACATTATTAAACTTCAAAATTTCAGCTAATACTTTGATATCTAGTACTTTGTTTTTCATATTTATTGGTATACAATCTATTAAAATGTTTGATTCTGACTCAATTGCTTTGAGATGAACATAACAAATATTAGAATCTACCGATACAAAATTGTCTTTTATTTTTGTAAATGACCAAACTACAGGTTTTCTGATGAAATTATCTGCTATCCAGCCACTCCATGTTTCAGATGGTTTTTGTTGAAAGACATGCAAAGCTTTTAGTTCATTGTTTTTATACATTTGATCTATCACTGCTCCTAAACAAGCTGGAGGTCTTCCGTTCTTCAAAAACTTCTTTGACAAATCTTGATAAGTAAATGTGAATACCTTATTATGTACACAGTAGGTATATATTAAATTTTTCCAAAATTCAAACTTAGAATCCCAATCTTTAGGGTTAACTGATTTATCTCGAAAAGGAGCAAACAAGACATTCATGCGAGCATCATCATTCCAACAATCAGGTAATTTGTCTGGTGGTAAGAAATTCTCTGCCATAGTAATCTTTAAAAAGTTTGTATATAATTCTAAAAATACTTTTTACATATGACATTTCCCTCACAAGTTTACATATGCTTGTCATTTTGACAGTTTGCTGAGCGACCAACATTTAAAATTAAAAAATTCTAACAAAATAATTTGAAATATAATATACCGCGATATCATAAAGTTTCTGGGTCAACGGTGGCCATGGGGTGAAAAAGTCTGTCTTAATTTATATCATCCTTTTGAGAAAAATCTGATAAAATTTTCAGGTTAAGTGTCATGCTGACGTTAAAATTTGTCAATATATTAATCTTAATGTCAATATGACACATAACCTGAAAATTTTATCAGATTTTTCTCAAAAGGATGATATAAATTAAGACAGACGTTTTTCACCCCATGGCCACCGTTGACCCAGAAACTTTATGATATCGCGGTATTATTAATGTGCCTTCAAAAACTTTCCTTATTAGAGACGACCATGCTTTTTGATAATGGTTGGTGACAGTGCACGTAATCTGTCACAGACGTATAATTTTGAATGAACATGGCCGTCTCTTACGAAAGTTTTTGAAGGCACGTTACTTGAGTAGGTGCTCACCGAATTTTGTATTCAACAAAAATATCATTAAAAATCGGGTACGGAGAACACAATACAAGTTCATATATTTGCGACAGGTGTCTATCTTTCCAGAGACGATCTTACTCTATCGATGATTCTAGAGTAAGATGAAACACGTATCATATCTGCATCACAGTATAAACTTATAGAAAGGAATTATTTTAGGTTGCGCAAAAAGCGTGAACCGAAATACCGGAAAATTTCATTACTAATTTAGTAAATTCTATGCATATGACGAATGTCAAATAATGTAATATAAATACAAGGAGGAATTGCCAAATATTGACTTTCGTTTCATTAAAGTGCATTTGACACTTTGTGTCAAATTTTGGTTAAGTTAGCACTACTGTACTTGATTTCGACCGCGTCAATTAACATTAGCGTCTTATACCATAGTCCTATACGGTAACCACTTTTGACGTAAATATAAAAATTGATAAAATCAAACACGATACCCTTTCTTTTCGAAATGTTTGTTCCCAAAATTTACAAATTACAATTATTTAAGAAAATGCGATAGATTGTGCCGCGTTGTAAACAAAAAATGTGAACAATAAAAGCTAACGAAAAACAAAACATCAATTGACAATAGCTATAATTCTCAGTATGGCAAATACAAAGCAAAGAAATTTACAAAATTTGTCAAAACGTCAGCATCAGTATTAAACAGACACCGATACAATCAGTCAGTATCAATTTGAAAATTAAAATTTTTAATTTATTATCAACTTCAAGTTACTACGGTTCGCGGCATAAAAAATGGGACAGTTTCATTTCAATTTTAGACACCTCCCGTTTTTTGTTTTTGACACGGATAGTATGATGGAACAAAGTACTGTCAGAATAGATCAAAAATGCCCCGTTTTTTTCTGACATGGACCGTGCATTCACAAATATTTCATTTATTTCTTTAATTGGTTGCCTGTCACTATTGTACCTGTTCTTTTCAATACAATGCTGTTCACATTGAATTACATTACAACAAGATACATTTATTGTACTAGCTCATTTTCGTAGTGCTATGTTAAATGGAAATGGAGACTGGGAATATTCATTACTCTCGTGCTTCCACAGTTCCATAATGAGCAGATTTATGAAACATTTAAATGGCATCGTAACAGATTGTTACAAAGATTAATGGAAACTGGTAGCGTTAATAAACGGAAGGCTGAAATGATGGATATAAATATTTGATAAATGTTATTGATACATTCAAATGCATGGAATAAACCTCTAATAAAAATGGAGAGGAAGCAATGAAATCTGAAAAAATAATAAAAGAAGCAGAAAAAAGTAAAACTGTCCACCAAATTTATTACCTACAGATAAAGAAGTAGAATTTAAAAATACTCTAGAAAAATATGAAACAAAATTATACCAAACAGAGAATGAAGAAAAATCAGCTATTGTGGAAAGATTCAATAGAACAATAAATAAAAAATGAAAATATATTTTAAAAATAAAATAAATTTTAGATGGATTGATATTCTACCAGATATATTACATAAGTACAATTATTCCAACATTCACAGGACTATTGGAATGAATCCTGCAAAGCAAACAAATTAATGAGAAACATCTGTTAAATACTGTTTATAAATATGAAATTGGTGATAGAGTTAGAATAACAAGAAAGAGAGTCATGTCAAAGTAAATATAAAATTAAATGGACAAGGGAGATATTTGGTGTTGATGAAGTCTTAATGATAAATCCAATTACAAACAAAGTAAAAGATAATGGTGAAGAATTATTGGTAGTTCTCACAAACAAGAATTACAAAAGGCAAAACTTTAACAAATTGCTAGAATTTAATGAATTTGTACCTTATTTTATGGGATTGTGCTGAAGGTACCCACCCTTGTACTCAAAATTTCATTAAATTATTAAAATTTAATTTTATGAAAAAATAAGTGACTGAGTTACTCAAAAGTGTTTTTTTCTCTCAATTTTTTTGGTCATTAAGTGTGAAAAACTGTTATATTTACAGATTTTACTTAAGCTTTTATTCATTTTAACAAATCCCAAAACCGAATTTTTCATTTTTATCTATTCACACCTCAAAATTACGTAAAAAAATGTATTTTATGAATCGCCACCAAATTGTGGACCAGTATAAATAATTATATTTACAGACTTTAATTTTATGCCAATATTGGTCTTCCAAATTGTGAACCACTATCAATTTTTCCACCATTTTTACTTATTCTTATATAAATTTATGCATTTTGTTTTAATAAAGCACAATTATCATTTGTACTTGTTCACATCTGAAAATTAGATAAAAATCATTGATTTTATTCATTAATAAATTTAGGTTTTGGCGGTAATATTTCAGATGTAATGCATTTTTTAATATTGCAGATTCTAGATTGACAAATAAGGTTTCATCTCATTTTAAGGTAGCCCCATAAATTATAATTTTTAATATCATCTGTTCTGTCCATATAATTCGGTTTGTATTTTAGTTTAAATATAATCAGATAGATTTAGTATTTTATTTAGCATATTAAATTGAATATTTAACAAATTTTCAACGTTATATGCTAGTATAGCAAACGCCAATTAAGTTGGCGCGAGGAGGGGGTGCGCAGAAGCAGTTTTTAAAAACGTCCACCCCCCCACTACTCAAGTAATTGTCAGAATACATTTGTCATTGACGTTTGACGGAACATAATGTCATTACTAGGAGATTATAAAGTGATACACGCTCAGAGGTTAGAATTATCTGACATTTGATGTAAAACCAAATACAAATCTCCCCACTACTTCTAATTCTGCGCGAACTTACCTCTCCTCGCGCCAACTTAATTGGCGTTTGCTATACTTCTGAAAATGGAATTGTCCAACAATTGAAGCCAAATTTTGCTAAATATCGTTTTCATCTATAGTTAATTTAGAATTTTTGATAATTATGTTTCTAATCTAATAGAGGTTTTTTATAGTAGTGATATTAGAAGGTCACATGTGAATAGTTTCTGTTAATAAAGTTCATTTTCGCGACAGAAACAAATAAATAAATGGAAAAATTTGTAAAAATCAGTGCCTAAAGTGATTAACAACAGATAAAGAAATTTTGGCAGTAAAAATCCCAGTCGGTAAGTGCAAATTTAAGGTTTTTAAGTAAATCTCACGTCATAATATGAAATAAAAGAAGTTAAAAACAAACAAAAAGCAACAGCTGGTGATAAAAGAAGATTCAATGTAAAAGTGTATGACACGAGGCAGGACAGGACTAAGGTGCCGGTATATTAATAGCATTTAATTTATGAATATAATGTATTTTATTGACGAAAGTGAGTGAAATTAAATAAAGAATTAGAATATATAATTATTAACAAGGCATTCGTGTGTGACTAACGTTGAAGCACCGATATTGAAGCCCAAATTGGGTCCATATCGTGCAGTAGAATAATAAATACCGTTGGTAAATTAAACCGATAGAATAGTCGAGGGAAAATAAAATAATAGAAAGTGTAAGAAGGTACGCACGGATAGAGGTAAGGGTCCGACAGGTTGACTGGCCCGAACTTCTTACGCAGTGACAATAAAATCAGTACAATGACGGAATCCAAAAAAGAAAGAGAGGGAAAATTGGAGCAAATATTACAACTGATGAAGGAAATGAGCAAAGATCAAAAGGATTATGAAACTGGAACAAAAAGAAATCATAAAAGAAACCCAAGAAATCAAGATACAACAAAGAGAATTCAATGAGGAACTGCTGAGACTAAAAATAGAAAATGAGTCCTTGAAAAACGAAAACCAGGAAATACGGAAAGAGAATGTTAAAATACGACAAGAACTACAGAAAGTGGAAAAAACATTGGAAATAATAGAAAAAGAAAGAAGGAAATGTAATGTCGTAATGTATGGCCTAAGGATGGACACAAATGACCCAGCAATATTAAAAGAAAGAATTAAAGGATTCCTAAGCGAGCAATTGAGATTAAGCATTACCCCAAGATCAGTAATAAAAACAGGGGAGAGGACATGCGTCATAGAATTGGATAACGAGGAAGAAAGGAGGGAAGTTATAATAAACAAGTATAGACTGAAAAATATGAAAGAAGAGCGAATCTTTATAAATGAGGATATGACACCGAAGGAAAGAGAAAAACAAAAACATCTGAGAACATTTGCTAAGACGGAAAAAGAAAAAGGAAAAGAAGTAAAGATTGGATATAGTAAAGCAGTTGTAAATGGAGTGGAATGGCGATGGAATAAAGGAACGGAGAGTATGGAAAAGCAAATACCAAAAAACTAATACAGAATAAACAGGACGGATACATGGAAGGAAATATTGGCAATGGAGAGGAAATGGAATGGAATGAAAGAACAAATAATCAGGGAAATAGAAAATATGGGGAGGTGGTAAATGAAGAAGTAAACATTAAAATTAGGGAAGGTAAAGTCAAAAAACTAAATGAAAAACAAGAGAAAATGGAACAAATAGAAGCGGACAAGGCTATGAATAGGATACCGAGATTAAGCGAAAAGGCGAATAGGGCGAAACGCACACTGAAGAAGGAGGAATGTAACAATCAATTGGCAAGAAAGCTAAAACAAGAAAGTAATAAAATATGGAACATGGCAACGTGGAATATAAGAGGAATACAAAGAAAAGAAACTGAGTTAATACAAGAATTCGAGAAAGCAAAGATTGATATATTAGCCATATGTGAAACTAAGAAAAAAGGAAAAGCAGAATTTGAAACAGAAGAAGGACACCTCATTATATATAGCGGAGTTGAACATAGTGAAAGGGGAAAACTGGGTGTGGGATGCATAATAAAAAGAGAGAATGTTGGATACGTGCACAAGTGGGAATGTATTTCTGAGAGAATAATGACGCTGGAACTGCAACTAGAAGAACAAGAAAGGACAAGTATAATAATAACATATGGACCCAATGAAGATGAAAGAATAACAAACAAAGACTCATATTGGGAGGATCTTAATGGAATAGAGCACATGAAAGGAAGAAGAATAATTTTGGGAGACTTAAATGGCAGGGTAGGAAAAAGTAGAAACGAATTTGAAAATGTAATTGGACAGTACGGAGAAGACATGAGGAATGATAATGGACAGAGAATTATTGATTTATGTATGGAAAACAATATGCTAGTTATGAACACATTCTTCCAGCACAAAAAAATACATATGTATACCAGGGAAGTAGAGAGCCGAAATGAAAGATCCATAATAGACTACATCATAATAGATAGAAATTACAGAGCAGAAATCATAGATGTAAGGGTTAGAAGAGGTTATGAAATATTCAGTGATCACTACCTGGTGCTGGGAAAAATGAAAGTGAAAACAAGAACAGTTAAAAAGGGGACAACAAGAAACAAAGAGACTATAAAATACTACAAGTTGGCAGAAAAAGAAATAGCAGAAAAATATAAGAAATATATAGAAACAAGAATCAATTTAGATGATATGGAGTGGAGGGTAATTAATATAGATGAAGAGTGGCAGAGATTCAGAAACTTGTTAATGAGTGCAGCCAGAAGTGTATGCGGAACAAATTTAGTCAACAGAAATAAAAGGCAAACGAAATGGTGGAGTGTTGAGATAAAAGAGCAAGTAAAAATAAAGAAGATTCAATGGCAGAAATATCTTAAGAATAAATCCGAAGAAAACTATGCAATATACAAAGAGCAAAGCACAAAAATAAAGGAAATGATAAAGCAGGCAAAGCAGATAGCGTGGGAAGATTTTGGAAAGAAAATGGAGATGGATAGTAAAGGAAATCAAAAGCTATTTTATAAAGCAATAAAAAACTTAAGAACAGATAAAAAGTACAGAATGAAGCAAGTAAAGGACAAAAGTAATAAAATATTGACAGAAGAAGATGTTATGAGGAGGTGGCGAGAACACTTCCAGGAATTATTAAATCCAGGAAATGAGAGCAAAATATCAGAACTGGAACCCACAGAAGACGAAGAATGTAAAGAATACGAGGAGTCGGAAATAGGAAAGGAGAAAGTAGATGAAATGTTAAAGAAACTAAAAAGAGGAAAAGCAGCCGGATATGGCCAAATCACGAATGAAATGGTTATAGGGCTTGGAGAAAAAGGGATAGAGATATTAACTAGAATAATTAATATGGCATGGAATACTGGGGAAGTACCGGAGGATTGGAAGGTGGGGGTTATTGTGCCAATATTTAAGAAAGGAGACTCTATGAATTGTGCCAATTATAGAGGTATAACTCTAGTCAGTGTCGTAGCAAAATTATATGAAAGAATTTTAGATGAAAAGTTAAGGGACAAAATCGAACAACAACTAGAAGAACCTCAGAGTGGATTTCGCAAAGGCAGAAGCACACAAGACCACATATTTGCGATTAAGCAATTAATGGAGAAGATCAACAGAAGGAGAGATGTTTGCTTGGCGTTTCTGGACTTGGATAAAGCATTTGATAGAATACCGAGAAAAATGGTATGGGAAAGTCTTAGGAAAAGAGGAGTGAGCAAAAAATTGCGAGTAGCAATTGAAAGCCTGTATAGAGGAAATAGAAATTATGTTAGAACAGATAATATGGAGTCAGAGGAATTTAGGGTAGAAGAAGGGTTAAAACAAGGAGGTGTCCTCAGTCCCACATTATTTATAGTAATAATGGATGACATACTAAAAGAAATAAGCACTAAAACCAAGAAAGTGAATATTGGATATAGAAATCTAAGACCTGTAAAGCTGGGAGAATGCGCCTTTGCAGACGACATTATGATCTGTGCAGAAGGAGAAAAGCAGTTACAAGATAATTTGAAAATGTGGGAAGAAGAATTAAATAAGAGAAAAATGAAAATTAACACACAAAAGTCCAAAATAATGAGCATAGGAAAGCAACAAAGAATAAATGTAAGGATAGGAGCAAAGAAATTGGAACAAGTGGAACGTTACAAGTATTTAGGAATAATGATACAAAGTGATGGAAAAATGGATGAGGAAATAACAGAAAGGATAAATAATGCATCAAAAGTGTATCACACCCTGAGTAAAAAAAACCTTCATAGGAAAGAAATAAATTAGTCGGAAAACAAAAATTACAGTGTACCAAACTATATATAGACCAATACTCACCTATGGCAGCGAAACCACTATCAATTTTTCCACCATTTTTACTTATTCTTATATAAATTTATGCATTTTGTTTTAATAAAGCACAATTATCATTTGTACTTGTTCACATCTGAAAATTAGATAAAAATCATTGATTTTATTCATTAATAAATTTAGGTTTTGGCGGTAATATTTCAGATGTAATGCATTTTTTAATATTGCAGATTCTAGATTGACAAATAAGGTTTCATCTCATTTTAAGGTAGCCCCATAAATTATAATTTTTAATATCATCTGTTCTGTCCATATAATTCGGTTTGTATTTTAGTTTAAATATAATCAGATAGATTTAGTATTTTATTTAGCATATTAAATTGAATATTTAACAAATTTTCAACGTTATATGCTAGTATAGCAAACGCCAATTAAGTTGGCGCGAGGAGGGGGTGCGCAGAAGCAGTTTTTAAAAACGTCCACCCCCCCACTACTCAAGTAATTGTCAGAATACATTTGTCATTGACGTTTGACGGAACATAATGTCATTACTAGGAGATTATAAAGTGATACACGCTCAGAGGTTAGAATTATCTGACATTTGATGTAAAACCAAATACAAATCTCCCCACTACTTCTAATTCTGCGCGAACTTACCTCTCCTCGCGCCAACTTAATTGGCGTTTGCTATACTTCTGAAAATGGAATTGTCCAACAATTGAAGCCAAATTTTGCTAAATATCGTTTTCATCTATAGTTAATTTAGAATTTTTGATAATTATGTTTCTAATCTAATAGAGGTTTTTTATAGTAGTGATATTAGAAGGTCACATGTGAATAGTTTCTGTTAATAAAGTTCATTTTCGCGACAGAAACAAATAAATAAATGGAAAAATTTGTAAAAATCAGTGCCTAAAGTGATTAACAACAGATAAAGAAATTTTGGCAGTAAAAATCCCAGTCGGTAAGTGCAAATTTAAGGTTTTTAAGTAAATCTCACGTCATAATATGAAATAAAAGAAGTTAAAAACAAACAAAAAGCAACAGCTGGTGATAAAAGAAGATTCAATGTAAAAGTGTATGACACGAGGCAGGACAGGACTAAGGTGCCGGTATATTAATAGCATTTAATTTATGAATATAATGTATTTTATTGACGAAAGTGAGTGAAATTAAATAAAGAATTAGAATATATAATTATTAACAAGGCATTCGTGTGTGACTAACGTTGAAGCACCGATATTGAAGCCCAAATTGGGTCCATATCGTGCAGTAGAATAATAAATACCGTTGGTAAATTAAACCGATAGAATAGTCGAGGGAAAATAAAATAATAGAAAGTGTAAGAAGGTACGCACGGATAGAGGTAAGGGTCCGACAGGTTGACTGGCCCGAACTTCTTACGCAGTGACAATAAAATCAGTACAATGACGGAATCCAAAAAAGAAAGAGAGGGAAAATTGGAGCAAATATTACAACTGATGAAGGAAATGAGCAAAGATCAAAAGGATTATGAAACTGGAACAAAAAGAAATCATAAAAGAAACCCAAGAAATCAAGATACAACAAAGAGAATTCAATGAGGAACTGCTGAGACTAAAAATAGAAAATGAGTCCTTGAAAAACGAAAACCAGGAAATACGGAAAGAGAATGTTAAAATACGACAAGAACTACAGAAAGTGGAAAAAACATTGGAAATAATAGAAAAAGAAAGAAGGAAATGTAATGTCGTAATGTATGGCCTAAGGATGGACACAAATGACCCAGCAATATTAAAAGAAAGAATTAAAGGATTCCTAAGCGAGCAATTGAGATTAAGCATTACCCCAAGATCAGTAATAAAAACAGGGGAGAGGACATGCGTCATAGAATTGGATAACGAGGAAGAAAGGAGGGAAGTTATAATAAACAAGTATAGACTGAAAAATATGAAAGAAGAGCGAATCTTTATAAATGAGGATATGACACCGAAGGAAAGAGAAAAACAAAAACATCTGAGAACATTTGCTAAGACGGAAAAAGAAAAAGGAAAAGAAGTAAAGATTGGATATAGTAAAGCAGTTGTAAATGGAGTGGAATGGCGATGGAATAAAGGAACGGAGAGTATGGAAAAGCAAATACCAAAAAACTAATACAGAATAAACAGGACGGATACATGGAAGGAAATATTGGCAATGGAGAGGAAATGGAATGGAATGAAAGAACAAATAATCAGGGAAATAGAAAATATGGGGAGGTGGTAAATGAAGAAGTAAACATTAAAATTAGGGAAGGTAAAGTCAAAAAACTAAATGAAAAACAAGAGAAAATGGAACAAATAGAAGCGGACAAGGCTATGAATAGGATACCGAGATTAAGCGAAAAGGCGAATAGGGCGAAACGCACACTGAAGAAGGAGGAATGTAACAATCAATTGGCAAGAAAGCTAAAACAAGAAAGTAATAAAATATGGAACATGGCAACGTGGAATATAAGAGGAATACAAAGAAAAGAAACTGAGTTAATACAAGAATTCGAGAAAGCAAAGATTGATATATTAGCCATATGTGAAACTAAGAAAAAAGGAAAAGCAGAATTTGAAACAGAAGAAGGACACCTCATTATATATAGCGGAGTTGAACATAGTGAAAGGGGAAAACTGGGTGTGGGATGCATAATAAAAAGAGAGAATGTTGGATACGTGCACAAGTGGGAATGTATTTCTGAGAGAATAATGACGCTGGAACTGCAACTAGAAGAACAAGAAAGGACAAGTATAATAATAACATATGGACCCAATGAAGATGAAAGAATAACAAACAAAGACTCATATTGGGAGGATCTTAATGGAATAGAGCACATGAAAGGAAGAAGAATAATTTTGGGAGACTTAAATGGCAGGGTAGGAAAAAGTAGAAACGAATTTGAAAATGTAATTGGACAGTACGGAGAAGACATGAGGAATGATAATGGACAGAGAATTATTGATTTATGTATGGAAAACAATATGCTAGTTATGAACACATTCTTCCAGCACAAAAAAATACATATGTATACCAGGGAAGTAGAGAGCCGAAATGAAAGATCCATAATAGACTACATCATAATAGATAGAAATTACAGAGCAGAAATCATAGATGTAAGGGTTAGAAGAGGTTATGAAATATTCAGTGATCACTACCTGGTGCTGGGAAAAATGAAAGTGAAAACAAGAACAGTTAAAAAGGGGACAACAAGAAACAAAGAGACTATAAAATACTACAAGTTGGCAGAAAAAGAAATAGCAGAAAAATATAAGAAATATATAGAAACAAGAATCAATTTAGATGATATGGAGTGGAGGGTAATTAATATAGATGAAGAGTGGCAGAGATTCAGAAACTTGTTAATGAGTGCAGCCAGAAGTGTATGCGGAACAAATTTAGTCAACAGAAATAAAAGGCAAACGAAATGGTGGAGTGTTGAGATAAAAGAGCAAGTAAAAATAAAGAAGATTCAATGGCAGAAATATCTTAAGAATAAATCCGAAGAAAACTATGCAATATACAAAGAGCAAAGCACAAAAATAAAGGAAATGATAAAGCAGGCAAAGCAGATAGCGTGGGAAGATTTTGGAAAGAAAATGGAGATGGATAGTAAAGGAAATCAAAAGCTATTTTATAAAGCAATAAAAAACTTAAGAACAGATAAAAAGTACAGAATGAAGCAAGTAAAGGACAAAAGTAATAAAATATTGACAGAAGAAGATGTTATGAGGAGGTGGCGAGAACACTTCCAGGAATTATTAAATCCAGGAAATGAGAGCAAAATATCAGAACTGGAACCCACAGAAGACGAAGAATGTAAAGAATACGAGGAGTCGGAAATAGGAAAGGAGAAAGTAGATGAAATGTTAAAGAAACTAAAAAGAGGAAAAGCAGCCGGATATGGCCAAATCACGAATGAAATGGTTATAGGGCTTGGAGAAAAAGGGATAGAGATATTAACTAGAATAATTAATATGGCATGGAATACTGGGGAAGTACCGGAGGATTGGAAGGTGGGGGTTATTGTGCCAATATTTAAGAAAGGAGACTCTATGAATTGTGCCAATTATAGAGGTATAACTCTAGTCAGTGTCGTAGCAAAATTATATGAAAGAATTTTAGATGAAAAGTTAAGGGACAAAATCGAACAACAACTAGAAGAACCTCAGAGTGGATTTCGCAAAGGCAGAAGCACACAAGACCACATATTTGCGATTAAGCAATTAATGGAGAAGATCAACAGAAGGAGAGATGTTTGCTTGGCGTTTCTGGACTTGGATAAAGCATTTGATAGAATACCGAGAAAAATGGTATGGGAAAGTCTTAGGAAAAGAGGAGTGAGCAAAAAATTGCGAGTAGCAATTGAAAGCCTGTATAGAGGAAATAGAAATTATGTTAGAACAGATAATATGGAGTCAGAGGAATTTAGGGTAGAAGAAGGGTTAAAACAAGGAGGTGTCCTCAGTCCCACATTATTTATAGTAATAATGGATGACATACTAAAAGAAATAAGCACTAAAACCAAGAAAGTGAATATTGGATATAGAAATCTAAGACCTGTAAAGCTGGGAGAATGCGCCTTTGCAGACGACATTATGATCTGTGCAGAAGGAGAAAAGCAGTTACAAGATAATTTGAAAATGTGGGAAGAAGAATTAAATAAGAGAAAAATGAAAATTAACACACAAAAGTCCAAAATAATGAGCATAGGAAAGCAACAAAGAATAAATGTAAGGATAGGAGCAAAGAAATTGGAACAAGTGGAACGTTACAAGTATTTAGGAATAATGATACAAAGTGATGGAAAAATGGATGAGGAAATAACAGAAAGGATAAATAATGCATCAAAAGTGTATCACACCCTGAGTAAAAAAAACCTTCATAGGAAAGAAATAAATTAGTCGGAAAACAAAAATTACAGTGTACCAAACTATATATAGACCAATACTCACCTATGGCAGCGAAAGTTGGGTCCTAAACAAAAGGATGACAAGCAGAGTCCAATCCATGGAAATGAAGTATCTAAGACGAATTAAGGGAGTAACAAGAAAGGATAAAATAAGAAATGAGTTAATACGACAGGAATTAAATGTAAAATCAATCATTGAAACAATTGAACAAAATCAACTGAGATGGTTCGGACACCTAGTAAGAATGAACGAGAAAAGACCAACAAAAAACATTTGGCAAGCTAGAACAAGCGGGAAAAGAGACAGAGGCAGGCCAAGGAAAACGTGGAATATGGCGATAGCAGAAATACTGAAGGGGAGAAACAAAGAATTTGGAGAAGCTATGAAGGAAGCCAGGGACCGGGAAAAGTGGAAGAAATTCATATATTAGAGAAAGGAAACCTTTACACCGTATGGTAGAAAAGGTCTTGATTATATATATATATAATGTTTCTAATCATAAGTTTTACATATTTACAGAAACGGTTCTAATAATTGAAATTTTGTTAAAGAAAAGCCATACTTTTTTCCATTTCACAAAAAAAAAGTTTCATGTATGTATTAGTATACTATTTACAATAGTGTTTATATAGAACTATGGTCTTTAAAAATGTACGTAGAAAGAAAAGTAAATATGTAGAATCCAGCTCCCATTTAAACTGACATAATTGACTCATTTACGCATGCGCCAATCATATATCCACGATTTACAACTAGTGTTGCCAAATCGAATATTTATAATAAAGACTGGTGATATAGTGTGATTGTAGGTTAATCACAAGGATTGTATAAGAACATAGGATTGCTCGATCCCGCAATATTTTCGCCGCGTAGTGGGGAGCCATAACGTCACAAACGGACTAGGTTGAATGCGTTCACTACTGTAAAGCACCTTATAAAATGTGTTTAGTTACTACAACAATTAATGATCGAGTTATATTAGTGCTATTATTATGGTATATAATATTTCATTTGATAATAACATATCCGTCAGTGTACTGTTATAAATATAATACACGTTTTTATTGCCATAAGGTTATACTTTGGTTTATAATTAAAAAAAAAACTTTTCCAACTTCAAATAAACACATTTATTAGGTACATAAACATAAATAAAGAAAGCCGATGAGCATGTATTCTCTATACAAAGCAAAAAATATATATTTTTTAATTAAAAGAGTCGGTATATAGATAGCAATGTTTTATTACGCAGTAATTAAATAAAAACGAATCAAGTAGTGGTTTTTCGCATTTTTTTAGCTAGTGTTCGTTGAGTGTCTGACGGTGTACTAGTAGAAAGCTTACGTTTACTCGATTTTTTAGCATTGTCAAGGGTTCTTTTTGTATTTAAATAATTCATACGGATAACAGATCTTAATTTACAAAATAATTTTATAATAACAAAGCACAAATTTTCTCGCTTTTTAATTTTTAAAGCTAGTCTTTTAACAACCAGTGTTTCTTTCCGCAGTTTATTATCGCCATGATATATCTTAAAATATTTGTTCCACTGTTTAATGGTACTTAAGAAATCTGTTGAGGGCTTAATAAGACCACCAAAAGAGAGCTGTTGTACCCATGAGGGTAAATTGTAGGCGTGATCGGCTTTAATTTTATAAGTATAATCGCCGAGTTGGGGATGACTGTTTTTAAATTTCTTCGCTATAAAACCAGCAATGTACTCAAATGCATCGTCCGTTGTTTCTGGTGATTTTGCATCAGATATTTCTGAAATCCCTGATGATGAAAACGAGCTTCCATTGCTACGTTGAGTTGCATTGCTGTCAGACTTCTCTTCCGGTAATTCAAGTGAAACTTTCGCTTGTTCCAAAACTGTGGCCATTATATATTCTTCAGGAACAGCTTCTTGTGTGTTCACCTTTAAAAAAAGTATAGCTATGTAGATAGGTACCTATATAATACTAGGAATATGTAAAGAATTAATAAACACATTTTTTGTACCTGTGCTTCTAAAATACCAGGATTCTTCCCAAGAATAATCATTCTTATTCTTTTGATGGCTTCCAATAGAGATGGATGTTCATTCGGCCCTTGACATCTAAGCTGGAAGAAAAAATTCTCCAAACAATCCTGATTAAGTTTATGAGTACATATATAATGTACATCTTCAAATTCGGTCTTCATATCTCGTAAAAGTAGTTTCAACTATAGAAATTATTTTTCTTTCTGAAAAATTTGCAAAGTGTTTTTTCCTTCAGCTCTCATGTCAAATATTAAATCTCTAACTTTATTTAAGTGTTGTTCTTGGTCCTGTAAATAAATTCCAAAATGGGCTTTCATAGGGTCAGGGCCAGGAGATCTATTCACATGGCTATTAAAAATATCAAACCAAGAATTAATATTGTCTATGAACATTCCGACATCTTCAGCAAGTTTTTTATCAGGGCCTGGTTTGTATCGTAATAATGCCTGGGCGGTCTTATGTGATAACAATTCAGCCGCTAGTCTTACATTTTGTCTTTTACTCTTTTCAACTGTAATATGCTTTTCAGAAATTTTATAACAGGAATTTACTTCTACATTGGTTAATTCTATCAAACTTTCTAAAGGTTCTTTTCTTATCTCTTTGTTTCCAGCACTTCTCAATATAAATCCTGTGTCCAAAAACCAATTACGGAGAAGTTTCAGTAAATGGGGAGCATCTGCGAAAACATAAACATTTTTCTTGGTTTGCGGATGCTCGAAATAGGTCTTATTTATGTCAACGGACAACGCTTTCCAGAGACCAACATTACTGCTTCCGCAATCACTTACAATTGCAACACAGTTATATGATATTTTATGCAATTGGGTGATCAGATCCATTAACACATCCTTTGTCATCTTTTTGTCAAAGTCTAGATAGATAGGCTGTTTCCAAGTAGAAAATAAGCTTCTAACCATACAGACTTGCATTCAATTGTAAGGACCTAGCACCTGATCTTCACCAACACAATACTCTAAAGTGGTTTTAACTTTGACTTCATCAAAAGAAATGACTACAGTTTTCTCTCTTGCAGACATATTTTCTCCTGCTATCTTTAGAAAAGTTAGTACATCTTCTAAAACTCCCGGCGTTATTCTGATTTTTGATGCCCACTTTCTCAAAGATGACAACGCTGGCAACGGAAAATTAAGTTTAGTTCGCAAAAATATATAGCATTTCTTGCTGAGGTAACGAATAGTAAAAGCAACTGCAATCTCTTCAGTAGTCCAATTAACGCGTTTCTTTTTGTTTAGAAGAATAGAAATTTGATTTTCTGTTAAGAGTTTTCTCAGTATTTTTACCGTTTCCTGTTTTTGTGCAGGTTTATCTTGCTTGTTCTTTCTTCTATAGTATAAAATTTGTTTTCTCTGCAAATTCAATTTGCGTTTCATAATTTCGATCTCTGTAGATAATTTAGTGTGACTTTCACGAAGCTCCGCATATTGTTTAGATAATATATTTTCTGCTGGGACAGTTAAAGGCTTATCGGTTTGAAATTCTGCTGTTGAAGACGCTGTTGACAGCTCACTTGCCGCTAAACATGAAGCTACCGATTGTTCGGCAATCAATCTATTTACTTCTTCTTTCCTTTCATTTTCCTTTTTTCTTTTTAAATATGCTTCCACTCTTGTAGCAACTTTCTTTATATCTTTGGACATTTGTGGAAGATTTACACTAGGCACAGCAGTGTATTTAAGCTGTTTTCGTACATGTAACCCTAGCAATAATTACTATGTATTAGAATAATTTATCTCATAACGTATAAATACATTTATTACCTAATAATTCGTTCCGCATATCACGTTCATAATCGTTTGCATTAAAGTGGATTGAGCAAATTTGGCTAGTATTTGGATTCCACTTATCTGCTCGTTTGCAGCACCTTATCCATTCTTTACGGACAGTATCGGATACGAAGTTTGTCGCCTTTGGAAAGTTGTGATAAACGATTTCTCTATTGGTAATTTTCGTAGAAATACGACTGTTATTACAGCCAACTACCGCACAACGACGTCCCGGCATTTCAGTCGCTAATTTACAAAGGGTAACGGCGAAAACTAAATTAAAACACTTTACTTTAACTCAAGCAACCCAAGACCTCAACTATTTATCGGTGCGACTGGTCCGTTTGTCACGTCACAGGAGGCGGAGTCACGGCTCGATGCGAACAACACTGCCGGTATAGGGATCTGGCTATCCTATGTTCTTATACAATCCTTGCCCCTAGCAAAGACATTATGTTCCGTCAAACGTCAATGACAAATGTATTCTGACAATTACTTGAGTAGTGGGGGTGGACGTTTTTAAAAACGGCTTCTGCGCACCCCCTCCTCGCGCCAATTTAATTGGCGCTTGCTTTACTTAAGTATCTGATACTAATTTGATAACCTATAAAATTGTATTGTTGTGGGCTTATCTACAAGATCGAGTTTATTTAACAACTCCAGAAAATGTTGACATTTTAAGACAAAGAATTATTAACACTTGTCAAGAAGTACCTGCCGCTTGTCTTTTAAATGCGACCTTTGGAGTAATTAGGAGATGTGCGATATGTGTTGAACAAGGTGGCGGGCAATTTCAACATTTATTGTAAAGTGTTTTGTTTCTTATAATAATATTTATAATTAGAGCTGAGGATGTTTGCGGTATAACCATGGTTATACCGCAAACATCCTCAGCTCTATTTATAATACTTACATTTCTAATGTTTCATGACACATTCGAATATTTATAAATAATGGAAGACAAAGATGAAATTTATAAAGTTTTTTTTTTTGCAATAAACGTTTATCAAAAATAAACATGTTATACATCGTTGAATTCAGAAAAAAAAATGCAATCCGAATATAGCCAAAAATATATATGTTGCCAATTAAAATAAAAAACTTGACTGTCGTTTGACATTAATGAAAACAATTGAAAACAAATAAAACACTGCTATCTTATAGTGTTTTTGATGCTATTAAATTTACTTTTTGTTTAAATAAAACCGGACAATAAATAACGGAATTATGAATGTTGGCGTTTTTTACGGGACAGTCTGTATATATATATATATATATATATATATATATATATATATACCGGGTGTTTCAAATTCGAATCTCACCATTGGGATCTCGGTAACGGTAAGAGATACAGGGTGGCTTAAATTAGGGCAAAGTTGCGTATCGGCGAGTCCAATAATTTTACGTTTTAAAATTAAAGTTATCTTGGCTACTTCCGGAAATTTGGCGGAAAAACTGAATATTCCGGTTTTCGTTTTTATTTTTGTACGACTTTATTTCAAAAGTTAGCCAAAATCTATAAATAGATCCTCATTGGAACTTTTTGGGCTTCATCTTTTGGCCAGGTCAAAAATCCCTTACGACGTTTCGTTTTTCTCAAACCATCATCAACTTTATTTTTTCTTATAGGCGCCATATTGGGTTCTTGCAGTTATGAATAGCCCGTTTTATTACTTTTTTAATGATGTATCACAAGTTACGCTTGTATTTCCTCAAATCCAAAATATTGAAGAAAAACTTTTATACCAAAGTAAGCTTTGATTTTTTTCAATTTGTCACATGTAAATGACATTTTGATACATTGTGAATCTCTGTGTAGTTCAAAATGGAGTTTACCAGTGAAGAAAAACGAGATATGGTGAAAATTTATTACAAAAACGATAGAAACGGTGTCAAGACATCGGCAATGTATTTGAACATGTATCCCGAAAGACGACAACCTCATCGAACTTAATTGGAAATTATTGGATAGAAATCTCGCTGAGTTTGGTTCGTTTGAAAAACCAAGACAAAAATATGGAGACAGAATGGATGAGGAAACTAAGGACAATTTAGTCAATGAGGTAAAATTGACGTTAAATTATCGTATACTTTTCAATAAAAGTAGATATTTTGCAGATAAATATGAACCCGGGCAAATCCACACGCCAAGTTTCCTCCGATGTAGATGCTTCTTCTCATACGAGTGCTTGGAGACACCTAAAAAAAAGTGGTTTCAAATGCTGCAAAATTCACATATCACAAAAATTACATCCAGGTGATTCCGAAAGGCGATTACAATTTTGTGGTTGGGTACAAAGGAGACCCGATTTTCCAGCTTTCCTAGCAAATGTGGTTTGGACAGATGAAAGCACTTTTACGAATTGTGGAATATTCAGTCGGAACAATGAACACATCTGGAGCGTAAACAACCCTAGGCAATTTCGAGAAATTCGGCCGCCAGTTCGATTCAGTTTTAACGTGTGGGCAGGTATTTATAGACAAAATTTTGGGTCCTCATTTCTTTAACGGCACTCTGAATGGAGAAACTTATAATCAGTTTTTGGCGACAACTCTCGAAGACTATTTAGATAACTTACCTTTGATCCACTACAACAGCATCTGGTTTCAACACGATGGTGCTCCACCTCACAACTCAAGACTGGTATCTAATTATCTTACCGAAAGGTTTGGTGACAGATGGATCGGGAATAATGGACCAGTAAGATGGCCAGCCAGGTCTCCAGATCTTAGTGTCCTCGACACATTTTTATGGGGTACACTTAAAAATAGAATTTACGGGCGGGGTGAGTACCAAAATATCGAGGAGCTCCGAATCAACATCATTAAGGAGTTTGGTAGATTACGGAGACGGGAAATATATCGCGCAGTGCACAACATAGAGAGAAGAGTAGAGTTCTGCTTGGAGAATCACGGAGGACATTTTGAGCATCTGTTGTAATTATTATTTTTATTTAGTCATTATTATTATGGTTAGTTTTTTCAATGTATTTTAAGGTCTCTCCTCTCATCTATCTACTTTTATTGAAAATTATACGATAACTTAACGTTAATTTTACCTCATTGACTAAATTGTCCTTAGCTTCCTCATCCATTCTGTCTCCATATTTTTACATGTTCAAATACATTGCCGATGTCTCCATTTTTAACGACAGAGATTCACAATGTATCAAAATGTCATTTACATGTGACAAATTGAAAAAAATCAAAGCTTACTTTGGTATAAAAGTTTTTCTTCAATATTTTGGATTTGAGGAAATACAAGTGTAACTTGTGATACATCATTAAAAAAGTAATAAAACGGGCTATTCATAACTGCAAAAACCCAATATGGCGCCTATAAGAAAAAATAAAGTTGATGATGGTTTAAGAAAAACGAAACGTCGTAAGGGATTTTTGACCTGGCCAAAAGATGAAGCCCAAAAAGTTCCAATGAGGATCTATTTATAGATTTTGGCTAACTTTTGAAATAAAGTCGTACAAAAATAAAAACGAAAACCGGAATATTCAGTTTTTCCGCTAAATTTCCGGAAGTAGCCAAGATAACTTTAATTTTAAAACGTAAAATTATTGGACTCGCCGATACGCAAATTTGCCCTAATTTAAGCCACCCTGTATCTCGTACCGTTACCGAGATCCCAATGGTGAGAGTCGAATTTGAAACACCCGGTATATATATACATATAAAGATTCACAGATCTGAGGTTATTTCGCAAACGATAGTACAAAATCGGAGATACACAAAAAAAAACAACTTTTGTAGTTGATTTTAGTGCAACACGGTATTATTACTTCTCCGATTGGTGATTCTGGACGTTTCTTCCGTCTTTAAATGCACGCTTCCCCTACTAGGTTTTATAGTTCGTTGAATTCGTTTCTTCCATCCAATATTATTTCATCACTTATTTTAAAGCGAAATATTGGCAAACGTGTTTTGTTAGGTTATCACAAAACAACATGGAACATTTAATGCCCCAAGAACGTTACGAAATTATTAAAATTTATTATCAGAGACAATTGCTATGTAAAGGAAACTAGATTACGTGCACTCTATAGTGCACATCATCGACCAAGTGAACAAACAATTCGTAATGTTGTGCATGTGTGTAAACGTAATGAGAAATTGAACTGATTGAATTCGCTATTGGCAGCAAAGTCGTGCACATTCGAATGATACAGTGCGATCAAAATACACTGAGTGTATTGGCACATCTGAAAAATTTGTATTAATATGAACGAATTTCATGATTATTTTCAATATGTTTGGGTCGTGCGCGCGTCTTGTGGGAAATTGAAAATGCACTAAAATCCTGCGACAAAACACTCTGTACGCTAATGATAAATATAGGACAAATAATGCCGGCAAACCCTGCCGGCTAATATGTGAAGCTTTCAAAGGGACAATAGCAAACTATTTGAACTTATTTTTAATAGTTTGTAAGTTGGGTTTAATAGATTGTTTTACGTGGGTATATAATTCAGCGCATTTAATTATGTGTGATGTGGCAAACAAAAGTAAGACTAGTGTGGATATGTACAGTTTATGTTTTAATTAAATTACAAATATTTTCAAATTTAAATGTATTCACTAGCACTTCAACATCTTTTAATTCTTTTACTTTCACCCAGTGACGCGCCGTCCATATGGGCAAGGTCGTGCAGCGCACAACGGCGCCAAGGCCTTAAAGGCGCCTACGGCCACTTGTGATAAGTTAAATTTTAAAAATATTAAAAACATTTTTTGAAAGTTTACAACAAATCAACAAATTTACATAAAACAATTATTACAATTATTTTAGCATTGACAGCAATAATTTTATTGTTACTTCAAAGAGTGTACTTGATAGGCGCCTTGATAGGTAAAGGCGCCTATCAGTATTTCGCACGACGGCGCCGAAGATACTTGGCGCGTTACTGCTTTCACCTTTGCATCTACGCCATCATTCAATATCTTAAGCAATGCAACTGCTGCTTCCATTTCTAGTTCAATATGTCTCTCTTTAAGAATTCCTCAATTTCTATCTCAGAAGTACATATTGCTTCACTGATTGGAATCATTAGATATTTTCTTATATTCTGCTTACATTCTAATCTCTTCTAGCAGGTTAGACTAGGTTTCTCAATTGTTTTCACTACATTTGTTGGCAAATACTTTGAGGGAATTACAGCTGGCTTCAATTCCCGTTTCAATTTTTTTGAAGTAGCTATTAAATAATACCCTATTACATTAATAAGTCTAGACAATTGTTTTATTTTTACCTGGCAAAAAATCTATATTGTCAGGAACATACAACCATATATTGGCTTATAGTTTTACCAATTTTTTATCTTCTTATCCGCTTTTCTTCTGTTAACAATTTTCTTCGGCTCTAAATCGTCTATAATTTGAATTGTTTGTTTGGGGTTAGGAAATACACTGAGGCACAGAACAAAAGTTGCTTAAACAAATTCTTGGGTAAATCCAGCGGGAATTAATATTACCCTCTAAATATCCAAAATATTCTGCCGTTTATGCCGTATTTGATCTATTATGTATATGGTTAATAGATCAACCTTACACAGCTTGACTACTTGTATAGGTACGAGTTTGTTATTGTCCTGTAGGCCACTTTCGTATTTCGACCATAGAGGCGCTGCAATCTTAAAAAAATTGCCAATATGATGTAACTTTAACAAGCTAGCAATCTCTACTTTCAAATTGCCAACCTAATCAGGTTCTTTTGATCACACTGTATTATCTTCAAGACATAATTATAATAAGATGCTCTTAAAAATCTGGTGTGAAGAACACAAATACAGGTCACTATTAATATTTTTGTCAACGTGTCCGAACATATCTCTCCCCAGAGACTTCTCGCATACGCATTTCGCCTTTCTACAGGCTCATCGGTACGCCCCTGCTGGAGAAAGGATATCTTCAGACACATTCACAAAACAGAACCACATCGCCACATCACAGAAATTATCCAGACCGAGCGTAGAAGTAAATTCAGCGCTGCCTGTTGTCAGACAGCCGAAGTGCCTCGCCCCGTCCGCATAACCAACGCGAAGTAACAACGCCCTTCCAAAGGTGGCATAGCCATCTCTCTAGAAACTGCATTTTGTTTGTGTCTTCGCTCATACTACGGACTAACCGCATGTGTAATGTATCAGAATAATTGAAACATACATGAGTAGGTAAACCCCACCAGTTTTGTATAATACAAAGGTATTTTTAATAATATAAAATATTATTAAAAATCTGGTGTGAAGAACACAAATACAGGTTCACTATTAATATTTTTGTGAACATGTCCGAACATATCCCTCCCCAGAGACGTAGATACGCATTTCGCCTTTCTACAGGCTCATCGGTACACCCCTGCTGGAGAAAGGATATCTTCAGACACATTCATAAAAAAGAACCACATCGCCACATCACAGAAATTATGCAGACCGAGCGTAGAAGTAAATTCATTTTTTTTTGTGAATGTGTCTGAAGATATCCTTTCTCCAGTAGGGGCGTACCGATGAGCCTGTAGAAAGGCGAAATGCGTATCTACGTCTCTGGGGAGGGATATGTTCGGACACGTTCACAAAAAATATTAATAGTGAACCTGTATTTGTGTTTTTCACACCAGATTTTTAATAATATTTTATATTATTAAAAATGCCTTTGTATTATACAAAATAGGGTGTTTACCTACTCATGTATGTTTCAATAATTCTGATAAGATGCTCTTTCGAATAAAAGAAAACATTAATTTTAAAACCCTAGAGCATTAATCTGAGCACCTTTAAGAAATGTATAGTGTAAACATAGAGGTTTTTCACAAAATAAATAAACATGCATACTTAACAATAGGTATATTTCAATAAAACAGTCAATAAATTAAAACAAGGAAATTATATATGTTAATAAATTTCGTTTCATTTATTTTATGCCCTATAGTTAACCATATATTACATTTTCCTATTGAAGAAATGCAATATACAATGGCAGTATTGGAAATAAACGAAAGGAATTCATGATTCATCTTTTAATTACGAGATTTTAATTGTTCCAATCTTTCCTCGTCCTTATCTAGAGATCGAAAAAAATATATTCACAGAAACACATCTAAAATCACCAAAAAGGCATGTCCTTTTTTTAATAAACTTTTTTTTTGTAAACAAGTGAATAATATATAGTATAAAGTTATAATACACTTGTGTTAAATAAGTATATAAGTAGTATTTACATATTCATTTAGGAAAATTTATTACAGTCCGTCTCTTATGTACGATAAGTTGTTAAAATTTGAGTTAATTTCATCGTGCTATATCCTGATTGATGTTTTTAGATCCTCGTCGTCGGTCGATGATTCTGTACTCGCACTTCTTATGTAAACTGGACCTTTAAGACCTCTCACGTAATCCTCCGTTATGTGGACGCCCGTTATACCTGAGCCTGGTATCTCAAACATAGGTTCCAATAATAAAGATTCCTACAAATATATTAGTTCAAATAAAATAAGTATATTTATAGGGAAAACGCGTTATATCCAATTGTACGTCATACTAGATCCATGACGACCCGTCCTATATATGTTGCCGGCAAGATGTCAATTATAAGATGTCAACTATAAAAAAACAATTAATTGCTTCGACTGTTTACAGAAATCTTTCGGCATTATATCCAAATGACGCAACGAGATAATAAACAAAATGTAGTTCTAAAATGAACTGTTTTTAAACAATCAAAATAAACGGGAAAAATGTACACAAAACTAGGCATATTTGACAGATATATTATCTTTAAACATCGCAAGTAACTATTACGCTGTTAAAAATATATACGAGAAACATTTAGTATTGAAACGGAAATTATGTGTTTATTTGCCATGAATGTTTATATCATCAATTTATAACATTTTGTATTTAAATTAATGAAATAAAAGCTTTCAAATATAGTTTAACAAACTAACTTTATTAGTTACTTTAATACACTTATGACAACATGTAAACGTCATCAATGACGTACAATTGGACTTAACGCGCCTCCTTTAAATTAACACTAATACACAATACGAGGTGCATTCAAGTTATAACATTCCCGATTTTTTTTCCAGTACTGGGAACAGATAGAAACATGTGGTTTATTTCAAAATACGCGCGGACTCTTTGTGAATGCGTGACAGAGATGGCAGCACTGTACGACACACAGGACTCTAGCGCAAGCGGCAAGAGTGAGGAATGTTTTTAAATATTTACAATAGCGATGTTTTCATTATAAGAACAGCGTATAATCATTCATTTTCTCCATTTGCTTGGTACGACACCGATTGAAATTCATTGACAGTTGAGTGAGATATGTGGTGATGATGTCATGGGTGTGTCCAATGTGCGTTTGTGGGTGCGACAGTTTAGAGAAGGCAGAACGTCGTGTGATAACAAACCAAGACAATCTCGGCCTCGCACCAGCCGGTCTGACATGATCAAGCGAGTGGAGAAACTTGTTCTGGAGGATCGCCGAATGAGTGTGGAACACATCGCCTCCAAAGTTGCGCACACAATTCTGCATGAAGGCCTGAAAATGAGAAGTGTCCTCCAGGTGGGTGCCACGAATGCTGACGGACGACCACAAGGCCACGCACGTGGCATGTTGACGCCATGAATGAGACTTTCTTTTCATCGATTGTGACAATTGATGAAATATGGATGCAGTTTCTCAATCCTGAAACGAAGCGATTTTCCAGTGGTCGAAGAAGACTCCTAAAGAAGCGTTCGTAGCGGTCATGCAATCATGGCGTTGACGTTGGGAAAAATGTGTACGGCTGCAGGCAGATTACGTCGAGAAGTGACACTAGTTTCACAGTTTTCGTTGTGATTAGTTTGTGAAAAAGAAAAATCGGAGGTGTTATAACTTGAACGCACCTCGTAATGAGAAGCCTGGGATAACCAAAGGCTATAGATATATCTGACTTATGTACATGTAGCAATTTAGATAAAGATGTCTTTTTTTCACAAATGGAATTTCTATAAAATACTGTTCTATTGTGCTTTCGTATATTAAGTAGGATACAGTAGAATCATTCAATTCAGATTACGTGTCCGAATATTAATGTATCACAACACAGTAGAAGCATTAAATTTAAAAGCTGTATTTTACAGAAATTTTGTTTGTGGAGAAAAATATACAGTAAATATCGTTTATAACGACGTTGAAGGGACCAACGAAATTCGGTCGTTATAAGAGTAGGTCGCTATATCCAAATACTAAATTATTATATAAACACATTTTATTTATCTTAGAAAATACACTTAAACAACGAAAACAATATTATAGTTTTATAAAATACAAATAAAAAAAAACATTTCCTTCTCAACTTATTTTACTAACAATTTAACACATATGTATATAATAATACATAGGCACGGACTGCATTGTACATACATACATACATATTTAAATTTTAATAAAAAAATCTGTCATTTTGGTTTGTTGTAATTTTTTGTTTTCTAAGAAGTGTTTTTCAATAATTTTTTCCAAATGGAGCAATGCAGAATCTGTTTTAGCGTCTTTCAAATTTTGATTAAAGGTAAAAAAATGCTGAATCATTTCAACTGCTGAAAATGCATCCTTTATAGTAGGTGGTTGAAATTCCGTAGTTTCGTCCATTTCCACTTCATCGTTGTTTATTTCTAACTCCAAGTTTGCACTGGACCCAGCTAAAATTTTATCTTCTGTCATATCTTCCTCCGTTTCGAGTTTTTCATCAACATTTGAAAAATTATCCCAACCCTCTTGTGTTGCCAGGTTAACTACAGGTAAAGTGCGGACCCATTCAGTTAAAGGTAAGTTATCTTCTTCCGTATCATTTTGTAGTCGAAGCCACTCAGCTAAGGGTAAATTATCGTCATCAAAGGAGTTTTCTGCTGTGTGTAAATTAAACCCAGCATGTGCAAAGGAATTTGCTATTGTCTGTTGAGAAACGCGATCCCAAGCTTTGGAAAGTAGAAAAATAGCCTGCAGGATATCTAGTTTTTGAGGAACACAATTCTCGTCAATGTCTTTTAAAAGCTTTATAATTTGAAGTTTTCTAAAATGTGTCTTTAGGGACTTTATTACACTCTGGTCCATCGGTTGAAGAACTGACGTGGTATTTGGTGGAAGGAAGGCAAGTTTTATAGCTTTTAAGTTTTGAATATTTGGATGAGCTGGACAGTTGTCTAAAAGCAATAGGATTTTCCTTTTTTGCCAAATGAGTTTATTGTCCCATCGTACAATTATTTTTTCAAATAATGCTGATGTCATCCATGCTCTTTGGTTATTTTCATATTTAACAGGTAAAGATTTTATATTTTTAAAGTATCGAGGATGCTTAGCTTTGTCAATAACCACAAGTTTCATTTTTTTCCGATCCAGTCATATTTGCTGCTGTAAGAACAGTCAATCTATCCTTACTCAGTTTACCACCAATACATTTTTCCCCTTTAAATTTCATCGTTTTGTCTGGCATCATTCTGAAAAATAAACCAGTCTCATCTGCGTTGAATATTTCTTCGGCTGTATATTTTTTTCTTAAATTTGGCCACACTGTATTTAACCAGTCGTCACAAATCCCTTTAGGCACATCTATTGCTTCGCCACATATTTTACCAAAAACAATATTGTGTCTTTTTCGGAATCGTTGAATCCATCCAACTGTGCATTTAAAATCTTCTAACCCTAATCGTCGAGCAAAATCATTTGCTTTCTCTTGCAATATCGGACCGCTAATAGGAATGTTGTGGCTCCTCTGAATTTTGAACCATTCATATAGGGCCTCGTCTACTCTATACGCGTTACAAGATCTGATCTTTTTCGTTTGTAATGATGAAGATCTATTAATTAAATCCTCTATTTTATTCCGATTTTTCCAAATCGTGGAGATTGTTGAATGCGCCACCTAAATAAACAAGAATAATATTAGTGTGCATGTTATTCTCATAGAAATCAAACAAAACTTACCTTATATTCTTTAGCAATATGAATATTAGAATTTCCAGCCTCCAAGCGCCTAATAATTGATGCTTTTTCTTCAATTGTAAACGCCTTTCGTTTCGCCATATCGACGTCGACAACGTACCTTCAATTCCTAGATAACTACTGAATAAATACGTTTATCTGTCGCATTTCGCCTTGCCTTTTCATAACGCTGTAATTCCCCTAGCCAATTCGAAACTTCCCCACCGTTTTCTTACTATGCGACGTGTCCGTCGTTATAAAAGATAATTTGATCCAAATTTCAAGCTATTTTTCGTCGTTATATTAGTTTCGTCGTAATATCCGATGTCGTTATAACCGATAGGTTTCGCGTTTAGAAAGCATTGTTTCTGGCCAGGACCTTGAAATTTCGTCGCAAAATCCGATATGTCGTTATATCAGATGTCGTTATAAATGATATTTACTGTATATTTGTTTGGATTGTTACACGTATAACAGCTAACATACATAATGTCATTTCCCTTTTGCTTTATTCAGGTTTAATAATGGGCTATGAACCCCTTACCACAATGTTATTATGGTATCCTAAATACATATTTTGACAACTAAATTGTCAACCTAAGTGGGTTAAAATAATAATCAGTCTTCAGCATGAATGAATTAAAAAAAAATTACCTGTAAAACCAGAAACTTTGTCAGTTGAAAATTCCTTAGAATTTCTTTAAACAATTAAAGATTGTGAACTGGAAGACGGCGAAGATTTAAGTTTCATTCGATGTAACGTCATTGTTTCCTTCGGTACCTATTTCAGAAACTTAAAAATATTTATAGGACTGGCTTTATAAGAACAACATCCAATCCTTAAAAGTCAAGGAATACTTGCGGTTGACAACTCTTTGCATGTTGCATGTCGCAAAATTGTTTCCAAATTGGAGAAAAAATTTATGAACAGAAACAAGGAACAGAAATGGGTAACAGAATATCTCCATTCATTTTTTATAATGTAAGTGCCAATTGGGCATGCTCGTAAAACAGCTAAATTTGAAATTTCCGACTATTAAATTCACGGTGGAAAAGGAAAACAATGATGGGATGCCATCCTTAGATACACTAGTAATTAGAAATAAGCACAAAATAGAAATTGGCATTTTCCGGAAACTCAAAAGCTTTTTTTTTTTAAGAAATATAAAAGATAAATTCGATATGAACCATAAAGCGAGAATATATGGAATTAATTGCTGCGATTGTAATTTGAAATACAGGGTTACTACAAAAGAATCATCGAGTTTGAGAAAGCTATGTTTCAGAAAGTATTATAGATAGAATAGTAAATGACATGTCTATATGCAGAGAAAATAATAAAGTTTGTGAGCATATTATTACAAATGTTCAATATGGGCTCCTCGAGTCACACGACAAACGTCCAAACGATAGTCCAGTTCAGTCCATACACGCTGCAAGGTGTCTCGGTCGATACTGTTAACAACAGCAGTAATACGTCTTCTGAGTTCCTCAAGTGTTGTAGGTAATGGTGGTACGTAAACCCTGTCTTTAATATACTCCCACAGGAAATAATTGCACGGGGTAAGATCGGGAGAATTGGGAGCCCACGCGTACAATGCCACATCTGTTTCAGCACAACGGCCTATCCAACGTTGTGGTAGCACCAATGAGGCGGAGCACCATCTTGTTGGAATATAAAGTTGTTTTAATCATCTGTCAGTTGCGGAAATAACCACAATTGCAACATATCGAGGTAGGATATACCGGTCACAGTTTTTTCACGGAAGAAAAACGGTCCGCACACTTTTGTGTAGGATACAGCACAAAAGACGGTCAATTTTCGAGAATCTCTTTCATGTTGCACAATGACATGAGGTGGTTCCGTACCCCATATCTGAATGTTATGACGGTTCACCTTGCCACTCAAACGAAATGTCGCTAAACACGAGACGGTTAGCAAATTCGTCGTCCTCTATTGCTGTCTGCATGTCACAACAAAACTCGGTTCGATTGACATAGTCGTCTGGACGTAAACTTTGCACCATGTGTATACGGTACGGCTTGAATCGCAAACGCTTCCGCAAAATTTTCCAAACAGTTTGCTGCGGTTTAGCAGTTTTGTGGCGATCGCACGAAGCATTGTCTAACCGCATCCACCGTTGCTTCAGGCACTCGTGGGCGTCCGGTGCTTTTACGTTTAGTAAGTGAACCTGTTTTCTGAAATTCTCGATACCATCGTAGAATGTTCTGATGACCTGGAGGATCACTTTCGTATTGCCGTCGGAACGCACGTTGCACCGTAACAAGCGAGAAACATCGCGCGTACTCTAACACGCAAAACGTTTTTGTTGCATCGTAGTCATTTTGCATACTGCGCGCTGGCTTCGGTGTGCGCATGTCAAGCGATGTACGTAGCGCACGTTCTAAACTTGAAGGTTGTCGCTGACTATAGACATGTCATTTCCTATTCTATCTATAATACTTTCTGAAATATAGCTTTCTCAAAGCCGATGATTCTTTTGTAGTAACGCGGTATATTGGTTAAACAAAACGCTTGATAATAACCCGTTATAAACAACATATATCGCATATTAAATTCAATAGCCTGAAAAAATCGAGTGTCGTGCGACATGCGGTAAAAGTCGAACATAACATAACGGTAGATAATGTTCGAACGGTAGATTGTTTAAAACTTATTAAAAATATAAGTAATCTGAAGGAAGTAGCTGGACATATATGAAAGTATTCATTTGATTAAAAACACAATACATACAACGCCGACAACAATCCAGGCACTTGGCTGTTCGAATTCTAAGTAGGAGATAAGAGGTAGGTAGGAGGCGAGGGTGTGAGAACAAAGACATGTGTCATTTCTGAAGAGGAGTAAGTTGACCTAATTTTAGTTTCTCAAAACTTAGTGTATACGTGGACGCCTTGTAAAGTGTTTTGCGATTCTTTGTGTTGTTAGCTTTACTGATCCCAATGTTCAACACTGATTATTAATTTTACCTACTCAGGATGACAACTTAGTTGTCGAAATACGTATTTAGGATACGAGTATTAATTGTGGCAAGGGCTTTTATACTTTTTTTAAGTTTTGACTTAATGACAGTCTCCAATGAAAGATGTTAGACTAGTTTATTCTTACTTCAAAATGATTTGCTAGTTATCAATTTTAACGCGACTAATACTTACCAAAATCGCTCGCAAGCCACGAGCACCAGTTTTTCTTTCCATCGCTAATTTTGCTATTGCCTTTAAAGCTTCTGGCGTAAATGATAGTTCACACTGATCCATCGCTAACAATCTCTGATATTGCGGAATTAACGCATTCTTAGGCTCGGTGAGTATACGCACCAGAAGTGTTTTATCCAAACTGTGAAATGGTACTAGAACCGGAAACCTGCCTACAAATTCCTGAAAATGAGTACATAAATTACAACAAAAGAATTTCACGATTAATTTGCAAAAGAGCTTACTGGTATCATTCCAAAGTCTATTAGATCTCTTGCCTGCACTTGCCTCAGAGCTTGATCTTTCTCGTGATTTTCCTCTTCTGCGGATAAATCACTTTGATGAGCGGCTTGCTGGGATGCTGCTCTTCGTCCTTCGTTTGAAGATATGTGGGCACCAAATCCAAAATACTAAGTCATGAAGAACAAAACTAGTACTATTCGTTCAGGGAAAAAAAATCAATATGTAATATTAAATAAATATTTTTAGTTCCTTGAAAATTAAAGAAGCAGAATGAGGACAAAATGGCTGGACACCCCCCTCCGTTTTATACAAAATTTCTTAATACGCTATGGCATTATCGCAACTCGCAAAATAAAAATGAACAAGAAATGACAAGCTCGCCCACGCCGCCACGATCATGTCGCGTCGCGCCTTTGAAGTTATCCACTCATGACGGATCGAGCGCCCCATCACAGATCCTCCCCAGCCAATCCTTCCCGCCTTTACCCTTACATTAACATTAAATATAGATAAATAGAAACTTACGTTAGCATTGTGCCTACGGGCAATTAATCTTTCTAAACCATTGTAAGCACCACTAGCTACAAATAATATATTTGTTGTGTCTACTTGTATAGTTTCACCTCTTAATTTTCTAGGGGAATTTCTTTCGGGGACATTTACCACAGTTCCTTCTAGCATCTTCAGCATGCCTTGCTGCACACCTTCTCCTGAAAATAAAATAAGATTAATTACTTTAAATATTATAGACGATTGTAAATGCGAGATTGGATTTAATAAATGGAAATCATTTGCAGTCTTGGTAAATATGTAATGTGCAGAGAGCGGACTGACGCGATTGAATGAAGTGGTGGTATCATGTATAGTATGCATGTTATAACAGCCCCACTATTTGCTTGTTCGATTGCATTCGTCGAGCAGATGTTGTTTCCGGCGTCATTGTGTCTATTCATTCATAAATTCTATTTTACAGTGGCGTGTTTCTGATTTCGTTTCTTTCAGCGTCATTGGTTACAACTTTTAGTATTTTAAAAAATCCGTTTTATATTGTTATATTGTATATTTATCCTATAATTGTTTATAAATATTAAGTTTAATTTACTACCTTATTATTGGAGTAGTTTTCGTTTCTTCTTTTTAGTCCATTTCGTTCTGTTCTTAGCATTTCTGTTTATTTTCATTAACTATGGAGAATTCTCGTAGGGAAACCATGGTAGGACGGATTAGAGGCCATACAGATTGGTTGCATATTCGAATGATACCGAGATATATTGCAGTGTCTGTTCATTAAGTTTAAGGCGTCCACAAAAGTGTAATATGCAGACATGTTTCTTCGAAAACTCATCTGGATAACATATGTCCATCTGCACCTGACACTTTTAACGAAGAACTGTGCGAAGTTTTCATAGCGGATAATATCCTATTCAAAAAGCTTAACAAGCCAGTCCTCAAGAGGTTTCTTACAAAATATACTGATCGTCATATACCAGATAAATTTATTTTATGTAAATACCACTTACCAAAATGTTATTTGAGAACCATTGAAAAAATACGAACCAACCTATCTGGTCATTATCTTTGGGTAAGTGCAGACGAAACAACGGATGTAATGGGACGATATGTGTTAATGTAATTGTTGGTATTCTTCGTCCGAAAACTTCATACCAACCATACTTAATTGCAACTACAATATTGCCAGTCGTAAATGGTAAAAGAGTTGCAGAAGTAATTGATCAATGTATTCATAATATTCTGTCATCGGATAACAACAAGACAAGATGCTATTATTTTTGACTGATGCGGCAGCTTATACAAGGTGTGTATAAATTGGCGGACCCACTAAACGTGGCGACATTCTTGGTCAAATTTTGAGTTAAAAGTCCTAATCCTAAAACGATGTATCAGGCTTCCTTTGTCTTCAAAATGAATTTGAAAGAAACATACATTTGGCAACATTGAACACGTATGTGCTAGTTATAATCTTCGGAACATTTTTGCACGTCGTCATGGGAACCTTACATTTTAAATTTAAAAAAGAAACAAATGTTTACAACGTTGTCAGATGTGTTTTTCGTCAAAATAAGTTAATAAACAAATATTAAAAACAAACTTTAAAATCAAAAAGAAAACCTTAACGAAAGGATAATAACAACAATTCTTCTTTCTTCTATATTGTAGCTCTTTCTGTCAACAAATATCGAGTAATAATGCTTATTTCAAGACTGAAAGTCCGAACTGTAGGAACCTCGTGCAAAGATATGGAGCATGGTACAACATTTTCGTATTAGGATTTTGGACTCCGAATTTAACGAAGAACATCGCCGCGTGTAGTGGGTCCGCCAATTTATACACACCTTGTATGTTAAAAACAGGGAAGTTATTAAAGCAATCTTATCCCAATATGTTACCTGTGCAGCATATGCACTACACAGAGTATGTGAATACATCAGGGGTCATTTTCCAAATGTTGATAAGTTAGCTTCATCATTTAGAAAGATATTTCTCAAAGCTATATTTAACAGAAATCCAGATTTGAATATATTATATCAATTCTGTACAGAGCCGATTGAAAAATCTATACATCCGAAGTATGGTGCACTTTTGCAACACTTTAATCACGTACCCATCACCAGTTGTAATGTGGAACGGACATTTTCTAGTTTTAAAGACGTTTTAACATCTAAAAGAACTAATTTAACACAAGAACACATTGAACAAATTTTAGTTGTTGATAGTAGTTTTACACTTTCAATGTTTCCCAGAAAATACATAGTTTTGAGTTTTGTTCTTTGTAAATTATTTTTATTCAAAATTCGATACGCAATTCACTAGTCAGCATTACTTTTGTTACAGCAGTAGTTGCTGCCGGTTACCAAACCGTTTATTACTTTCGCTCTTTTTGTGCATTGGCAGATACATATTAACTGCATATGTAGTACTGATGTGTCGGCATATGTAGTAGTGATGTGTCGATCCGGATGGATTCGGCACAAAGGAACGAATCCGAAATTGGAACTGTATGTTGTTCCTCTACTGCGTTCCATCGAGATTATTCATTCTATAACCACGATAGAACGGCACGTCGTCAGGCATTTGTCGGTCTTTCCACATACTTGCTTACTAAGATATAAATTATGTACCTCTCTATTTATGTTTATTTTAACTTTTGGCTCTTATCTACTCCATCAATTGCGGCTTGTTTCAATAGTAAAGACTAGTAATGAAATATATGTTACGTTTGTTTATTTTGGATTTTGAATTTATAGGTTTGTAGTGTATGCACTTATTAGAATTTAAAGACAAAGATATAACAAACAATTAATTGTTTGGGTCTAAAATGAGTAGGGGTTTCTATGTTTTTGTTTAAGCTCTTAAATATCTAAATAAAACAAACAGACAATCATTCTGATCCAACAAAGCTAGATCGAAATGAATGTGTCACTTGTCGGACTTTACAACTCCGATCGGCGTTTAAGATCGAGGTTGTTATAATCATTCCACGGAACGAATCCACTGGACTCGTTTCATCTGCAGAATGGAACGAGAAGGAACAAGTCCACAAACAGAACGATTTCGCCCATCTCTAATATGTAGGTATGTGCACTTATGCAGTGGCCACACGTATCAAATTGTTCGAAACTCACGGATCTCTTCCAGAAACAAACTTATTGCGAATACCTAGGCTATGAATCATCAATCGCTCGTCAACGTGATCAATTACTTTCCCCAATTTAGTGAATTTCACTTTCATAGGTTACCGCCGCATTCATCGTATTTATTTGATATACATATATCAATTACTATCAGCTGTTGACATTAGGGTCAGGCCTACGAATTGTTCTTGTTATAGTTCACTTTATTTTTTGGATTGATACATAGTTCGCTTCAGCGCTCAAAACATCAACTTTGTGTGGGTGATGTGAATATAACATTAAAAACTGTGTTAATTACTATGTCTAATGGCTAAATTAATGTTATTTTAGAAACGTTTTTGTGAAGATGGCATTTACATCGAAACATGACGCATATATGTAAAATAAAGGCTCATTTTCGGAGTGGTAATCGAAATCCAGATTGAAACATGGACATATTCTTTACAATTTTGTATTGAGCAATTCACTGAGGCTTATCCCGAAGTGCTTTTTAATTATAAAAATTTTACTCGACAGAGACAAACATTCCTCCATCGTTTTGAAATAAAAGTTGCATCTGTAAAGGGAAGTTCACAGGCAAACCAAATGTTTTAACAGTAAAGGTTGTTGATATTCAAACTCAAATAATAGAAATCGAACGAAGCCTACATAAATTAGTTAGGCAATCGTCACAAGCTAGTAAGTAAACAATCAATTATATTATTAAACAAATTCTTTCATTATAAACATATCTTATAATAATAATAATAATAATATTTATTTATTTGCCCAACAGGTAATCCCAATTACAGAGCAATAAGTACACAAATTAGATGTATGAATACACATACTATGTTAAATTATTACATAACCAAAATAATTTTGATATATAACAAATAAGTAATACCGATAATTATGATGTCAAGGTTCACATATCCTTAGTGTCCACCTCTCCAATGAATATGTCACTATAATATGCTTCAGCATTTCTCATCATGTGGAATATCGGTGATCTCATCAGTAGATTCGTCCTTGGAGTCGACAGCAAGAAAGTAACAGGGTTACGGGTACTAACACTAGGCACATTGAATCTGACCCTAGACAACAGCGCGGCACAATCAATTTTATTGTGGAGAAGATTATGAAGAAACCTTGCGCTGTAGTTAACTCGACGAACAGTCAAAGACTGAACCCCATAGAGTCGAAGCAGTTCTTCATAGAAAGTGTTCCAGTCAGGATATACACGATTAGATTTGAAGAAGAGGTATTTTACAAATCGGCGCTGTACACGTTCAACTGGAAACTGTTGCGAGATGTAGAAGGGATACCAAACAATAGACGCATACTCGAGTTTCGGAACTATAAGAGTGAAATACAAAGATTTTAGCAAGGAGATGCTGCTGAAGCACCCCGAGGCTCTAATGAGGAAGCCCAATGCTCTCGAAGACGAGTGGCAGATGCCCACAATGTGATCATTAAAAGATAGCTCCGGATCAAACGTCACTCCCAGGTCCCTTACCGAGTTTGTGTTATTCAACTGCTGATTATTTATAAAATAACGTGATAAGACTGGTGCGTTCTTCCTGGAGAATGACATCACCACACACTTGTCGATATTCAAAGACAATTCATTCCTCTGAGACCACTCCACAAGAATGTTAACATCATGCTGCAAGCCAATAGCATCACCTGGTTTGGCGATATCAGAAAATAGTTTGATGTCGTCTGCGTAAGCTAGCGCCTGACATCTTAACAGTGGAAAAAGGTCATTCATATATAATGAGAAAAGCAAAGGTCCCAAATTAGAACCCAAGTTAGAAGTTGTACGATTTATAACCATTATAAAACACATAATTATATCGATTAGATAAATAAGATCCCAACAACATGTATAAATTCGGAGATAAGCCAAAGCTATCAAGTTTTTGAAGTAGCAACATATGGTTGATGCTATCAAAAGCATGTGAATAATCCATATAAACAACATCCACTTGACCCCTACTGCCCAAGACTTCATTCGTATATTGCGTAAAGCAAGCTAGATTTGTAGTAGTAGACCGACCTTTCATAAAACCATGCTGGTGCTGTGTGATATATGAATGGGTATTGAAGTAAATAGCATCAAACAAAACTTGTTCGAAAATTTTTGCAAAGTTTGATAAGAGCGAAATCGGTCTGTAGTTTGAAATATGTCTGCTATCACCCTTCTTGAATACAGGAACAAAACGGCCTTATGGTCTTATGGTTCTTGTCGAAAAGCATTACTTCAAAATTACTTCGACATGATCTTGAACTGAGAATACAATATTGCTTGTACCTTAAATTTGGTCATGTGATTGCAAAGAAATACCTTATAAACTGTACTTTGTGAACCGATGGTCGCTTTATCGACGTTCGTAATTGCGACATTATCAAACTGAACCGCACAAAACTCCTATCATAATAAAGACGATCGTGCAAACATGGTATACGTTCGGCTAGAAAAATGATAGCTGACTGATAGCACTACTGACCGAAAATTTGCAGGTTCAATTTTACGAGGTATGGGTATAAAATAACGAAACTCATGCTGCAAAACTTTTCGTTTTAAATTTATACATAATTATTATCCTTTTCAAGAGACACCCCTCGTCTATCCCTTTAACGCTCCATTCGGATTTTCCTATGTGCAAAACAGTGCTGGAAGTCTTCTTCTGTGAGCTCATTTATGACGCGTGTCGCCTTTTCTTTCACACTTAAGGGTCTGAAATTTTGATCCTTTTAATGCAGATTTGACCTTTGCGAATAGATAAAAGAGACATGGAGCCAGGTTAGATGAATAAGGCACTTACATACTTTTTTGTACGATTGTGAGAATTTTTGGCATCATTTATGCACACGCTTTTTGCATGTTTAAATTCCTATGTAAAATTTGCCTTACGCATTCTTTGTCAATTGCTACAGTTTCAGCAATCGCACGAATAGTTAACTGACGGTCAGAGCGGATCAGATTACTGATTTTGTGAATATTTTCATCAGTTTTTGACGTGGATGTGTGTCCCGGGCGTGCGTCATCTTCATCGTCTTCTCGGCCATTTTGGAAATGCTTAAACCACTCAAATACGTGCAGTAAACAGTACATATTGCCATATAACATATGATCAAAAAGTTTTTGGATCGCGATAGCCATGAAGTGTAAAAACCATCTATAGAATTATTTACTTCTGTAGTTTGAAGTACACATAAGTCACAAATAAAATTGATTTTAGGTTATGGTAATTAGTTGCATTTTAGGTATATTTTATAACCAGCTGATTTGAAAGATGTCAAACAAATGTCAAAACTAGTTGAAATAAATAATTTCATAGATATCTCGTAAATTCCACAGCAATAGCGATCCAAAGACTTTTTGATCATACGATACTTCTTTTAAAAAAAGATAAGTCTTAGTAGCGGTTTTTACAAGTTTCATATGAAATTTCACGACAATTCATTGCTCTACTGAAACACTTATCATTTTTCCGGTAAAACAAAAAAATAGACCTTATACAAACTAAGTCAGACTATATCTATAGACATGGGAGGGCAGCAAGCGAAAGGGAAGGGTTCACGCTACACAGCTGTCGGTAGTACGACTTTGGCATGCGTAGTGCATATATAGTAGCTTTTGTCTCGTTATTTTATAGTCACATCTCGTACGTATAAATGCAGTTTTATTTCATTTTCTTTTCCCTATTTTGGAGGTATATGAATCATTTTGTCAGATATTGTATTCTAATTTCTACATTCCTGCATTTTTTGATAAATTATATTTAAAGTTTTCGTTCAAGTACATTTCAAATGCCGCGAGAAATATATAGCAACTCTATTTTAGATTATTTCATTTCTTAAAAGGAAATTATTAAAGATTTTTTAGATTTTTATAATTTAATTTAGGTGTCTAACTTTGTATATATTTTCTATTGTTTCTATAGTTCTTCGTTTATTTTTCTATAGATCTTTGTTTATGTTTTCTATTAAAATAGAAGGATAAATCGTAAATAATAATATTATGCTGTGTTATATTGACTACGAATATGTATTTATTCTATAAATACATTTTGGCAAGATTTGAAAGTTACTTGAATTCGAATGTATTGCCAACAATCTGTTTAGTTTACACGAGTTGTAAATATTTTCAACATCAGCTGTGTTTCAATGTCTAATGGATTTTTGCCATATAACGATGGGATAATGTACCAAAACTCACAAATGACTCAGCAGACTTGATTGAAACTTATCTTATCTCCGTGTATTTTTAGTTTTGCAACGACTAATGCGAACAATCGAATACAATTACGAGGTGTGGGAATTAAATAACTGGAAGTCTTGCAAAGAACGCCATGGGTAAACGCTGACGACTGCGTTATGATTGAGTCCTAAAATTTCAATTTAGGTGCATTTCTCCAACGGTGCAGTGTCTTAGGACGCGGTGTACATGTTGTAGATCGTTTTAAAGTTGACTGTGAAGTGATTACCAGAGAGCGGACTGAAGCGATTGAATGACCAATTGCCTCAATAAAACGTTGTTGCATATATAGTATGCATGTTATATTTGCTTGCTCGATTGCATTCGTCGAGCAGATGTTATTTCCGTCGTTATGAATACTACACTGTGTGTATTCCTTTATAAATTCAATTCAACAGTGGAGTGTAAGACGGAATATACATTTATTTATTATTTCGTTAGACTTCATTAAAATAATCGCTTAAAAATTATATCCGCTAATTTCCAAAGTGTATTCTCGTGTGTACATGCCGTTATATATACATATACATATATGTATTTATTGTTCTTGAGATAGTATATTTTCTATTCTTTCCTATAAGGGATTGTTTCTGGTTTCGTTTCTTTCAGTGTTATTTGGTTACAACGTTTAGTATTTAAAAAAATCCGTTTTATATTCTTATATTGTATATTTATCCTATAATTTTTTTAAAATATTAAGTTTAATTTACTGCCTTATTTTTGGAGTAGTTTTCGTTTCTTCTTTTTGGACCATTTCTTTCTGTTTTCAGTATTTCTCTTTATTTTCATTAACTATGGAGAATTCTCGTAGGGCAACCATAGTAGGACGGATTAGAGGCCATACAGAATGGTTGCATACTCGTAATGATACCGAGATATATTGCAGTGCCTGTTCATTAAGTTTAAGGCATCCACAAAAGTGTAATGTACAGACATGTTTCTTCGAAAACTCATCAAGATTACATCAAGACTATCTACACCTGACAGTTTAAACGAAGAACTGGGTGAAGCTTTCATGGCGGCCAATATCCCATTCAAAAAGCTTAACAATCCAGTCCTCAAGAGGTTTTTTACAAAATATACTGATCGTCATATACGAGATGAATCTACTTTACGTAAATACCACTTACCAAAATGTTATTTGAGAACCATTGAAAAAATACGAACCAACCTATCTGGTCATTATCTTTTGGTAAGAGCAGACGAAATAACAGATGTAATGGGAGGATATGTGGTTAAATGTAGTTGTTGCCATTCTTCATCTGACAACTTCATACCAACCATAGTTAATTGCAATTAAAATATAATCGTAAATGGTGAAACAGTTGCAGAAGTAATTGACCAATGTATTCATAATATTCTGTCATCGCATAACAACTATAAAGACAAGATGCTATTCATTTTCACTGATGCGGCAGCTTATATGTTAAAAACAGGTAAGTTATTAAAGCAATCTTATCCCAATATGCTACACGTTACCTGTGTAGCACATGCACCACACAGAGTATGTGAATACATCAGGGGTCATTTTCCAAATGTTGATAAGTTAGTTTCACCATTTAAAAATATATTTCTCAAAGCTGAGACAAAAAGTCGATGCCATATTTAACAGAAATCCAGATTTGAATATATTTTTCTATTTTCTATTTTTAATGAGGTTTTAACATCTAAAAGAACTAATTTAACATAGGAACACCTTGAACAAATTTTAGTTGTTCATAGTAATGTTTTACACTTTCAATGTTTCACAGAAAATACATAGTTTTGAGTTTTGAGTTTTGTTCTTTGTAAATTATTTGTATTCAAAATTTGGTACCCAATTCGCTTATCAGCATTAATTTTGTTTCCGCAGTAGTTGCTGCCGACGACCAAACCATTTATTACATTCGCTCTGTTGTGCATTGACAGATACATATTAACTGCATACGTAGGTATGTGCAACTTATGCAGTGGCCACACGTATCAAATTGTTCGAAACTCACGGATCGTTTACAGAAACAAACCTATTGTGAATACAAGGCAGACGCCTATGGGCTATGAAACATCAATCGCTCGAGTCCGCTCTCTGGTGATTACACATGAGGAAAATGTGCGATAATAAAATAGATCAAAGAGTTGTTATCAAATTCTTAATGAAATCAGGAGAAAAACTACCGGAAATTTTAACTAAATTGAAAAATGTTTACGGCAATGAGTGTATCACAAGCACGTGTTAACGAGTGGGCAGCGCGATTTAAAGCCGGTCGTGAACATGAAAGGAGACGAAAGATAAGGGACACCAGTCACAGTGCACACAGATTAAAACATTAAATGTTGCAAGTGCTAGTGCGTTCCGATCGTCGATTAACCATTTAGAAGTTGTCTGTAGAATTAGGCATAAAGGCACCGGTTTGTCAGATATTACACAATGATCTGAAGATGCAGAAGCTGTGTGCTAACCTTGTTCCGAAGACACTCTCAGTGGACAAAAAGAGTTGCGTTTGTCGATTTGCTAAGATTTCGTTGAACGCATTTAAAATGAAGCGCGAGCTTGGATTGAAACCATTGTCACGAGAGACGAAAGTTGGGCCGAAAGTATGACCTCGAAACTCGGAGACAAACTCCTCTGCTTAGGAAAACGTGCGAAAAAGCCAGAATGTCATGGTTTTGGGGCCACAGGGTAGGACTGTTAACAGTGCCTCCTACCTTGATATCCTACAGCGTGTGTGGGCCAGATTTGCTCGGGTGAGACCAGAATTGGCCAAGAAGGGATGGATTCTGTATCATGATAACGCCCATCCCCATACTGCGTTCATTGTGTTAGCTAAAACAATTATTCGAGCGCCCTCCCATAGTCCAGATCTGACTTCTGCAGACTTTTTCATGTTTCCCAATATGAAAACTCCGCTGAAAGGCCACCGCTTTGATACGATTTAAGATATTCAAAGATGCACGACGGAGGTTCTTGAAGGGGTTAACTTCAGATTATTTTCAACGATGCTTCCGGCAATGGGAGAACCGCTGAAATAAGTCTATCATACTCGGGGGAGACTATTCTGAAGGAATAAATGCTTAAAGCTAAGTAATTTTACTTAATAAAGTTTACAGGAAAAAAATCTCGTTATTTAATTCCCACATCTCGTATTTTCCATTCTTTTCAGTCGTTGTTTATAGACTTTTTTTGTGGTTAAACACGGATTTCAATGAATCTTAGCAGTTAAGTAGCCCTATTGAAACCGTTATCGATTGGTGCGGTAAAAGCGTTTTAAGGCGTGAAAAAGGATCTTGAAATTAGACCCGTTGTAGTTTTCATCCGGTATCATATTCCCCACGAAAAAAATAATCAAACGAGAATACATTTGAACTCAAACCGCTCCTAACCATAGAATCATTCAACAGGATAAGTCCATTAGTCTCGGAGTTTAGTTTAAAAAGCTTCGAAAAAAAGCTATTCATACATATTTTCGCAAAAAACGTTGGAAACTTTTCTTTAAATTAGTATAAAACACAGCCTATCTGTCAGATTTGTTTGAAATTTTGACAATAGACATTAGAAACATGTCGGAAGTTAACAACATAATCACCGTGGCAAAAGTGTTGCCAATCATTGAAAAGTCACTCAAACCACCCTCGCAAAAAATGAAAATTTTTATTTTCCTTTCGTTCTTAATTTTATGATTCTGTTATAGGGCAAAAAAAAGTTGTGTGGATTTAGAAATTTGGCCTTGGCCCGAAGTAATTATTACTCTAGATGGACAGATTATACAGTGGGCGTCATATAAAATGCCTACATTTACATATTATTAATATGTCAGGTTTATCAAATTTATTTGTCGAATTTGACTTAAGTTATAGGTATTAGCAATATATGAATAACCTATGAAGTCTATAAGTGACGGGATGAATATTGTGGTCATCAAACGATACGAGCGATGACATCACCCGCGGAACACATCATCAGGTCTCCCGGACCTCCGAGAAAAAGTCCGAAATATTTCTCGAATGCTTATAGGCCTATATAAGCCCTTGAAGATCGAGGAGAAGCAGACGACCATCAACCCGGCAACGAGTATTATGATATAAATAAATACTGCGAAATAAATACTGTAACAGTTTTAAGTATAGTGTATGTTGTTTTATTACTAATATAGTGTGTGTTTTAAAATTACCGTTAGTTTTAATTAAACGAACTCAGGGACAAATATTTTCCAATATATTTGTCCCGTTTACGCAACTAACTCTGATCTTATGCCTATAAGAGTTGTGCGCATTTTATATGACGCGCACTATACATAAATTAAATTATTAAAAATATATAGTGTTCTTTTCTATTAGCGTATTTTCTGCATATATTTCTCTCGTTTTTCATTTTTTTTTCCGATTTATTCTGTACCAAATGTAAAAAACAACAGATTCTAAAAAGACATACCAAGTGACTCATCTCAAGTAAAGGAGGTTGGTAGTAGCAATAGTTTGGCATCATTGTACAGTTGGCAGTAGCATGTTTAAAGGTTATGTCAAAGGATTGTCAAACAAACTGTAAATAGCCATGATTATTTGATATCTTATAAACGTAAAAATGCTCTAATTTAGGAAATTTTCTACTACCACGTTTCACTTGAGATGGATCTCTCTGTATTTAGACGCTGATTTATCACACATAGAACTTCAATCCGATTCTATATACGCGTAGTCCATGCAGTTTATGATTTTACACCAATCAAGAAATTCTATGCGAATTTTTGCAAAGCTTAAAAAATAAAAAATTGTAATACATAATTACCTCCAACATCTCTCAACTGATGTATTCCAGGTACTGCGCCTATTTTATCAACTTCGTCTAGAAAAACTATTCCTATTTGAGCTCTTTCTACACTGTAACCAGCGTCTTGTAATAATTTTCCTATAACACTTTCGATGTCTTCGCCAACATATCCCGCTTGTGTTAACGTTGTACAATCACAAAGGGCGAAAGGAACATCGAGGCACTGAGCTATAGTTTGAGCTAATAGAGTTTTACCTAAAAAAAAAAAAGATTTATATTTAAAAATAAACAAATAAATAATATCGATGGGGTTTTTTCGGCCTCGGCTCGACTCGACCCGACCCGGCTAACTAAAATGGATACCTAGAAAACTCTGGGGTAATAATAGACGGTCGATGCGCATTAACCGCATTAACCGTTTCAATAACATCTTTAATCCATCGTAAAAATATTCTTTTTGCTTCTCTGGAAAATAGTTCTCTCAGCTGCTTTGAGTTCGTTATCGTTCCTAAATTTTGTGCCCCTAAGTGTTTTCTTGAGAATTGGAAACAAAAACTAGTCACTGGGTGCTAAATCTGGACTATAAAGTGGGTGTTTAATTTCTTCAAAGCCACGATCAGCAAAAGCAGGTATTGAAATTCTACTTCTGCAATGGTGTATTGTCGTGGACCAACAAAACACCTTGCGTGAGTTTTCGGCGTCTTTTACCTTTAATAGAATTTCTGTAACTAAAAAGTAACAAGCTTACATAATATTCTCCATTTACCGCACTACCCTTATTCAGATAATCAATAAGCAAAATTCCTTTAAAGTCCCAAAAAGCAGTTGCCATTATTTTTCCTGCAGAAGGTGCGACTTTAAAACTTCTTGGTGTGACTCGAGCCCTTAATATGTCACTCCATCGACTCTTGTTTCGATTCTGGATCATAATGATGAATTCAAGTTTCATCTCCAGTGACAAGTCGGTCGATAATTAAATCAGGTAGATTCCCTCAAAGCACTACCTTGCACTAACTTTTGTTATTCTAAGATACTCATGTAGAATTCTAAAGATCGTGGCTTCTAAAACACCTAATAAACCTGCTAATTGTCGCTTCTTTAATGTTGCATCTTCCAGCACCAAACACTTGTTTTTTTCAACATCTGCAGTGATCACATTATTAGAGCGTCCTGGCGGGGATCATCATTCAATGATTCTCGACCACTTTTGTTTAAACAATTTTGACCACAATAGTTGACTTGGAGGGACAATCATTCCAGTATATAGCCAACATTTCTTCAAGAATAATTTTAGGGGTTTTTCCTTATTTAGTTAGGAATTTTATAATGGCTCTATATTCGATTTTGTTCATTTTGATATAAAATCAATGCACAACACAATCTGATAGATAACAAAATTAATAATGTTGCAAATGTTTAGTATATTGGCACACAAGCCAACAAGGCATGTGTGATTTTAAGAAAGCATAATGGAAAATTGCATTAAAGTTTAAAGCTGGCTGGTTCGGGGAGATAAAAACAACCCCTCGTAACACTGGTAAACAAAATCATCTTTTTTTGTGACATGTATAAAACATTGACGGTATGTTATGCAAAATTTCACTAGAAAGCAGAAAAAGACCTTGGATTTTATCTATCACCCACACTTTATTTCCTACAAAGTGTTGGATTAATGTCCAAAAGTACAAGCAAACTAGGACTCCATTTGCCTTGGTATCGCTTTTCCATGGTTGCAACGTTTTTGTGGAACCGTTCCCCATGTTCGTCGCTTACGGCAACCAAATTTTCCGAAAAGAAATTTAGATGAGCGTCCAAAAAGTTACATTTTAAAGACATGTTACATCCCATTTCTCTGTAGGCACTAAGTAATTCAGTCACATGATTTTTGAAACTTTCAGCTTTGACATTTCCAAGAAAATTGGCCACATTTAGGTTCCTCTTTGTCCAAACTCAAAGATTCAGGTGGTTTTGGGATGGGAAGTTCTTTACTATGTTCGATAAGCCGTAAGCTGATGGTAAATTGGGAAACTGCACAGTATGCTTGAACTTCAATCTGATGCCCAGTATCTATGTTAGTGAGGCAAAAGTAACAATCTGTGGCATAGTCTTTTGGTTCTCTCCACACCTTTGGTATTGCAAGACGTATTTTACGTTTTGTACTTTTCAATCAACCTGTTAACAATGTGACGCAAGTCTCACCTCACAACATATGTGAGGGACCCATGACATATTTTGATCTCCTATTTTCACTCCTAAATAAAGTTCGCATGTTCTTCGTACAAGTTCGATGAAAGTAAGTTCTTGCAATGCAAAACTTACTTCTCCACACACAGACAAAAACTGTTACATTTTTTACATACTGCCGAGGCATTGTATTTACTTGTTAATTCACAGTCTATCAGCACAGTAATAAACAGAAATCAAGTATGTAGAACACAAATACGTTAATAACTATGTTTCGCGGCACGACATAGGAAATGCAGTGCCTTGAAATGCCGGTAAATATCTACTAATGCACAAATTTTATTTGGGCGCGTATTTCTTGCATGTAATAGACAGGAATGAACTTGTTTTAGCATGGTGCAATCGTCACCGATGACACATTACGCAAAGTGGTGAAAGCTACATATATTGCACACTTGCAAAATAATAAATGCTTATTACAAAAAAATCCGTGGTTAATAGGCAACTTCTGTTTTTAAATTCTTTTTAGGGTCCCGAAATACATCAAACACCTAAAAATTTCCATGTCACAAAAAGTGTGTTTAACAGTATAATTAGATTAATTAGATATATATAGATAAAAGAAATTATCTTTTATCTTTTAATATTAAGGCGACATTAATCTGGATTAAAAAAAAATAACGTAATTAAGAAATCGAAATAATAAAGTAGTCTCTGTTTACTAGTTTCAAAATTTTTTAATACATGTAATATAATTACAAATAAATATCCAGTATTATATATATTTTATCTCCCGCTGCATCTTAGTCAAATTATCTACAACATATCACCACCTCTGTAAGTTGTGCTTTAGCTTGTTGGTAACTTGGTTATAATGAACGTAAAAGAAATATTCCTTTGGAATGAATTCAATTATAGCGCTTAGTGCTGCTGCCTTCTTGGACGTTTTGTCCACGATCCCCGTAGCGTATCTTGTTCTAATTGGAATTTAGACCGCATTATCTTTAACCAAGTCGAAACCTCTAAACACCTTACCACTTCCAAGCGCTCCCAACTTCCCAAAAACCTTTCTCTATGTCACATACCGTCATCGTCCTTTCCAAATCGACCACCAAAACTTCGGTCCTATCCAAAGGACCAAATTTTGACCCGCCTCCAATATCCCCACAGAAAATCATCACAGGCATAAAGCCTGCTTTTGTCAGAATTCCGTTTCAAAGTTTCTAAAGTCGTGAAACTAAGCCAAGTGTTTTATTTTCTAATAATTAATCAAGTTATTACAAGAATGTTTCACCAAGAAATATCTGCGAAGTCAACCAATGAAAAGTTTCTAAAGTTCTTATCCATGCTAAACTCCCTATGTTCAATCTCACAAACACTGAAAATGTACTCAGAGCTAACAAGGGTAACGCTACCCTAATTTTTGACAGTGATGACCATGAACGTACGATATTTTTCCCTCTCTAAGATGCCTCACAGACTTCAGAACCGAGATCCCATTACACACATCGAACGCTCAATTATTTCCTCTATAAAATCCTCCTCAATTATCATCGATGGTGAAAAATCTTTGCAACCTGGCGATTCTAATGCCAAAAATTCACATACCTAACTTACCCTTAGCTCCTATTGTCGGCAGATTAAAAAATTCGATTTGCAAACTCAGTCCATATATTCGCGACAGTTAATCCTTTATCAAAAAATCCAAATACTTTGTACAAAGGCTGAAAGAACTTACTGGTGAGTTTTGATGTCGAATCCTCCATATTTAACACCATTCATTCATTCAAATTCGAGGAATCAAATTCTCTGATAATAATTCTGACGACGTACCCGACCTAGTGGAAACTTGTCTAACCTATTTCTAATTTCGTAACTGTTACAACGAACGAGTGTCTGATGCAATCATGGATTCCTCATTTTCTCCTGTCGTCGCCAAAATCTTTATGGAGGCGCTCGAAGAAATTCTTTGTTACTATACCTAAAAACCGAAATGTTGGTTTAAATAGGCTGATGACATCTTCATTGTCTGGCCACATCAAGGTGATTTCTAAATTCCCAACACAGTTCCATTCATTTGACTATGGAGGTTGAGTCAGAAGGTTCCCTTCCATTCTTGGACATTTTAATATATCGTCATTGTGATGGTTCATTAAGGCATTCCGTTTATTGCTAACCTACGCATACCGACATCTTTTCTACCATTTCCACCCCTTTTCTACTGTCCATAAACTCTTTAGTATAAAAAGCTTTCTCTATATCTGAACCTAATTCCTTGTTTCAAGAAATCAACTATGTTATCAATATATTAATGGACAAAGTATGATATACAACGCACTATATACCAACACCTTAATCCAAGAATTGTACAATTTCGTTTTTTCAACACACTTCTGCCATTTCCAAATCCTATTTACCCTATACACAAGGCGGCATCGCACGTATCAGGAAAATCTTTATCAATCATAATATCAAATCCATCTTTAAACCCCACCTCACAGCCTCTCTTTTCTATTATGGACTACAACCATCTAGGAAACCTTTGTGTTTACAGGATTCCATGCTCGTCCGGCAGTGTATACATTGCCGAAACAAAGGATTCGGCAAGCGCTCGTGCTTGCTGAACACAAGCTTTGTACTAAGACGCTGCGTGCAACCAAGTCTGCACTTACTCAACGTAAATTACATAAGTTATCCAGGTTCAATCATGTTACCCCTATTACTTTAACCTTAAAATAAGTGAATCCATAGACACCCTAAAGCATTAGAATATCAACCGTGATGACGGATACCCTCTACACAACACCTGGCAAATCCTGCCATCTCGAAAGCTCAACCATAACACTGATGGTCCAGTAATCCAGAACAGTTTGTATATAACCCTGAAAAACTGACGCTGTTAATTTCGGTCTTAATTTGGGACACCAAATTAACAGACTTTTAGTTTCAGTGCAGCAGCAACCCTGAAGATGTCCCTTGTAACAGTTGGCCGACAAAAAAAAACAGTGCCAAGTCTTGATGCAAACATAAAGATGGAATAAAGACTGAACATCTGTACTCTCTTATAAAGTCGAATATATGAAGAAAACTGTCAATATCGATAAACCAGAATTATCTTTAGTTTACTGATCTTGGTAAACCTATTTTATAGTATTAAACACACATTTTTCTAAAGAAAAATAGCTAGTTGTAGATCTAAACCTTATTTATATCTACTAAAATTTAAATTAATAAAAACTACTCACCAGATCCTGTAGGTCCTAGCAGTAGAATATTACTCTTTTCTAATTTTAAATCGTGCGATGTCCTGTCCAATATATCCGAACCGATTGCACTGGACGACCTGTTTGGATGTGGATCGCCTGGAGAGTTTTGGAGGGTGAATCCCATAGTACCACCGTGACCCATTCCTGTTATATGTAGGAGATCTGCGCATATTAAATGGTACACAAACAAATACGATACTAGCCAGACTTAGGTAACCAGCAAAGAAATAAAAAATGAATGTCCACAGTGAAACTCACTAACCTCTTTGCGTAAAATTGTGGTGGGGTCCCTGTTCCATCACAGCCATATCTTGCCTTGATGAGCTATTTTGAGTCGGAGTGTTGTTGAATATTCGTTTATAATGATTATATACAGCTACCGATAAGACCTGTAAATGAAAAACAAAATTACGTTGTCTGGTCCACCAATGCGCATATATCTTTAAGTCGTCGTCGTAAGCCAATCTAGGTCACATCAACGACTCAAGAAAATCATTAATCAATAACAAGCAGAGCAGCGGCCCTAAGTTAGAACTTTGAGGAACACCAGTATAAGATTTAAATCGCTTATAATATTCGTAATTAGTTTTTCCTTGCAGATCAGAAGTCATCAGACAAAGAAAATTCTCAATTAATCCAAATTTATCGAGCTTCTTCATTAATATATTGTGATCGATGGCATCAAATGCATGAGCGAAATCGGTGCAGACAACATCCATCGATCATTCAGTGTGTCACAAATATTTTGTGAAATGCATACCAGATTAGTAATCGTTGACTGTCCAATTTTAGATTTAATATGGATGTAAAGGTACTTGTATATTATTTGCTCAAAAATCTTTGAAAAGCTCGACCGAATAGCTATGGGTCAATAATTATTTATATTAGTTTTATCGTCCTTCTTTAATGCAGGAATAGTACAAGTAGTTTTCCATCTAAAAGGGTAACAAGAAAATTTTTTCATGAACGAAATGACAAAATGGATTCTGCGTTTGGAGAAATATGTTGCACTAAATGGTGAGTACGTGGAAAAATGATTATGTACATTTTCAATACAATAAATTTACTTCATTTTGAGACTGGTTTCATTATTTCGTCTTTTCTTATTTTCAGGTTATACTTTGAATTTTGTTATTATGTCTGTTTGTTATTTTATTACTCTAACACTGATTACTTACCTTTTTTGCGTGTTCCTGTCCCACCACGTGTTTATTCAGATAATCAAAAATTTTCTTGGGAGGTGGAGGAGGTTTCCGAAAAAATCCACTCTTAGCCTCCACACCCTCTTTCTTTTTGCTATCCACCTCGCTGAGTACTACGAAGAAATGATGACACTTTTCGCATTTTACGAATCTAGTTGAACTAACGAAAGTTTCGACATGTGTGCACGGATCGCCACACTTAGGACAGGACAAAGTGTTCTTATTCTTCCCGCCTCCTCCTCCGGTCGTTGTACTACCGGTCGACGAAGGACTGTTCGAAACATCTTTAGGTGGTTGAGTACCGCTCGGTGGATCACCCGATCCAGCAGATTTTAAAATAATTAGATTGGTGGAAAGATGTTTCGGGGAACCACCTGAATGTGGTTTATTAAGAGCTGCTGACAATATTCCTGAAACAAAATAAACACTTTTGTCAAGTTATAAAAAGGATAAATATGTGAAATAGAGAGGAAAGTTTTAAGCAAATTATTTTTCCGATCTTATTTGTTCGCAGTATGCAGACAATTTTTTTGATACGCGAAATATATTTTACAAATATACACTGCGCTCTGTTAATTATGATCGGATCTGAGTGAAATAAAAACGAGAAGAAATGGCTTTAAAAATACTACAAACGACCCTGAATTTTGACTTTCCTAAACATGGCTTCAATGTCAACGTATATATTTTTTTAATTTAGTCTGATAGGTATTTTCTTTGTGGGTCCAATAAAATGCATGAAGTGCACTTTTGTTAAAAATTGACTATGTATAGAAAATTAAAAAAAATATTTTCCTGCATAACTATAGAATCACCATAGAAACAGTTTAGTATATACAATAGAGCCTTTTACTAGTCCCAACTCCATCTACCGTTAAGTGTAGATATTTATACTTATTTTTTTTAAATATCTTTATGCAGTAATTACACTTTTTTAGGCAAAAATAAAATGAAATACAAAATTTATAGGCATAATTTTTATTAATATTGTTCAAAATATCCCCCACGTTGATGAATACACAACTGACAGCTTTTTGCTACCCCATATGTTGCATTTGAGATAATATCTGGTGGTATATTGTGACGAGTATCTATAATTTTTTGCTTAAAACATGGACATTTTCGGGGGTGTTAAATAGACACGAACTTCGACATAGCTCCAAGACCAAAAGTAAAGCGGCGTAAGATCAGGTAAACGTGTAGACCATTGAATTGGGCCATATGTTGCTATTAACTTCCGTCCAAATTTGGCATTCAACCAATCAACATTTACCCTTGCATTTTAAGGAGTAGCACCATCCTATTGAAAATACGAAGTGTCAGAAGTAATCAGAATGATCTATTTTAAAGTTTTTTATTGAATGTATCTACAATTTAACATTGTTCTCTACAACGTATGCTTCTTGGGAATGTACACAACGTCTCCACCGATTTTGCCATTCCTGGCTATATAATGGTAACCTTTCAACTTCCGCTTAAGCGTTGGAAAAAGAAAATAATCTGACTGAGGGCATTATCGTGATACAAGATCCAAGAGCTGTCAATGTTAGGTCGCACACGCAGAAATCTCCGCAAACGTTCAAGGACCTCACGATAAAAGGTTTAATTCACGTCTGGCCCTACGGTACGAATTCTTTGTGGACAACTCCACGACAATAAAAAGAGATGATAAGCATGGACTTGATTCGGGATTTACACATGCGAGATTTCTTCGATTCTTCTTCTGCTGCGATGATAATGGTGTGTAGCACTCCGCGCTTTGGTCTTTTTTTTTAAGATCGTATTTAAATGTGCATGATTCGTCACCTATTATCACTCTGTGCATGAAGTTGGGTTCGGTTGTTGAGCAATCCGAGAGTTCTATGCTAATGCAATTTTCTTTTTGGTCATCAGACAAGTTCTTGGCCACCAGCTTTACACAATTTTTTTTTACGTCCAGTTCATCTGTCAAAATTCGATGAACAGTATCCTTACTCATGCTTATCTCATTGGCAATCATCCTGACTGTTAACAGTCTGTCTCGTACTAATTCAGAACGCTAACAATGGTCTTCGATGTGGACGGCTGTCCGGAGCGATGTTCATCTTCAATGTTCTCGCGGCCCTATTTGAAAGCCTTGTGCCGTCTGATAACTTGTGCTGAAGGCATTTCCATATGCTGTTCTTAACATTTAAAGTGTCTCTGAAGCAGTTCTTTCCAGTTTAACGCAAAATTTAAATTGCATATCGTTGCTCGATATTAAGCTAAATTTTTTGTGTGACGCGCTATTGTAACAGAACTGTAAACAACTAACTCTCACACCGCTAACACTGAACTGAGTGTACTGCATCTTTTCTGGTTGCGTAGCTACTGTACCAAAGATTATATAATAATACAAATGTACATATTACAATTTAAAATAAGTAAAATTGTCAAAATTTAATTAGATAAACAATTTCTTTTTTTTATCTCTTCTTCTCTTTTCCTTTGTTTTTCTGTTGATGTTGATGGTCTATAGTTGGACTATCCATTTGAATCAGACTTGTTAGCCATTTTGCTGGAGAAATCAAATTGTTCAGCTTGTTCTGAAGCTGTTCCTTGTGAACCCTTGATTACTTCCTTGGCCCTTCTGTCACTTTTTTTCTATAACCGGCTTTTTCGTATTTAGGTAACCAACGTTCAGGATCCGGAGGAACTTCAAGATCGCAATTTTGGGTCAATTTTCCTGTACGCTTGCGATGTTTTCTTCTTCTTGACAATTATCAGAGTTTCAGAAGATGATGTTGCGCTAATTGCTGGAGAACTATTTGTGGGTTTTCTTTTGCACTCAACCAATCCAAACTTTCAACAGTATCAACATCTAAGTCCTCATAAAGTTCTTCTTCGGGAAACAAATCTTTAGTTAATAGTATAGCTCGGTATATGCAATAATTAATTGACCTAATGCTCTTTTATCATTTGAATTTCCTCTAAGAAGCTTTTCAAGACTGTTAGCGGCAATTTGTCTTTGACCATTACGCAAATGGAATTTTGCTGCATGTTTTCATAAATTAGTTAAAGCCCCTTCGGTCTGTTTATTCACTCTATACTAACGAGCCATCGAAAAAATTCATAATTGGAGTAGACTGTGAAATTGGGTTGGTACTTTAACCACTTCCACATAATGACACATTACTTGATGCTTGACAGTTTCCTTTGGTTTCATTGTAAAAAAAAGGTTATGGCATTGAAATGATACTACAACAAAAAGAAAACAAATAATTTATTTAATATCGAAATCATAATCAAAATTTACATATAGCTACAGAAGTTGTTGAAAATGTTGTACATTTACATCTAAACACAAACAATTTTCTTAATAAGAGTTTTGAAAAATTTGACAGAAGCTTATAGTTTCAACGTCAAATAATAAATGTCATTATGTGGAAGTGGTTAAAGTATCAACCCAATTTCACAGTCTACTCCAATTATGAATTTTTTCGCTCGTTATTATATAGTGTTTTTGTATATTTTCTGAGCAATATCTTCCTTACCTTCAGTTGAATACAGCGTTAGTAATGCTTCTACTATTCCAGGCTGATATCTATTAATTCCAGTGTTTTCAAGTATTTCACAAGCTTTCAACCGCTCACCCTGCACTGCAATATGTAGCCATTTCCAGCCTGATGCAGTTTTATCACCTATTGATTTTAAGATTTCTTGGGCTTCTTCGGCACATTTTTGCAACATAAAACAAAACTTAATGTTAAGGCATTGTTAGAAATCCATGATACGCAACAGACACTGTAAACAAGACCTCACTCTTCCGTGTTATTTCGAAACAGGGTAGCCTCGAAATCGTAACAAATTTTCGTTAAACATAACAAATTCAAAAATGTTGCTCTTCGAGACATTTCTTTGGCGTGTTTACGGCTAAATGAGTCCATAGTTCCATACATATTACATATTTCTTAATATCTCATGTCGCCAGTCGCCAATAACTTAATATAAACAGTCTATATGTAAAGTTTGCAAACTGTGAATCAAATCTTGGTTAATAACTAAACTCATAGTTCATTTATTGGTTTTGATATTATTATGGCTCATCATCAAGGATTTGAATTGAATAATTAACTAAACTAATTTTATTGTTTATTAGAACAATGCAATATAATAAACAATCGGTCATTATGCAATAACAAATATTAAAGATTTTCTTAGATAATTTCCAACAAAACTAGAAGTATCAAATTTATCATGCAATAACATATATGAATGTTTACTGGATTCTTGTATTCTCATTGTAATGCAATTTTCTATTCAACATTATTTGGCTGCCAATTATAACATACATTATTTTTTAATGTTGTTTGGCATGTGAAATACTTTCTACCGTATCTATCTGAAGTCTATTTCTTGTATTGTTTTTAAAAGATTCAGTTGAGAGAATATTCTCTCAGCTGCAGCTGATGAATGAGGTAATGACAATAATCCAATAACAAGCTTTTTGAGTGTTGGAAACATCAACTCCTCTATTCCGTTTTTCATACCAAAGTTGGTAGACCAAAAATCTTGAATCAAGTGATGATTCATATTGTTTTAGATCTGAGAATTCAGACAATAACCGCCATTCTGTATTCAGGTGTTTCAAATCGTCAATTTCTACAAGATGTGGATATAGTTGATAAGTTTTGGTAACAATATTAAGTAGTACCACTTAATACATTTTCTGGGCAAACATTGCTTATAAAATTGAGAACTGGGTCACTAAAATCGAATCTTGTTTGAATTTGATGGCACATTTCTATATAGTTTGTTTGTGGCAGTTACTTTTCACCGCTAAAAATCACTGTTAGTTTTAAATCACCGGTAGGCTAATCACCGCTACTACAAAATCACCGATAAGCCCATCACTAGACGACAGTAAATAATACGCAATAAATAAAAATAAACCGCATATAAAATAGTGACATGTCCTATGCTTCTATGGTAGAGTCAAACCAAGTATCTATGGCAAATCTGGGCAAATCAAGCAGCACAGTCGCTTTAAGCAGTACATTCAGAGACACAATTTTAACCTAATTTATTTAATATTATCTACAATTTGGTCATTATAAAGCAAGTTTTAAAAATATAATTATTTTACTTCAAAAGCTCTGTAATTTTTTAAATAATTGTTTAATGTCTCAAAAAGATTCTGGTATTTATATAATTTAATAAAAGGACGACAGAGATGGTGGTTCTTTATTGTAATTATCTTAGAATTTACTGTAATATAGAAATAAAGCAAATAATTTAATATAGTAAAATGCATGTTTTGCTAGAGTGTTATTTGGGAACTTGGTGCCGGTATTTGAGGCTCTTCAGTGCTGAACAATTCCTTCCGAATACGTGAAATTGTCCTCGTTGATTTGCCTGTCATAGCAATTACGCGTTTTAGTACTTGTTCAACAAATATGATCCCAATATTTTTCCTTCTTCACAATATTTTATAATCTTCTGCATTAGAGAAAATGCTTCACTTTTGGAAGATTGTTTCGGCATTATAAAATATTGATAGCGCCTATAAAAAGATGAACAACGGTGCACAAGAATGTTAGGTTATAATTATACTTTTTAGCTTTGTACTGATATTTTAATGAAAGAGCCTTCAAACAAGCTGTTATTTATATTAAGGCACAAAATGTTTAAAAGCCAACGAAATACAGATGAAAATAAAAGACAACGGAATCAGATTTAACATAAACAATATACCAATTTTTAAATGGGACTGTACAACATGAAATATGAGGATCAGACGGTTTCGGGGTGAAGAGAATGCAGTTGGAATGTTTGCCGTTTGCCATTGCCATTTCTATTTGGTCACACTCTATCATGTATCATTACCAATCAGTGTTGCCAACTGACTAGGTAATAAGTATGCAAATGCTGCAGCGAAATATATATATAGAAAGAAAGTTTATGAGAGTAAGATAATAGAACTGTATCAAGTTGTCTAGACGTCTAATTATTTCTAAATATTTTAGAAACGTAACAAATGATAAACAAACGTAACTAATTTGTTACAATTGTAACAAACTGGCAAGTCACAACTTGTTCTAAGTGACACTGACCGTCTCAACGAATCAGGCGATTGATTTATAAAAATTCATTCACCGTATTTTTTGATCACACCTCGTATGTTTCGTCATATTAATAGGTGTTTTATCAAAACAAGTAAAACAATCGATCGAATTCTGACGCGCGTCAATCAACAGTTTTTGTTTTTCAATTACAACCAGGACCAAAACATTTATGACGAAAAACTAAAACATTTTCTATAAAATAAGATATTAAGAGTACAAGGGTCAAAATAAATTATGCCCTTGATTATAACTTGCTTAAGTTTGCTGTTAATTTAAAACTATGCCTACATTTTTAGTTATATGCATGAAACTTATCTATAAACATTCTATATTGTTTATTTATATATTCATATTCACACACACGCATGTGTTCATTACATCAATCAAGATAAAGCAATTTAATGCCAAAATACGATACATTCTTTAAATTTGCACGAACAAAACGAGAAAAGTAAATATTTAAGTTACTTTTTAAAATTGAAAATGCAAATTAAATTAATAAAGGTCGTATTCACAATAATACTCAACCAGTAGTCCTTGCATTGACTTCTAAATACATATTGGACCATTTTAATATAATTAAAATACTAATGTATGTTTACTAAATGTAATTTTAAGTACACTATTGATACAGTATGTTAAGCATGGAATCAACTTTACGCGAGGTTTATCCAAATAAAGCATTTTAAACAAATTCTAAATAAGAAATGTGGATATATTTGTTTCCAAATTAGATTAACTTATAAAAAAGTACATAATCGTATTTCTATTTTCTGGCGGAAAATATAAATAACGTTAGTCCTTTAATAAGTTTGTTTATTCTCGAAAGTGTTATTGGGGGCTGTTGACTCCTACCATTGTAATAAAACCCTGATCAGGTGTGACTGGTATTAAATTACTACACTGGACATGTATTTTTTGTATATACGTATAGTCTCTATCTATTAAAGATATCACGCGACGGATTCGTATACTTTACAAATAATACGTTTGGCGCAAAATAACTTTTTCACAATGATTGTTGCAAAAATACATGCAGAATACTTGTTTGTATATTATTTTTAAGAACTTTTCAGTAAGATAATAAAAAACTTCAGCTTACCATGTTGTACTTTGCTTGTACGAACGGCCAGGACAAGTTTACCTGCTGACAGACTGCATCTCACACCACTCATTATTAAACGGACAAAAAAGAACGTCAACAACTATGACAATACATTCAATTCATCACCAAATTTTCACGGGTCTTCTACGAACAGCACAGAATTAAAAATGAAAGTTGAAAAAAGGCAATGAATGATTTTATCGTGAGAGAACCTTGATCGGTTTTCAAGGTCTTGGTAGCATAGCGTGATTAAACACAAATTATCACTATTTTAAATCAATTACTGTGAACCACGATCATTCAATGATAACAATACTTTATTTGAATGCAAGGACACTAAAATTTTGATGTTTTTTTTTACACTCTACACGTTTCTTGCAATAGTGAATGATGTTTACTTAACTTTTGACAGCTCCGACTGACGTAATTTGGATAGATGCTGCCATCTAGTGATAATCACGAAATTTGCTATTGTAGGCTTCTATAATCATCGGCATAATTATAAAATTTATTCTCCTATTGAATTCTAGATGGAGACATAAGTAATCATTAATTCTAAAAATTATTTTAGATTTTTAACTTTTAATCAATTATTTTGAGTCAAAATAATTGAAATAATTAACATTGTTGTAGTAATTAAAGTGTCAACATTTTTGACACTTTAATTACTACAACAATGTTTTATATTTTATCTAAAAGTTAAGCTTCTAATTTGTTGATTATCTACAATGAATATATGTTAGTACGATATAGATTGGTGCTTACTATTTTACACCATCTTCCTGTTTCATCGACCCACATTTTGTCACGTCGTATAGATATTGTAATTTAAAAAAAAATGACATCATGAAAAGGATTGTGACATCAAAAATTATATGTACCTATTCAAGATTATTTGCAAAAGGCATTACTTACATGTTCCTCTAAACATGTAGCGGTCGACAGTAACTGTCCCACTCCGGATTCTCACAAGCTCTGTGCATATTAGCAGTCAACGAAATGCCCGCACGCATCAATACACCACCTCCACCGAATGGTACTCTTGGCAACAAGTAGACTTAGGCAAAACGCTCGCCTTTCCTTCTTCACCTATCGCTACCATCTGATGTGTATAAGCTGAATCTCGACTCCACAGCGAGACCCCAATCACGATGTTCCCGTGCAAATTGCAAACGCTGTCGGCGATGTTGCAGGTCTTCTGGACCTCAACGCACCTTCATTTAAGCATTTGCGAACCATATACATGTTATGAGCTTGTACAACTTATATAACTTGCACAAGAGCAGTTGCTGTCACGGTGCGTCTACATTTGAAGAAAGTGAGAAGAAACCGATCTCAGATGTGATTTGAACTCTTCGAATACCTTATCCCGACCTTTTTGTGTACTCTCCTATTTCCCAAAATTTTCGCAGGGCATCTGAAACGGTACTTGGGAAATTACTAGGGCTTTTGCGATGTAACGCACTTTGTCCGTCATTTTTTAAAACAACAGCTTGAGCAACTTGTTCTGGGTTCATGTGTCTTTCTTGTTTTCACTTTTCAAAAACAATTACTCAACCAATTAAACGTGTTACTACGCGAATAACTTTCGGAAAAAACGGAATAAGGCAACTTCTTTGCGGCAACAGTACTGACGTAACTCTTATCAGGTATGCTCGGATGAGGTGCGTCCACGAATTTCATGTTAAGCAAGTTGTAACATGTTCAAACCTAATCACCTAAAATGTAGCACAAATTCATGCGAAACATTGAAATATTTCGAAAAATTCAAGTGTCCTGTTAAATTTACACCTGTTTAGTTTCGCATTGGTGGGACTTCTACGTATAACTCGGTTAACATCTGATGGCACTGACATGGACATATATTTTAAGACAAAAAAGGAGAACGCAGCATGAAACGAGAGAGATAGACATATTTTAACCACACCTCGCTCACCCTGGTGTCTTAATAATCATAATAATAATAATAGGCTTTTATTGTCCAACAGCAACAAAGACTAATTATAGGACACAATCATAAGTTACATCAGGCGCGGCTCGTGATGACGTATTTTGGTTTGCAGTACAATGATCCGAGTGCTTCGTGTATTCTCGTGTACTAACTGTAGCACTTGCTTAGTAAACACCGAAAACACACGAGGCTCTCGTATCATTGTACTGCAAACCAAAATACGTCATCACGAGCCGCGCCTGAGTTACATATATACATACATACATGGATAAAAGAGAAAAAGAAGCAAGCTACATGCATTGATTAATAGAGTCAACAAATATATCATTATAATGGAAATTAGCAGCTCGACACATCGTTGTTAGTGGTGATGACTGCAACATGTTGGTTCTCGAAAATGGAATGGAAAAAGTTCATGAATAACGGGAACATAATCTAGGGACCATAAAATTAAGGGAAGATAGGAGAAAAGGACAATTAATGATACCATTAATGAGTTTCCATACAAAACGAGCTCCATGTCTTTCTAGGCGATAACTTAGGCATCCATGTCATGCTCGGTTAGAAGGGTTGTATAATCAATGCCGCGAAGAGGTTCACGCCGGATAAGAACTTGAAGAAGTGACGCTGAATCTTCTCTATCAAAAGCTGTAGATAAATATAGTGTGGCGACCATACTTGTGACGCGTACTCCAATTTACTTAGAACTAGACTATAGAAAAGACTTAAAAACACGGACATCATTGAACAATTTACAGGAACGGAGAACAAAACCGACTACGAGAAGCAGTCATAAACAAATTGAGGATATGATATGAAAAAGAGCAGCGACTATCAAAATACACCCCAAGATCCTTCACTATTCAAGTTCTGCAAATCCCTATCACGTAATGTTGGTATACGCCGACTCAACTGGATTCACTTTTCTACAATATGTAACATGGCAACATTTGCTAATATTTAGATTTAAACTAAATTTCGAACACCATGCACTTGCTGTGCCTAAATCAGGTTGTAGTTGAAGTACATCGTCCAGAGAATGGACACTAGTGTAGATTTTTAAATTATCTGCATAAGCCAAAACTGAGCACGATAAGGAAGGAAGTAGGTCATTAATATACAGTACAAAAAGCAATGGCCCCAGATTAGAGCCCTGTGGCATATCAGAAGTTGGAAGTTGGAAGAATTTGATCATATTATAAAATACATAGCTACACTTGTTATTCAAATAGGACCAAAGTAATTGCAACACTGCACGACTGAATCAAAATGCGGATAGTTTATATAAAAGTATACCGTGATCAATACTATCGAATGCGCTACTAAAGTCAGTATAAATAACGTGCACTTGACCTTGCTTATCCAATTCCTGGCAAATGTATTGTGCGAAACTTACAAGATTAGTTACCGTTGATCTACCTCGAATAAAGCCGTGTTAATAGGGTGAGATCCGATAGTTTAACATTATTATTAGAGAACGGACACGCTTACCACGTGACGCAAAGCCCAGTGCAGTACTGGCGAAAGGCTGTATTTCTAAAATATTTAATTTTATTTATATAATTGGAAAACGAACGGGTGGTGATCTATAAAATTACGAAATACATATTTATTTGTTGGAAAGTTGTATTTATAAAGTTTTTAATTTTATTTATACAGGGTGTCCAGAAACTCTCCTGACAAACGAAGACCGGAGTTTCCTCAGATAATTTTAAGACAATTAAACCCAAATGCACCTAGTCCGAAAATGCTTCCTAAGGGAGCTAGAGTTCTTTGAAGATGGCGCCTTGTATTTATTTTTTTTTAAATTCCTCCAGAACGCTTCTATTTAGAAAAACAAAAACTGGTATGCTTATTTATCCTCCAGAGATGAATCGATTCCATCAATTGCGAATTTCTAGTACCGGTCACAGGCGTCCGTTTTGTGTAGGTCAACGGTTATTTTAAGGCATAACTTTTTTATCTTTAACTTTTAAGCATTTGTGACACTAGAAAAATCGATTTGTAAATTTTTCGTTTTTTCTTCATTAAAGTTCAATTTATTATGTACCTACTTATTTTTAGCGACGAAGTTGGCTTGGACTATCAAGGCATCCCACTCACTCAACATTTACAGCTCTTCATCAACGATTAAGTGGTCCCAAAAGATAATGAAACAGGGAGACATAATGATGTAACAGCAGAACATGAAGATGTTATTTTAATGGAAGTTGAGGAAAATCCAGAAATTAGCTTTCGAAGACTATCTGCCATGTACCCCACAATTTCAAAATCTTCCGTAGGAAATATCTTACACAAAGAAAATTTATATCCTTTTCATTTTACAAATGTGCAAGCACTGCTAGAAGGAGATTTTCCTGCTCGCGTAGAATTCGCTAGATGGTTACAAAATCAGAAAAATCAAGATGAAGATTTCTTCAGGAACATTTTGCTTGGTGACGAAGCTACATTCTCAAAAAATGGAATTTTTAATGTACATAATGCACATTATTATTCGTACGTTGGTGACAATCCCCACGTTGTTCAAGAATTTAAGCATCAGCATAGGTTTAGCATAAACGTCTGGATAGGAGTAGTTGACGATTATCTACTTGGACCTGTGGAATTACCTGCTCGTTTTAATGGTGCTGATTACTTACATTTCCTGCAAAATATTTTACCTGATTTGTTAGATGAGGTGCGTTTAAATATTCGGCAAAACTTATGGTTTCTACAGGACGGCTGTCCGGACCACTTTAGCAGGAATGTACGAGACTTTCTAGATAATAACTACGAAGCCCATTGGATTGGAAGAGGCGGTCCAGTTGCTTGGCCAGCAAGGTCGCCGGATTTGAATCCTTGCGATTATTGTGTTTGGGGATACATAAAAGCATTTGTTTATTCCGTTCCGATACAAAATCGCGCACAACTCTGGCTAAGGTTACAAGATGCTTGCAACGAATTTAGAAATAACTTTGGAATTTTTGCAAGAATTCGGCGTTCTCTAAGCAAAAGGGTAAACTTATGCATAGAGACTAATGGCCATCACATCGAGCAACTTTTGTAACAATCTACCTTTGATACTTGTTCTTTTTTTGTTAGTTTCGTTCCATTGTAATAAATAATTTGTTTTTAATTTATTAAATTAATTTTCATCCATGCCTTGATAGTCCAAGCCAACTTCGTCGCTAAAAATAAGAAGGTACATAATAAATTGAACTTTAATGAAGAAAAAACGAAAAATTTACAAATCGATTTTTCTAGAAAACGGTGTATCCTACCGACTTGAAGTAAGAGTATCTTTTAGTACTGGAATACCTGAAAATTTAATAATCTAGTGTCACAAATGCTTAAAAGTTAAAGACAAAAAAGTTATGCCTTAAAATAACCGTTGACCTACCCAAAACGGACGCCTATGACCGGTACTAGAAATTCGCAATTGATGGAATCGATTCATTTCTGGAGGATAAATAAGCATACCAGTTTTTGTTTTTCTAAATAGAAGCGTTCTGGAGGAATTAAAAAAAAATAAATACAAGGCGCCATCTTCAAAGAACTCTAGCTCCCTTAGGAAGCATTTTCGGACTAGGTGAATTTGGGTTTAATTGTCTTAAAATTATCAGAGGAATCTCCGGTCTTCGTTAGTCAGGAGAGTTTCTGGACACCCTGTATAATTGGAAAACATACGGGTGGTGATCTATCTATCTAAAATTACGAAATACATATTTATTAATTAATTTTATTTATATAATTGGAAAACAAACGGGTGGTGATCTATAAAATTACGAAATACATATGTATTTGTTGAAAAGTTGTATTTTTAAAGTTTTTAATTTTATTTCTATAATTGGAACATTTTTATTTGTTCATTTTGTCGTTCAAGTTGAGTAAAGCAGTATTAATATTGACTAGCAATAGTTTCTCAAGGCTTTCTTCTGTCAATTTTGTTCTCTTTGAATTAAGTACATCCTTATAAATAGAAAACGTTCATTCTACATCGCAACTGGTTATAGGTGCATACTGGAAATATTCTTTTATTTCTTCATATTTAGCCGTTAGATTTTGTGGAATTGTCTCCATACATAATTGCTGCAATGTAATTAAATCTGGATTTCTATTAAGAATTGCTTCAAACTTTTGCCGAAGGCCACATCCGAAGTCACTTGGAATATCTTCAAATTATTAACAGCCACATCTAATGTGGTTAATCAGTCATTTAATTTGAGATTTCGATTTTCAAAATAAGTGATTAGTTTTGGCAATTTTCCAAAGTGTTCGTCAAGAAAGTACAACTGATTTTTTAAATTTGGAATTTGTGTGAGCTCCTTGCACTCACCATTACTTCTAGCATCCTCCTTTAGCAGTGTTACGAAATGTTTTAGACTATCGAAATTCTCAGCATAATAACTAGTAGCTTCCAGCCATGTTCCCCATCTAGTTATTACTGGAGTGGGAGGCAGTGACAGAGATGGAAATTTTTCCCTGAAAAGAGCTACTCTCAATGGTGCTTTTCTGAAAACTTTTTTAAAAGCTAATACAAGTCTATCAACTTCCGGAAAAGTGTCTCTGATATATTCATAGATTCTGTGGAGAGCATGTGCTACACAAGTAATATGCAGCATATTAGGATATGTTTTCTTCAATAGTCTGCCTGTTTTTAACATATACGCAGCACTATCACTGACAAATAAAAGTATTTTTTCTTTGTACGTGGCGTCCGAATGAAGCATTTTTTGCATATTCTCCTTAATGGTTTCAGCAACTGTTTCCGCATCAACTCTATTTATAACACTTGTTGCTATTACATATTAGTTATAGGGAATAGTTGGATATAGTACAGCAGCTACAACATTTACCACACAGCGTCCTAACATATCCACCGTTTCGTCGGCGCTTATCCATATGTATTGATTTAAAAGATGGCTTCTAATGCGTTCTACTGTTCTCATATAGCACCTAGAAACATAATATTTGCGTAAAGTTGATTCATCAGGAACATCGACCAGTATATTTTTTCAGAAATGTCTTCAAAATTGGATTGTTCAATTTAAATAATGGAATATTAGCTGCCATAAAAGTTTCACAGAGTTCTCCGTTAAAATTGTCAGATTCCAACGGGTTCAATTTTTTTTTGTGCTTTAACGATCCTACGGTTACGGTTGATTTATTGCAATTTTTCAATAACGTTTCACACACTTCACAATAAATTTCGGAATCACTGGCAATGTATCAGTATGGCCCTCAATCCAACTCGCCATTGTTTCACGATGCCATTCTCGACGCTCTTCCATTGTCTGAAAAAGTAAGAATATTCTAGATCCAAATAAACGAAATTAAATAACGAAATTTTATGCACACTTACGTGAAAATAATTGGAAGAAGTTGCTTAAATGAAAAGAAAAGGAATGTACGTGCTATTTCTCTTACGAAATACGATAAAATCTACGTACACGACACCACTGAAAAACACTATATTCTCCGAATACAATAGCTGGGTTGTCCATTGTTATCGCAGCGAGACCAGGTGGCCGAGTAAGTCAAACAAATACTTCATTGAATTACGCCGGGATGTACTGAGCGACGTTATACACAATTCCAATTGCCGATTGCGTTTTATGGAAATTGCATCCGTTCTCTAATTATTATATATACATAAATATATTACATTTTCGTACAATTTTGCAAAATTTGAAAGTATTGATATAAGCCGATAATTTTTAACACAATTCCTAGTCCCCTTTTTAAACACAGGAACAACTTTAACACGTAACCATAACGAAGGAAATACAGTCGTTTTAATAGATAGACTAATTATGATCATAAGAGGTCTAGCTAAAGCATATCTTGTGCACGATGGAATTAAATCGTCACCCGAAGTATTGTTGTTGGAAAACTTAGACATTAATGATATTAAAGTCTTCAGATATTAACCGAACTAGCTCGATTAACATCTAACAATTAAAATTAACAATTTTAAGACAAAAAAGGAGAAAGCAACATGAAACGAGAGGTATGTGCATCTTGGGTGCCTTCAAATATTAACCAAGCTATACAGATACGTGTTTCGAATTCATATTAGTTCTTGTCAGTACGAGAAGCACATAATCTTGTACGTCACGCATCATGAGAAAGCATCTCAAGACATCTAACAGGCAAGAAGGGCTCGTCAGCAATGGTTTTGTCTCTGCTCGCCGACGTAATGGTTCTGATTAATTTAATTTAAAAATAAAACAAAAAACATACAAGTAATCAATTTAAAACGTTTATTTATTTATTCCACAGTTATCATGATTTACAATAAATTAATGTAAATAAAAATCAATAGTTTTCTTATCTGGTAAATATTTGTAGAGTTGAAATCTGCAATTAATATTTCAAGTAATTTATATTAAATAATTTATGTAAGTATACGTATAAATTAGCATAAAAAGAAATGTACAAACAGAAAATACATAAGGACTAGCATTATTATAGTTCTAATAATAACAATCACAAATTTTTACTTAAATAAATCATTTGGTAAAATTTCTAAATCGAATTATAACTAATTACATTTATAATACTTAATTTAAAATAAATTAAGCATGATGTACATATAATTAAGTCAATTATTTATATTTTGTACTTCACTGATCGGGGTAATGTTCTAAAACAGACAACAACTCCTAGAAGTAGATCTCTTCAAATGCACCTATTATATTATTATTACATCGAGGTAAAATCACTATTATAATTGTTAACAGAGACGATAGTCGTCTAAATATTTGGTTTAACGACAATTATTTTGTTTAAACGTTTTATTGAACCTTGCTGCAGATTTCGTTCGTAAACTCGGAACATTTGGCTTTGCCGCCCAAATCTCCCGTTAGATATTTGCCTTCTTTAATTGTTTGATAACAGGCAGTTTCGATTTTATTCGCGTAATCATTAAGACCCATATATTTAAGCATCATCACTGCTGACAAGAGTAAGGCCGTTGGGTTTGCTTTGTCTTGGCCGGCAATATCAGGCGCTGTACCATGTACCTAAAATAAAAATTTAAATTTGTTACAATTTCATTGTGTAAGTGGATATTTACTTTATAAAAAAAAATTGGGGAAAAAATAAAACCAACTTGCGAAAAGGGCACAAACAATGATTTTACTTTAAACAAACTAACACAATAAGTAGTTTAAACATTACAATTTATTTAAGTTTTTAAATAAATAATCAGTAAAGCTTGGCAAAGCAAAGGGAAAACGTCATTATGTTGTACACTACGCGACATATAAAAACCCGTACAACTCTTATGGCACAAATCAGAGTTTTTAATAACGTAAACGGGACAAATACTCGTATATTCATACTGTCACTTATAGATTTCATAGGTTATATACCATTTAACTTAAGTCAAATTTGATAATTCAAATAAGACATGTCAAATTTGATAAGCCACAATATGTTTATGTACGGGTTTTATATGTCGGGTACATGTAACAATCCAAAATCTTAAAAAAAAAGATATCGATACGGTTTATATTCGTATCCATCCGGTGTTTTAATAGGCGTTAATTGTGTTTATACGTTTAGCTTACTTTATAAATAAAATACACCTGGTATTAGTTAATTTATAAACAATTGTGTATAAATGTTGCTACGGTTGTACACTTCTTGTCATGAAAGATGATCCCTGCGTCATCAATATAACATTGTATGATTCAAATCAGTACTTCGGCGTCATATTAAATACTGTAAATTGCAAAATGAATATGGAAACTATGATTTCGTTTCCGGGCCAAATAAGTTTATTGACAGTCGGTCGAATTTATAGGTTATGTGAATAATATATAATCGAATTACATGTTAGTTATATTACTTTGAAATTACTATAAATTGTAAACAGCAAATCAAATTAAACTATAACACCACATGAAAAATAAAATGAACTATCAAGAATTTACATTTATGTCAACATATAAGATTATGTAATTTTTTAATCATGTATCCTAGTGAATTAATGAATGGCAAAACCAAACAACTTGAAGTTAGTTGTAAAAGCATTATTATTGGAATTGAAACCATACAATAGACCAGAGTATCTACTTTGTACCAAATGAGCAAAAATTATTTAGATAAGAGATGGTCATGGTTGGGAGGATCACTGTCTTTGATAGGTCCGGCTTGTTGTTGCCATTAAATGTCAGTTTTGATATGAAGTAGTTGTAATTACAACGAGCCATCGAAAAAATTCATAATTGGAGTAGACTGTGAAATTGGGTTGGTACTTTAGCCACTCCCACATAATGACATTTATTATTTGACATTGAAACTATAAGTTTGTCAAATTTTTCAAAACTCTTATTAAGAAAATTAAATTTATTTAAAAAATGGTATTCAACATAGAACAAAAAGCAAAAATTATCGAATGTTACTTCCGTACAGGTGTGAAAGTAAATGGCGAGTGGCAGTATTCCAATTATGGAATGCATGGCTGATTTTAGTGAAGAACATCCTGAATTAGTGTTTGACTACAATGATTTTTACAATGTTTTGACAAATTGTGTAAAGTTATTCAGAGAGATTGGTAGCGTCGGTCGAAAAACTGGAAGTGCACGGCCATCTAAACGTACAGCTGGTAATATTGAAGCCCTTCAGCATATTATTGATGAAAATCCAAAAACATCCATTTCAGTAGTGACCCAACAAACAAATTTATCTTATGGTATGTGCCAATTCATTCTTAAAAAAGTCTTACATTGTCATCCATACAAGCTGCAATGTTTTCATGAACTTTATCCAGTGGATTATTTAAGACGAGTGGAATTTTGTCAATGGTTTCAAAATAATCTACACAATCAGGATATCCTAACACAGTTTTTTTCACGGATGAGGCCTGGTTTTATCTTTCTGGATATGTTAATTCACAGAATATGAGGTGAATATGTCAAAGAAGATTGGTGGGTCCCATTTTTTTTGAAGGTACACTTACTGCTGCACGATATCGCAATGAGATACTCGGCTCATTCATAAATCAACTGGATGATGAGGAATTACAAAATGGGTATTTCCAACAAGATGGTGCAACAGCACATACGACCAGAGAAACACTTCAATATCTCAGTGAATTGTTTGATAACAGAATAATAAGCAGGAACACTGAAATCCCATATCCAACTAGTCTTGCGATTTAAACATATGTGATTTTTTCGTATAGCCATACATCAAAAAATCGATTTATTCAACGCCAATTCATAATCTGGAACAACTGAGAATTCGCATAACAGAAAAGTGTGAAGAGATCAACAACTCACCGCAAATGCTGCATAAAGTTTTTGCTGGATTGCCGAGAAGAGTTGGTTTGTGTTTAGATGTAAATGGACAACAATTTCAACAACTTCTGTAGCTCTATGTAAATTTTGATTATGATTTCGATATTAAATAAATTATTTATTTTCTTTTTTGTTGTAGTATCATTTCAATGCCATAACCTATTTTTACAATGAAACCAAATGAAACTGTCAAGCATCAAGTAATGTGTCATTATGTGGAAGTGGCTAAAGTGCCAACCCAATTTCACAGTATACTCCAATTATGAATTTTTTCGATGGCTCGTTATTTGTTATATTGTTAGCTACTCAGCTTGTCAAATAAAACTTCAAAAGTTATTGAATCATGTCGAACAAAACTTCAAATCGAAATTGACATTTAATTCATGTCAAATAAAAATTCAAATCGAAACTGACTGACATCTAACTAACATGTAGAACCAACAACACTGAACCTAACAAAGATAATAATCCTCCCAACCATGCCCATCCCTTATCTAAACAATTTTTGCTCATATGGTATAACTATTATTACATATTCACTGTTATGACAGTTTCATAAACATTATTCTATAAAAAATGTAAAATTTTTGTTTGAAATAAAATAAACAATTTAGTTACATGAAATACATTTCAAGACAATTTTAAATATTTAAGGTCCGGTTCTACTATACACTTTAACCCATCAATTGTACCGTCGAATAACCCGAATGAGGATAAAGTTTAGGTAATTTCTAGTTAAACGTTCTACAGTGCCTAATTTTAAATAAAATTGGAATATATTACAGTATAACTTAACACTTGTGCCAAAGCGTAGATAAGTTGAGTTTTGTCTTTTTTTTATGTGAAATTATTCATTATCTACCTCTTGTACACATGTAATTAGGTATTAAAACACCATGGTTTTTCTCTCGTTCAAAATATTGCAACAAATTTAAAACAACTGAATGTAATGTTTTGCCATTATAGTTTTAACAAAAATAATTTTCAAAAAATATGTATTTATAAAAAGAAAATAAATAACAATTCGATCAAATATCAACGAAAATGTACTGTCAAATGTCAACGAGTGACGACTACTAAGCGGAAATGTGTGTATTTATCACGGAGTAGGTAATAATCCCGTTTTTGTCTTACTCAAGTAAATTGCCTGAGCCGTATGTCTGTGCTAGGCGAAATTTCAAAATACATACTTTCGTTCAAGCTATCCTTGTCATATAAGTAAGTACTGTTTGTTATTTGTATGTGGAGATTATTCTTTGAATGTCGTTGATCGAATTATACGATTTTGAGTGTATTGTATTTGAGTGTATGACGTAATTTTTTGCAAAGTTGTCAATTGTAGGCCGCCTTAATTTGAATTGGTATATACTGCAGGTTATGTTCATGTATGTTTCAAATGTCAAACTGAAAGTTTAAATTTAAGGCTAGAAGAAACGTATACGTCTATAGTAATCATGTTGCATATTCCCACTGACAAATGAACTTCTTGAGAAAACTTTGCAATTTATTTTTTAGATGACTTGTCCATTCGACGTCGAACATCTTCTATGCAATCTGAGGTTCGTCTTTTAGGAGCTCCACCGCCAAGTTTACGAGTTATGCTCCTGCTTCACGAAATTTATCAATGGAAGCATGCAGCTCTGCGTAAGTAACTGGCAGATAAAGAAACTGTTGCCGGAAATCATGCAAGCATTGATTAATAGAATAAACCCATTCTCCATTATCTAATTTTCGATTTTCCACCGATTCTAATGTAACTCAATTACAAACATTTTGTGTTGTAACTCTAACATGTTAGTAATAAAAGAATGAAGGTTTTCTAATTTCAGTTTGTCACTGACAGCTCTAACAGTTTAAATTACAATTTAAAAGTATCGCAGTGTCGTCAATCTTACTAAAGAAAATACTTAATAAACAGTCTACTCTAATCAGGAAAGTTTTTGAAGGCACAGTACATAATTATTGTTTTAAAGAACTAAATGGCTTGCTACTTCTTATAATTTAATGATGATACATATGGTCCAATTAAATGTGTATAATTTAAATTGTAAACAAATATATTCAGTCTGTAAATAAGTGCCATTATCATCCTAAACATGTAATGTGTTATATAAACAATTTGTATTAAGAATTTACATAACACATTATCAAGTTGACTCAATAGGATTTAAGAAATTATATTATTATTACTTATATTTAGTCTTTATCTTATCTTAAAAAAATTATATTATTGTAAAAGTAATGCTCACCGATTCAAATAAAGCACCATTTAGACCAATATTTCCTGATGGTGTCAAACCTAATCCACCTACTAATCCGGCACACATATCTGATAAAATATCACCATACAGATTTGGCATTACTAAAACATCATATTGTGTTGGATCTTGTACCATATTCAAACACACTGTGTCCAAATATTTTTCTTCAAATTTAATGTCTGGATATTTTTCAGCCATTTCACGGCAACACCTCAGAAACAAACCATCAGACATTCTCCTAAAATTTAAATTGATATTGAATGAAATATTTGAAATATTTAGATATCTTACATAATGTTTGCTTTGTGTACAGCAGTGACTTTTCGCCTATTATTTTCTTTTGTATATTGAAATGCAAATTCAGCTACACGTCTAGAAGCATCCTCTGTGATCAATTTAATACTTTGTACAACTCCATCGACTATTTCATGTTCAATACCAGAATATTCACCTTCCGTATTTTCTCTTATAGTTACAACATCAACATGGTCATATAAAGTTTTATAACTGCAAAAATAAATACATCAGCGATATATTTTGTAATACTTTCAATTACATACCCTTCTAAACTTTTACATGGCCTGACATTTGCATATAGATTAAATTCTTTTCTTAAGGCAAGATTTAAAGATCTATGTCCTTTTCCAACTGGTGTCATTAATGGCCCTTTTAGACCAATTTTATTTTTGTTTACAGAGTCAATGGCTGCTTGTGGAATACCGAATTTTCCATCAGGGCCCTAAATATACTCTTAGACCAGGAATAAGACCTTATAAAATACTTACCCTAACTGGTGTAACATCAACTGCTTCCCATTCTATTGGCACTTTAGCTGTAGTAAATATCTTCTGAACTGCTGCTGAGATTTCTGGGCCAATTCCGTCTCCGGGTATAAGGGTACATTTTCTTAATTCGGTGCTATATAGGCGGCTTCCGGATAAGCTAGGGCTTGCCTGAAATAATGTGACATAACCTTAACCTCAGTGTCAACTATACATATTACATAACATTTTATTTTACTTTTTTCCCCCAACTAATGTATTTTCCATTAAGAAATTCTTTTAGGAAAAATTGAAATTTATTATATAAAGAATTATTTCTTAGTTTAGACGAATTATGAACTCCGGACATTTTCAATCAATAACCACAAGTATAACTACATGATAATCGATTTCATTGTTAAAATTGTATTAATGTGATAAATGGATTAATATAAAAAATACATACCAATTTTCTCACTAATCTCGCTGCCATTGCTTTCTTTCTAATAATATCCAAACATGCGGGCCGCCTTGAAGACCTCGTGGAAATGAAAACGTCAAATCATGTGACAGCTTCGCCGCCAATCTTTAAAATGCAAAATGCATTTACATGAATGCATTTTGCATTGATGAAAATGACCCGGTATATAAATAAAAACAAGGAAATGCATTTTGAAGCAATTACGAATATTTACTTTTTTTTATCTTATCGTAATTACAGTTACATAAGTTTTACTACAGACTGTTTAATTTTGTGCCAGACTTATTGATTTATCAAAATTTATGAGCCCATTTAATCTCATATCATCAGCTGTGGACCTTTAATATCATGACAATCTCTTCCAAGTCTGATAAATATGTGTTATGTTATAATAATGATTTTTATAGATTTATAAATATTTCATAAAACGGATGAGCAATAAATTTTGTAAGAATTAGATATTTTTAATTCTTGTGTAAAAATGTATGTTAATCTTATGCACATACAGTTCAAAGAAAATGATTTGCATTCTACTAGATTTTACGTTGTAAATGTCAGGTAGCGTAGATGTGTTAACAAGTTTGAATCTTCAAAGAATAAAATTTAATGATATTCAAATTAATACAACAATCAGTGTTTTCATATGCATTCTTTAAAAATTCATTTTTATATGTAGTGTGTAGGTATTGTTAAAATACAAAAAGAACACGGAATTAATTTAATTTTTATTTTTTGTTAAAGCGTTCTTATCAATAAATATATTGTTTTAAAATTTCCATGAACTTGTTTTACATTTTATAAATTAATTCCCGTTTAAAAACTTTTGTTTTTAATCGGTTCTATTTTAAAAATAAATTATGTATATAATAATATTAATAAAAAATCCAGTGAATTTGATTTAATTTGTGTGAAAATAATTCTGTTTACATTCTCGAATATCAATAAATATTGATATTCGAGAACCAGGTTTTTTCTTTTTACTTTGATCTACATTTTACTATTGAAAATAAAAACTAAAGTTGTTTTCATTTATGTGAGCTATAGGAATTATATTCAAGAGTATATTTTTAAACATACATTTACATATCAAACGGATCAGGCTTTAATTTTTTTTTAGAATAACGTAAATAGCTTGAGCTTCTTATATTTTTACACAATAAGTATGTTACAGAACCAACTTTTATCGGTTATAGACATTAATATGTATGTATGTAGACAAATAAAATAATTGGTAATTTCAAAATTTTTACATGAATCGATAAATAGCTATTAGTAGATCATATATAATGTTTATATTTATTTTAATTTTGATTTATATTAGGTACGTAAAATCGATAAATTTAGAACTTCTATATTAAAATTAAAAATAATACCGTCACAAAATGATGATATATCAAGTTGATGTATAAGATCGTAGGGTTTTTGGTGTCTAGAATGGGAATGCCTTTAAAAAATTGTTAGGCATACGGGGTGTGTAAATTAAGTAATGAAACTGGCAACGTAGTGTTCGATTTGTCAACACTTGGACGCGGTATTTGGAGGGGCGGCAGGTGAACATGTAATGCGTCAGTGATGCCAGACGACGATAAAAATTCCCTAGAATTCCCTAAATATTTTTCTATGAATTGATATAAAAAAAAAACAAACATTCAAGCAAGGAAAGTACATATTGAAATAGTAGGTATTTAATATGTACATACATTTTTAAAATGATGAATATTACATACAGCAAAAATAAATAACTATAATATACATTTTTATTCATTTATACAATTGCTTTGATTGCAACAATTTTAAATGATCATCACTAACTTAAAAAAAGGTATATAACCCCTTACCACAATTATTAATCGTATCCTAAATACGTATTTCGACAACTAAGTTGTCATCATCCGCAGAAAACCGCTTACGCAACAACTACTTTACACCGCGTCCACGTATAGACTGTATCAGTCTATACGTGGACGCGGTGTAAAGTAGTTGTTGCGTAAGCGGTTTTCTAGCTTTACTGTGCCCCATGTGCGACTTTTAATTAGTGGTTTTTACCTACTGATGATGACAACTTAGTTGTCGAAATACGCATTTAGGATACGATTAATAATTGTGGTAAGGGGTTATATACCTTTTTTAAGTTTTTACTTAACCACAGTCTCCAAAGAAAGAATTTATCATCACTAACGTTAAATGATTTACAACAATTTCCAGTATTGGAAAATCAAATAATTGAAATAGCATTTAGCTTTTTAGATTTAACATTAGTGACAACTGAAAATACTGTCTCGGTTTTTGCATTGCTATGTGGTAAAGACATACATAGATTAGCTAGATTTGCAATATTTAGAAATTCATATTGGTCTTGAAAATTTTTATATGTTTTAATGGCATACCAAAATACTTCAACAGAAGATTTAAAAAAAAATACTCTTTTTGATCTTTATGTTCACTAAAACATATAGCAATTTTTTTCCATTCAGTATAAATTTTTTGTTTATTACATGAGTCAGTTAATAAAAACCTATTCCGAATTGTTTGAAGAGATGCTAAATTATCAGGTTTGGTTGTACTTAACGTAACTTCTGGTTTTAAAAATTGTAAGTAATCAAAAAATGAATCTGTAAGCGGTAATCGTGATTGTAAATCAGTTGATGCTGTTATAAAGAATTCTAAACATGATTTTCGGATTGACGTTTGAATTGCCTCGGATAGATAAGTCCTCAATAAACAAATTACATTCGAGTCCCAAATCTATTAGTTTTAATTCTACAAAATTTCTGGTATCTTTGCAATTAACATTCATATCATGTATATACTGCGGAATAATAAAATGTGTGATTATATTTTTCTTGATTCGGGTTGGTTAATTAAGTTTTTTTCCTTGGAATAAGGCGTTGAAAGTGTTGAAATAATCTAAAATATAATTCAGAAAAAGTAATATACAACTATTATTTAATTTATCAAAAATAAATTGTACCATTTTACTGTTTTCTTCTAAATTAGCAAGTCTAAAATGTTCCAAAAGAATTTGCCAGTTGTCAGTTACTCTTTTAATTGTATGGTGCATGCTTAATCACTTCATCGCTGACGATTTAAAATTTTTTGGCTCTATTTTAAAAAAGTCATGCATTTCTGCAAGTTGTGTACCTAGTTCTTTTTGTAGAAACTGAAGAGTGGGTAGCTAGACTGCGTACAAATTCTTCAGGCGCGCGTGGTAATTTTTAGCCACCAAAGTTGCAGAGTGACATATACAAGGCAAAACAATTAACGCATTAGTTTCAGATTGCATTCGGGTCACAAAAGAATTATTTATTCCTACATTACGTTCGCGTTGCCAGACCCTAAGTCTATGACATTTTTTACACAAATATTTTTTGATTGCAAACAATTTTTAAATGCCGAATACAAATTTTCTGCATGACAATTTTTAGCATCAATAGTTATTAATTCTAATAATTTATCGGAAATTTTGCCAAAATTCTCTACGTATTTAACAACTACGCATCGGAGTTTATTCATTGAAATGTCAATACCTTCATCAATTAAAATGGTAAAATATTTTTGTTGTAATTCGTTAGACAAATCTTGAATTTCCTTGTCAGCAATTACATTTTTAATAATATGTACTAAATGTTCTATAACCTGATATGCTACGTTATGATGCGCGAAAAAATTAGAAAATTTTATTTCAGCTTCAGGAATGCTTCGTTTATGCAGGGTTTCTTTAAATAAAAAAGTGCTAACACTTTGCACACCCTGTATTTTACCAATATTCTTCCTATGTTTTGCGCTTACTGCATGCTTTTCTAAATCTGATTTCTCGCACTTCAGTTCAACATTATATGCCTGGCTCTTGCAGAGAAGCGAGGATCTCCAAGCCTTCCATTTTGAATTTCTGGGTGTATACATGTTGTCTAGGTGTTTTCTGTATAATTTTTCTTTTTTTTTTCAGGAGCCATGACACGCGAATTAGAAGGTTGTTATCTACATAATTTTATAATAATATTAATATTGAATTAATTTGAACTAAATATTAAACTTTAATAGTAAAAAATAGCTCACGTCTTATCTTAAATAAACTAAAAATGACTAAAATCATCTATCAGTGCTTCGACGTCTATACTGAACGGTATTATGTGCTTTCCCTATGCTTTTATTAAAAAAATCCTCTTAATATGTTTGTCTTTCTTATAAAACTACGAGCCAAATGAAACAACTCTGAATGTCCCCTATTCAGATTGAGGGAAAAATTCTCCCATTGTCGTCTAACGCAAACGTAAACGCAAAAAACCTGCTAAGAACTTATATGTGTGTAATTTTGATAGAAGTTTGGAATGATGTTTATAATAATGTTAGTATTTTATTCAAAAATACCTGACTTGTCACTAACAAGATATTTTGATTAAAAAATCACATCTGAGGCTAGCAAATGTCTGCTTATGCATCAAAGCGAACTACAAGCGTTTAGTTTTGCACTTCTATGATATTAGAAACACGATGTATCTATTATAATAAAATAATTATAGGGTATAATCAAAGAAAATTCAATGGAATTTTTATTGGAAAATTATTAACTTATAAATAGCTACAAAAGCACAAAAAATAACAAGGTTAAACGTTTGACCCATTATTTAGGTTCGGATAAAATAACCATATTGACATCTTCATTAGAATGATTTGCCACCTAACTTACTGTATATTTTCTAATGGCATCTCTGAAGAATTAGAGACTGTTTGTTATTTTGGCGGGTTTAAGACTTCGGCACACACTAGTCGGTTGTAATTCTACTTGGCTAGTTTTTTGTTTTTTCTTACAGTTGCTCTTAGCAACAGAAGTACTATTCTTATAAAACGGTTCATTTCTGACAAGAACGGAGCCATTAGTGGATTTTGAAAAAATTATTCGTTTAGATGGTTGAAAACGGAAATGCCAACACCCTTGAGAACTTTTTGCAAATCATTTTTCCAATCAAAGATTGTGTAATTTTTCCATATCTTCAAGAGTGTGGAATAATCTTTAATCGTTGATTGAAGGAATATATAAAAATGTACCTCCGCACACTTTTTGCCTATTAACTTAGACGCTGTTTCGTGGCTCCGCCAAGCGATAGTTTTGAAACAATTACGTTTATTTGGATAACAACGCTAATACGAGAGAGAAACGATATTTTACAATGCGACCCTAACAGCATTAAATGCTTTGTATTATAATAGGCATTGCAATTGTACCCGAAAGAAAGGTGAACCTGTGGTCTTATCTGTTGTGTTCTTTCGTTTTATTTATAAAATAAATAATAAAATTCTATTCGAAAATACTTATAAATAATAATTAAAACAATCTTCCTTTCACACTTTCATCTAGACATAGGACTAGCAAAGTTTATATATGATTAACTAGTATAAACTTTGGTATGTTTAAAAGATGCTTTTCTGCTTTCTAATACTTGTTGTCTATAAATTCCAGAGGATCCTGATTTAATAATTCGGTTAGTAGATATTTTATTCTAATTTTCTTTAAATGTTCCCAAAATAGAAGAATTAATTGTAATGTCCACTGAAAGCAATGTATGCAATAGATATTATTTCGTCTCCTACTACCTTCAAAAACTTCAATATTATTGAAATTTGTACCTCTTTCTGCAATATATCTGTAATGCGGTTAATGCAGGCATTACAACGCACATGTTCTCTCTTTCAGTCATCAATGAAATTTCCACCATTAAATTATCATTTGAGCCTGTTCTTAAATTCAACACTTTTAACAATCTGTGACTTGTTCTTACAGATGGTAATGTGAATTTTAGATTATGTAACATAAATTTATAAGCTCCGGGTGATTTATAATACAAAGAAAGAGCTAATTCTTTTTCTGATTTTTTGACACTTTCCTCTTGTCTTATGAAATAGCTGCATATTTATAAAAGTTTTTAGCGGCTTACTTTTACATATATATATATATATATATATATATATATATATATATATATGTATATATATATATATGTAACGGGTGTTCAGAAACATTCGGAGTCAAAGTAGTCCTTGAAAATATGAAGTCATGTTTGAAATAGATTGATTTTTGACAGACAACAGTTGTCATTTAATAATTATTACAAATCAGATACTTAAGTAAAGATATACGATTTTTTGTTCAGAGCCCACTTGACTTCGAATGTTTCTGAACACCCGTTATATAAATTGTGGAGTAGTGCGCTAATAGAAAATGATTTCTTCTTTTTAATCTATAGGGTTGCGATTGTTTTGGTTTTACCCGACAGGGTGCTGTAAACTGAAAACATCTCGAAACCAACAGTACGATGGGACGCCTATATGTCGAAATCAATTTTGGCTACGTTAAAGTGCATAATCATTGCGCATCTTTATATATTCCTTCAATCAACGCTTTAATACTATTAGTATACGGTTTTGGGTTGATTACAGTGGTACACCTTTTAACTTCCTTTCCTATTTGACCAAATAATTGGTCAGGGGGAAGAAAGAATGGCCGACAACTGGGAATACGAGTTCTACACATTTTATATGAGATGGGGAATAAGATTTTAGCCAATATTGGATCATTCCAACCCTCGTGCTGTTTTTGTTCTGCCCTCCACCTCGATCACTTCTTTAAAATGGAAATGATGCAACGAGTAAAAAAGTGCGGAAACTATCTCACTTGAGCTTCTTTGATGGTCACTCTCTATCCATATGAATGACTTTACTGTTTCAGGATTGAGTTTTGATTTTGAATGTCCTGTTACCATCCTAAGATTATAGAGGTTGGCCTGCATGCTGAAGTAACAGGCTTGATCTGGAATCTTTGGCAACGGTAAGTTCTTTTGTCAGTTAAAAGAAAAATGTTGCAATTCTGGGATTACCTTCACTTAATAAGTCGTAAAACGCGTTACTACGTAGTTTGTGAATGCCTTGCTTAATTTTCTCTTGGGGGGTCGCTGATATTGCGAAATATAAATTTTATTTACATTTACTTTTTAGGTCGCAGATCTAAGAAGGTTGAGAATTACTGGCAGTAATAATAATATTGTTGTTACGATCGTATCTTGCTGAAGTTTTCATCGTTTCAAAATATATATAATATATATTCTGAAAATATGTTATTAAAATATACGAATGTTTACTTCGGCGTTCATTTGTATATGGTGATTAGAGTTAGTAAGATTTTGAATATTTTTGAAACAAGATTTCAAACATTGGTTTCTTACTGTAGATATCGTTTCAGCAACTACATAACCTTGTCCTTCGTAAAATTATCAATAATAGATACAAAAAAAGAAAGAGCATTTCTTCACTTAGAGTGTACGTTTTCTTTATTTAAAGATAGAAAATAGGAAAGAGTATTTTCCTTTTCTTTATTAAAATATCTTTTTCGGAATTATTTTTCATTTATAAAGAAACATGCACATTTCTACAAATATTCCATACACGTGCGTATATATTTTGATATTAAAAAACATGTAATAAGCTTAAATTAAAACGCAAATATACATTTATTGATGTTATATTAGAATCGTTTCGAGCAATTTTTTCTGCTAATTAAGCAGTCTATGAAAACGTTTAGCGCAGTTATATTGAATTGTGATTAGATGTCTGTCAACATAGTTATTTAAAGTTTATCGCCCTTAACAATTAACATTTATCATGTGAAGGATTTAATTAAAATATCGCGAAAGTGAATTTGAAAGATGTTTGCAGGTAGACAATGAGATTTTTCAAGACATTACTTTTTACCGAAGAATAGATAACTTTCGCATTCTAAGAAAATAGTTTAGAAAATATATTTTTTGATTCACTCTGACACTTACGATCTGCAAAAAATTGGATACTCAGTCCCAAAGTGACGCTATGGCTATACACAAGGGTAATTAGACGCAATGACAAGCTATGGAGTGACTGAAAACCAACCAAAAAGGAGTTAGTAAAGGATAAGTGGCATACAAAGACTGACATGTCTAAGTTTTACAGGGGCCATTAGGAAAACTCCTACCGCTGCGCTGGAGTTAATACTAAATTTAACCACCCCTAAATTCAATATATATATATTTAGATAATTTCTTAACTGTTCATTTAATATATCAATTGATAAATACTTGTAGTTTTTCAGTTTTCGAAATTTAATTGAAAAATTTTGTCTATGTTTGGACTTGAACCTAACTATGTAATGTTTATAAATATTTTATATAAAATCCAAAAAACTCCAAGAATTTATCAATTTATATATATATATATATATATATATATATATATATATATATATATGTGTGTGTGTGTGTGTGTGTGTGTGTTTTAGATAATAATTTCTTAGCCGTTTCAGTTGTCTAGTGACTGAAAACCAACCAAAAAGGAGTTAGTAAAGGATAAGTGGCATACAAAGACTGACATGTCTAAGTTTTTCAGGGGCCATGAGGAAAACCCCTACCGCTGCGCTGGAGTTATAATACTAAATTTAACCACCCCTAGATTCAATATATATATATTTATTGTTTAAAGAATTTTCTTTTTCTTTTTTATTTTATTGGCCGTGCCTTAATATTAAAAATAATAGATTTTTATTGGTTTTAGCGACCTTTTATTGAATTTTGATGTTGTTTACGACGTTTCGACTTTTATCAATTCAGTCTTTTTCAAGCATATTTGTTGTTCGTTGGTTTTACAAGGGTACGTATTCTGGGTAACAAATGTGTTTTGGACATCCGAGACCAAATTTCTTAGGAAAGACCGTGCTTGTGCGGATATTGTAAGTGAACTAGAGAACGTCGTAAACAACATCAAAATTCAATAAAAGGTCGCTAAAACCACTAAAAATCTATTATTTTTAATATATATATATATATATATATATATATATATATATACATATTATACATATATAATAATTTAGATAATTTCTTAACCGTTCATTTAATATATCAATTAATAAATTCTTGGAGTTTTTCGGTTTTTATATGAAATATTATCAAATTAGTATGTAATTGTGAAGTAAATGTGAATGTAAACATTGCTGTCTAGAAATTACAACGCAAGTCATACAAAATTTAATTGAAAAATTTTTTCTATGTTGGGACTTGAACCTAACTAATTTGATAATGTTTATAAATATTTTAAAAGCCGAAAAACTCCAAGAATTTATCAATTAACACATATACATATATATATATATATATATATGTATATATATATATATATATATATGTATATATATATATATATATGTATATATATATATATATATATATATATATATATATATATATATAGTAAACTTAATCAGTAGGCGATTAAAGGTCTGTATATTACTTCAAAATATATGTATTTAAAAAACTCTACATGTTTCGACAGTAGAGTTGGTACTGTCGAAACATGTAGAGTTTTTTAAATACATATATTTTGAAGTAATATACAGACCTTTAATCGCCTACTGATTAAGTTTACCATATCATTCCAAGGTCCCGAAGTTATTATATATATATATATATATATATATATATATATATATATATATGGTAAATTAAATTTATTGGCGATTAAAGGTCTGGTTTTACTTCAAAATGTTTATATTTAAAACAATCATGCCTTAGTATTCTAAAACAGAAAGACAACAAAGACAGGGAAACACAAGACATGAGTTATTATTACGTATGCGCCCGTGGAGAGACTTAAGATGTTAAGCTGTCGGCATTCGCCTTAAACGAGAAGGAAAACCACGAAAACCTACTCGGACAACCAGACAGGGATCAAAATACGGAACTGTCTGCATGATAAGCAAATGTATAGATATTTAACTAACATAAGATATACAGTGTGTGTTAAATATCATCAACGTATGAGTACATACAATGTATACATACATGAGAAAGCCAGTCCAATGCCAGCGAAGACCGCGACGACTGACGATTGTCTCCGATACCGATTGACTGGAAATTTTGCATTCAGTCTAGCTGCGGCCGTTACAGTTTGAAAGCGTACAATAAAATGAATGTATAATGGGTATTTTATACACCCACTGAAAAGCTTCAGTTAGTAAAATGGTTTTATGCTGGCAAGTCTACAATGGAGTACATAAATTTGTTTACGCTGGCTTTTGCAGACCGTTCTGTACCTTGCAGACAAACAATTTATAATATTATAAATAAATTTGAAACTTGTTTCTGTCTCAATAACTGTACGAAATGCAAATCAAGAGAGATATCACCACCAAAAATTGAGGAAAGAGAACGGCGGGATGTATTAATTTGTAGTATTGTGGAAATTGATAACACGAGATCTACTAGAAGTGCTGCCGAGGAATTAGGTACAAGTAACACAACTATTTCACGTATTTGGAAACGTAATGGTTTAAAATGTTTCAAATATTCGAAAACTCAAGAAATATTTCCCGAGGACAATTTCCGGAGCCGTTCTGTACCTTGCAGACAAACAATTTATAATATTATAAATAAATTTGAAACTTGTTTCTGTCTCAATAACTGTACGAAATGCAAACCAAGAGAGGTATCACCACCAAAAATTGAGGAAAGAGAGGATGTATTAATTTGTAGTATTGTGGAAATTGATAACACGAGATCTACTAGAAGTGCTGACGAGGAATTAGGTACAAGTAACACAACTATTTCACGTATTTGGAAACGTAATGGTTTAAAATGTTTCAAATATTCGAAAACTCAAGAACTATTTCCCGAGGACAATTTCCGGAGCCGTTCTGTACCTTGCAGACAAACAATTTATAATATTATAAATAAATTTGAAACTTGTTTCTGTCTCAATAACTGTACGAAATGCAAACCAAGAGAGGTATCACCACCAAAAATTGAGGAAAGAGAGGATGTATTAATTTGTAGTATTGTGGAAATTGATAACACGAGATCTACTAGAAGTGCTGACGAGGAATTAGGTACAAGTAACACAACTATTTCACGTATTTGGAAACGTAATGGTTTAAAATGTTTCAAATATTCGAAAACTCAAGAACTATTTGCCGAGGACAATTTCCGGAGCCGTTCTGTACCTTGCAGACAAACAATTTATAATATTATAAATAAATTTGAAACTTGTTTCTGTCTCAATAACTGTACGAAATGCAAACCAAGAGAGGTATCACCACCAAAAATTGAGGAAAGAGAGGATGTATTAATTTGTAGTATTGTGGAAATTGATAACACGAGATCTACTAGAAGTGCTGACGAGGAATTAGGTACAAGTAACACAACTATTTCACGTATTTGGAAACGTAATGGTTTAAAATGTTTCAAATATTCGAAAACTCAAGAAATATTTCCCGAGGACAATTTTCGGAGAATGGAGTTTTGTCAAGACGTTATGGAAAAGATACATCGAGATGAAAATTTCGTTAAAAATATTCTCTTCACCGATGAATCAACTTTTCCATTACACGGAAAGCACAATCCCTCTGTTCTTCGATATTGGGCTTCGGAAAATCAATACCGGCATTTTGCAAATCGCACTCAGTATCCTCAAAAACTAAATGTTTGGGCAGGTATTTTAGGTGACCATTCTATAGGCCCCTATTTTATTGATGGTATATTAAATGCCGACAAGTATCTCGAATTACTGAATAATCAAATACTTCCCGCCATTCAAAACATTGGAATAAATCATGAAATCGTTTGGTTTCAACATGATGGCTGTCCAGCACATAATGCAGTGAGGGTAAAGAAATTTCTAGAAAATACTTTTCCTGACCGTGTTATACTGAAACAGGAAACATTAAATGGCCCCCGAAATCTCCTGGTCTATTTCCAAATGATTTCTTTTTTGTGGGTATACCTAAAAAATATTGTTTATACTCATGAAGCTGGTAGAGCAGAAAATCTAGTTGCCTTGAGAGAAAAAATAACTGACCCTGCGAATTCATTAACTGCCGACATGTTAGCAAATGTAAGAGCTATTTTCTACGACCGCCTAGGACAATGTCTTGCTGTGCAAGGAGGAACTTTTGAACCTCTTGTATAATTTATTATAATTGTTAGAATGTTTTTTTATTTATTTTATTAGGATTATTCTTTAATTTTATTAGAATTACGCTTTTGTTTATGCGACGCACCGCAGCTTAAAAATTTTCTGCATCTACCGAAAGAAATAAGAAAAGCAAATCCCTTGCAATTCGTAAATGTTATTTTCGAACGCATTACAAGTACCTATGTCGATGGTCAAATGATTACTCCTAACTTGTATTTGCGAAACAATCGGAGACAATCGTTGCCAACCATCGCGGTCTTCGCCGGCATTGGATCAGCTTTTCCATACATTTGCATCGTATGTACTCATACGTATTCCCTATGCCTAATGTTATTTGACACATGCGATATAATTATATAACAGAAACATATATTATGATGGTAAATTGCAGATCGTTACATAATTAAGTTATAGTATATACTGCTTAAATTTTTGATATCGCTTCTGTTGTTAATTGAATTTTTTTCCTGTTTAATACTAATGATTTCTTTAATTTCCCATTTCATTGTGTGTTCTTTATCAATTATCTGTGTGTTTTCAAAATCGAAATGGTGATCGCGTTGTAGTTTGTGTAGACAAAGCAGTTTTGTCTTTTGTATAAATATTGTTTAGTTTGGCCTATGTAGTAACTATCGCAATCGCGACATGGTATTTTATAGATAACATGTGTTTCTCGATTTTTTTCTATTTTAGGTTTAAGTTTTGAAAATAAATGTTGATTAGTATTACTAAGTTTATATGTTGTAGCTATATAATATTTTTTTAAAGTGTATTTAATTTTTTCTGATAATTGTGGAACATATGGAATCGTGATATATATTGTGTCATTGTTTAAATTGTTATTGGTGTCTGCAGTGTTGTATATTTGGTGGATTCTTTTTCTAATTGTTTGGTCTATAAGTTGTGGTGGATAATTATTATCTTTTTTTCATTAATTGATGTAGCAGACACTTCTTGGTGAAACATTTTGTATATATATATATATATATATATATAATAATTTGTTAATTATTATCTGTTAAGATTGTTTTAATTTTCTTGATGTTATCTTTTCTGCATTGAGTATGTGATAGTTTTACTGCTCTATCAGTCAGATTATTTATAATCACAGCATCTTTTCGATATATGAATTGCCACTCAAATGCGCCTACAGTATTCAATAAAATGATTATAAATAACAACTAATAAGTAATAAGGAATGCGCCTATCTGGAAACCGATGTCGGTATTCAATAACTGCTTGACGTGCACTGCCGTTACAGTAGCCATACACAAAATGCATGTCCGCATACTCTTGAGAAGAAAATCGGTAAGGCATTTTGAATAAAGAAAACGTGTCCACTCACTAATAAGCTGTTGTATGAACTGAAACGTAATGTAATCCTTTATTAAAAAATGCAACGTTAACAGTCATCTTAACATTTGTTTATTGTATGATATTCATGGTTCAGCACTTACGAAATAAGTAAGAACCTTCTTTATCATAAATCAACTTCCAGTACTGTTTTTTGTAAATCTCTAAGAAATTACTGTATGCACTACGACACGTGTTTATTTATTTTAGGATAACATTTTATTATGCGACGTTAACAATCACATTCATAGATTTGTAACTTTGAAACGAATAAAAATGGATATACAAGTTTTGCGTTTTTGTTACTTGAAAGGAAGTCTACTTTACACTCCTAAAATTTGAACATAACGATACGGAACACTTGTATATATATACCGTGTGTCCCAATTTCGATGCTCACCAATGGTATCTCGGTTATTAGAAGATATAGAACAACGGTTAAATGGGGAATGTTTTGCAGAATTCAATACTCGCGGCAAATCTCATTTCAAATTTGACCTAACTTTTTAAATTTTTAAAATATTTTGAAAAATCAAAAATTTGCCGATTTCGTTATTCCTCAATAACTCGATAACGCTTAGTCTAAAAAGTAAAGATACAGAACCTAAAGTTCACATTCACTTAAAGAAATTGTTCAATATGACGACCATTCTGTTCCACACAATTTTGACACCTTGTTCGAGTAGAGTTACAAACTCTACGTAGCGTGTTTCCGTTTACTGATCGTAGCACATCTAGTACTCTTTGTTCTAAAATTTCCCGAGTTTCTGGCGGTTCAAAATCAAATACTTCGTTTTTCGTGGTACCCCATAAATAAAAGTCAAGCGGGGTAAGGTCGGGTGATCTCGCAGGCCATTGCACGGGTCCATTATTTGAAATCACTCTCTCATTAAAGTTTTCTCTCAAAAAATGTTGCACGTTGCGAGTGTTATGGGCCGGGCAACCATCTTGCTGGAACCAGATGTTTTGCATGTTCTCGGGATTAATAATTTGCCTCAAAGCAGGCATTATCTCGTTTGTTAGTAGCTCCAAATATCTGTTACCAGTTAAAATGTAATCAAAGATGAAAGGACCTATTAACTGATTATCTAAAACGAAAAAAAGAGTTTAAAAAACAAAAAAAATGTAAACAAAATGTCATACCAATTAAACCGCACCAGACATTAAAACCAAATCGAACTTGAAATCTTCTTTGATTTACCAAATGTGGATTTTCAGTAGACCAATGATGATAGTTATTCCTATTGAACACTCCACAATTGGTAAATCGTGTTTCATCTGTCCATAGTATTTTCCTAGGAAAATTAGCGTCATATTCACATTTTTGAAGGTACCACCTGCTAAACTGTAATCGTCGGAGATTGTCATTATCACTCAAACCTTGTACAATTGTTGGTTTGTAAGGGTGATAGGTACTTGCTTTTCGTCAAGGTTCTGTGAACAGTAGATTTTGAAATCCCTGTTTCTCGTCACACGACGAACTGATGTGCTGGGATTGTTCCTAACGTTCGGCAAAATATTATTTAGACGTGTATCAGCATCATTAACTTCATAGTTAGCTCGTTTTTGTTCGAAGCTTCCAAAGTTTTTTAATTTGCTAACTAGTCTTCTAAAAATTGTCCTGTGTGGCTGTTGTCTTTCTGGAAAACGCTCTGCATAACTCGTGCATGCATTTTTAGTGTTTCTATTTGCTTTGAAATACACTTCCAACATATCAACTTTTTCTTCGTTTGAATGTGTATGTGCCATTATCAATACTTATAAATCTTAATACTTGACAATAATTACTTATCACTAACTACAAGTAGTTTTAATTAACTTATCTCTGCAGCACTAATTGTACTTTGACAGGTTATCGTTTTGTTTCATTGTCAGAATACATTTGTCATTGACGTTTGACGGAACATAATGTCTTTGCTAGTGATACACGCTCAGAGGTTAGAATTATCTGACATTCGATGTAAAACCAAATACAAATCTCCCCACTACTTTTAATCCTGCGCGAACTTACCCCTCCTCGCGCCAACTTAATTGGCGTTTGCTATACTTAGAATACTTGCTATACTTAGAATATCTTTTCACTTTCATTTGACATTGGTGTTTAATTTTTCAGCCTACTAATTTCATATTAAAGATTAATTTACGTTTTTATTAATATTTTCCTTATAAATAAAAATTTTTCAGGCATGTTATACATCGTTGAAAAGCACATTTTGAGGACTACCTAACAAACCCAAAATCCAATATGGCCGCCATATGAAAAACAAAAGATAGTGGTAATAACTTAAAAACAAATGACAATCGGGGGTTTCTGTTTGTATCAAATAATTTGTTTTAAGAAAGTGTCTGAACAATGTAAAACTTTAAAAGAGGTCAGACTAAGCGTTATCGAGTTATTGAGGAATAACGAAATCGGCAAATTTTTTATTTTTCAAAATATTTTAAAAATTTAAAAAGTTAGATCAAATTTGAAATGAGATTTGCCGCGAGTATTGAATTCTGCAAAACTATATCTTCTATATCTTCTAATAACCGAGATACCAATGGTGAGCATCGAAATTGGGACACACGGTAGATATATATATATATATATATATATATATATATATATATATACCTATATATTTTTAATTGTATTCGCATAAGGTATATGCTTGTTAAGATAATTAACTGTTTTAAATAAACGATTTACTTTCCAATAAAATGTATTTAGATTAAGATTGAAGTATGAATGAAAAATCAGAAATATTTGACAATTGGAAAAATGTCACTGGTGTATAACTGGTTGCCTACTATGCCACCATACATTTATCCCTATGTGTAAAGCTAAAAGAAGAAAAATTAATGCATTATACCTACGTGCAATGATAATAGAAGAACCCGGTATACAATTTTTTTTGAAGAGTTTAATTAGAATATTTCTTTGAGATTTTGTAGATCACTTTTTGGTTAGGCTCAAATGACAGATTACACATTTAATTCTCTTTAGTAATGATAATATTGGTGTTTGACATTTTAGGTTAGTAGCGCAAATATCTGTTGAATGAATTTACGATACATGCCAGGGAGAATATATAAAGAGAGCAGCAGAAGATAATCCCCGCAGTGGACGATCGAAAACGGCTACAAGTCCAGAAATGGTGGATAAAATTCATGATTTGTTGCTAAATGACTGAAGATTGAAAGCGTTAGAAATAGCAGAGGTAATAAGCATTTCAAAGAAATGGGTGCTTTATATTTTGCACGAAGAACTTGATATGAGAAAGCGTTCAGCAGGTTGGGTGCCGCGTTTACTGGCGACGGAACAAAGACGCGTTCCTCACATATCGATGAATAATTTTGAAATTTTTAAACGCAACACAACAGATTTTTTTTGCTCTGACTTGTTACTTATGATTAGGGACCGGACACGAGAGGATGAAATTGCGATGGACCATATAAATAGTCTATAACATCGCTAAGTACAACACGCAGTTATTAAATTCGGTTAACCGCACATCTGCTTTTTGTCTTTGAAATGTGACACAATTACTTCAATTTTACAGATAAATTCCTTTCTTTATGGGCGTAGATAGAAGCGGTGAGTAGTACGGCGAATTAGTTTAGTTTTTTCATTCTTTTAACTGTTAATTACATAATTACATACTTCGTAATTTTTATAATAGTTCCTGTTTAATATAGTTTCTATGAAATCTACTTCTCCTAATTATTTGACGTAAGTATCCAGTGAATTTCGTTAAGTTTCGCACGTAAAACGTCACTTAATATCGCAATCACATATACAGCAATTAGACCCGTTGAAATCTGACAATTTTAACGAAAAACTCTGTGAAACTTGAATGGCGGCAAATATTCCATTGAATAAACATAACAATCCCATCTTCAAAACATTTCTCCAAAAATATACTGGTCGAAATGTTCCTGATGAATCCACTTTATGCAAATATTATGTTTCTAAGTGCTACACGAAAGCAGTAGAACGCACTACAAGTCATTTTTCAAATCAATACCTGGATCAATGGATAAGTGCTGACGATACTGTTGATATATTAGGACGCTGTATGGTAAATGTTGTAGCTGATGTACTACATCCAACTATTCCATATAACATATATGTAATAGTAACAAAAGTCATAAATACAGTTGATGCGAAAACAGTAGCTAAAACCATTTACGAGAATATACACCAAATGCTTCATTCGGCCGACAGGTACAAAGAAAAAATACTTTTATTATTCAGTGACAGTGTTGCATATATGTTAAAAACAGGCAGACTATTAATGGAAATATATCCTAATATGCTGCATAGTATTTGTGTAGCACATGTTCTCTACAGTATCTGTGAATATATCAGAGACACCTTTCCAAAAGTTGATTGACTTGTATCCGCTTTCAAAAAAGTTTTCAGAAGAGCACCATTGAGAGCAGCTTTTTACAGGGTAAAACTTCCATCTTTGTCACTGTCTCCCTCTCCAGTAATAACTAAATGGGGAACATGATTGGAAGCTACTAGTTTTTATGCAGAGAATTTCCATAGTTTGCAAAATTTGGTTACATGTTTAAATGACGATGCTCGAGGTATCTCTGAGTGCAAGAAACTAATACAAATTGCAAATAAAACAAATCAGTTGTACTTTCTTCAGGAATACGTTGGAAATTTGCCCAAACTAATCACTTGTTTTGAAAATCCAAATCTCAAATTAAATGATGGATTAATCACATTAGATGTGATAATAAATTATATTTTTTTGTAATTAAAAAAATCCTTTATATCCTAGGGATAGAAAGGTATTATTAAAAAAATGTTGCAGGTTTGTCACATAAAGATTTGCGCTTGACAATATTTTTTATTCCGATGTATTGGTCGCAAATCATGCACCTTTACGACGTATAAGTCGAAATAATATTACCAAACCGCACATGTGTATTATTAGCAAATTATTGAATAGCCAAAATTAAATGTCGTACACATGTGTCAGCTTTAACCGCAGGAGTCGTATTATTAAGGCGCATTTTGGGGTTGATATGTTGCCCTAGAAACGATTCTAGTTAATAATACACATAGATGCATTAATTTGGGGAGGAAATAAAGTCCGTCTATTATTAAAAGCAGTATTAATAAAACTCTTATTACGTATTTCTGTGTATTCTGCTTGTTGGGGCAAATTTGAAATTGATTGTTTAATGAAAAGTTACACAAATATAGGTATATTTCCACAGACTGTTTATATGCTTATCTCAGAGTGTTTAAAATGAGTGTTTGAAATGAAACAAATAATTAATCTGTTTAGATTTACGCTATATTTAGAACACCATAACAGCTGTCTCGCTACAAAGTAGCTGATATTACATTAACTAACAACGTACAACTTTCAACTCTGATATATAACAAATACAAATTCCAAAAACCATTAACTACGACATCTAAAGCCTAATGGTATCTATTATTATTAATAATAGATACACGAATATGAGAGGCTCATGACTCATCGCCCACCGGCGTACTATTGAAAATTTATATTTTTAAAGAGTTTTTAATTTTATTTATATAAATGAAAAATAAACGGGTGGTTATCTATAAAATACGAAATAAATTTTTATTTGTTCATTTTGTAGTTCGAGTTGAGTAAAGGAGTAATTAATATTAACTAGCAATACTTTCTCGAGGTTCTCTTTTGTAAATTTTGTTCTATTTTAATGAAATACATCCTTGTAGATAGAAAACGTTCTTTCTACATCGCAATCGAAATATTCTTTTACTTCAGCGTATTTAGCAGTTAGATTTTGAGCCATTGTCCCCATACACAATTGCCGCAATGTTATTAAATCTGGATTTCTATTAAAAACTGCGTCTTGCCGAAGGCCACATCCGAAGTCGCTTGGAATATTTTTCAAATTATTAATAGCCACATCTAATGTGGCTAATCCATCATTTAATTTGAGATTTTGATTTTAAAATAAGTGATTAGTTTTGGTAAATTTCCAGTGTTCTCGAAGAAAATATAACTGATTTTTTAAATTTGAAATTTGTATTAGTTCCTTGCACTCAGAAATAATTCGAGTATCGTTATTAAAACATGTAACGAAATTTTGTAAACTATCGAAGTTCTCTGCATAAAAACTAGTAGCTTGCAACCATGTTCCCCATCTAGTTATTACTGGAGACGGAGGCAGTGACAAAGATAGAAGTTTTTCCCTGTAAAGAGCTACTCTAAATGGTGCTTTTCTGACAACTTTTTTAAAAGCGGACACAAGTCTGTCAACTTCTGGAAAGGTGTCTCTGATATATTCACAGATTCTGTAGAGAGCATGTGCTACACAAGTAATATGCAGCATATTCGGATATGTTTCGTTTAATAGTTTACCTGTTTCTAACATATATGCAGCACTGTCACTGACAAATAAAAGTATTTTTTCTTTGTACCTGTCGTCCAAATGAAACATTTGGTGCATATTCTCGCAAATGGTTTTAGCTACTGTTTCCGAATCAACTGTATTTATAAGTTTTGTTGCTATTACATATGCATTATATGGAATAGTTGGATGTAGTACACCAGCTACAACACTTACCATACACCGTCCAAATTATCGACAGTTTTGTCGGCGTTTATCCATAGGTACTGATTTGAAAGATGGCTTCTAATGCGTTCTACTGTTTTCGTGTAGCACTTAGAATCATAATATTTGCGTAAGGTGAATGCATCAGGAACATTTCGACCAGTATATTTTTGGAGAAATGTTTCGAAGGTAGGATTGTTAAATTTATTTAATGGAATATTTGCCGCCATTAAAGTTTCACAGAGATCTTCGTTAAAATTATCAGATTCCAACGGGTCTAATTTCTATGTATGTGTTTGCGATGCTAAGTGACGTTTTACGTGCAATTTCTTGGAATTTTTTAACGATATTTTATAGAGTTTTAAATAAATTTCGGAATCACTGGCAATGGACATACAATCAGTTTGACCCTTAATCCAACTCACCATTGTTTCACGATGCCATTCTTGACGTTCGTACATAACTATTCGTACATAAGAAGTGATTATTATATCGTAATCGTATGGAACAGTTCCCGATAAAACCTTTGAGATGCCTGTCCGCCGAACCATTGTGAAGAAGAACTTAAACATGTATCCATATAAGATGCAATCATATCAAGCCCTTTTATCAACAGAGCACCTCAGACGTCTTGCGTGCTGCCAGTGGTTCGTCAATAATTTAATGAATAACGACCTGCTAAACTTTTATTATTATTTATTTATTACAGGATATGGTATAGCCTGTAATAAAGGATAAGCAAAATTCAAAATTTAGATTACAAACGTACACAGGGAAACCTGATAAATATATTTGAATGTAAAATTTAATATAAACACGGTTTTCAAAACTAGTAATAATTTATCAAAACATATTAATAACAATAAAGATAAAACAAATAAAAATAAGAAATCGTGAGTCTATAAGTTAATATGTGGATGCGGTAAGATATATGTTGGTAAAACAGGAAGATTTGAGAAACGCATTGCTGAACATTGTTCTTCGTTTAGAAATAAAAAACGAACATTCCACTTCTGCTAATCATCTATTTGAAGAAAACTACACTTTCAATAAGTATTTTCAAATTCTACATTTAGAAAATAAAGGCAATAAATTAAATTTATTGGAAAGTTTAGAAATCAATAAGTTAAAACAATCACAAATTTTACTTAATGATCAATTAGATTTAAATAACTCGCCTTTGTTAAATTTATTCATTTAAAAACTGTTTAGACGATAATAGAAATGTACATTTATTTTATTAAAACAAATTTTATGTGTAAACATGTTTAGTACCCTATAGTATAACAGTTAGGGCCGACTAGATAGGCCACATTTTCTCACTACCTACAATATTTGTCTAAATTATTAAATTTTTTAAAAACGTAAAATAATACTAACCTTGTTGATTTTACATTTTTAATTTAGTTTGTAACCTGCTCTTTAGCTGTAAGTACCTGACGAAACCACTGTGCTGACGAAATAATTATCGTCGTTTTACGATTACGTATTAAAAAAAGTAAAGATTTTAACCATTAGATTTATGTCTATTTTAAATTATGGATCTACATCAAGTAAAAACCGAATCAATTCAAATATTTTTTTTACTTTGTGATTATTACATTGTGTGTCTATTCCTTAGTAGAGTGTAAACAAATTAATTTTAATTAACTACATAATCAAATAGGCTGTATAGAAAAAGAAAAAAAGAAGTTCTTTCAATTGCATTAATGCGTTCATTGACAGTTATACCTTTCTCATTATTTAGAGCGTCTCCTATCTCTCTCTCTCAATTTCTCTTTACTCTCAAACGAGCCTTTAATGTGGTGCATACATTTTTCATTTCCTAGTTTCTTTGGTCCGGGGAATATCATAGCGGCGGATGCAAATAGAGCGCGCCAGCGAGTTGACAATTGACAGATCCTTATTGTGTATGTTCAAAAAAACGTTGGGGATGAGACTCTAATGTAAAAATCGCCCCCGCTCGCGCTCTATGCTCTCTGTACGCCGAGTAGATGGATGATTCGTTTCGCCCTGCGCACCCCTAACGAAAGGGGTGGCAGTGGTAGATGCAGAACGGGCGCTATATTGAAATCAGAGCGCACCAGGCGTATAGTATTTAATGTGACGAGCTCTGTACCAGCTACTACAATCCAACCGGTTGTAGAATTCGCGTTTTGCCGCTTTGCGGACTTATTTTTAGAATCTGGCACGAATATAATTCTTCGAATTATGCGAAATTTTTTTTTAATATTTCAGCAGTTTTTTTCGTAATCAAGATTTATTATGGAAGTTAAATACAATGATTTTTGTAAAAATATTTAATGAAAACCAAAATATATAACAGAGTGTAGAATTTTTTATTTAAAAGTTTATAAATATTTTAAAAATTAATTCATATTAATACTGAATTTTGTTAAATTATTCAAATTTTCAGGTTGAATGCATAATACAAAGGTATTTTTAATAATATAAAATATTACTAAAAATCTGGTGTGAAGAACACAAATGCAGGTTCACTATTAATATTTTCTGTGAACGTGTCCGAATATTATGTGGACGGTATGCGAGGTACTTCGGCTGTCTGACAACAGGTAGCGCCGAATCTACTTCTGCGCTCGGTCTGGATAATTACGGTGATAGGGCGAGGTGGTTCTTTTCTGTAAATGTGTCTGGAATTATCCTTTCTCCAGCAGGGGCGTACCGATGCGCTTGTAGAAAAGCGAAATACGTATCTACGTCTCTGGGGATAGGATATATTCGGACACGTTCACAGAAAATATTAATAGTGAACCTGCATTTGTGTTCTTCACACCAGATTTTTAGTAATATTTTATATTATTAAAAATACCTTTGTATTATACAAAACTGGTGGGGTTTACCTACTCATGTATGTTTCAATTATTTTGAATGCATAAGTTTATGATTTTTAGGATGAGAGTATCTTGAAATACACACACCGATAAATTTAAGGGAACAGACATAAAATCCTATTATCCTCTCTCTTAATATTTCTTCAGGTAATCTTCTAATACGAAATTAGGTGGAGTAATTGAAATTTGTTTTGCAAAGATTGTATTATGCGAAACCTGTTGAAGAAGAAAAAACCAGAGGTCAAACGCGAACAAAATATGATTTTAAACAGAATAACTTTAATGTACTATTGCGGCAACAAAAAATGGCTGTCTTATAAGCTATTTTGACGATTTTTGAGTGTTGTAAACATGTCAAGTAAGTAAAAACATGTCAGTTTTCAAGCTGACAGTTTGTTAAAAATAATTTACACATAAATGAAGGGAAATCTCTCGAACGTATTTATTTGAAATAAAAATAATATGAAACATATAATACACAGGTAAAACAACGTAAATGATTTATATTAATATTTTGTTATACAACCATTGCTATCTAATACTTTGCGTAAACGCCTGGGCATGGAAGCTATCAAAGAATAAATATTTTCTGGTGTAAGATCATTCCAAATTTCTTCTATTTTATCATTTAAGTCTTCAATAGTTTGAAGCCCGAAATTGTTTTCATTAATTTTTTTAACTATGTACCCCCATACATTTTCAATAGGATTAAGATCTGGGCTTGATGGACACCATGGCAGACGTTCTATGTTGTTTTACCTAAACCATTGATCAGTAATTCTAGATGTATGTACTGGACAATTATCTTGTTGAAATATGTTATTTCTATTGGGAAACTTAATTTCCGCAGAAGGCAAGAATACATTTGTTAAAATTGTAGTATAGTTATCAGAATTGAATCTTCCTTCAATATTCCAGCAAATACCTGGCTCACGTGCATTAATCCAAGCCTAAATATTTCTACTAAATCGACCGCTCCTACAAGTTTTGGCGTATATCTTTCAATAAATCTAGAATTTGGCGGCCTATAGATACGTATGTGACCATTATTGCCCGATTGAAATACTTTTTTGTCCGAAAAAATTACATTTTCCCAAAAATTTAAGTCGCTGGGCAATAATTCTAACGTGAAACCAATCCTTTGTTGCCTATTCATATCGGTAAGAAATGGTTTCTTCACAGCCACTCGATTTGTTAAGTTTGAGTTCTTTCTGATTATATTCCTTGCTGTACGGATACAACCAGGAAACTGCATTTACAACTGTACTAAATGGATCGTTTCTTAAAAATTCAATAATATTTTCGTCTTCAACTGGATTTGAAACAGGTTTACGACCAGAACTGTTTCTTTCTACGGTTCTTCGTTGCTGCCATTTATTTTTAATATTAGGAATAGTGCTTCTAGTCACTCCAAATTTAGCACTTAGTCTTCTTGGTGACCATCCCTCATCAACCAATGTAATTATTTGCATTTTCTCAATAGTAATTAAATGGGGCGTAATGACATATATCAATAATTATTTTGACATAACATAATATCTGACAAGTGAAAAGTCGGATTTAATCTAAATCATCCTTAGTGGCAATTTTTTTGTTGCCGCGATAGTGCAGCTGGGTTCATTAAATTTTGGTACGACTTTTCCAATTTTAAAGTCTTGTAAAGTGGTTTGTTCAAAAATGTCGCAAGGGAGGATTTACAGAACGATTTTTCTTTGTTAAGGTGACTGACTCTCTTCTTGAATTTTTAAAATTAGGTTGTATGTCTATATTTTTTTATATAATTTCCATAGACTATAAAGAAATATTTTTAAAGTTTATGGTAATATCTGTATGAATCGAAAAAAAAAATTCCATTTCTTTTTATTAACTATGTTTATTCTCAAGTTATAAATAATCATCAACATATCGAATAATCAACTATTTACATGAAAACAAACAAAAAAACAAATAAGAATTCAATATTTTGTCATGTCCCTGTTTACATCGATAACTCTCTGTAGTCTGCGGAAAAATAATTCATATAAAGGACGCGTAAAATTTTCTTCGTGGCCAACCCCTTAATAATAATAATAATAATAATAATAATAATAATATTCATTTATTTACCCAACAGATTAACAGAATCCAGTTACAGAGTAACATTTGTATGACATATAAAACTATAAGTTAATAATTAACACAGTACAAAAAAAGTAAATAATAGTATATTGTGTAACAAGTCACGAAACTAACATTTTTTTAAGCGATAGAACAGTTTGCGAGCTTAAAAAAATGATTTCGACGAGTTAAACACTAGACTTTTTCTTCTTTCTTCTATGGCATTATAACAAACTTAAATACTTTATTTCCAATTAAAAATTACAAAACTATAGATCATATTTAAATTAGTTATGATATGATTTAAACATTGATATATAGAATATGTAGACCATAAGCTCAATCAACGGCTTCAAATTTTCCCACAATTTTGTAAAATATGTAAGCAGCACAATTTCTTAATATGAATTTACGCTATTATCAGCCCTCTATTCAATGACTTTTACATAGATTTCTTCATACCTCCTTCTCGATTTTTCTTGTAATAAGCCCGCATACGTTTTCTCAGCATGATTTACTATTTCTGGTGGTGTATTGGGAATATCTAAATCACTTTCTAAATCAGAAATCATGATAAAGCTACAAACAGTACAAACTAACGTAATTTAAAAATGACGTGATATACTGATATAGCAACAGCAAGCAACTAGACGCAGGTGAAAATTAGTAGGTAATTTTCGTCACTAGGGGCGAAAGTTAACATTATGGGATTTTTTCTCACTAGAGACGGAAATCACATTTTCACTGCAGTATTCGGTGACGAAAAATGTCTTTTTATAAAGGGTCGTAGAAAAAGTAATTATAATTATTTAAACAAACTGAACAGACTAAAACAGAAATAAGAAAAACACCCTAACCACAATATATAACAATAAATACTATATAAGTATTTCGGCAACTAAGTTGCCATCTTCAGTAGAATTACCTTAAAAACTGAAAGAAAGGAGTGTTAAACGTAGCATTTTTGGCTGTGGTAAACCTTAGAAGATATGCTCTTCACCAAATCGCCAGTGGTATAACACTAAAAAAATAAACACAAACTATATACTACTTAAACCTAGCGTGAAGTTTAGGCAACCGTGAAGCGTGAATACATGAAGCGTAAAAATAATGCTATTGTCACAATAAGGTATACAAACTGGACTGAGGGATTGGTCCATTGTCAGAATTCATTAATTTATTCTTATTTCTATATATATAAATACTTTCATAACTATCTAATTCTCTATAATTATTAACAGTTTTAATCAACTTAAGGTTATGTGCCAGCACAGAATGACCTGTGTCCCAAATATGTCGGGCAACGCTAGATTTTTCGGGTCTGTTGAATCTAAAGTGGAAAATATGTTCCTTGTAACGAGTTGAAATTGAACGTCTAGTTTGGCCGATATATTTTTGGCTGCAATCGTTACAATTAATTTCATATATACCAGATTTATGTTCTACCTCAATTTTATCCTTGGTGTTACCTAAAAGTGATTTTAATGAGTTATATGATTTGAACGCTATTCGAAGAGAATGGTTTTTGAAGATAGCGTTCAGATTTCTAGAGGCTGAATGGTATGGTAAACAAACAAATTTCTCACCTAGGTCTTTTTGAGGTAGTAAGCTAGTGGTATCATAAATAAGTTTCCTATGTTGCCTATGTTTCTTAATTAGGTTGGTTATTATTTTCGAATCTAAACCATTGTATGCAGCGATGCTTCTGATTAATCTAAGTTCTTTTCATAACTATCCTTAGTAGGCGGGAAACTTAACAACCGATAGATAAGAAAATTAAAGGATGCCATCTTTTGTTGGAAACTGTGATTTGAATCCGCGGTTATAAACTTGTTCACATTGGTGTCTTTTCGGTAAATATCTATTTCTAAGTTATTATTATTCTTAATTACTAAAACATCTAAAAATGGTATATGTTCATTGTTTTCTTTTTCTATAGTGAATTTAATTGCAGGAAATTTCGAATTTAATTCTAATAGAAAATCGTCCAATTTACACAATTTGGTATCAAAAACCGCGAAAATATCATCGACATACCTAATCCATACTTTAGGGAAATATTTAGATGATCTCTTAAACTCTATCTCAAAATAACTCACAAACAGGTTCGCCATAAATGGAGACAAGCAGTTGCCCATTGCTGTGCCATGCCGCTGTTCATAGAAGTTCCCTTCAATTTGAAAGCAGTTCTGAGACATGCATAAAGTTGTCAACCTCAAGTATTCATTTATTTTCTCGCGTTCAATATTGTTCTTAAGCAATAAACTGTCTAAATATTTCAGTGTTTCAGGAATAGGTACCGAAGGTAACAATGAACTGACATCAAATGATACTAAAATTTCACCCTGTTCCAGATTATAATCTTTGATTTTTTGAATAAATTCCAACGAATTTTGAATTGAAAAACTTTCTGGTTTCTCGGGTAAATTTTTAAACTCGTTTACCAACCATTTTGAAATCAAGTACGTCGGTGAGTTAATACCCGATACAATAGGTCTCATCGAATTACCTGGTTTGTGAATTTTTGGTAAACAATACATTCTAGGTACAAAAGGGTTGCTTACGTTTAATTTAAATTTAAGGGGACCAGTTATTAATTGTGGACAGTCTTTTAACGCGCTTTTAGTTTCTCTAATCATCTTGGGAAGGGATTTTTGTTTAATTTGACATAAGGTCAATCCAATATTAAGTGATTAACGCGATTAAAATAGTCGGTTTTGTCCACAATTACCAATTTTTTCCCCTTATCTGCTTTTAAGTAAAAGCAGTCTTTGTTTCTGAGATTTGATAATGATATTCCATTCATTGTTGACAGTGGTATGTTTGTGCTGCTGAACGCTTCCACGGATGCGACTCGTGCAGGCCTCTCTAACGAAAGATTTTGCAGAATCTCCAAAATCTTTGATAGAGGTCTCAATGCCCGCAACTATCTCATCCATGGGAACCCCCCGGCTTGGTAAACAATATTTTAGACCTTTGTCCAATAGTTTTAATTCTTCACTATTAAAATTCTCAGACGACTGATTCATGACTAGTGTCTCTTTCATGGAACTATTGACAGTTGGTTTTTCGTGAACCGGCCGGCAAAGATTACGAAATTTCTGGTTTTTAATACCAAATTGTGTAATTTGAACGATTTTTTATTAGAATTAAATTCGAAATTCCCTACAATTAAATTCACTATAGAAAAAGAAAACAATGAACAAATACCATTTTTAGATGTTTTAGTAATTAAGAATAATAATAACTTAGAAATAGATATTTACCGAAAAGACACCAATGTGAACAAGTTTATAACCGCGGATTCAAATCACAGTTTCCAACAAAAGATGGCATCCTTTAATTTTCTTATCCATCGGTTGTTAAGTTTCCCGCCTACTAAGGATAGTTATGAAAAAGAACTTAGATTAATCAGAAATATCGCTGCGTACAATGGTTTAGATTCGAAAATAATAACCAACCTAATTAAGAAACATAGGCTTAGGAAACTTATTTATGATACCACTAGCTTACTACCTCAAAAAGACCTAGGTGAGAAATTTGTTTGTTTACCATACCATTCAGCCTCTAGAAATCTGAACGCTATCTTCAAAAACCATTCTCTTCGAATAGCGTTCAAATCATGTAACTGATTAAAATCACTTTTAGGTAACACCAAGGATAAAATTGAGGTAGAACATAAATCTGGTATATATGAAATTAATTGTAACGATTGCAGCCAAAAATATATCGGCCAAACTAGACGTTCAATTTCAACTCGTTACAAGGAACATATTTCCCACTTTAGATTCAACAGACCCGAAAAATCTAGCGTTGCCCGACATATTTGGGACACAGGTCATTCTGTGCCGGCACATAACCTTAAGTTGATTAAAACTGTTAATAATTATAGAGAATTAGATAGTTATGAAAGTATTTACATACAGAGAATTTCACTTAAGATGCAATATACAAACATGTATAGGTTTTTTATTTCCATAGAAACTAGGTAATACATTCTTATCATTGTCCCACGTAAAATGCAACATATCAATATAATTTGACATTAGTTAAGTCAAAAGTAGCAGTATTTCTATTTCGATATTAGCTTAGTATCAATCTTAAATGATATACACAAAGGAAGAGAGAACTCAGTTAGTGACATGATATCTTTCGGGATTCAATTCAATAAACGATATTTATCGGAAATGTAGTTTTAATCCTAAAACACTACATTGAATTAAATAGGCTTTACTGTCAATAATTTGACAAAACAACCATGAAAGATATCATATCGATCATAACATTCATAACTATTACATATTGCATTTTATGTGGGACAGTGCAAGTGCATAGTATTTTCGAATCTATGGTTACTACATTCATATATTGCAAGTTACATGAAATTCTCTGTATATAGAAATAAGAATAAATTAATGAATTCTGACAATGGACAAATCCCTCAGTCCAGTTTGTATACCTTATTGTGACAATAGCATTATTTTTACGCTTCATGTATTCACGCTTCATGGTTGCCTAAACTTCACGCTAGGTTTAAGTAGTATATAAGTGTTTACTTCGTTGTTAGGAATTTAGTGTTATCGCTGGCGATTTGGTGAAGAGCATATCTTCTAAGGTTTACCTTAGCCAAAAACGCTACGTTTAACACTCCTTTTTTTAAGTTTTAAGGTTATTCTACTGAAGATGGCAACTTAGTTGCCGAAATACTTATATAGTATTTATTGTTATATATTGTGGTTAGGGTGTTTTTCTTATTTCTGTTTCAGGTTACAAGCCACAGTCTCCACCAATTACGGACGAACAGACTAATTAAGAAAAAAGAAATCTCTAAATTAATTGAATGAAAGCAGAGAAATATAATAATAATAATGATAATAACTAGAGCTGAGGATGTTTACGGTATAACCATGGTTATATCATGTAACCATAGTAAATTACTATGGTTACATGATATAACCATTATTATACCGCAAACATCCTCAGCTCTAATAATAACTACACTTTCCAGAATGTATCGGGATATAGCCGATCAGCATTACAGCACATATGCAGCCATGGCGATTTTTTGAGTACATTAGTGCGCGCCTTGGGTACATAAAATGTATCCGATGACCTAATGTAATTTGGTACCAGAAAATTGATTTGTCTCAGCAAACAAGTTTAATTAGAAACTCAGATTCAGACATTGAAGGCAGTGACATGTTTTTGGTAACGACATTTTTTTATTGAAAAGACCGGTTTACACGTAAACATTTTAGCTAAACTAAATTTAATGAACGCAGCAGTACATTTTGAATATTAATCATTTAATGTATCAGAATAATTGAAACATACATGAGTAGGTAAACCCCACCAGTTTTGTAATCCTTTGTAATCATTTAATGTTTTTCTTCTTTTGTTTCAATAGCGTGTGTTGCCCCCACGAGCCGTAATAACTACAGTAATTCGTCTTCCCAGACTTCTGATGAGGCCATCGATTAGTTCTTGAACAATCTGTCCCATTCCTCAATCAATGCAACGCTTACTTTTTTTCTGTTTTGACCAGCAGGAATTCTTGCCTTAAGTCTTCTGCCTAGCATGTCTCACAGATGTTCGATTGGATTCAGGTCAGAGGAACACGCTGGCCAATTCATTGTAGTTATACCCATTTCGTTTAAAAAGTCAGTTATACAGTGGACGGCGTGTGAGCGCGCATTAATGTGAAATTTTTTGCGATATATGGGACAAAAAGTAACACATGATTTTGGAGAGTATCTCTGATACACCTATCTGCAATTAACGCTACGCCATCAATCGTGCGTGCCGCCAAAATTATACCGCCCCATAATAATTAAACCTCCAATAAAAGATACAGTAGCAGTAAAATTAAATAGTGAATTTTGTTCTCCTTGGCGTCAATACAATCTTTCCCTACCGTCAATTGAATTTGCACAGAAGCGCCTCTTGTGCGTGAACAAAATTTGACCCCACTGGTCATCATTGCAATTTCGATGTTCTAGACCATATTCTAGTCGCGCTAAACAATGACGTCGCTGGAGTATTGGGTGTCTTTTGCCACATATGAATTGAGACCAATTTCTTTAAGTCTTATTCTTACTGTACGCTCACTTATGGCAGTTTCACGAACATTTTCCATTATATAAGCTTTTTGTTTGTACTGTCGTTTGACGTCTGCTTCGCAGCGTCTCCAACGTTATAAAACGATCATCTGCAACCATGGTTGAGTGTTTTCTGCCTTGCCCTTTTCTTCTTACATACTCCACGGTTTGCCTCCAACGATTTACATTACGATTGATAGTTGATTCTGATTTACCGACCTTCGGGCAACTTTACGGTATGTTAGACGATATTAGATTATTGCTACGGCCCTAACAATATCAGTCGATATTAAGTCACCCATTATTACCTGGCCTTTACAATACAAACAAACTGACAGCAACAAAACAATAAAATCAAATTACAACCCGAACAAATTAAAGTGATTACTCAACTTATTTACCGATAATACGCACTCCAAATTCAGGCGCGGCTCGTGATGACGTATTTGGGAGTGCATGTACTATCGTGAGCAATTGAAAGTAAACGCACTATTATAGCTGCGTAAATTTTACCAAATTGTCAAGCTAATGTCATTTATGTTATGATTAAATGCTGACACTGACACTTCAAAAGTACTGTATACATTAGATAAATTTTGAAACTTCGACATGCCAACATAATAAAGTGTTAACTTTCAATTGCTCACGATAGTACAATGATGCGAGTGCCTCGTGTGTTTTCGGTGTTTACTAAGAAAACGCGACAGTTAGTACACGAGAATACACGAAGCACTCGCATCATTGTACATGCACTCCCAAATACGTCATCACGAGCCGCGCCTGCTCCAAATGAAAGATATAACACACACGTTTGTCGTTTTAACATTAAAAACATCAGTTGTTTACTGGAACATTCAAAGTCATCTAGATATAGGCTTTAAAATACTAAAAGTAAGAAATACACTAAATTTAAAACCTGTTCCTTTAAATTTGCGAATATCTTTGATATTTTGATTTTAATAAAATTTTCCACGTTTAAGTTAATGTAAGTAATGTAATGTAAGTTAATGTAAGTTTAATGTAAATAGGGAATTCGAAGAGCATATTTATATCTGAATCAGATTTCCGGTTTAGCCAGTAACGATATTAACTTTTATTTTAAACGAAACACCTTGTATATTTTTACAAATTTCAATGCTCTGCTCTGGGAGTTCAGTAATAATAAGATTTGGCACCCTTTTGTTGAATAACGACAGAGATATGTAATTAAATCTAATAATACAAATTTTATTGAGAACAAGAAAAATGAACACCAAAAAATATAAATAAAATCAATATAATTAAGAAAGTTTTTGAAATGACGACCGTACACTACTTGACAATATGCAAGTCTGCGAATAAATTTTTGAATGACATTTGCCAAAGCCTCCTCACGAATTAATTGCACTTCCTCAATTATTCTCTGCTGTAACTCGTCCAGATTATGCGGTCGTCTAGTACAAACCACAGATTTTAAATGACTCCAAAGGAAAAAATATAGGAAATTTAAATCTAGATTCGATAAATCTTCTCGACCAATCCACCGATTTGGGAATGTTTCGTTTAAACAACTTCTAACATTAAGGGCATAGTGAGGGGGTGCTCCGTCTTGTTGGAAACAAATATTTACAGTTAATTCCCCATATTATTCAATATTAGGAACAACCTTGTCACGCAAAAGATCTAAATATTTCTATCTAACGAGCCATCGAAAAAATTCATAATTGGAGTAGACTGTGAAATTGGGTTGGTACTTTAACCACTTCCACATAATGACACATTACTTGATGCTGGACAGTTTCATTTGGTTTCATTGTAAAAAAAAGTTATGGTATTGAAGATACTACAACAAAAAAGAAAACAAATAATTTATTTAATATTGAAATCATAATCAAAATTTACATATAGCTACAGAAGTTGTTGAAAATGTTGTCCATTTACATCTACACACAAACAATTTTCTTAATAAGAGTTTTGAAAAATTTGATGTTTCAATGTCAAATAATAAATGTCATTATGTGGAAGTGGTTAAAGTATCAACCCAATTTCACAGTCTACTCGAATTATGGATTTCTTCGATGGCTCGTTAGTTAGTGTACCATGAATGAAAAAAGGAGCAATAATACGGTTTCCGAAAATACCAGCTGAAATGTTTAATTTCTGCGGATTTTGTGTATGCGTTTCTAGCATCCAATGATGGTTATTATGGCGATTAACGGCACTATTCAAACAAAACGTAGCCCCGTCGGAACACAGAAAATTGTATCTAAAATATTGGTAATTTTTGCAAATCCCCATGACTCGCAAAATTCAATTCTAAACGCCGTTCACGATTCGAAGACGTGCGTCATCAATAATGTCAAAACAATGCTGCGAAATCATTTGCAAAATCTATTTGTTTACATTTTAGGTTAGGATATTAAACGCCTATGTTAAACTTGCAGTATTTAGGTTATAATTTATAAATAGGCGAATTTATTAATTCTCTTACAAAGTAATCAAACAATAAAAATAACTTAAAAATAAGTTAGTCGTTTTAGAGCAATATGTGGTAATTCCATTAGCGCTCTTCTTGGATCATCCTTTTTCTAATGGATGTTTTATCACTCATAAAAATATCCCTGTCCACAAGTATAGTATTTAAAGATGTAAGGGTAATATGTTTTATAATTATATTATAATACAGTCAATTTTTTCAAATTTCAAATACTATTTCTGTATATCTTTCTTTCTTTTTGACATATTTCCGTTTGGGGCTGCAAATTGCCTTTTTGTATTTACGAGGTAATTCTACTGACAGATGTCACGCTTACTCCTAAAACTTTTGCTGCACGCTATAAAAAAAGTGCAATATGTAATATGAAATTATAGCAAAATACAAATACGATTTTACTTCTCTCACTAATAACAGCAGCAAAGTCAAAGTCCATCATTATCACGTTCTGCTTGACAGTTTGCAATCGCGGATGCAACAAGTCGCTTACATTGGCTGCAAAACGCTTTCCGCATTTCAAAGCAAGAATAAACAAATATACGTACAATATGACAGACCGATGTGTCAACACTGGACATTCGCACAAACATAAATATGCATTTGCAATGATGTTAATATATAAATATTATAACGTGTGTTCATTTAAAAGTCAATCTAGGTTACTTTGAAATTTTGATAGAATAAGACGCATATATATTAGTATGTGTTTGTTGTTCCGTAAACGTAAATCCAAATGACATTTGATAATGTTAATCACATATGTTATTTATTTGTATGTATGAAACTGTCAAAATATACGACTTCGTAGGTTAAGTAGTAAATTTTAATTTACGACATATTGCAGTGAATTGTGATGTTGATAGCTTATTTAATATCAATTCACACCGCAAAGTATAATTCCCTGCTATGCTCAGTCTGGTGCGCCTTCCTCGAGCTCCTTAATCTTCAGGGTTTATCCTCACGGATATGTGTAATAGAAGTAAAACAATAGGTATTAGGAATTTAAACACAAATTTTCCCCCCTTTACTTTTAATTAAAAAAAAACAAAAAAAAATTTGAACTTTACAAAGTATAAAGTTATTTTGAAACATATATCAACATGAGGAAAAACTTTGATGCTATATTAAAGCAAAAGTTATAAAAACCTCATAAAATTTGACCGCGAGCAAAATTTTATAAATTAAATATAAACAAAAATTATCAGATGTCAACAATTACGTTAACCCATAAATCAAACGTCAAAATAGAAAATTATCTATTTTCGCACGCAACCAAATTTTAATTCATGCGCACTAATAACATGAAGCAAATAAGTTTTCCCGCCTTCTATCCTTCTAGCACATTTAGAAAAAAATCACTCAAAAAACCAATCTGATAACTTTTCTCGATATTTCTCTGATTACAAAAATATTATAAACTAAAATCTAATGATTTTACTGAGCTCATCACTAATACAGACTTATTTTTAAATACATAAATACAATATTAAAAGAAATATACATACATTAATTAATGTAGCCACTTCACAAAAAATGAGAGATTTACGGATAGGTCAAACTGAATTAAATTACAAGTTTAAAAGACTCGTAATAACTCGAGAATTAACTTTAAATCACATCAAATCACCACACAAAATACAAGCCGAATTATCCAAAATTTATATGAATAAAATTAAGTTCTATTCAATAGTAATAAAAAAACACAACCTATCTGCTCAAAACTATTAAATCTCTAAAAACATGAGGCTCCTGGAAACAGCATTATACCCCTACCTAACATAAAATAAATCAAAACAGCTACAATATATATATATACATTATTATAACTTCCAAATTGGCGGGAACTGCAAACATCCCACGGAACCGTACGTTCTACAGTTGTGGACAAAAATACACATTATAATAAATTTTTACATAAAATATCAAATCTTTATAATTATCTTTCTGGAAAAAATGTACATAAATATATAGTCTTTTATAGTTTCTTTTATTTCTTTCTTCGGGCAAAAATGCATGGCAATATGTACTTCAAAATGTTCTCAGTAAATCACATGCTACTAGATTGACTTTTCAAATGAACACCCGTTAGTTCGTTTATTGTTTTTGTGATGGTCAATCCGAAAATACTGTTGATGACGTGCACGTCTTCGAATCGTGAACGCCGTATACTATCATAATCCTTGTAATTATTGCATTAAATGTAGTTTATACGGATGATATTTTTCGTTCGTCAATTTTCTGGCTACTGATCGGTAACTTATATCATAGTTTAGTGCGATGGATGTAATGGAAGTTTGTTGTAATGCTTCTAATGCTATAGCAATATCTTGAGGAATAACTTCATTAGTCGCGACTTTTGGTCGTCCGGCTTTTGGCAAATTTCTAACATCGCCGGTCAAGTTATACCTTCCCAAAGTTTTACCAACGACAGTTCGTGATATTGGATACCGATCTTAATGCAAATTATTAAATAAATCGCATACTTCTTCATAAGTTTCGACGCGGTCACCAAAATCAATCATCAATGGAATTTCAATACGTTCTTTTTTAATTAAACCATTATTAATACTTGAACGTCTACAAAGTTAATTTTGACAGTTTAATTCAAGTATTGAATTTTAATTCCATGGCTTACTAATCATTAAAGGCCGGATTATATGCAATTTGCATATAAAATATATGCATATTTTGTAGTAATTCAGCATTTATTTGCATATTTTGTAGTAATTCAGCATTTTTGCATATTTTAAGTATCCGAGTTTTATTTATTTACTAAATCAAATTTATTATAGGCATTACTAAAAATATGTAGTGGATGTAACAAACAAACAAAAATTAAATAGCCCTCTTTAAATTAAAAATAGCATTTTATTAAGCCTCTTCCCGTTACTTTTCCGATAAGCGTCTCCAAGAATTTATTGATGCTCTTCCCATACATCCAGGCCGAGACAAAATTCCAGGAAAAGCTAATACCTTAAAACTTCTAAATAAATACAAAAGTACATTTTACCAGAAAATTAGGAGTATATGTGTTTCTTTGCTATTCGGAGAAATTTATTCCCATATTCCAAAGTAATTTTATTTTAAACGTCATTCTACGTTGGCTTTTCGAAGTGTAAACTTGTGGGTTGCACCTTATTCAGAATTGTGTATGGATGGAGAAAAAATGTTTTGCGTAGCATGCTGCAAGATTCTGAGTAAAATTTTAAGTTTATTTCCTCTTATTAATTAATTAATTAATTAAACACTTTTTCTCCATCCATACGCAATTCTGAATAATGTGCAACCCACAAGTTTACACTTCGAAAAGCCAACGTAGAATGACATGTAAAATAAAATTACTTTGGAAAATTAATTAATTAATTAGTTAATTAATTAAGTAAGTTTTTAATTAGTTAATTAATTAAGTAAGTTTTTAATTATTTCTTTATCTTTTACTAACATTTATTTTATAAGAAAACAACCGTTGATGTTATATTTTTTTGCAGATTACAAATGAGAGAAAGTTCCAAGTCGACCAACATATGAAAACTCCATCTCATGCTCAAAACTAACAAAGATGAAATTAGCGGAGAAGAGTCAGCAAACATTACCTTCAAAATCAACTTCCAAAAGATAGGAACAAGAACAATTTATTGAAGATTTTTGTCAAATGTTTGTGTCTGTAGATAGTCCACTACATAAATTAAACAATTTAAATGTCAAATTATTTTTGCAAAAGTACATCAGCAAATATAACATTCCCGACGAGAGCACGTTAAGAAAAAATTATATTCGCTGTATCTATGAAGAAACATTGAATAGCATTAAGAAGGTTATTGCAAACAATTATCTTTATATGTGCGTAGATGAAACTACTGATAGTGTGGGCCGATACATAGTTAATGTAATGATTGGTATCCTTAACGTATCGGTTCCAGCAAAATCTTGTTTAATTTCATCCAAACAGTTGGAAAAGGCAAATAATTTGACAATAACAAGGTTTATAACGGGTGTTCATTTGAAAAGTCAATCTAGTAGCATGTGATTTACTGAGAACATTTTGAAGTATGTCGTAAATTAAAATTTACTACTTAACCTACGAAGTCGTATATTTTGACAGTTTCATACATACAAATAAATAACAAATGTGATTGACATTATCAAATGTCATTTGGATTTACGTTTACGGAACAACAAACACATACTAATATATATGCGTTTTATTCTATCAAAAATTTCAAAGTAACCTAGATTGACTTTTCAAATGAACACACGTTACAGGAAGAACTGGCAACTTTCTTCTTACCGGAATCGATTCCAACAGAGAAAATTCTATTGCTTTTGACGGATGCTGCACCATACATGGCGAAGCAACTTGAAAATCTTTTACCCAAATTTAATTCACACAACTTGCTTGGCGCACGGACTAAATCGTGTTGCAGAAGAAGTCAGAAAATATCTACCCGGTGTTTTGCTTCCTCCTCAACCAGTAATCACACATTATCACACGATGGGGAACGTGGTTAGAGGCTGCTATTTTTCATGCAAATCATTATGAAGGAATGAAGACAATTATTATGGATCTTGATAGGGATGCACAATCTGTGATAGACGCCCAAAAGGTGTGTTCGAGTAAAGAAATATCTCAACAGTTGTCGTTTATTAAAGCCAATTACAGTTTTATTTCCACTTCTATATTGCAGTCGAAAAAAACAATTTATGTCGCTAATCGAGAGCGTTGAAATAATAAACAAATTTGAAAAGTGTTTTGATGTTAAACGAGGAGTGGGACAGTCCGTGTATGAAAATTTTTTGTATTATAGTAAAAAATGAGGGTTTTAAAAAACTAAAGGACATTGTTAAAATCTTGAGTGGTGATTCAGTAGAAAATATTGAGTTGGCAATAGATGATATTTATAATTTGAAATATGCTCCTATAACAAGCGTCGACGTAGAACGAACCTACCTATTCAATATATAAATATATGTTTTTTCTACAGTATTCCATTTTCTAACATTCCTCGTATTTTTTACCTGCATAAGTGCATATTTAGGCTAAAACATCTGCATATTTATGTACATATTTTCAGTTTTTTTTTGCATGTAATCAGACCTTTACTAATATATATTTACATAAATATTATTTGAAAATATTAGTTTTAATTAAATATCTTTGTCGTTGTTGAGAAAAAAAGCTGCCAAACCTTATTATCGAAGCAAAAATCTGGATATAATCCCACTCACTTTGGATTATGTTGAGAAAAATTTGAATGAAAAGACACTATTATTCACCACAGTTTGGATTGCATGAAGATGCATTTGCGTGAGCTAAAAACTCAATTGACGGAGTATTTCCCGCAAGATAAAAATTATTTTTCGAAGAGATGGGTATTGAACCCGTTTAGTGAAAACGTTGTTGCCGCTGTTATGTTACCAGTTGAGATTCACGACCAACTCATCGTAATGTTTGCTGACAAAACGTTACAACTGCAATTTGCATCTCAAGATTTAAATATGTGTTGGCTTGCTTATCGAAATTAATATAGAAATTTAGTCACAAAAGCATTGAAAATATTAATCCCTTTCTTATTTCTGTGAAAAGGGTTTTTTGTCTATGGTTGCGCTAAAAACTAAATACAGGAATAGTCTCTTATCATCCGAAAACAATTTGTGTTGTAGTTTGTTGAAATCGTGTTATCGAGGAAAATCCCAAAATGTAAAAAAAATATAGGATGTTCAATTTAAAAAAGTATAACTTTAGTGCGTTACATTTTCTTGAACACTCTGTACATTTAAAAATACTTTAAATGATGGCTCTTCATCCATAATTTTCATGTCTAAAAATTTTATTACAATATCTTTTTTAATTTAACAGATATTTACATGGTTCCATACATTTGCTCATCACTGTATACAATACTGTAGAGATGCATATGTGTGTGTTTGCGTAATGTAAATTTAGAAAGATACATCGAGCAACAGCAATCGCGTTATTCGAGAATCAGTCTCCTGAATATGTAATAGGTGCAGTCGTTCTCGTTGTCGTCGAAGATTTTATCAATTTTCACATATCGTGTCACTCGTTGTTAAAGAATGATATAAACTCCCGGAACCCGCGACGCGTTCAACACGGCAATGGTGTTTTCCAGGGGTACCGCGAGGGATGCCGGGGTGGCATTTTGAACGAACGTCGTGGTGAGGTGGGGTGGGTGGTGAATGTTCGGATTCAAGTTCTGAATCGCGAGGATAGTCGGGGGTGAGTGTTGCTAGATGATCTCGGCAATCTGCGCCAGGCACTCTTGTCGCACTGTGTCTGTCTATCAAACAACACCGCCTGAGTTATTCTCGTTTTCCCTCTATGCCCTTTCCCTTCGAACGGTGGGGGGTGCATCATTCTCCTAACTAATTGTGGGTGCACGGTTTACCCCACGCATCAGACGCCGCAAGGCTAATTAATAAAAAGGTCGTTTTTACATTTCCGCATTTGTTGTGGATCCGGTCTATGAATGGCATTAAATATTAGCTAATTGGTGTACGCAGTTTTCACAGAGATTTATTATTGCATTTTTCGTTTATTATGTCTGTCTGTATGTTAGATATGATATTATCTTTTTTTATAATGTGTAATGGTGTTGTTTTCAGGTATTTACCAAAATTTAGTAATACTTTTCCTAATTTATTAAATGAAAATTCTTTAAATTCCATTTAAATTTGATCGACTTTTGTGGATCATGATATGCTAAATTATCAGAATAATTGAAACATACATGAGTAGGTAAACCCCACCAGTTTTGTATAATACAAAGGTATTTTTAATAATATAAAATATTATTAAAAATTAGGTGTGAAGAACACAAATACAGGTTCACTATTAATATTTTTGTGAACGTGTCCGAACATATCCCTCCCCAGAGACGTAGATACGTATTTCGCCTTTCTACAGGCTCATCGGTACGCCCCTGCTGGAGAAAGGATATTCTCAGACACATTCACAAAAAAGAACCACATCGCCACATCACCGAAATTATCCAGACCGGGCGTAGAAGTAAATACAGCGCTGCCTGTTGTCAGACCCCACATAACCAATGTGAAGTGTATTATAAAAAACTGGTGGGGTTTACCTACTCATGTATGTTTCAATTATTCTGATACATTACACATACGGTTAGTCCGTAGTATTAGTGAAGACACAAAAAAATGCAGTTTCTAGAGAGATTGGCTGTGCCACCTTTGGAAGGGCGTCGTTACTTCACATTGGTTATGCGGACGGGGCGAGGTACTTCGGCTGTCTGACAACAGGCAGTGCTGTATTTACTTCTACGCCCGGTCTGGATAATTTCGGTGATGTGGCGATGTGGTTCTTTTTTGTGAATGTGTCTGAGAATATCCTTTCTCCAGCAGGTGCGTACCGATGAGCCTGTAGAAAGGCGAAATACGTATCTACGTCTCTGGGAAGGGATATGCTCGGACACGTTCACAAAAATATTAATAGTGAACCTGTATTTGTATTCTTCACACCAGATTTTTAATAATATTTTATATTATTAAAAATACCTTTGTAATATGCTAAATTCGTTATTGTTATTTTGTTTCAGTAATATTCTCTACATGTAATAACTAAACCACAGATTTCATGCATTTAGATATTTTATAATATTAGGGCCGGTGTGCACCAATCCGACCCGCAGTAGTGAGTCGGATACGCCCGATATCCGGCCCGCCACATTTATTTTGAATACATTGTAAAATTTACAATGTAAGTATATCATACAAACCTATTAATAAGCACAATAATTGACATACGTGGGCGAATCTATAGACACTGCGCCAAAAAAATATCACAGCACTTATTTATTTTTGTTCTACTTGCAAATGCTTCACAAGATTTCGACAAAAAATGCATAAATAAGATATTCTTCTCATTACTTAAAAAACAGCCTACTATAATGAGGAAAGTTTTTGAAGGCACGTTATTTGAAACATCTGTTGACTCATCTCGGGCCAAAGAGAACCATTCTAAGTATCAATTTTTGTCAGACAATTGAGTGAATGTGCAGCTCCCTTTACAAACCGGACAATTTTTGTGGAATCAAATGTTTAGGTATCAATCCCTATGTAAAACACGCTCTCATAAGCAGACGCTCCGTCGGATAGACACAGACAGCATAATTGTCACCAACATATTCGAAAAGCATTCAAGAGCGGACACGAAGCTCCAACAAAAACACTCGTTTCTTTCGATAGCTGCCGTATTTTCCTGCAGTCTTGTGTGTGATTCCCCTTTATGTTTAGATGTTGTGCGTTGCGTGTTATTTCAGTATATCATTACCTTGGTAGGCATCCTCAAGAATAGTATATACACATACATATTGCTGTGTTCTCTTTTAACCTAGATAAATTGAATAATTAAATAAAGTTGAAAACAGAAATGAAAAATTTAAAACGGGAAAATTTTGAATAACACCCTGTATGAAAATCGTCATAAAACAAATCTCATAGTCAATTTCATGTAAAGTTTCTTGTGATTTTCTCTAATAAGTTTTTATATGCAACGATACAGATCGTGTTAAGAAAAACACATCTCTATATATTTAGTAAAGTGATATTGTATGTAAAATGTCATGTAAACTATTATATTTCTTTATGTCTGGTTTATAATTGTTAATAACTTAGAATTTAAATCGTGCTATATATACCAATTTATAAAAGAACATTTTTAAGTTATAGTAAGCTTCATAATCAATACTTGAATTATGAAAAATTTCTTAAATACATAAAAATTGTGTTTGTAACAGTTAAGATGTATGTAAAATTTCAAACAAAGATAACGTTGCTATATATATACCAATTTATAAAAGAACATTTTTAAGTTATAGTAAGCTTCATAATCAATACTTGAATTATGAAAAATTTCTTAAATACATAAAAATTGTTTTCGTAACAATTAAGATGTATGTAAAATTTCAAACAAAGATAACGTTTTCTTTACAATTCACGTTAATTGTAAAGAAAACACGGCGTCGGACGGTAAAAAAAAGGAACACTTGAAAATAAGAACGCATTTAAAATGTGAAACATTATTAGAAAGAAATATTAAAGAAAACGTAAATCAGTATAAGAACGAAAGTTTTTAAATATGGGATATTATTTGGAAGAGACAAAATTTCGTTTCAAAGCGGTGGTCTAAAAATTAAATTTTTGCTTTTGATTAAGTCTTTAGAATTTTGATACTTAGTTATAAAGTAAACAGTTTGATTTAATTTAAATTTATTAATAGATAATATTAATATATCCATCGTTTAGTTTATTTTATTTTATTTTTGTAAGAAAGCTAAGAATGGATCAATATCACGAGGAATTTGATCAGATGTACAGCAATGAATTCGACAGGTAAACTATGTAACAAAGAAACACAAGACTTTGAGGTACTAAAATTAAATTTATAAGTTTATTTGTTTTATGTGGACATTTTATTTGAGCGTGTAAAATTTCAGTTTCTGTATTAAAACAGGTAATAAAATACAGCTATCTTTAACTTGTAAGTAGGGAGAAAAAAATCTCACGAACATTTAAAGATATCTGGGTTTTGAACACGAAATTTTAAACTCTTGTTAAATATTTGAGAAACTAATTAAAAAAAAAACATTATGTGTTATTGAGGATTTTATGTAGCAGGGTAAAGTCTCGCAACGTAGATATGAAATAACACATTTTTCCTTTGTAATATTATCAAGTTTTAATACTATTATATCCACAAACTTTACAATTTATTCATTTTAAAAAAAAACACTGTATCATGCTTTAGCATCTTGTAAGGTATAAAAACTCACTGGTCTAAAGTAATACACAGCTGTGTTTTAAATATTAATATTGGAATTTAAACACGCTGAACACGCTATCGTATTATTTCTCTCCTTATTACATTAGATGCTAGGCCTAGTTACAAGGAATCTTTTTTGTAAAACAAACACCCTGAGAGCAATTTTAAGAGTCTAAAACTACTGTGATGACTCATCCAACAATACGTCACGTAACACACCTCTGGTGTGTTCTCAATAGATATAGAAAGGGAAAGAACGAGAATAGAACGCTCGAGAAGAGAATTCCACAGCGATATATAAGCTGTCGAGGAAGGGATTATTCATTCATTCGATACCATATTATCGCCGAGCGAACTTACATAAATATAAATACATAAATGTGCTTATTGTTAGTAATTAGTTTTTATATTGTTATTCGTTTTTATTATTAATATTGTGTGTGTCTAAAGTTACCGTTAGTTTTATTTAAGAACCTGAAATGACAAATTCATGTTTACTAATTAACGATTTATATTTAAATATTTGGCGCCCATATTGAAAATCAAAGTATACAAAAATATGTAAGTGTTTTGCAATGGCGTCAACCAAAAGTTTTTTAACGTTAGGACAGAAAATGGAGGTGATTAATGTTGCAGAACGAGACCATTGAAGTGTTCGCAGATTGGGTGATAGGTATGTGCTATTATAAAGTCGGCTTTTATTTAAGAAAAATATAATTTAATTTAATTATGCATTTTAGATTTAATATAAGTAAAACTCAAGCAGCAGAGATTGTAAAACAAAGGGAAAGCATTCGTAGACAATGGCAATTAAATTATAATTTGGACCAAAAATAAAGAAAAAATTAAAAAGTGATGCAGCGCAGATTGACAAAATTTGTTTTGAGTGGTTTGCTCGAGAAAGAAACCAACATATTCCTATATCAGGACCGTAATAAAGGCAAAAGCGAAAGAAGTAGCTAACAGTCTGAGATGTGAAGTTTAGCGCATCCGATGGTTGGCTACAAAAATGGAGAAGGAGCCATAATATTAGTTTCAAGTGCATTTTTGGTGAGTCAGTGGACGTTAATGAGGAAGATGTGGATCAATTTTTACAAAAATTTTTACTACAATGCTATTGGGGGGTACAAGCCACAGGAAATCTTTAATGCATGTGAAAGTGGATTGTATTTTAGAACTTTACCAGACAGAACTTTAGCATTTAAAGCTTAAAAGGGTATAGGTGGTAATGTGGAAAAAGAAAGATTGACTATAACGTTTTGTACAAACATGATTGTTATTGCAAAAGCTGCCTGACCATGGGAATTAAAAATGTAGAAGTTAGTAGTTTGCCAGCTGCCTGGACTTTTAATAAAAATTTGGATGACAAGATCTATAATGACAGAGTAGTTTCTGGATTGAATTTTCAAAACGTAAGATTTTGCTTTGTCTGGACAACGCTGGGTCACATCTCGGAGATCTAAACCTAAAAGGCTTTAAAATTATATTTTTGCCTCCTCCCACATCTGTTTGTCAACCTATGGATGAGGGTATAACTAAATTTTAAGTTTTTTTTATTGTGGTCTGATTTTGAAACATGTCCTTTCAAAAATGGATAACGTTTCCTCCCCCTCAGAACTTTCAAAAGCGATTAGCATTTTGGATGCTATTTACTTTATCAAAGGGCACGGGACAAGGTAACTCCAAATACTGTTCAAAACTGCTTCGGCAAAGTAGGTTTTAAAAAGTCTGAAGTTCAAGATGTAGACCTAATGGAATATGACGCAGAGGATGATCTGCCATTGGCAACCCTAGTAGAGTTCTGTAAGAACTTTACTGAAATTGACCAATCCGAAAGGAAACTGAATGATGAGTTTATTAATTTGGATAAAATTTTATCGATCGAAGAACACCTTAATAAGTGAAAGTGATGAAATCGAAAATAAAATAACAGAAACAGTAGCAAAGGATACTTTATACATCGAAGAGAGTGACGAAGAAGAAAATGAAGATGCTGGTTCAATAAACTCCTATGCAAGCGCTTTGGAGATCGTTGAAAATCTAAAAAAAGGTTTCAAAAGAAGATTTTGTTACATTTGAATATTTAAAGAAAAGAAAAACGTAAGAAAGCCATTTAATAATTTTTTTGTATGTCCAAATGTTAACAAATGTTATGTTAAGAGTAATAATTTTATTTTGTATTCGACCTAAAGTTTTTGTGTTTTATGTTTTAGTTAAAGAAGAAGTTTATGTATTTGTTATTATTTAATGTATGTATCGTAACACGTGTTCATTTGAAAAGTCAATCTAGTAGCATGTGACTTACTGAGAACATTTTGAAGTATGTCGTAAATTAAAATTTTCTACTTAACCTACGTAGTCGTATATTTTGACAGTTTCATACATACAAATAAATAACAAATAATAGGTATTTATTGAAAACTATAACAAATGTTGAAAATGTTGTCCTTCAAGATCAATGCACTTTAAAATCTTCCGTTCAAAATTTCTGATGATATTCTGCAACATTACTGGATTGTTATTAATTTCCATGCATTTCTGTTCGATTCTCTGTAGTACATCATTCAAATTCAATGTAGGTGTTCGAAATATGTTATTTTTTAGATAAGGCCACAAAAAGAAGTCGTAAGGTGTTAAATCGCATGAACGTGCAGGCCAGGCAATTTCAGTATTTCGACTAATTATACGCTCATCAAAAGATTCTCTTAAATAATCCAAAGATTCTGCAGTACAGTGACAAAGTGCTCCGTCTTGTTGGAAATATGCATTTTGAAGTTCATCATCATGCAACTGATTGACAAATGGTTGTAAAATTTCCGTACGGTACCTTTGAGCAGTTAACGTTCCCTGAAAAAATATTGGTCCAATGATTCGCCTTTGGCTTATCGCTGCCCAAACACCAATTTTCTCTGGATGAAGCGATTATTCATTAATTACATGTGGATTTTCACTACTCCAAATTCTTGTATTTTGTGAATTTAGGTATCCCTATTTATAAAACCATGCTTTATCAGTAAAGATGACTTTTGCGAAAGTTCTCCATTATTGTTCATATTTACAAACCAATTCTCTCAATTCTCAACCCTGGGTAATCAATTTCTAACAATTCTTGTACTGCTGTGACACGGTATGGATAAAGTTGCATATCTTTTTTTAATAACTTGTTAGTTGTACCAACAGAAAGGTTTATTTGTTGACTCAAATGTCGAACAGATGTTTGTGGTTCATTTTTCAGTATTTCTTCAACACGATTGACAACTTGAGGTGTACGTTTCTTAACTGCTCCGCTGCCTGATTTTCTTAAGAGACATCCAGTTTCAGAGAAAAGTTTTAAAGTTCTATCCGAAGTATTCTTAAATTGTATATAATCTATTACAAAATGTGGAAACTCAACTTAAAATTCTACCATGCAATCTTGAATTGAATAAACCCATAAACCATCAATTTTATTACCACTTCGAAAATAAGCCTGGACTAAAAAAAAATTATGTTCTAAAGTAAAAGCCATTTTAAAACTGAGAAGCAATTTATTTAAACCAGAATCGACGCACGATTATTTTATGCACTAACTGATATTTGTGATTGACACTATCAAATGTCATTTGGATTTACGTTTACGGAACAACAAACACATACTAGTAATATATTCGCGTCTTATTCTATCAAAATTTCAAAGTAACCTAGATTGACTTTTCAAATGAACACTTGTTATATTACGTACTGTTCGTGTTTTCCAATATTTTTTAATAAAAAAGATAAGTACGTTTCTCCTTTAATTACGATTTTTTCACACTTTTTTATTTAACTTTCTTATATACGGACACCTCTTATAAGCGGACAAAAATGTTGGAACCGTGAGTGTCCGCTTAAGAGAGCTTTCACAGTATTTTCTACAACATCATTTACAATATCATCTACTCTTCGAGACGCAATGTTTGCTGACAAATTGTTATTTGTAAATAAATTAGCTTTTTCTGGACACATTTCTTTTGTTGCTGCAATCATGCAATCTTAGATTAATTCGCCGTCAGTCAATAGTGTCTCATGTTTCGCTATTAAGTGAGCCAAACGGAAAAGCACGTGTTGTTGTTTTTTGTACAGCGTTTACTTTCTTTAACAACGATAGCTGAGATCTAGCTACATAGCTTTTTATCATAAGTAAAAACACAAGAGCTTTTTTTTGTCGGATAAATTTCTCTTTGTAACGAAATTATTTTGCCAATCTGTAATTTGACGAGAAAAACTTACATGAAAAAAACGCGAGAGAAAGGTCGAGCGATTTTTTCACCAATAAAAATGTTTCTTCTTCAAAACTGGATTTCATATCTAGTAGCCGCGCATCACTTAATTTATTTTCTCAGCTGTCAGTTATAAGTTATAATAACTATTAAGTATTGTTGAACGTAAAATGTATAATATGACTCGGTTTGGGAAACTTTCGACTGGAGAAATTACAACAAATATAAAAAAAATCAGTACCGCAATCCCCAAGAAATACAAAATCGTCAATATAGAGACAATTTAATTATTCTGATACAATTTACCGAGTTTTGTCAAGTTCGAAATTATGAACTTTCAGAAGTAACTCCCTTACACGAAATAGTAAATATATTAAAAGATTGGGCTTACAATATGAAAAACAAAAACGCAGGAGATTATAAAGAATATACAGTGAAAACAATCTGGAATTCAACTGCGAAGATGATTCAAGAAAAATACTTCAGTGAGTATAATATTAAACTTGATCTTTTTGCCGGCATAATTTTTAAAAAAGCCCGCGATGCGAAAAATTGTAAACAAAAGGAATTAGAAACTCTTTTCGAGAAAAGAAAAGTAAGTTCTGTGGCAGTAGACAAGAAAGATATAATCAAAATGGCAAAATTGTGGAATATAGATGAACCAGAGGGATTACAAAAAATATTCCTTCATGTAGCATCATATGAATCAGCTTGGAGAGTAGGAGAAGCTGTAAAATGTAAAATATGCCAGAAATATCAAGAAGGAACTCCAGCAGGAAGAATTGAACATAATTTTATATTTTCAAAGACGCACAAGGTGAGTCGAAAAAATTAACGGACAGCAAATGGATGACAAAAATTATATAGATGAAAGTATTGGTCCGGTTAAATTGTTAAAATTACTCTTAGAAAAAACAAAAGAAAATATAATATCTGAACGACTTTTTTAACTCCAAATCCCTTTTGAAGCAAGACAAATTCTAAAAATTGGTATAAAAATGCTCCAATAGGAATAAATATGATATCTACGTGGACAAAAAATTCTGCATCTTAAATTGGACTGGATCTCACCAATATTAAAATTACCAATCATTCAAACCGTGCTAGTACTGTTTCTCAGTTAGCCAAAGCAGGAGTAAGTAACCAACAATTAATAAAGATAACTGGACGCTCTTCATCATCATCAATTAAACCTTATTTTCAAATTGACCCTGAACATCACGAGAATCTTGTCAGTAATTTACACAAATCAGATGAAAAAGATCAAAACAACTATTCAACATCTGTAGAAATCAACGAAGAAAATAATATTGAAATTAGTACACCGAACCAAACAATTTATAATAATTGTAAATTTAATAACTGTTCTCTTGCTTTCAAATAAAGATTATTGTTTTTGTTTATTCATATTGTTAATTTATCTTGGCAAAAAACACTCGAGTTTTCTTTCACGGATAAATTTCTTTTTAACTCAAAATTTTGCTCGAAAAACTTACATTAAGACGAAATGCATAACAAAATTTTTTCATGCAAGTTTTTCTCGTCAAATTACTAATTGGAAAAATAATTTCGTCCCAAAGAGAAATTTATCCGATATAAAAAAGATCTTGTGTTTTTACTTATGATTAAGGCGCTGCAAACATATAAATTCAATATTTAAAAGTCAATATAAGGTACGTGTTTACTTTAGCATTTCTTAGTATGAAAATTATAACAAAAGCATGATAAATAAAAAAACATTCTGCTATTTTATTTACTCTCTTTATTTCAATCAATTAAGTGAATGAAATAAAAGCCAAATAATCTTGTTCTTTTCTGTTTTAACACGTACTCATATTTGCATATCTTTTAAAATTCTAAATTTACGTGATTTTTCTTCTTAACAAGAAAAGCCTCATTTTAGAAAGAGAAAGTCTCTTAATGGAGCAACTGCCAATAATTCTCAAGAAGAAAGTTAATTTATATATATATATATATATATATATATATATATATATATATATATATATTAATATATACCAAAAGAGATAATAATCAAATAATATAAAAGTATAATAGTCTAATAATAAATACCAGACCTAGAAAATTTAAAGTATTAATATCAATCAAAGCAGATGTCAAAGATGACAGTTGTCACAAGTGATACTTTGTAATTTTTTTTTATTAAAAAAATAAAAGGATATTATTACCAAAGGCTAATCTTAGTACAAAATTTATGATAGGTTCTTTAATTGTTATACCGGCTAACTCAATTTGGAAGTGCTGAGTAAAAAGTAAATGCGAGTTCGGTATCTGATAGAGAATAAAACAAGTGGATAAATATTAGATATCACCCGTTTAATTTGATATGAATTTTATATGAAAGGATAATTACAATGACATAAATTATTAAAAACAAAATCTTTATAACATGTGTGACAAATTCAAGTTGAAAAGAACTGTATTTTTCCACTTAAAACATTATATAAATTTAAAAACTAATATTATAAGTATTAATATAAAATATTAACGTTATCTTTTTGAATGGAAGTAGTTGAAGTTTCAAATGTTTTTTTAAAAGAAATAAATCAATGAGTACTCAAATGGGTTGATGCGGAGAATTCTGGATGTTCTTTGGAAGTTGGTCTTCGGTATACAGGTTATCGGCACAAGTAGGATAGGTGAACTGGGATCGTTCCAGGTGGGTTTAGCGTTCCTTCAGATAAAGTAATTCGTTAACAATGGCTTCGGCAGGTCTGTGGTCAGATAATTTTCCTAAAATAATGTATGTAAGTTTAAAAACTTATGTAACATGCTTCAGTGAGAATAAGCTAGTTCGTTTTCTATTTATCTCTTGATTTCAGGAACACAGTTTTATAAATTTTTTAAAAAAAACGACGTGTCCTGCCAAAAATATCAATAATTCCTCTTTTTTTTCAAACTCCAGGCACCTTAAATTCAATGTTGTTTATCTATCCATTTTGTCTTGACAACCCTCTCCTCAGAATATAATACATCACTACACCCTAACGTTTAACATTACAAATAAATTATGATCATAATAGATGACATATAAATCCAATCAATCAAGTTAAATATCTTCGGTGAGAATAAAAAGTAAAAGAAAATGACTGAAGTTAATGATTACAAGAAATTAAATTAAGGAGTGTTACAAATATGATAAATTAAACACGTGGTATTAACTTAATTGATATGGCATGTGAAAAATGCAGTTCTATGAAAATCTTATTCTATAATAACAATTTAAAATATAACACTATATTTTTGTTCCAAACCTTCCATATACATGGTTAGCCCTATTACAATATATAAAGCGTTCAAATAAATTTTACCTCTAGTAGTCCATGACAATAAAAATGTTTGTCGTAACTTGTACTATTTACATTTGCATCAGTTGTCAATTTGACAGACTATTATTCTGATGTATACTTAGTTGGAGCTTTTTGAAATTGCTTTGTAATTTAAAATTGATTTAAAATGGTTTTCACTGTTCAACACAAATCATTCATGGTTGAATCTTATTTTTGGAACGGACGTAATATTAACGGACAATGGCACTATTTTCTTGAAGAATGCTTAAAGGAATTTAGAAATATGTTTCCAAACTTCGTCTTTGATTTTGATAGTTTTTGGTACACAGTTAAATATTGCACTAAGGTTTTCAGAGAAACAGAGAGTGTTATACGGAAAGAAGACAGTGGCCGTCCGAAAAAATGTACGGAAGAGCTAGTTGACGATGTAACGCAAATTATGAATGATACACCAGGAACATCCATACGAGTATTCTCTCCACGAGTGGGTGTTTCAATTGGCACTTGTCATACAATTTTGAAAAAAGACTTACATTTATTTCCATATCGCATGGCCTATTATCAAGAAATCAAAGAAATTGACTATCCTAGAAGAACAACATTTTGTCAGTGGTTCTTAAATAATTTTGATAATGACATTATTGACAAAATTTTTCTCAGATGAATCATGGTTTTATTTGAATGGATATGTTAACTCACAAAATATAAGGATGTGGAATACTAAGAAACCGCATGACTGTTATGTTGTTCATCCACAGAAAATTGGTGTATGGTGTGCGATTAGTCGAAGGAAAATCATTGGCCGTATTTTCTTTAAAGGAGAAAGGTATCGACAAGAAATTATTATGACATTTATTGAACAGCTTAATGAAGAAGAAATAAATCAGGGTTACTTTCAACAATACGGAGCTAGAGTGCACACAGCTTGTGAAACAATTAATATGGTAAGTTTAAACATCGAACATGAATTTCCAACAAGATCTTGTGATGTTAACCCCTGTGATTTTTTTCTGTGGTCTTTTTAAAGAACTCAATTTTTTGGGTACAGATACCTGATCTTGCAGACCTTCAGATCAGAATTGCTGAAATAATTAACGAAATCGACGATATGCTACTACAAAACGTTTTCTCCTTCATTAGAAGAAGATGTTAGAAATGTCTCGAACAAGGTGGTGGCCACTTTCAACAATTTTTATAAAATGTTACTTGTTTGTTGCAAATAAACGTATCTCATTTAGTTAAATATTTTAATTTTATTATTTTGACATTTATCATGTCATTCAAATAGTTCATAACCAACAAAATTCATATTAAGAACTTAAGTAAAAAGCTAAGATATACGTATAATTTCCATGGGCAACTTCGTGGTAAAATTTAGTTGAACGCTCGTTATATATATATATATATATATATATATAAGGTAAACTTAATTAAGTCGGCGATTAAAGGTCTGGTTATTACTTCAAAGTGTATATATTTAAAATAATCCTACATGTTTCGGCAATGATGCCTTTGTCAAGGATATAAAAAATATAAATATTTATATTTTTTATATCCTTGACAAAGGCATCATTGCCGAAACATGTAGGATTATTATGATGTAGTTAATAAATGAATATAAATAAATTTCGGGGTGTTATTTAAATTTATATATCTCTGTCATCAGCTGTTCAATGAAGTTACTCTTAATGTTATACACAGATTTCGTGGAGAGCAATGAGAATCTTTAAAAATTATCTTAATATATGTATCCCAGGTTTAAAGTCGGTAGACATACAAATATAGTGGCAATAGTGACTTAAAAAGATTATTATAAATGTTGACTTCAATCTGCATGACTAAAGAAGTAACACAATTATATTTTATAGTAAAAAAATATTTATGTAATTATAGAAATCTATATCATTATAGATAGCTATTCGGTTACAGCTGCTTGTTGATGAGATATAAAACTTAAAATGGATAAACAATTCAGGTAAGTTTATTTTGGTGTTTTTACGTAACTATTTATAGAAATTTAAAGTGTTTAAATGATTTTTATATAACTAATTCAATTAATGCTTTAATTAATATGTAACCTTCTATTATTTGAGATAATGTAAAAATAATCGTTAAATTACAAGAGACCTGTGGTTTAGGTGTTTTCTAGACGGGAGGAGGGTCGCAACAGCCTTGGAAGCCTTGGAAGGTTATCTTCCAACTTGGTTATGTAGTATGAGGAAAGCCAAGGTTTCAAATTATATTTAATATTTATAGCACTTTAGATAAGTTTTCCAGGTAAGTTTCGATTTGTTTCGTTGTAAATTTTCGGTTATTCTTAAAAGCGTCTCATGATAATGATGCTAAGCTCGTTAAATTGTCAAATTGTACTTCTGTCTTGTGTTTTAACGTTCAAATGGTTAAAATAATTACTATGCACTTTTATTAATAACAATTATCTTGATCTTGCTGTTTTTTATTCGATTTTATTAAAAATATTCGGAGCAGGTAAAATTTTAGGTGCGGACTATATCAAAATTTGGAAAAAGACGCTATTTGTCCTTTGTTTTATTTCAAAGCCTTTAAATGTGCAAATTACCTTAACTTTTATCTTACATTTATCTTATCATACATTGGCTGCGTGTACTTCGCATTGACCATTTCGCGCGCTTTTGCTGTTTAAATGGTGAGTGTGTCTATACTAATGTCTATAGATTTTTGAATATTAATAAATTAAATACCTTTATACGTGTAAATTAATTAAATGAATGATACAATGATGAAAAGCAAATTTTTGATTAAATATAATTATATGTAAAGTACAAAAATTATCGGGATATTAATTTATTTAATATTAGACATTAATTTTCACATGCATACGTCTATATACAGTTATGTTCCTATTTACATTTCCCATTTTGTTTAACTAATTTCTACTTTTCTCATTCCTAGGAACCTTCTGTACATGAGCGTCCCGAACTATAACAATATACATACATATATATATATATATATATATAGTATTTTCGTGACCTTGGTATGATAAGGTAAACTTAATTAGTCGGCGATTAAAGGTCTGGTTATTACTTATATACACTTTGAAGTAATAACCAGACCTTTAATCGCCGACTAATTAAGTTTACCTTATATATATATATATATATATATATATATATTGTGTTGTTCACCATCTTATTTTGTACGTATTCTATTGAACCACCGAACCTACATTTTAAGTGTATTATTTTCTATGCACAACAAAAAGAGTCTCATTGTTCTTATAAGCCGGACATTTAACACAAATTTAAGCCCACCAGAAAATATACAATAAGAAGTTATTCACCTGTAAAGCTGTTGAGGTTAAGTATACTTCGTTATTAAACGAATCCTAATCCTGTTCTGCAAGTCTTTTTGGTTTTCAAATGGCCTATCTGAATACACATCTGAATATCTTCCTATTAATTTTGTTTGAAATTTTTGGTTTAAATACTGCACGACTCGACGAAAACTATGTGCAGGCGCAGCATCCAGCATAAACCACAAAGAGCGTCTTATTTGTAAAGGCAAGTTGTCAAATGCATCTTCTAATTCAGCAGTCAGAAATGCTAAATACCTTTCAGCATTTAGAGTTTGCTGAAAAAAAACGGTCCGACCACACCTCTCTCCAAAATTCCGCATCAAACATTTATCTTTCGTGAATATCGGTTTTTACACTCCATTTGGAAATATGTATTCTCTTGAGACCATCAACTACAGACTACACCATTTGTGGTGAATGTCGCTTCATCGGTAAATAGAAATTTTTTGGAAAATGTTTTGTCCGTTTCTATTTCACCTTGTATCATGAAGAGAAACTCTAAACGCTTGTCTCGTTCTTGCAACGTTTGGACATATCTTGGTATAAATGGAGGAAACATGTATGTTTTTAATATTTGATGTGCTGATGATTTATGTAATCCTAAATTAGTTGCACATTTTCTCACAGATAATTTAGGACTCTCAATTACACTTTGTAAAACATTTAAAGAATTATCTAAATTTCTTACTGGTCTGTTATGTTCCTTTTTAAAATTAAATTCCAAAGAGCTTGTTTTTTTAAATTGTCGCAAAATTCGGTATACCGTAGACCAACTAACATTTTCATTGAGATGCCTTTTTGTATTTTCAAGTTATTAAAGAATATTTTCATTATTTAAAGCTATATTTCATTTGTTTTAACGGGTAAATGGGTTTTAAGTAAAGCAAAAACTTTTATAAAGAATAAAATTTCCTGAGAAATAGAGCATAAAAAAGTTTTCCCTTTGTTGCATACTTTGCTGGACACGTTGTATATATATTTAGTGTTAATAAGAATTAAAATTTTTTTCTTATTTATTTTATTGGCCGTGTGCATAAGATTAAAATAATAAGCTTTTTTTTGGTTTAGCGACCTTTATTGAATTTCAATTTATTTAACTAACGACGTTTCGACTTTTTTGTATATAATTAAGTCTTTTTCAAGTGATTAGAACCAAAAAAAAATTACAACGAAAGGTATGAATTATATTTACATTATATGAATGAATTAAAATTAAAATAATGATTAGAGTAAAGAAAATTAAAATTTAACATTTAAAATTTAAAATTTAAAGGATACAAACTCACCAATTTATTTCGTGTTAAAGCACATGCCCAGTGCAATATGCATGGTCGGAAACATGGCGACCCTTCACTACAGGGTCCGACCGCGTATCTCGGAATCTTAAGTGTAACTAAATGTCTTGTTTTAGAAACGAAACAATAAAAAAATTTCATTTCTAAAACAAGACATTTAGACAATTTAGACAATTTTAAATTTTATATGTTAAATTTTAATTTTCTTTACTCTAATCATTATTTTAATTTTAATTCATTCATATAATGTAAATATAATTCTTACCTTTCGTTGTAATTTTTTTTTAGTTCTAATCACTTGAAAAAGACTTAATTATATACAAAAAAGTCGAAACGTCGTTAGTTAAATAAATTGAAATTCAATAAAGGTCGCTAAACCAAAAAAAAGCTTATTATTTTAATATATATATATATATATATATATATATATATATAAATATAATATTTTCGTGACCTTGGTATGATATGGTTAATTAAATCAGTTGGCGATTAAAGGTCTGTTTTACTTCAAAGTACATATATTTAAAAAAACCCTACATGTTTCGGCAATGATGCCTTTATCAAGGATATAAAAAATATAAATAAATTTAATAAATTTATATTTTTTATATCCTTGATAAAGGCATCATTGCCGAAACATGTAGGGTTTTTTTAAATATATGTACTTTGAAGTAAAACAGACCTTTAATCGCCAACTGATTTAATTTACTATATATATATATATATATATATATATATATATATATATATATATATAAATATATATATATATATATAATTAGTCAATTAGAGTCTCTTTATTTTATACCTTATATTTCGCTCTGTAGATTTAGAGCTTCATCAGAGGTCAAAAAGCGGACTAGTTGTTGTGAGAGATATATACATTTTCAAAAAAACACAAACCGGTAGAGAACAAGAAATCCACGTAATACAAACAAAACGTCATATTAATTAAAAATTGTGTCTTTAAAAGCTTTAAAAGCTTATTGTTATTACATATTAAAAACCATTTAAAAAATTCTTTTTTCAGCAAACACATTAAAAAAAGGAAACACGCAGCAAAGAAACTACTTGTCCTGATGTAAATTACATTTTAACAACTTAAGTGTTGACACGGTAGTCTTTAATATGTAATAACAATAAGCTTTTAAAGCTTTTAAAGACACAATTTTTAATTAATATGACGTTTTGTTTGTATTACGTGGATTTCTTGTTCTCTACCGGTTTGTGTTTTTTTGAAAATGTATATATCTCTCACAACAACTAGTCCGCTTTTTTTTTGACCTCTGATGAAGCTCTAAATCTACAGAGCGAAATATAAGGTATAAAATAAAGGACTCTAATTGACTAATTAAAGGTTTTTATTGCCGGATTCCCCAACAATTTTTATATATATATATATATATATAAAGATAATTATTTCGTGACCTTTGTATGATATGGTAAATTCAATTTATTGGCGATTTAAGGTCTGGTTTTACTTCAAAATGTATATATTTAAAACAATCCTACATGTTTCGGCATGTTTTATATTCCTTGAAAAAGGCATCATTTGCCGAAACATGTAGGATTGTTTTAAATATATACATTTTGAAGTAAAACGAGACCTTAAATCGCCAAAAAATTGAATTTACTATATATATATATATTTCGATTCATGCCAATTAATGTCATACAAAAAGAATGTAGCAACGAGAATAATTAATAGAGCGATTAAACTAACAAACCCAGACTTCAGACCAGAAATTTTATCACAAACAAAAGATTCTTTATAAAAAATAATTATCTCCCTCCATTCATTAACAAAATCATAAAACAAAAATTATATCAACACTACAACACAAGTAAAATAATTACCACAGAAACCAAGGAAAACAACCATCAACCTACTTATAAATATGTCCCAATACCATATATAAACAACTTGTCAGAATAAATAAACAAAATCTTAATACCATATAACATAAAAGTGGCTCACAAAAACTCCAATAATCTCAACAACCTACACTCAAAATTAAAAGACAAAATACCTACAATAAACAAAGCACACGTTATTTATGAAATTCCATGCAACGATTGCGAAGGCGTATACATCGACCAAACAACACAATATCTACAAGAACGTTTAAATGGACACAAATTTTCAAACAATAGTGCACCTTGGAATTTACTGCAAGTGAGAATTAATGAATATTAAATCACATTCTTACATGTAAATGTCGACTTATTTAATGCGTTCGAAATTACAATCCGACAAACTAAGTTTGTACTAGTATGCAGAACACACCCTTTCGCGACAACGAACTTCCTGGTGATTAGGTTAATTAAGAATTAAGAAATACTGAAAAAACAAGTCTATCAACGGGAGGAAACGCACAGACGACGTTTCGTTCTAGTTGGAACTTTTCAATGTACGGTATTCCCTCGATGACGGACATTGCTTTTTCATTTCTATACTTTCTGTATATATAGTTAACATTTGGAATTTACTGCAAGTGAGAATTAATGAATATTAAATCACATTCTTACATGTAAATGTCGACTTATTTAATGCGTTCGAAATTACAATCCGACAAACTAAGTTTGTACTAGTATGCAGAACACACCCTTTCGCGACAACGAACTTCCTGGTGATTAGGTTAATTAAGAATTAAGAAATACTGAAAAAACAAGTCTATCAAACCTTGCAATAATTACATCTGAAAAACACAACAAACCAAGAAACATGTAGCAATAATATAAATGAAAGAACAGATTTAAATAACTTGTCAGAAAAATACCTACCCATTATATAAACGCCCCCCATATAATGACAATATAAACAGAGATATTCCACATTCACTCGTCAAAATAAACACATATCCGAAAACGGTCTCCTGCGAATGCAATGGTTTAGTTTTAGCTAGAAATTCGTTACAAATGTAACAAACACATTACAATATATTAACACCATAAAAATTTAATGTAAGTAGATTGATTATAATATCCTTTTCTTACCATTTTTAACATTTAAATAAATTTTTAGTTTTGAAAAAGGTACTATGTATAGTACTGAAACGTTAAATTATATATTGTTTTAATTACCCGGCCGCTACTCCCAAAAAATATTACTTTTATCTCGAATATATATATATATATATAGAATGTTGTGGGGCAGAAATACACCATAATTCCAGCTAATTGCAAAGGGAAAGACAGAAATAACATACAATAGAACGGTTTAAATTGGCGAACATAATTTGTAAAATTAGTATCGAAATGTAAATAAATTAATATTACGATAACTTTGTATATTTCAAATCAATTTATATTTAATTCAAAATTTACCTTCTTATATTTTATTTAAATTGTCATTTTCATAATTTAAATCATTAGCGCGAAATTACAGATAGCTAATTTATCTACATTAAAAATTTATATCGATACTAGTTAGGCACGCCCACTTTTAAAATGTAAACAACCCGCGAAAAGGTTATTTTCGTTCCATTCACAAAACATAACCCTACATTCAGAAACCCATAACCATTATTTATATTCAAAATATTATCATATGTAATTTAAAGTAAAATTCGAGGCTATTTCAAAAATGCATAATAGGCTTTGGATAAAATCATTGCTAGAAGAGAGTCGGTTGAAAAATTTATTACAAGTGACAGAAAAAGTGCTACTCCAAAGTTTAATAGTTATTTACGAACCAAGTGCGTGAAATCATATTTCGCGAATGAGTGACCAGTTTAAAGCGCGAGCCGCAGGCGAGCGCTTTATGGACACGAATTCGCGAAATGTTTCACGCACGAAGTTTGTACAATATTTTTTGTACGAGAACTATAAACAATAATAATATTTATATAAAATATAAGTATAATTTCAAAATTTTTATATTTATAAGTATTTTTAACAATATTACTAATATCAGTCAGGATGGCCGAGCGGTCTAAGCCGCCAGACTCAAGGTTTACCTTGCCCGTTATACGGGTTCTCGAGCGTTCTGGTCATCTCTGAGGGCGTGGGTTCGAATCCCACTTCTGACAATTTTTTTTTAGTTTTCTATAAATTTAAAAAATAATATTTGTTGCTGTTCTGACATTGAATTACATACCTTCCAAATATAACAATTTCTATTTCATTTCCTTTTATTTTCATAGAAAAACAACGAACTGGGTAACATATTATTAAGGTTAGGGATTTATGATTTTAAAATGTCACTAAATTAATCAAGTTCCAGGAAGTACCAACTTTACTTTTACGCACTCGTGTTTAAAGTGACTTTTTACGCACGCAAATCGAATCGTGAAATGACAGGTTTTGATAAGCGAGTACAAAAAATTAATTAAAAACGAAAATACCTGAACTAAAATTTTAAAAGTGCCTGAAAAAGTATCACATTAATTTGGGGCTACTTTTAAACGATCTTTGAAGGCGATACCACCGAAGAGCGGCCAGAAAACGATCATATCATCTTTTTGATCGGAACACCGGCCAGAGAATTACACTCGCCGTCGAAGCACGCTCAAACCCGGTCACGCTGAATTGAAAACGCCGCACTTGGAACACACCACCATTCACTGAACTACGCCAACATCTTCCAAGATTCCAGCCTTATAAATACAACAAAAAACAGGTTTTATTAATTCAAATTATTCTTTTTCTTATTAATAACACTTTACTATTAAAATAAATTTTTAAAACTAAATATAAAACTCATAATTTTACTTTGAAAATTACATATTAATGTCACTTATATTTGTGGAAGAACTTTTAGTATATAAGATTGTAGTACTTAACGAGATCTGTTTGTTAATTAATCTATTTCATAACTCACATGAAAATACCATAACTTTCATAACATAACCTTTTATAAATCACACGTGCTCGTGATTGTAATTTCATAATTTGTCGATAAGCACGTTATATGTCATTGTTTACAGATACTTCATTTTAATAAACTTTTGTATATTTCTTTAAACCACTCTTTTATTTATCTGTGCTTAGCTGGAGAGAACTAAGTTATTTTATTATACTATTTTACCACCATACACCAAGGGAAGAACAGACCGACTAGGAGCCTGTAAGGGTCAAATTCGCAAATACATTACATGCTTTCCGACATCTAGCCGTAGCCGGAGATAATACATGATAGTGACGGATGATCTAACATTGTAAATTGATTATAAAGGCGCCCAATTTCAAGTATTATTCATATACAATTCAATCAACATTATTTTATTTCAAATAAAATTATTAATTATCATTTATTACTTATTATAATATATAGATCATTCAGCATCTTATCATTATATATATATATATATATATATATATATATATATATATATATATTGTTGTGGTTCAACCAGCACACTTATTCCAGCACTACAATAAGAAATGCAGATTACAACATGTAATAAACCCCTGTATAAATATTGAATTGGTGGACGTAATTTGTGAAATTAGTTTCGAGATGTATATAAATTAATACGACGATAACTTTAAAATTGATAATTAACTTATTTTGATTTTTAAACTTACTTTTTATATTTATATTTTTCCATTTCAAATTCAAATCATAGGCGTAAAATTACAGGTATTTAATTTATCCACATCAAGATTTATATCGAAGCGAGTTAACCACGCCCACTAATTTAAAATTGTCTCGAACCCCGCGAATGCGATTTTTACGGTGCATTTTCAAACTAATCTAACATTGAAAACCACATTATAAACTTTTGTAAATTATTTAATTAATTTTTCTATTATGTTAAAATTAAAACATTATGAAAATTCATATTATATAAGATGCAAATAAAGAATAAACTTAGAGGCTTTTGCCGATATTTAATACAGGCTATGGAAAACAAAAGCCGAAGAAAGCGTCTGATACTAAAATTTTACAACGAATGGCCGCATTTTCTCTATCACAAAAAGTTTAATTAAAATTACTATTTAAAAATCAAGTATATCCTACGAAATCAGTATACATTTAATACCTTGAAATCAGGCCGAACTTTTGAGAGAATAATTGGACCAGCATCACGTCGAATATAATAAATATCGAACGAAGCATCTTTTCGGAACTGGAACTAAATCGTACCGATAACTCCAGCATTGGACCGCTACCGACGCAGGGACTTCAATAGGAGCAGACGAACTCTGATCTATTCCTACAATTGCGAGCCCAGAAGATATACCAGAGCCTAGACACAGGAAAAAACCAGGTTCCTTCCCAGTTATTTCCATAAAACCTAAAACATCATTTAAAAGTTAATATTAAATTTATATAACAACACAATATCAAACATTGTTTGCATCAAAATATAATCCATGAATTTCTACATTTCTAAACATCTATTTAAATATATATAATCATTCATTCATTCATAATCTTTTATAAAACTTATATATAACTTACCTTTTGTGTGTCTAATTTTAAGTAACCTTTAATGTTTATTTGCACTGTTGTATCATTCATAACCTAAACGATAGTTAGTAACACATGTGCACAATTGCATAATTCCGTTTTTTACCGTATAGTTCAGATACTACTAGTATATGTACAGTTTCCTTATTCGCACGTAATAATTGTTACAGTTATCTGTTTTTATTCTAATAAATTTTATTACTTTGATTTAGATTCGATCTTTTATTTGAATTGTTTGAATGTTGAGTTTGTGTTTAATTAATATACCATTTACATTGCACTTACGGGATATACAAACAACCGACTTTGAGCCCCGAGATATAAATAAAAACATAAGTACTCAAGCTCTACCGCTACTAGTGGGTTATTTAACAAATAGCGTTGGATCTACTAAGTACGTTAAAACTTGGCGCCCAATTTTCAAATTCAAATCTTCTAAGTTTAACTTATATTCTTCATTTAATAGTTTTAACGCTCACATTATTCTTAGCTAGTTCTAACAGCGTGTATACACGGTACCTCTTCAATATATATATATAAGATAAACTTAATAAGTCGGCGATTAAAGGTCTGGTTTACTTCAAAGTATATATATTTAAAACAACCCTACATGTTTCGGCAATGATGCCTTTGTCAAGGGAATAAAAAATATAAATTCCCTTGACAAAGGCATCATTGCCGAAACATGTAGGATTGTTTTAAATATATATACTTTGAAGTAAACCAGACCTTTAATCGCCGACTTATTAAGTTTACCTTATCATACCAAGGTCACGAAAATATTATATATATATATATATATATATCATTAGACCAGGAGTCTTTGCCGTTAGAACATGTATGGAAAGGATAATCGTTTTTTTGGGGAATCCAGCAAAATTAAACTCTATTACTTAAGTCAGTTTTTTATTTTTTTAAACCAATATTTTGCATCAAATTTGTATCCTTCCTCAGGGGATCACTTTAAAAGTAGATGGACATAAATTAAGTACTTATGAACAAAAGAAAATCGTTAAAACTTACAAATGTGAACTTGTTTTTTTTTTGGAGAAATTACTCGTCTTACTATTCATATGTTTGCAATATTCTAAATTAATACAACCAATATCAACGGACGTACACATAGTTATTTCGAAATTACATTTTAAAAGCAGGACAAACACATGTAAAAGAAAGCCACATGTGCAATATTGACGAACAAAAGAAGTAATCGCACAAACACATGTTCTTGTCACAAAGTTAATACATATAATGTTAGAAGATGATAGTGTAAAAGATCCGGTAAAGTTTTTTTTTTGGATTCCAGGTGTGTAACATCGAATTGGAAAAATTGCTATTCATAACCAAGGTCACAAATTTTATACACTGGTGTGCGAAAATCAAGGTGGCTATTTTTTAGAATGTGTCGTCTCACAGAATTTTACATTAGAAATGAAAAAACGTGTTATATAATTATTAAATGAGCAAAAACTGAGAAGGACCAATGTGTTAAACGGAAATAGATAAGTTATTTTGTGTGGTTTGTTGTTTAGAATTTATGTTTATTGAGATGGTTAGCAAGTAAGTATATATTGCACTTAGGTTGTTCGTATCAGATCTGAAATTCATCGAATTAGCGTTGTTATTGATCTCTACCATTTCCAAAAACTCTCTACACTTTAAGTTGTAAAGTAAGTAAGTTGTGAAGGACTTTAACATTATTAAAATTAGGTGTGTGATCATTGTTAATCATATATGAAGATAAGGCGCATCTGCTCTTACCAGTCCGAGTGTCACTCTTGTGCGTGGCGAGTCTAGTTTTTAGCCAAGTGGAGGTATGACCTATGTACACCTGACTGCATCCATTGCAAGGAATGCAATACACAACGTTGGATTGGAAGGGCAAAGGCGTCAAGTGTTTAGTTTTACTAAAAAAATTTCGTACTGGGTTGTAATTGTAAAAACCTAATCTAATTTCCTCTGTGGAGAGCACACGAGAGAGCCGTTCTGATACACCAACAATGTAGGGAAGTCTGTAATATTTGAATGTTTTGGGTTGTTCAGCAATGGTATTGTTCGGAATTTGATTGTAGGAAGAAGGTGTGGTGAAAATTATTTTGTTAATCAAACTGCGTGGATAACCGTTATTTGAGAAAATCCTACCCAATATGTTAAGATTTCGTTGTTTGAAAGAAGGGTGGCTTATCCTGGAAGCCCTATGTTTCATGCCTAAGATGAGATTTATTTTCTGGCTATTCGAGTGATTAGAGTGGTAATTTTACATACTATCTGAATTACTGGGTTTTCTATACCAGTCAATCATTAAGTGGTTGTTGTTTCTGATTACCTTCGTGTCTAGGAAAGGCACACCTCCCTCATTTTCGTGTTCGATAGTGAATAGAATGTTAGGGTGGAATGAGTTAAATATTTCCAAAATCTCATCTTTTGCTAGAGTAAGTAGTGCGCAAATTAAGTCATCCACATATTTATATATGAATGCAAATTCAAATGGTAATACTTTAAGTATGTTATCTAAACAAAAATCCATTACTAAGTTAGCAAGGATCCGGCTGAGTGGTGAACCCATGGGTAAACCGGATATCTGAGTGTATGATTTATTATTAAAAGTAAAATAACTATTATTAAAGATGAAGTTTAATAATGTAAAAAAGGAGTCATAAGTTAAATCCGTCAACTCTGATATTTCACTCCATCTGTTTTTTAGTACATGTAAGACCAAACTAGTTGGTATATTTGTGAACAAAGATATCACGTCCAATAATATTATTTGAAAGTCATTTGGTAATTGAAAATCTTGATATTTGTCAGCGAAAGTAAAAGAATCATTGATATCATATGGACTGCTATTCTTAAAGCATTGTGAGAGGATATCAGCAACATGTCTAGATATGTTGTAACAAGGGGAGCCCGTGTAAGATACAATGGACCTATATGGGACTTTATGTATTTTAGGTAAAGTATACAGTTTTGGACTGATGGAATTGAATATTGTGAGCCTGTTGTAGAGTTGTTCATCTAGTTCTTTGCTGTTCTTTAGATTGCGTAGCAGTTTGTTCAATCTTTGTTGTACTCCACACGTGGGGTCAGAGTTCATGGTTTTGTAAGTGGAGGTGTCTGATAATATATCCTCCATTTTATTTATATATTCTGTTTCATGAACAGCTACTGTTACTCAACCTTTGTCAGCTCTAAGGATCAGGATGTCCGGGCTGTTTTTAAGAAAAGATCGACATTTGTTGCTGATCTCTCCCCAAAATGCATATTTATTTTCACAACTCTACAACAGGCTCACAATATTCAATTAGTACGTTACATTTTTTAAATACTCTGTATATTTAAAAAAACACTTCAAATGATGGCTCTTCATAATACAAAGGTATTTTTAATAATATAAAATATTATTAAAAATCTGGTGTGAAGAACACAAATACAGGTTCACTATTAATATTTTTTGTGAACGTGTCCGAATATATCCTATCCCCAGAGACGTAGATATGTATTTCACCTTTCTACAGGCTCATCGGTACGCCCCTGCTGGAGAAAGGATATTCCCAGACACATTCACAAGAAAGAACCACATCGCCCTATCACCGTAATTATCCAGACCGGGCGCAGAAGTAAATTCGGCGCTGCCTGTTGTCAGACAGCCGAAGTACCTCGCCCCGTCCACATAACCAATGTGAAGTAACGACGCCCTTCAAAAGGTGGCACAGCAAATCTCTCTAGAAAACTGCATTTTGTTTGTGTCTTCACTCATACTACGGCTAACCGCATGTGTAATGTATCAGAATAATTGAAACATACATGAGTAGGTAAACCCCACCAGTTTTGTATAATACAAAGGTATTTTTAATAATATAAAATATTATTAAAGAATTATTTCCCAGTATAAGTAAGAGTTTTATATTTATTATTCATATCACGACTGTCTGTAATACTAATTTAATAGCTTTAGCTACTTTATAACTTTATATAAAGAATCAGTTGTAACTACATATTTAACAACTGATTTTTTATTTTATTGTGGCTTTCCCGTTTTTATGCTTGTACTCGGTAAACTTTGGTCCCTTTGTGCAATGAATATAAAGTGCCTATTATTGAACCATCCTTCCAAGTATAATTATTTTTTTATTATAATAATTCATTTAAGTTTAAATTTGTTAACATAATTTAGGTTTAGTTTGCAATACAACTCCATTCGAGGAAGACACTCTATGTCGAATCATTGTAATGGGATGTTACCTCAATAAAGTGGTAATTAACTAATATTGATTTTTCATTTTTAATAATTGAATCGATTCTGCCTTTACTTGATGTAAATCCATATCAAATGATAAAAACACACAACGTTGTATTAGATTTACACTTTATTTAATAATATTTAACAATGATTATATAACAGCTGTTTCACCGTACAACGGTTTCTTCAGATATAACAAGCGGTACTATAAAACATTTTACTTAAACGTAAATATTTTTTATTTTATGACTTAATGGTATTCTCAGATATTGGAAACCGAAATATTTTTACCCGCCTCTTTTAGTATAAGGGATACATTAGATAATATAAATTATATTATAAGTGACACATATCTAACAAAATATTTCAATCAAAAATAGGAAATAAATTCAACAGAGGGGAGGAATTAAGCTCTGTTTTGTCATTTAATAATTTATTTGAAAATTTTTGTTTATTAATTTGCATTGCTTCTAATAAATCGAGTTTCTTACTTTTCTTTTCTTCGTGTAGGATCTTGAAATTATTATTAAAACTATGGCTTTCTTCAATTAAATGGTTGGAGTATGCTGAATCTGTTTTCCCATTTCTAAACGAATAATAATGTTCGTATATGCGCTTTTTGAACGTTCTACCTGTTTGCCCGATATATGTTTTAGTACATGTGCCACAAGTTAGTTTATACACACCTGACTTATTATGATGTGCTGTTTTACTTTTATTGCTTTTGATGTAGGATATATATTTTGTGTGTTTAATAATTATATTTATGAGATTTATGAGATTATTAAACACACAAAATTTAAACCACATTACAGCGTTAAAAATAGCTATGAATTAGTTAATAAGATTAAAGAGGTCAATTTACCGAATAATGCGAAACTAATATCGTTTGATGTACAAAACCTATTTCCTAGTGTTCCTCCTAAAGAAACCAATTTGCTAATTAAGAATATGCTAGAAAATAATAGAACCAACCCCACCATAACAGAGGAAATTTTATTTTTACTTTCAATTTGAGTTGATCAAAATTATTTTGTGTTTAATGATAATATTTACAGTTGTAAAGACGGATTAATAATGGGCAACCCACTTAGCCCGTTATTAGCGGAAATTTTTATAGAGAACCTTGAGACCACTATATTTAATAACAGTGCATTAGTTAAGAACATTTTATTTTGGCATAGGTACGTAGATGATATCTTAATTTGTTATACAGGCACAGATAGACAACTTAATAAACTTGAAGAATTTATTAACTCAATACATAAAAACATTAAGTTCACAATAGAGAAAGAACAGAATAATAGCATTAACTTTTTAGATTTAACGATTAAGAGAAACAATAACCTACTAAAATTCTCGATATACCATAAAGAATCGCACACAGACACAACAATACATAATAAATCAATGCACCCAATTCAACATAAATTAGCAGCATTCTATAGTATGATTCATAGACTATTAAATATACCCATGTCAATAAAAGACTTTAATTCAGAATACAACATTACAAAACAGATTGCAATCAATAATGGTTATGACCCGAATATAATAGATAAAATAATATCCAAAAAACGAGAAACTAAAGCAATACAAGATATATATCCGATTACTAAAGATCATGACAAGAAATTTAAAATTATTACTTACCTAGGCAGACAAAATAAAGCATTGGAAAAATTTTTAAGAAAACAAAATATAAACATTGCATATAAAACCAACAACCATATTAGTAACTAAATCAAAAACAATAAAAGTAAAACAGCACATCATAATAAGTCAGGTGTGTATAAACTAACTTGTGGCACATGTACTAAAACATATATCGGGCAAACAGGTAGAACGTTCAAAAAGCGCATATACGAACATTATTATTCGTTTAGAAATGGGAAAACAGATTCAGCATACTCCAACCATTTAATTGAAGAAAGCCATAGTTTTAATAATAATTTCAAGATCCTACACGAAGAAAAGAAAAGTAAGAAACTCGATTTATTAAAAGCAATGCAAATTAATAAACAAAAATTTTCAAATAAATTATTAAATGACAAAACAGAGCTTAATTCCTCCCCTCTGTTGAATTTATTTCCTATTTTTGATTGAAATATTTTGTTAGATATGTGTCACTTATAATATAATTTATGTTATCTATATGTATCCCTTATACTAAAAGAGGCGGGTAAAAATATTTCGGTTTCCAATTTCTGAGAATACCATTAAGTCATAAAATAAAAAATATTTACGTTTAAGTAAAATGTTTTATAGTACCGCTTGATATATCTGAAGAAACCGTTGTACGGTGAAACAGCTGTTATATAATCATTGTTAAATATTATTAAATAAAGTGTAAATCTAATACAACGTTGTGTGTTTTTATCATTTTCATTTTTTTTTTCATTAATTATTAATTTTCATCAAGTAAAGGCAACTCGATTCAAAACAATCAAGAACCTATGGTATTATTAGATATTACCATTTTGTCTTTACCATTGCTTTTCTCGTTAATGTGAAAGTCATAGTCCGTCTTATTTAGAAAATTAAAAATAACTTGTTCTGACTGTACTATAAGAAACAAATATTTCTATTCAAGTAAGATATTTACAAATATATTGCATGTACATTCTTTATATTTACTACCTAAGATCGAACGTGAAATTTGCGTCCAATATTACTAAGGTTTTAGTACACAACAGCAGTTGGCATATACGTACGGAACCACAAGTGTTATTGATGCGTGGCCCCTTAGTGGCCTATTAACGCCTGTGCCCTTTTACTAGCGACCCCATCAGCGTACGAATGCCTGCAAAACATCTCTCTTACGCTCTCTCTCCCTATTCTCTAAAGTGCCCATTACACGTTAGGCACTCGGAGATATCAAAAGCTGTTTTGTACTTTTATATTACATCGATATTGGGCGAACATACAGGCGCATTCAGACGTATCGAACATGCATACAACATGTACACGTTGCATCGCAATTTACGCCTATATACACCACCATCAACGCCCTCCCGCGACTAATAATTTATTGGATGCGTTATTTCGCTGACTCTGATATAGCGAAATGAATTCGTTTTTGCCGTGTTTACAGTCGAATTCGTTATCATTTTAACTGTGTTAGTTAACGGGTGATTGGAATTTAAACTAATCGGCGATATATTAGAAAATCGCTGCTTGTTCAATAATGACTCGAATGAAGCACTAGTTTTAACGAGCACAGTGAATTGTGCTAGATAAGCTTAAATTTTAATATTTTTTTTCTAATTTTTTCGGTCAAAATTCGCTAAGTTAATACATATAAACGAGTCCCTATATTTTTATTGGTGAAACCTAAATTTTTCTTGAAAATTTATTAATGACTCTACAGGTGCCCAGCAATCGTATGATTTATATTTTTCTTCCAATATATTGGAAGTCAGATAAAAATAACCTATTAACATTTATATAGTAATAAAAATAAGAACAATATCTATTGCATATACCATCTGGAAAAGTTAACGGCGGAGACGTGTCGTTAACTTACCACGCAGCAGTGTCGCAGCGGTGTCGTTAATTTACCACGTTTCCAGGCGCTATACATACATTGCATATGTCGATAATAATATGGTAAAAACAAACAAACACGGACAAACAAAAATAACATTGGCCAACACGATTTTTTCTGACTTCTAAGCGAGACTTGTTTTTTACTAATTCGGGTGTGCTGAATCCGAAGATCTTTCGCGTATCGCGTCAAAATTGAACTGTATACTATACTATGCTCTTTGAAGAATCATTACTGCGGCTAAGTAGTTACTTACATAAGACCTGTTACGATATAAATAATGTATAAAATTTAATAATTCATTTATTTATTTCAATACAATATTAGTCACGAGTAGAGAATACAATCCCGAGATCCCGAATCCCGGTGTCTCGGGATCCTGGCCGGGTTTTGATCCCGTAAATCCCGGGACTGTACTTGGCTAATCTCGGAATTGCCAGTTTGCATTCCATAATCCGTTGCACTTTGACAATTACCTTACCTAGATTATATTAAGGGCACTTATTACATAAAGACAAAAAATCAACCTTAGTTACGCTGTACGATAAAAGAACTACACAGGTACAGCCCAAATAATATGTAACTTTGGAGGGACTTCCCTGCCCGGCATACTTCAATGCAATACTATAAAAGTAATTCCCCAACGAGTCAACAGGGGAATCATCCGATCACCTAATATGATATATCATAATAGTATTGCGAGGGATTCCCCGTCGGGGATTCCCTGTACGAAAGTATAAATACGCTTATTAGGATTTACTTTTTCTATTAATTATTCTACCAGCGACAAGGTTACGCAGGTTACGTCATTTAAATTTAAAAGTGAATTATCTGAAAAAGTTATTTTAAATGGATTGAGACTTTGTTCAACATAAAAAAACAGTGATACGTCTCAGCGTGGAGTTATATTTTAGTTGCGAAAAACGGGAATAGTGCTAAATGTAAGCGATGCCCTGCCATTCTCAAGACTTTGGGTGGATTGACTAAGGGATTACATACATATTTGTCATCAAAACATAAAATTAAGATTTTAGCTGATGTTAATCGTTTAACAGCTTCAACAAGTCAAGCTTCTGAAAATCTGAACACAGCACCGCCGCCAGCTAAACGAAAGTTAGAAGATTATTTTACTAAAAGTGCCGACGAATGATTGCATTAGATGGATTTCCATTCAGTGTATTCATAACTTCAGACGATTTGAGAAAATTGTTCTTAGCGAAATACACGGATTTACCAAAATCAGCCGTCACAATTCGAAAGCGTGTTGTTATGAATTACAGTGAAAAATCAGAAAGCAAGTAACTGCAGAATTAAAACATTTGAAAAGTGCGGATGAAAGATTCAGTCTATCTTTCGACGAGTGGACATCAACGTCCAATAAACGATACATGGCTGTCAACGTTCATTCATATAAAAAAATTTGGAGCTTAGGACTCGTTCCTATTCATGGAAGTATAACGGCTGAAAATTGTCTTCGTATATTGAAAAAGCGTCTAAGTAAATTTGATATTTCCCTGGAAACTGATATCATGGCTACTGTAACCGATGGATGGAACGTTATGGTAAAGGTGGGACAGCTTATTTGCGCTGAACAACAACTGTGTCTCGTACATTTGGCCGTCTGTGATGTGCTTCATAAAATAAAGAATTATTTTCAAGACAGGCAAGACCGCCCTACCTCAGACTCAGATGATACTATAAATGAATCAGCTGTGACTTCTGATTATATGAACGAAAGCGATGATGATGGCAATTTAGAAGACTTAGACTGTCCAGAATCAGGTTTAATCTTAATGTCACAAAATGAACTTGCGCGAGAACATATACCAGAGTTAACGAAAGATGAAAACATTAATGAGCTGATAAAGAAAATTCGTAAAAATGAAAAAGAACTGTCACTTCTTTTGGACTGTAAAACCAGGTAGAATAGTCTTTTAACCACGCTGGAACGATTTTCTCTTTTAAAAACCTGCATTCAAAAAGCTCTTATAGATCTCAATCATCCAATCTGTTTAGAAGATGGTGATTTTGACTTCATAAATAAAATTGTTGATGTGCTGACCCCAATTATTTTAACAGTAGAAGCAATCTGTCGACGAGATGCTAATTTATGCACAGCTGATGCCGCTTTGAAATTTCTTATAAAACAATTGTCTAGCAAATAGTCAGCACTCGCCAATAAAATGAAAACATCCTTAGTGGAACGTATAAAGCAACGACGAAATGATGATTTAACTGGTGCGTTGAATTATTTACAAAATCCACGAAAAGATGATGAAAATCAGTTATCGGGATCGGATCATTATCGGATTTGGAATGGCTTGACTTATTTGCAGTTCCTACACAGGCTTTAGTTAGAGCGCAAATAAAGAGTATTGTTAAAAGACTAAAAATAGTCGAGATGACACGGAAGTGGAAGAAAGGTCAGGATCACAAACAGATGATGAGCCAAGGCAATAAACCTCCTAACCCCAATTGACACTAAAGGAAAAGTTACAGCTGGAAATTAATAAGAGCAGGATCTGGGGATTCCAAATCCTGAAGTACAAAATGAATCGGGGTTGGTAAATAGTATTAGACGCGAAATGAGCCTGTTTTAAAATGGAGGAGTTCGTGGATATCACTTAGAATTAGCTTATAAATATCTATTATCTATTCCTCCAACCAGTGTAGAACCTGAGCGAGAGTTTTCAGCTGCTGCTTATGTTGGAAATAAACTACGAAGCAGGCTTGGAAGTCAAACATTGGATGCTTTGATATTTCTGCGATTGTATTTTGGAAATTCTAAATAATTTTGATGAAATCTCCCGCCTTGTTCATCGCTTACAGCACCTAAATTTTCGGGAAACCTATCAACATGACTATGAAGGAAATGAAGCTTTATGTTCATGTTACAACCTAGGCGGTGAAATTTCTTAAGCATTGATTGCACTTGATCTTTATAATTGCAGGCTTTTTTGTTTCCAAGAAAATTGTTCGCGACCATGGTGAATGAAGTCGAGGCTTCTTTCTCAGCTTCGTTCATAGAGTTTATGAAATTTGGATCTCCCATTAAAGTTCTAATTTGAGGTCCATCAAATACCCCAGCTTTAATTTTTTCGTAACTTGGTCATGGAAACTTTTCACATATATACTAGAAGCAGTTTCCTTGCAAATTTAGAGCTTTAACATATTGCTTCATACGACCTAATTTGATGTGAAGAGGTGGAAAAATTACTTTTTCTCTGTCGACTAAAGGTTGACTTATAATAACAGTTGTTACACTTGAAAAACAGTTTTTTTTTTCAATTGCATCATTTTTCATTAGCTCGCACAAATACTGTACTATTATAGCGATAGTGATAGATACTGATAGATATAGTGATGAACCCACCTTTCGTCCAAAGGGGCGGGATATTTTCCACGACGTTATCAATCAAATGCGCTTTTCATTAGCGTCTCTGAATCCATTTCGCTGAAAGCTTTCTGATACGCAAATCATGATGAATGATGTCAAACACGTTCATGCGCAATGCTTCTGCAATTTACCTAATCCCAATTTGTTCATCTTCTATAATCATATCATGAACAGAATCATCAAGTGTTTTTCTGAGTGATCACAGAAAATTGGTCTTCCAGACCAGTGCTCATCTTTAACATTTGACCTGTCTCTCTTAAATTCCGCAATCCAGTTTTGAATAGTGGCGTATGATGGACACTGGTGACATAAAGTTTCCATGATATCAGCCAAAATTTCTTTGCCTGACAACGTTTTCAAAAATAAATATTTAATAACTGACTGAAACTCATTTTTTTTTCTAAATCTATCTTTTTGTCGGACATGCCGTTTTCAAAAATTCACAATTTTATAACGGTTCAAATTAAGAATGTCAAACTTTGTCAACTTTGTTTATAGAACATCATCGTTGTAACTATAGCAACCATATTCAATTTTGTCAATATAATTTTCAAGGCTAACTATACAGATTGATTAATTTTCGACCCTCACCATGGGGATCTTGCTTATTATTGGAGATAGAGGGTAGGTTTAAATTTGGCAAAATTGTTAAATTTTGTGCTTGCTATGAACCCGAAGAGAAAATAAACCTGTGTCAAATGACGTTCGTGATTTTTTTAAAAAACGAAAGCAAGCGCATTTTCTTCTTTTACCTCTAGCTCGTTTATTTGGAGTTGGGGAGGAAAACTAAAAACACATTCTCGAGGCCACTTTTGATCTACTATCTAATGGTAAACTCGAAATTTCCATATGACGTTTTGGTTCTATCTGCCCATAATCCCATAATCAACTTTCTTATTTCTTATGGGCACTATGTAGATATAGACATCGCTAGAACGAGTTTTTTATCTGATTTCAACCATGTATGACATGTTGACACAAGTTTTTGATATTATGCTTTAATTCGCGAAGAATACATTTTAAGATTAAGTAAGGTAGACATGAAATTTCAAACTGTCAAACATTTCAATTATCGTACATTACTAATAGAAAAATGTTGTACACCAACGAAGAGAAACGAGATATGTTAAGTTTTTTTTATTCATCAAATCGAAATACAACAATAGCGAGTACAAGATATTTACAATTGTATCCAGAACGACAACAGCTACATCATACCATTTTTCCGGATTTTAATAGAAACTTGGTCGAGAATGTATCGTTTATCAAATCGCGTGATATTTATGTTAACAGGAATTCGAATGAAAATTAACCGGATATTTTACAAATGGTAAACTAAATGTGTGTTTTTACAAAGTCTATGTAAATCTTGCACCTTGTTTGTGACAATAAATTAAAATAACAATAACAGTTTTGTATAATACAAAGGTATTTTTAATAATATAAAATATTATTAAAAATCTGGTGTGAAGAACACAAATACAGGTTCACTATTAATATTTTTTGTGAACGTGTCCGAACATATCCCTCCCCAGAGACGTAGATACGTATTTCGCCTTTCTATAGGCTCGTCGGTACGCCCCTGCTGGAGAAACGATATTCTTAGACACATTCACAAAAAAGAACCACAACACCGAAATTATCCAGACCGGGCGTAGAAGTAAATTCAGGGTTGCCTGTTGTCAGACAGCCGAAGTACCTCGCCCCGTCCACATAACCAATGTGAAGTAACGACGCCCTTCCAAAGGTGGCACAACCATCTCTCTAGAAACTGCATTTTGTTTGTGTCTACACTCATACTACGGACTAACCGCATGTGTAATGTATCAGAATAATTGAAACATACATGAGTAGGTAAACCCCACCAGTTTTGTATAATACAAAGGTATTTTTAATAATATAAAATATTCTTAAAAATTTGGTGTGAAGAACACAAATACAGGTTCACTATTAATATTTTTGTGAACGTGTCCGAACATATCCCTCCCCAGAGACGTAGATACGTATTTCGCCTTTCTACAGGCTCGTCGGTACGCCCCTGCTGGAGAAAGGATATTCTCAGACACATTCACAAAAAAGAACCACATCACCACATCACCGAAATTATCCAGACCGGGCGTAGAAGTAAAAACAAACAAAATGCAGTTTCTAGAGAGATTAGCTGTGCCACCTTTGGAAGGGCGTCGTTACTTCACATTGGTTATGTGGACGGGGCGAGGTACTTCGGCTGTCTGACAACAGGCAGCGCTGAATTTACTTCTACGCCCGGTCTGGATAATTTCGGTGATGTGGTGATGTGGTTCTTTTTTGTGAATGTGTCTGAGAATATCCTTTCTCCAGCAGGGGCGTACCGACGAGCCTGTAGAAAGGCGAAATACGTATCTACGTCTCTGGGGAGGGATATGTTCGGACACCTTCACAAAAATATTAATAGTGAACCTGTATTTGTGTTCTTCACACCAGATTTTTAATAATATTTTATATTATTAAAAATACCTTTGTATTATACAAAACTGGTGGGGTTTACCTACTCATGTATGTTTCAATTATTCTGATACAATATCAGTAATAAAAATAGGGAATTTTTCAAAGCTAGAAAATTTGTATAGTCCTTTTTGTTTAGCTGATTAATCAACAACTTCAATTTATTTATAAAAGCGCTTATTACGCTAACCATATCGATAATGGCTTTTTCTCCCGTAGTTCCAAATTAATGATATTCAAATGTCAAATTGTCATATCCAATAGGAAAGCTAAATCACTGAGCCATTTTTCATTTAAAAGTATTTCAGTGTCGTGAAGAAAAGAAATGATTTCAAATAATAGTTCTTGAAATCTTTCTAAAAATTTTCCGCGGTTTAACCATCCTTTGTCTGTATAAAGAAGTAACTCAGTGTGCTTGGCAGAGTCGCTAGCTTCCAATTGCACTTTGAAGAGGCGTCGTTGCAAGCTTCGCGCACGGATTGAATTGTCAATATCCACGACATCATTCATATTTAGTATTTTTGAACATAGAACTTGCTGATGAATGATGCAATGGAATGCGAAAAATGATAGGAAGTCTTTGTTAGTTCGACACAATGCGACAAACCCAATTTGATTGCCTGTCATTGATGGTGCTCCATCAGTTGTAATGGACACGATTTTGTAAATCGGTACCTCATATTGTATTACAAAATTTAGGCAAACTTTGTAAGTATATTCTCCGCGAGTTCTTTCTTTCAGAGGTAGCAACGTTAACAATTCCTTTTCAGCCAGCATATCAGAAAATACCATCTGAATGAAAATATATAATTGAGCAGTATCAGTCATATTGGTGGACTCATCAAATTGCAAAGAAAAGTATGTACATTCCATAATATCATTTTTTAGTTTGGATTACAAATCTGTGTTTATGATTTCGATACGTCTAGTATCAGTTTGGCGAGATAATTGAACATCCTTGATCATTGTTTTATTTTTGAAGTCATTAAATAATACATTCGCCGCTTCAATTAATGATTCTTTTACTACCGCTCCATCTTCGAAAAATTTCTTGTGTTGCACCAGTATGTAGGAAATTTTAAAAGACGCGATTGTTGCAGCTACTGACTGTTTCGCTGGCCTAGTAAACATGCATTGCTTTCCCTTTAAACTACTTTTCAAATCTTCTACCTTTCGTTTTCTTAACGCACTTTTTTTCAGTAAATCATTTTCATAATTTTTATGCATAGTTTTATAATGCCTTTCTAAGTTCCCGCGTTTGAGCAATGCCACTGACGATCGACAAACGAGGCAAATACACTTATCTTTGACCATAATAAACAAACTTTATTCCTCCGAATCGTCATTAAAAGGGTACGTTTAATTTTTTTCGCTGCACTCATTTTACCTTTCAAATATTACGTGTCGTGCAGATACTCAGTTATGGCTGGCATAGTGTCGCGTCGTCACTGATTTTTATATGAATCTGAATAATTCGAGAAGAATCAGGAAGGGTTACCGATCGTTGCACAGTTGCATTGCCTCGGGAGTCTCGCAAATTCCAATGAGAGACGGCCTAGAGGGAACTCGAATTTGTGGAGTGATTATTTTTTACTTTTTCGCGATCGATTCCAAAAGCTCTCGCGATCGACCGTTTGGGCACCCCAGCCATACATGAATTTCCTATAAATGTAATTTTATGTTCTAATTAAAGTTAGTTAAGAAAACTTATGATAGCTGAGCAAAGTTAGAAAGAAGAGTGCACAACTCTCTGAGACACCTTGTACTCGTATATCTCCAATAAGTAAGAGCAAAATGATGAACCGAGGCACGCTGTATATGATTCATTTTCCTTAATTATTGAATAAGAATTGTATCTCGATGATCCACCAAATTAATTTAGAATATGCAGAAATGAATTATTCCAAATAATACATTCCCTCCTTCAGCATATTTCATTTAATTTTCATGTCTTATAGCGAACGACAGCCATGAAAATCGAATTATACGAAGAGATAATCGCGATACTTCTTCACTCGTCTGCACCCCATAAATAAGTATGAAAAGCAACAGCGCTCTCGCACGACCATCCCGTGAATCTATACATATATATATACATACATCCCTTAATCCTTAAATCCTTACAAAGGACACCTGTACTGGGACGCATTTGTTCTCACGACGACTGCCGTTCAGTACTCACCTGTAGACAATGGGTGATGACGCCGCCCCCGCGACTGATACCGCCCCACCTCGATGATTATTATCGCATTTAACAACCCCCTCTTCTCATACTGCACGGGGCTGTCAACGGGCTAGCACGTGGTCTCTCATGTACATAACACACACACACAACATAAATACAGATAAAACTCATGCCGTGGAAGTGTGTCTGTTCGCATTTCGTGGAAGCGCTTCTATTTATGTATACGTTTTTGGTAGTTGGCGGGTGGTGTTTGTGTTGTAAATTTTGAAGTTTTCTGAACTTTTTCCATAATGCGCGGAATTTTCAACATTACTAACAACGTGTGATTCAAAAAGTTTTCTGCTATCGGTTAAATTTTCAAGATAAATTTATTTTAGAGTATCCAGGGTGCAACTTTCAAAAGGTGCGTAAATATTCTTAAATATTCTGAAAAAAGTTGAATTATTATTTTAGAGTGTTCTTCTAGTTTAATTTTTTTTGTTCGGATGTTTATACCATAAATGTTTAGAATGATGCGCCAACATTTTGCAACAAAGGTATGAATATATTACAAAAATATTGTATAAATTTTTCTCTATACTTTTTCTTTTTGTTTGTGTTATTATTGTTATTAGACATCAGATATTATATACATATACATATCCATATTACAGAAATATACGACTTTATTCCAAATTTTAATTAATATTGTTAAATATAAAATTAAAATAATTGTTTCTTGGAAGTAGCGGCCAGCTAATTAAAACAATATTTCATTTATGTTGACGTTTTGGTACTATATAGTGCCTTTTTCAAAACTGTAATATGTATTTAAAATTTTAAAAGAATTGATCGGATTACAATGTTAAATTAAAACTACTTACATTAAAATTGTGCTGTTAATATGCAATGTATTTGTTCCAATATAACAACCATTACAACAAACAAACACATGGCTGTTCAATGGGATCGCCAATGTTCAGTGTTACTATACAACTTGTACTGGAAGAACTAGAACAGAACATATCAAAATTAAATTTTAAACCCACATTATTTAAAAGATACGTAGATGATTGCATGGCTTGCATCCCTTCAGATAAAACAAAATACGTGCTAACGAAATTTAAACACAAATTCAATAATTGACAGAAAAAATTTAAATAAGTTTTCAGCAATATACACGCTCATTTTATAAACACCTACCGTATAATGACAATATAAATAACGAGTGATCATTAAAATTTTCGCTCAAGTAAGCCATGTACACAAAAAGTATGTCCTAACTTAAGTTATTAGAGGAGATCTGTCATTATAATTTCAAACGTCATGATTGTTAAAAAATAATTTGAAATGCTGACTTTTATATTATATTTATAATTTTTATACAAAGTAATAGAATATTATAAAAAATGTGTAAAATGTTGACCATTCTCCACCAAGCATAATCGCACTCTATTTCGTAGAGCATTTAAAACATTGATCAGTATTTGCGGTGAGTTATTGATGTGTTCACATTTTTCTATGATTTTATGTCTTAACTCTTGTAGATTATTAATTGGTGTTTCATAAATAATATTCTTTATATATGGCCACACAAAAAAAATCCATGACTGTTAACTCACACGATCGTGGTGGATATGGAATCGCTGTATTTCTACTTATTATCCTATCGCCATAAAATTGTTGCAAAAACTGAATATTTTCAAGTGTAACGTGAGATGTAGCCCCATCCTGTTGAAAATATCCGACCTGGAGTTCATCATTAGTCAATTGATTAGTAAAAACACTGAGAATTTCGTTACGATATTTCTCCGATGTTATCGTGCCCTCAAAGAATATTGGTCCTATTAATTGGTGATTAATTGGTGATTAATTGGTGACTCATACCTACCCATACGCCTATTTTTTCTGGATGTAGAGGAACTTCTCTGTAGAAATGAGGATTTTCACTGGACCACATACGCATATTTTGCGAATTAACATAACCTTTCAAATAAAACCAAGCTTCATCGATGAAAAAAGTATGATTTAAAATATTGTCCGTCATTGTTTGAATAAACCATTGGCAAAATTGTGTTCTTTTTTCATAATCCGTAGGTAATAGATTTTGTACAAAAGTTAATTTATATGGATACATGTGCAAGTCCTTTTTTAAATTTATTTGACATGTTCCATACGAAAGCCCTACTTGTTGCGAAACTCTGCGAATAGATGTTTGAGGAGATTCGTTAATAATTTGTCTGACATTTTCAATTATGCCGCGACTTCTCTTGAGAGGAGGGCCGCTTCCTTTTTTCCTTAAAATACTGCCTGTTTGACGAAAAAGATTTACACAATGCATTAGCGTATCACGGAAAGTTTTATAGCTAGGAACAGTATTTGGATATCTCTCTTCAAACTCCGCAAGGCAATTTTCTATTGAATGCTGCCAAATACCATCAATTTTTTGAGATGTCAGGAAGTAACATTCTACCATAAACGCTTTATGCATATCATTAAAGGCCATTACTTTTTCTTTTGATGAAACTTTAAAATATATATTTGACACTGACAGATGTTTGAAATAACATCTTAATGACTAAAGCTACGACATAATTTTTATATACACGGCCAGTTACGAGTGAAAATTTTAATGATCGCTCGTTACCTGCTAATGCAAATGTTTATGTTTAGTTTTAGTTAGAAATGCGTAACAAATGTAACAAATACATCATCACAATATATTAACATCACAAAAATTTAATGTAAGTAGATTTATTACAATATCCTTCTCTTAACATTTTTAACATTTAAATAAATTTTTGGTTTTGAAAAACTATTATATATAGTACTGAAACGTCAAATTAAATATTGTTTTGCGGCCGCTACTCCCAAAAAAATATTACTAGCGTGGGCATTGTGTGTGATCTATTACATTATTGGCGACCAACGCGGGTGCACGTGGATGTTCCTGTGATTTTATAACGAGCCATCGAAAAATTCATAATTGGAGTAGACTGTGAAATTGGGTTGGTACTTTAGCCACTTCCATATAATGACACATTACTTGATGCTTGACAGTTTCATTTGGTTTCATTGTAAAAAAAGGTTATGGCATTGAAATGATACTACAACAAAAAAGAATACACATAATTTATTTAATATCGAAATCATAATCAAAATTTACATATAGCTACAGAAGTATGTTTAAATCGCAAGACCTAGTTGGATATGGGATTTCAGTGTTCCTGCTTATTATTCTGTTATCAAAAAATTCTCTGAGATATTGAAGTGTTTCTCTGGTCGTATGTGCTGTTGCACCATCTTATTGGAAATACCTATTTTGTAATTCCTCATCATCCAGTTGATTTATGAATGAGCCGAGTATCTCATTGCGATATCGTGCAGCAGTAAGTGTACCTTCAAAAAAAATGGGACCCACCAAACTTCTTCGACATATTCCAACCCAAACACCAACTTTTTGGGGATGCAATGTTTTTCAACAAAAAAATGAGGATTTTCGGAGGACCAACACCTCATATTCTGTGAATTAACCTATCCAGAAAGATAAAACTAGGCCTCATCCGTGAAAAAAACTGTTAAGGATATCCTGATTGTGTAGATTATTTTGAAACCATTGACAAAATTCTACTCGTCTTAAATAATCCACTGGATAAAGTTCATGAAAACATTGCAGCTTGTATGGATGACAATGTAAGGCTTTTTTAAGAATGAATTGGCACGTACCATAAGATAAATTTGTTTGTTGGGTCACTACTGAAATGGATGTTTTTGTATTTTCATCAATAATATGCTGAAGGGCTTCAATATTATCAGCTGTACGTTTAGATGGCCGTCCACTTCCAGTTTTTCGACCGACGCTACCAGTCTCTCTGAATAACTTTACACAATTTGTCAAAACATTGTAAAAATCATTGTAGTCAAACACTAATTCAGGATGTTCTTCACTAAAATCAGCCATGCATTCCGTAATTGAATACTGCCACTCGCCATTTACTTTCACGCCTGTACGGAAGTAACATTCGATAATTTTTGCTTTTTGTTCTATGTTGATTACCATTTTTTAAATAAATTTAATTTTCTTAATAAGAGTTTTGAAAAATTTGACACAAACTTATAGTTTCAATGTCAAATAATAAATATCATTATGTGGAAGTGGCTAAAGTACCAACCCAATTTCACAGTCTACTCCAATTATAAATTTTTTCGGTGGCTCGTTATAAACACAACAAAATTAATACAAAATGCCTATTATAACAAGATCACATTTGAAATAAAAAGACGGAGATAGGACTGGTTGAGAGGAAGAAGAAAGTCAGATGGGTGATCGAGAAATAGTGGGGATAGAATTACAAGCTCATGATTCTACAGAAGAGGTTCCAGAGATGGAAGAAATAACTGGTACATCAATAAGTACTACCAAACCTGCTAGTACAGAAGAACTTGAATTAGGAGGTGATATTTTGACAAAGTTGTATGAGATGATGAGTAATCAGGCTCAAATGTTAGGAGAGTTGAATAAGAATCAAGAAGCGATGAATAAAAATCAAGAAGCGATGAATAAGAATCAAGAAGCGATGAATAAGAAGTTTGACAAACAAGAACAAGTTCAGCAAGAATTTCGTGCAGAAATAAATCAGAAATTTATTATTAATCAAGAGGAGATCAATCGCAAGTTTGAAATCTTACAGAAAGACATGAAGATGATGGGCAAGGAGATAGAAGATCGACTGGAAAACAACTTAATTTACTGTTACTTAATTAATTACTTAATGAATCGTTTAACAACAAAACGACTAAGCTGCGTGAGGAATTGCTACATGCTAAGGAAGATTTAAGAAGTGAGACGCAAACAACTGTTGACAAGTTTCACTCAAATTTACAAACAAAGATCATTGTTTGTGAAAATTAACACAAGGTATTAGAAGCACGAATTCAACAAGAGGCGATAACTAATACTGATAAACATCTTAATTGTGAGAAAGTTACACAAAGAGTACTCACGTTATTGTCTGAAAATAAACTTCAGTTAACTAAAGAGTTCGACAATATCAAAGAAATAAATAGTAATCAATATCAAGAAATGAAAGATGAAATCGATCGCCTACGATAGACTGCTAGTAATAATATCCTGAGTATGACTAACATGAACTTAATAAACAGTGGCATCAAAATAGAAAATTTATTGCGTTTCAACGGTAATAGATCATCTATACATCCGATGACTTATCTTAAAAATATATTGCGCTACATCGAAGACTTGCAAGATACAAAGGCTAAGATTAATGTTATTCAAGCAACTTTAACCCATTCCGCAACAGCGTGGTTTCAACGGATTGAGGACAATTGTAACAGCATCGAACAATTTGTTCTCCTATTTAAGCGGAATTTTTGGATTGAAAGTCAGTAAGACCAGGTGAAAGCAAAACCACTAAATATAGATTAGGTTACCTTTCAAGAGATACTTATACTCGTATTTATGATACATGCAAGTATGTAAATGATATCCAAGAAATGACCATTCTTCGTCAAATCCTGAACCATTTCATTTTTACCGATATCCACGCAATTATATGTCAAAACATCACAGATATGGACTCCTTGATTGATATCCTTCGTAAGCTAGACAGTTACGAAGTAAAGAACCAAATCAGACCCAGCCAACCAACAAGAAGTCTTCCGCCACGCCCGAATAACCATTTCCAAAACCAGGTATATGAGCCACGACCATACATACCCAATTTCAATCTGAATCAACCATCATATAACAATCAACAATCTTATAACAAGACCAATCACATATAGATCAGCACCCACACATCCTAGAAATCATCAGAATGGTAATCAAGGTAATAATAATACATACAATAGATATAATTCGTCATATCCTAGAATGAACGGTCAAAATAATCAAATGATAAATAATAGATATAATAGTCAGCAAGATAATAATAATCATAACAATTTTTCAAGACCATTTTATAATAATTGCTAACCACCAGCACTGAATAGCGCTACACGAACTCAGAGACAGAATTTTATATCAGGAGGAAGAGATCGGATTAACAATATAGAAACAAGTAATTTATGTAAGCCTCAATCACAAGAAGACACAGGGCAACAACAAAAAAAATGTTAATTTCGGAACAAGATTTCTACGGAGACCCAGTGCCGAGCTCCTCCCAAAATTAAAGGAAACTCCGCCAGATAGTACATGCATAGATAGTTCATTAATTAACTTAAAGATCATGAATATACAATTTTACCAGGACCCAGAAGAATTTTTAGCACTAGAGGAATTCAATAATCCTAGGAAACACTAGTCTACTATTAATACTCTAATTGATTCTGGAGCCGAAATCAGTTTGATTAATGAAGAGAGCTAAGAAAATTGTGGAATATAATGAAAATATAATAAAAATTAAGAGCTACAGCAAAAAGAAAAAAATGGGATCTATAAATCGTCGCTTGAGTATAGAAGTATTAACTAATATCAAAACTTATATTTTACAACTTTACGTTATTAACCAATTACACTATGATTGTATAATTGGTGTGGACAGTATGAAGAAATTGGGTATGGTATTGGATTTTGAAGAAAGTAAAGTTAAGATTGGGAAAAATGAAATGAAGATGGACAATGAAGTCTTCATGAAGTAAATGAATTATGTATAGAAAAATATGTAGATTATAAGGAAAACGTATTAAATAAGTTGATAAATAATATTATATATGAAAATAATGATGAAGATTTAAATATTGGGAATGGAATTAGAGAATGTGGTCAATTCTGACCAAGCCTGCTTTCAGATAGGTGATAATCGTCTCAGAGTCTTAAGTAGAAAAAGACCTACAGTACAAATGTCCAAATTCCCTACAAAAATTATGGATTGGGGAAAAATTTCACACCGTGATTTCACTCTGTTGTGTATAATTGTCAGTACAGTATACAGCATACGTTACTGCGCCATTCTGAACGAATGTCTTTTTCAAACAGCTAATACTTTGTATCCTATAGGCTATAGCAAGATAACACTAGATGCCACGTTTCCAAGTATACAAGAAATTAGTTGTAAGAGAATAGAGTCGAAGCAATCCCTTGGCCAACAGCTTCTCCAAACCTAAACCCGATTGAAAATAACTGGGGACTCATGAAAATCAAGGTAGTGCAGTACCATGAAAAAGACATGAATTAGTCGCGACCGTTTTAGAAGCCTGACAAGTTACTACTGAGAAGTACGTATACAACCTAATTGTTGATATTCCCCATCGAATTAACAAATGTTTACGGTCAAATGGCTAGTGTATTAGCAAGTAAGATGAGTTTCTTTCCTATGAAATATTAAGAATTGTTCAATAAATATAATTTACTAATTATAAATTTATTTGATTCCATATACTTTCTAGACGTACTATAGATATTAGCTCAGAATATTGCAGTGTGGTATAGCCGCTTATGTGCAGCAGGTGTATACACTTGTTAATCAGAAACAGATTTTAAAATATTTATATTATTGTCGGCGTGGGCAGTTTCCGCTCTAATATAATATATGATCAAAAAGTCTTTGGATGGCGATAGTCATGAAGTGTAAAAACTATTTATAGAATTATTTACTTCTGTACTTTGAAGTACATATACGTCACAAATAAAATATATTTTAGGTTATGGTAATTAGTTACATTTTATGTATATTTTATAATCAGCTGACGTGAAAGTTGTCAAATAAATGTAAAAACTAATTGAAATAAATAAGTTTATAGATATCTCGTAAATTCCACGGCAATAGCGATCCAATGACTTTTTGATTATACGATATTATATGATAACTTGTAAGATGACTTCGATTTTTGTTTGTTTACAATAGTCGCAGATTGATTGCCTTGATTCACTTATTTAAATTAATTCATAACGTTATTGATGATTCTTCTATTCTTGAAGGAAGGGATCTAAGCATGCAGAAATGAATACTGGATACCCTGGATCGAAATTCGATAATAATTTACAGGGTTTTTCGGTTGCCTTTCACGATTTGTCATTTGTAATTCACTAATTCTCAAATGACTTTACCAACTGTCAAATTTGTGTCAATTGTAATTCCCTTTTATCAAAACTGTTTCACTATTTGTCAAATGATTTTCTCTATTCTTATGCAAATAAAATAATAGAAAGCAATCGAACTCATGTATATTTATTAGGAACCAACGAAACTTATTATGTAAAATAGACAATAAGTAATGAAATTCTTAAACATTCAAGTACAATATACGAAAAAATTTCGATTCTTCGTAAACAATCGCCTAAGTAGGACTCCATATGTTGTATGTAGTGAAGGCAGTGTTCGTGAGTGATATTTTCTGATACTCTGTGGATGGATTGATATAGCTCATCCGCTTTTCTTGGTTGTGATCTCTTGATGTAATTTTTCCATTGACTAAACAATTCCTCAATTGGATTCAAGAATGGGCTATACGCCGGAATAAATACAGCATGGTGGCCATGAGCTTGAATAAGATTTAGTACTTCAGCATTTTTGTGAAAGCGAACATTGTCCATTATAAGATAAGCTCGATATTATCATCACGAAAATGATTAATCAAATTTAACAGATACTCTGAAAAATGTTCCACGTTGTATGGTCTATCCTGTATTTGAAATAAATATAACGAATTAAAATTCATTCCAGCTACAATTGAATAATTTCGTCCTCTAACTTGGGCTTTACGTAAACATGCTGGAGTATTTTTGGCAGATCTACCAGAGGACACTCTTGAGTAAACATTTATACCAAATTCATCAATGAAAAAAATTTTGTCTCTCTCATGCATAATTCTGTTGTATTCAATTGCATAATCAAAACGATTTTATATTATAGCTGGTGTATTTCTTCTTTCTGGTATGCACGTCACTCGTTTCATAGAATAATGGAATTCTTTTAAAGCCCTATTAATTGTTGATGTAGATATTTGCATGTCGGGCCATTGGCAAAGACTCTTTGCTTGTAAATCACGAAGTGTAAGAGTACAATCCTCGTCAATCCAATCACATATTCGTTCCTTTTGAGCTTCACTAAGCTTTTGCTTTCTGTGACCCGGAGGTTGTTTATGTATCTGTCCCGTTTGCACATGTTTTTTATAAATTTTACGCACTGTATTCGGTTTTACATTAAACTGTATTCCCACATCAATAGAAGATTTTCTCTGATTCATGGAGTTAATAATTAATGCGCGCACTTCGTTACTAGTTTTCGCATTTGGCCTTCTCACACGCTCCATATTACAGTAATGACACTAATGACAGTTCATGCAATTATTTTGACAAAAGATGAAATTCATTTGACAAATGTGAATATCATTTGAATAATGGTGAAATACAAATGACAAATGGTGAAAGACAAATAAAAGAGTGAATGTCATTTGATAAATAATGAATCACAAATGACAAATCGTGAAAGGCAACCGAAAAACCCTGTAACAAATATTCAAACTTTTATCGCCCTGTATCTTCTAAATAGAGTGTATTTCAGAAAATTATTCTCCAATGAGAAAAAAAAAAATAAAATATCCCAATGAATAACCCTATGAATTTATGCCGTATATTTAGTAAAGAGTATATATAATTTTCTTTTCCGGACAAAATATTGGGTAGTTTAGGAGTGCGTACTCGTTACTTCGTTATGTCTTGCATTTCCATTAATCGATAGTAGATGCAATTTTCATATTTTTAAAATATACATAGACCCCGTTGTATTTTGTACTGAAGAAAATTGAATATAATTCAACCAATAAAAGTGTGGCCGTACGAATGAGTACGCCGTGTTAAATTTTAATAAGTAATGAACTGTGCGTGGCTGACGGGGCCATGGCAATCAATTCAAATTACAAGCGACAAATATCCATCCCGGTAGACCGTAGGAGAGAGAAACCACCGACACCATAGCTCACGTCCGTTTCGAAGAGGGTTGTTTCGTGACCCCTGTCCCCCTACACAGGTCACACACACCACGTGACATATGTAAGTTTATGTCATTTCCGGCAGTTGCACTCGTCGTTACCAACATTATTCGCACGAAAACTCTAATACAAACATAAACGTGTTTATATATATATATATATTTATATATTCTACATATAACATTGACAGAAGAAAGATACAAAAGCGCAATGTGTTCTTCAGGATTTTTTAGTTCTGTTTCGGTAGTATATTGAAGACAGTATCTTTGTATCAGTTGTTAAAGTCTTAGAAGAATATTAGTGATGTTATTTTTAGATTTGTTTCGCCCCCGTGAATCTCATCTTAATGGTTCTTTTTTGTTGGAATTTGTTAATCGCTTGGTATTTGTTTCGGTTTTAAAATAACAGAAGGAAAGGCATTGAAATGATTTTTGTGTATTTATTTTAAAGGGAACAAACAAAAAAGCAGAATGTATCTAACGGTAAGCATGTTGCTCATACGAGGGTGGTTAAATAATTCCTTAGAAAAAGATAGAAAAACAAATTATTTTGGAAAATTATTTTTTTATTTTTCAACATAGTCTCCTTTTAGCTGTATACATGCTTCCCAACGTTTCTCTAACTTTTTTAAGCCATCAAAAAAGTAGGATTTCGGAAGGTCCTCAAAATAGGCATCTGTTTGGGCGGTGACCTCGTTCGACGTGAATCGTTTTCCGCCGAGTCATTTTTTCAAGTTTAGGAATAAAAAAAGGTCACTGAGGGCCAAATTTGGCGAATACGGTGGATGTTGTAATAATTCTTTTTAATTTAATTCCATGATTTTCGATATCGAAACTGCGCAAGTGTGCACCCGTGCATTGTCTTGGTGGACGAGACTTTTTTCTTTGTCAAATGAGGACGTTTCTCCTTGATTTCTTTGCTCAACCGATGTAATAACGTTGCATAATACTCCCCGTTTATCGTTTGTCCATTTTCCAAGTAATCGATGTAGATGGTTCCGCGCGCATTCCAAAACATACTGGCCATCACCTTGTTGGCCGATTTTACCATCTTTGCCTTCTTCGGAGCCAGATCGCCTTTAAATACTCACTGTTTCGACTGTTGCTTTGTTTCTGGAGTATAGAGTGTATCCATGTTTCGTCAACAGTTATGTAGCGACATAGAAACTCGTCAGGATTGCGACGGAAAAGTGTCAAACCAGTCTGCGATTCGATCACGCGATTGCGTTTAAGCACCCATCTTGCCGAGATTTTTTTTAAACCCAATTTTTCATGTATAATTGAAAACACTGTATCTTGTGATATGCCTGTAGCCTTAAGCATTTCGCGCACTTTGATTCTCCGATCACCACTCACAACCATATCGTGGATTTTGTCAATAATTTCGGAGGAAGTCATTTTCGAACGATGTTCATCTTTTGTGGATGCACGGCCACGTTTAAACTAATTTACCCAATTGTAAACAGTCGCAAACACAGGAGCAGATATGCCATGAACTTCATCCAACTCTACTTTGATCTCTTCCGGCGTTAAACCTTTTAATTAATCACGCCACGAAACTCATATTTTTCCATTTTTCTAAATGAACTTAAAGTTTGTTGCTTCAATCGAGTATAAAAATGAACCCACGCTCTGGATTCAGCTGAAGCTTTGATAGCAGTCTAATGATAAATGACGCTTACTAAATGTAAATTTTTGTCATATTATTAGCGCCATTTCTTGGATTTTCTAAAGAGTTATTGAAGCAAGATATTGAGCTCTTCTACGTTAGATTTTTATAAATTATTAGTAAGCCTGCACAAACGGATTTATTAGCAGTAGCCTACTACTCCGCCGGATAGGGCGAAAGGGTGCGATTAGAAATGGAATAAATAACACTGCCAACAATAACATTTTTTCTTCTGCTGATTATGATCTGACATTTGTTTTTAATTAATATTGGGACACTAATGCCAAATATGAAACCCATTTGTCCCTATCACGTCAAGTTTTCTTTCTACGGCAGTTCTTGTTTGCCGATTTCAAAATTCTTGAAAATCGTTAAGTACATTCAGCAAATTTTAATTATACAAAAAAGGTTTTAAATGTATCTATACGTTAATATCCACGTATAACGCTTTTGTTTCATTATGAAACAGACATGTAAATAATTTACATATCTGTAACTGTATACTTGGACATTATCTCGTACTCTCAGCATTTACTTCTGCTTAAGACATATGTTTCTGCCAAGAGACTTTGCCTTTTTCGGCAAAGTCTCTTTCGTCCGTCAGATGTCACTTATTAAATAAGTGCCACCTTATAGGATGAAATTTGCTTTATCTAGTAAGGGATTTCGGCTTAATGGCATATACAGGTACAGATCTATTTATAAAGATTTGTATCATTTGTATACATTGCTTCACTAGCTTAACTGACGACGGCTATAGATGGCAGAAACATATGTCTTAAGCAGAAGTAAATGCTGAGAATACGAGGTAATGTCAAAGTATACAGTTACAGATATGTAAATTATTTACATGTCTGTTTCATAATGAAAATTCGTAATTATTCAAAGAATTGATAGACGTTACAAATAAATTTATCTCATTAGCATAATATACACTTGTACCTGATAATATTCAAGTACTTAATGATCTAATTAAGTAATAAACAATAATAAAGAAATGCAAGTTTATTAAGCTAATCCTGTTCATTAAGTGAATATATTAGGATTTAAAGCAAATATTGATCACTTAGAACTATTTAAAAGTAAACAAGGGTGATAATAAAACGTTAGTTGTTAGGGAAGAAACGACTTCATGTCTACTACCCGAAGATGTGTAAATAGTGTTGATTCGTTCTGCTACATTTGTGGCAGCTTCATTGTTCCAAGTTAAAGGGTAACTATTAGTACTTTCGTTAAGAAAATGTATTTGGCTTATTTTGAGGTAAAACTTGCTGATCAGGACAAATAATGGGCTCCACATAATGGGTGTAGACCTTGTATGAAAAATTTGCGGCAGTGGAGCAAGGGAAAACGCCAGAAATTAGCTTTTGGCGTTTCAATGATATGGCGTGAACCGAAAAACCACGTAGATGATTGCTATTTTTGTTTAGTTCAGACCTCGGTTATAATAAGAAGAATAAGAATTAAATTGTATATCCTAATATAGACCCCGCGATTCGACCAATTCCTCATTCCGATGAAATACCCGTGCCAGTTTATGAAAAGCTTCCTTCATTTAAATACTCGTATGCTGAAGACATATGGCAGATGCTATTGAGGAGCAAGATTCAGATATGTAGATATAATTTCTAATGATGGACCACGACGTTCTACTCAAGCAGAATTGAATGATTTAGTAAGGGATTTTGGCCTATCAAAGGAATAATCGGAATTGCTAGCTTCAGGGTTAAATGAAAAGAACTAACTCGATCAAAGTACGAAGATAACTTTTTATCGTAACAGAGAAAGTAATCTTGTGCAATATTTTAAAGAAGAGTGTGAATTTGTTTATTGTATCAATGTGCCAGGTTTGTTAACCACCTCAAGTGTGTCCTACTACACAACGGTAATGTTTTCGGTTCAATTCCTATTGGTTATTCCGTTCAATTAAGGAAAACATATGACGACATCGAGAAGGTTATAAAGTTACTAAAATATACGGACCATAACTGCTTGTAATCTTCTGTGTGGATCTCAAAATGGTAAACTTTTTACTTGGCTTTCAAAGAGGATAAACAAAATTTCAATGCTTTTTGTGCCTCTGGGATAATTGAGCTAGAAACCAACACTGGATTCAGAAATATTGGCCTTCCAGAACATTCCTAGATGTTGGAGAAGAGAATATTATAAGTCAACCTTTACTCGACAGAGAAAAAGTAATTTTTCCACCTATTCATATCAAATTGGGTCTTATGAAGCAATATGTTAAAGCTGTAGATTTTCAAAGTAACTACTTCCAGTACATATGCGAAAAGTTTCCACGACTAAGTTACGAAAAAATTAAAACTGGGATATTTGATGGCCCTCAAATTAGAACTTTAATCAAAATTTCATCAACTCTAGAACGAAACTGAGAAACTGGGAACTGAGGGAACGGGAAACTGAGAAACTGGGCTTCATTCACGATGGTCGCAAATAATTTTTTTGAAAACAGAAAAGCCTGCAATTGTAAAGGTCTAGTGCAATAAATGTTTGAAAAATTTCACCGCCCAGGTTGTAACATGAGCATAAAGCTTCATTTCCTTCAGTTATCTTGATAGGTTTCCCGAAAATTTAGGTGCTGTAAGCGATGAACTAGGCGAGAGATTTCATTAAGATTTAAAAATCATGGAAACTCGGTACCAAGGAAGATGGGATCCTCATATGATGGCCGACTACCAAACCAAAATACACAGCAGAAAGTGTTACAAACGAAAATACATTACCTGATTGTTGTTTTTCCTTTTACAAATACTCTTGTATTTTTTTAATGATTATTGTGTAAATACTTGCACTATACTCGTGACTAATATTGTATTGAATAAATAAATGAATTATTAAATTTTATACGTTTTTTATATCGTAACAGGTCTTATGTAAGTAACTGTTGCATTAGTGATTCTTCAAAGAGTACAGTATACAATTAATTTTGCCTTGATAATTTACTTCAATGCATTATACGACAACAAAAAATAAATAAATAAGCATAAGCATGAAACATGTCAAAAACAAGCAATGTATGAAATCTTATTAGTAAATCCAGTAAAACCTTTGTTTAAGGACACCTCTGAATAACGGATACCTTCTAAATAACGGACAATTTTGCTTTCACGGAATTTTGTAATGGAGTTTTCATAATATTCCCACCTCTTTGACTTTTATTAACGTTTACATATTCTTCCTAATTTATGTTCGATATTAGTGTTAGAAAATCGAACGGTTTTTAAATGTTGGTAATGTGGCTGAATTTAAATTTACTGATCGTCTCATTGTTGTTATGCACGATATTTAAGAAAATGTGAGTCAAATTGTCGAACAAAATCCTAATATTTCTGGATGTCGTCTATTGTAACTAATGGGTAGCCTCCAATTAACAATTAATATGTTCTTTTAGCCTTTCTTACATCTATTCTAGAACTTTCCTATGAATCCTCTAGAAAAATCATCTCATAAGTTTACGTTCCTATAAGTATTTTATGACTGTCACATCATATACAGGATGTGTATAAATTAGTGGATAATCTGTACGTGGAGTGTTTCCTTGTATTATTTTAAGGCATTTTTTTAATCTAAAATATAAATTCGATTTTAATTGCTTTCTCCTAACACTACTTTAAAAACGGATGATTTGGCAACGTTCCATCAACTCATAATAATATAGTAATGAATAGCGCAATTCAATGACAATACAACAATCGCAGCATAAACCTAATTTAAATGTCAACAGTTGTCAGTTTACTTTGTTAACCTTTCATAACCAACTTTAAAAATACTTTAAATATTCAAATGTACTTTAAACATAAAATGCGTTTCATAACTCATATTTATCACTTTAGCGCAACTTAAGTTAAAGCTGCCGAAGGTGTCACTTTAGCGCTTAAAGAAACTTTAAAACGTATTGACATGAACATATTGACACTTGTCATCGATTCACACATAATCTCTAGTTTTGTTATGTTACTAATTACTAACATAAAAATCTCCATCACTCCTACTATTAAAATTTGTAGTTCGACGCCTATATACTTTTGGTTGACGTATAATAATTAATTCATCCTCTGAATTACTGCTGAATGATGAATTAAGTAATGAATCTGTTGATGACATCCAATACCATGTCCTCAACAGATTCATTACTTGATTCATCATTCAGCAGTAATTCAGAGGATGAATTAATTATTATACGTCAACCAAAAGTATATAGGCGTCGAGTTACAACTTTTAATAGTAGGAGTGATGGAGATTTTCATGTTAGATTTCGTTTAAGCAAAGCGGTTGCTTTTGAGTTATTAGAGTATCTGAGAAATAGGATTAGTAGTCGAACAAAGATAGAAATATTGATTTAAAATGTATCTATGATGATAATTATATATATATATATATATATATATATATATATATATATATATATATATATATATATATAAGGTAAACTTAATAAGTCGGCGATTAAAGGTCTGGTTCATTACTTCAAAGTATATATATTTAAAACAACCCTACATGTTTCGGCAATGATGCCTTTGTCAAGGGAATACAAAATATAAATGATTTATATAGATTTATATTTTGTATTCCCTTGACAAAGGCATCATTGCCGAAACATGTAGGGTTGTTTTAAATATATATACTTTGAAGTAATGAACCAGACCTTTAATCGCCGACTTATTAAGTTTACCTTATCATACCAAGGTCACGAAGATATTATATATATATATATATATATATATATATATATATATATATATATATATATGGTAAACCTAATCAGTAGGCGATTAAAGGTCTGTATATTACTTCAAAATATATGTATTTCAAAACTCTACATGTTTCGGCAGTATCGCCTTTATCAAGAGAATACAAAATATAAATGACAGAATATAAATGTCAAGTAATTAAGTTGCTATGGTTTAAATTATATTTATATTTATATATATATATATATATATATATACAAAAATTTTAGTGGCTAGTAAAGCCAGAGACAAAACTTTTAATTACTTTGGGGTTTTAGGCAACAGGCAATGTATTGCTATCTGTAGCGGATTTTGTTGGAGCTTTTAAGGCTACTGCAAGTCGAATAATAAAACAAGTAAGTCGCGAGATAGCATTGATGAAAGATCAACAAGAGTTGAATTAGAAGCTATATGTAGAATTCTATAACATCTCCCATTGTCCTAGATGTTGTGGTTCGAGTACAATAGATTGCACACTAATTAAAATTGTATCTCCTGGTATAGAAATGAAATACAAAAATTAATTAATTTATGAAATAATAAGACCATACGAATACGAGCTAACGATGTTAACCAATAACTACCTATATAACTAAAATGTCAAAATGTTTTGAAATTTTCTATTTGTATTTTCTAAATTTTCACTTTAAGATTTTGTGTTGTCAACTTTCTTTTAAAATAAATAAACTGCACTTTTGTTAAAGTTGCCCAGATGCAACGTTATGAAACGCAATTACTTTAAATTATTTTTAAAAAGATAATGTTACTTTAGTTAAAGGAATTTTTAAGCGAGTATTATGAAACCGGGGGTAAATTATAATAAATGTTGAAAAAGCGAAAACCATCTGCTGCTAAGCATTGCGCAAATCGGATAGGGATAGCATCCTGTACCTTTTGTAGTAAATCTGGCGTGATTAACTGTACCGCTGCGTCTATTCTGTTTCTTAAATCGTTGACGTCTGCAGGTTGCGTGACATAAATATGATGTTTAATGAAACCCCATACAGAAAAGTTAATGGGATTAAGATTTGGTGATCTTGGTGGCCACGGCAGTAGTTGGCTACTACGACCAATCCGTTTTTCTAGCAAGTTAATATTAAGACATTCCCTTACAATGCTTGCATTGTGAACTGAAGCCCCGTCCAACATAAATATTACGCCCCGAACGGCAGCTAATGGCAAATCATTAAACAAATTTTCAAGGAATTGTAGAAAATTTTCCGCATTTAATCGTTTTGGAAAATAGAATGGTTCAATCACTCTCCGATTAATAATCCCTATCCAAACGTTCAGTGAAAATCCACGTTGATGACCAAACCCTCTAACGACCTTTGGATTTTCATCGGCCCAGTAATGCATATTGTGGCTGTTCAACGTTCCGTCTCTCGTAAAAATAGATTCATCAGTCCAGAACACTTTCTGATGAAAATTTGGCTGATCTCGCAAAATATTTAGAAATTTGTCGCAAAAAATATTTCTTCTTAAATTGTCATTATCATACAGTTGTTACACTTTTGTAAAATGATAAGTATACAAGATATTTTCTTTTAAGACAGTGTGAACAGTTTTATTACTTGGAACTTTTAACTGTCGTGCGATTTCTCTAGTACTACAAGTCGCCTCCTGTTCTACTAGTTCCAATATTTCCTCGTTTAAATGGATAATGCGTCTACTATGGATGCTACCTGCATCAGCATCTTTAGGAGCAAATATACCAGTTTCCCGTAAACGCTGATTTAATCGTCTAAACGTGTTAACGGACGCTATTCTGCGGTTAGGATAGCGTGCTTCATATTCAATTTGTGCATTAAATGCCTTACCTTCGCAAAAACCGAAAAACATATTCTTTGCTCTTGTGTTTGAAAAGCACGAAGTCGGGACATACTAACGCGGCGCTCTTTGCGTGCGATTTCTCGTCCTTGTTCAGTGGATTGATTCGCAATGTTGCGAAGCCTAATTGCATTACGGTTTTGTTGGGAAAGATTAGATCTTCTGGGTCGCGGCATCGTTGATAATAATACTCGCACAATAAGATTTATTAATAACACTCGCACAAAACAAACAAATCGACCGGTAACCTTTATATGCTTTTTTCAAAACAAATCACAGACAACATGAAACCAAAAAAATTTACACTTTTATGTCACTAATTTGCAATGGATATCAATTATTACAAATAAGCTGTAAGCGTGCGTGACGTAAGCTGTCAATTGCGGAAGATGGCGGAGTTTCTAACCTAATTTATTCCGTGATTTTTTCCGATATTTTAATAGTTATTCTGCATTCGGGGCGAAAACGAATCCAACAAATCAAAGATCATTAAAATCGGTCCAGCCGTTCTTGAATTATAAATGGTGTAACTAACTCGACTTTGTTTTATATATCAAGATAATTATCTAATGTCATTTTGTCATTTGTCATTTTGCGACTAGCAATATAATTTTTCTTACAAATATTTTTTTTTTAATAAACAATACTACTAAATAATGTACACATTGTAAGAAAATATTTTTATTGTTGAAGCATATTTCTGAAGTGTACAATTTCTTAACGGAGAATGGCAATATCCCTACGCTGAATGTAAGCGACAGTTTCACTTGCAGTTTCCTAATAGGGTTGTGGATAATACTGCTTTACATCATCACATTCATCTAGTCGTGGAGAAGTTTTGGGCTACAGGATCTGTGTTAAAAGATAAAAGTTCTGGTAGTCCACGTACACATCAAAATATGGTTGAACACGTAGAAAACCTTGTTGGAAAAAACCCACATACATGAGTTCGTCGTTTATCAGTTCAAACGAACGTATCTTCTAGTACCGTTCATTGAATTTTAAAGCGTCTATTACATATGTCTGTGAACCGTAGGTTTGCTTAAAAGATATTCCACTGTTCATCCACAAAATATGACCGAACTAGCTCTGTTACGTCTACTTCTGCATTGAGACTTCTTAATCTTGGGCTCTCTCTCTCTCGAGCGAGAAAGTGGAAAAATAAAACAATGAGTCAATAAAGAAAAATCAGTGGTAATTTACAATTTTATTTAAAAAAAAAATAAAAAAATACTCTTTACAAAATGTAAAGAGAGCTAATGCGTCATTAAACAAAAGCTTAGAGGAAAAAAATTGTGTGATAAAAGACACGCACACAAAGAAAAGCCTCTTGTGAATCGCGAGCAAAAATATATCTAATAGATCATTAAGAAAACTCTCGAATTCAAAAATTTAATTAATAAACCCCAACATTCAATTCGTAAATAGACCAATCAAACACGTCAAAACACGTAAATGACTTTCACTCGTGCGCACTAACACAAGTATAAAATCTCCCTCCAGAACCTGACTTTCAAAAATATATTCTAGAACAACGTGACAAAAAACTCCCTCATAAAAAACATATGATAATTTTCTTAACTATCTATATTTTAAAACTAATAATACTAATAATTCAAAATTACAAATAGGCACAAATATTATAGAATTACAGTGAAGAGAATTTATATAAAACTAATGTGAAATATAACTTACGTTAACGTAATCCTTTTCACCCACGAAAACTATATGTGAGAGATATCAAGTAAAATTCAAATATTCAAAACAATTTACGAGATAAACAACTCTCGTAATAAAACGGTATTGATATAAAATACACAATTAAAGCAAACAAACAAAATAAACCGAAATTAAATCAAATGAAGATATAAAAAATGAGTTTTTTATTTCTGAGACTACATCGTTCAACACACAAGATATCTCTGCGACCAGCCGGAAAAATAAGATCGGACATCAGGTACATATAATACAATATAATTCCCCTAGTCGAACTATTTCCTGTTCAATATAAATGTACAGGCACGGTCAACAAAACAAATCCAAATAAATATATAAACAAAATTCAAAATATACACAATAATAAATTTGAAAAATATTCTTCGGGGAAAAGTCCGCGACAATATGTACCGATACAAAGTATCGAATGTTCAACAGATCTTACATAGAGAGCATGCTAGTAGGCTTAATTATTGTAATGTCTTTCAAGAAAATTTAAATAATAATGAAATTCTTGATCAAAGTTTTTTTATTGATGAAGCATGGTTTCATTTAAGCGGGTTTGTAAATAAACAAAGTGACAAATCATCGTCTATAAACAATCCCTTCGAAGTTCCTTTATATCCTGTTAAACTTGGAGTATGATTAGCTGTATCTCGTTGTAGAAAAGTAGGACCAATATTTTTTCACAGCCAACGATACCGAGAACAGTTATTAACACCATTTTTAACTCAAGTGCAACGAGACGAATTCAATGGGGGTTACTTCCAGCAAGATGGGGCTACCGCATATACAACTCGCGAAAATTTAGTGCGTTCAGAATATTAGTGCCTTCATCGAGTTATAAGCAGAGATGTTTGGCCAGCAAGGTTACCAGATCTTACTCCGTTAGATTTTTCCTTTTCGGATAGCTAAAAACTGAAGTGTATAAGACAAAAATGAATAACTTAAATGACTTGATAAATACAATTACAATTAAATGTAATGAAATAACACCAATGTATTGTAGAATATTTTTGACAACAAGAAACGTCGTACTGCATTATGCATTCAACAGAATGGTGACCATTTTTAAATTATAATAATTAAAATTTCTACAAATTAGTTATTTACCTTGGTTGTTTGATTAATATCCCATCTTTAAAGTTTTCTTATTAAATAAATTAATCATCTAATTGTGCTTATTATTAATTTCATCACCATATCTCTCGGTGATAAATTTTGACAGTGACAGGTAAATAACCTTCATACTATTTAATCTATATCAGCATTTCAAGAATGCAGAACATCATAATTTATAGGAGAAATTCATGGACAACTAAATGTAATTCTTTATGACATTTACACATAGATGTCATATCAAAACATTGTAGAAAAATTAAGTAAAAAATTAACATATTTCTTGAGTTATTTAATTTATTAGAAATATAATTTTGAATAAATGTTTAAAATTATAATAATTTGCTGTTTACAGTAGAATAATATCGAAAAATTGCATTTTTGGTAGTAAAATTTTAAAACTTTGGCGACTTCGTGTAAGGTTATTATCAACCGTAAGAAGTTTATTTATAAATATATCGAAGAATAACAAAAGGAAAAAACGCCACGTGTAGATTGTCCGCTAATTTCTACACACTCTATATCAAAATACATAGTTTTTTTTTTACGTTTATTTAGAAATTTATTATTATCAAATTTTTTTTTCTAATTTGTTATATGTACATATGTATTATATAGTTTTTGCCCTATTACTGAACATGAACCGGTTGGGCATATAAACCATTATTATTATTAACTCTCATTTATCAATTTTCATTGATTTTGAAAGTTAACATGCATAGATGTATCAAATATTCAATTAGTAAATATATCTGGCATGGATGAACGTAAATGGATATTATGTATAAATTATAGGTAAAATTATATTTTTACGTTATAACTACGTTATTATGAAAACGCAAGCAGATTAAATTACGTAGAAATTGCACGCAGGACAGACAATTGGATCAACACATCGACAACATATGTAACGCATTCTACAAACTGCAAAATAGATTCCACGTTTATGCACATAAACATCCATATATGACGATGGATATAGAAAGAGGTATTTATAAAATAGGTACGCAAAAGAGCGAATCACATCAAATAGATACAGATTCATTTACAATTTTGATAGGTAGGTCTATTCACACAGAGGTAATGGATTTTTATTCTTGTCGTCAGAAAACTTTTTTCCAATATCTGCTAATTGGAAATTACCTATTTCTCGATAAAACTTCGATTTTGAAAACGTATGGTGTTGATAGCTTGCAATATTATTAAAATAAAGAATTTTTAGTGTCTGTAAGGCCTGTTAATATTATTATTTAGTTATAATCATAATTAATTGTTGTAGTGTATGGTTAAATTTATTTTTAAGCTTGCTTTTTGAAAATAGCGTTAGCATTTACGTAGTCAACCGAGTTCGTTAATAAAGGTATTGGTCTAAAAGCTGCGGTATAGTTTACAATTTTCATTGCATGCAATTTTTCTTGTACGCATTTTTTCTTCCACCCTAAGCCGTGGCCACAAACTATCAAGCTGACAACTGCTTAAAGAAAAATTGTCCAAAAAATCTTTGCATCAATGAATGTGTAAGAAGATGGTGTAAGCAGCGCATTGACGCGGTATTTGAAAGGGTTTTTCTTTCCATTTCAATATAGATATGATTTATGCATCACATTACACATAGTAGCTGCGAAACATATGACAACAAATATAATATATGTATAACAAAATGTATAATATAACGAGCGTTCAACTAAATTTTACCTCGAAGTTGCCCATGGAAATTATACGTATATCTTAGCTTTTTACTTAAGTTCTTAATATGAATTTTGTTGGTTATGAACTATTTGAATGACATGATAAATGTCAAAATAATAAAATTAAAATATTTAACTAAATGAGATACGTTTATTTGCAACAAACAAGTAACATTTTATAAAAATTGTTGAAAGTGGCCACCACCTTGTTCGAGACATTTCTAACATCTTCTTCTAATGAAGGAGAAAACGTTTTGTAGTAGCATATCGTCGATTTCGTTAATTATTTCAGCAATTCTGATCTGAAGGTCTGCAAGATCAGGTATCTGTACCCAAAAAATTGAGTTCTTTAAAAAGGCCACAGAAAAAAATCACAGGGGTTAATATCACAAGATCTTGTTGGAAATTCATGTTCGATGTTTAAACTTATCAACCGATTTTGATAAATTTCCGTATCATATTAATTGTTTCACAAGCTGTGTGCACTCTAGCTCCGTATTGTTGAAAGTAACCCTGATTTATTTCTTCTTCATTAAGCTGTTCAATAAATGTCATAATAATTTCTTGTCGATACCTTTCTCCTTTAAAGAAAATACGGCCAATGATTTTCCTTCGACTAATCGCACACCATACACCAATTTTCTGTGGATGAACAACATAACAGTCATGCGGTTTCTTAGTATTCCACATCCTTATATTTTGTGAGTTAACATATCCATTCAAATAAAGCCATGATTCATCTGAGAAAAATTTTGTCAAGAATGTCATTATCAAAATTATTTAAGAACCACTGACAAAATGTTGTTCTTCTAGGATAGTCAATTTCTTTGATTTCTTGATAATAGGCCATGCGATATGGAAATAAATGTAAGTCTTTTTTCAAAATTGTATGACAAGTGCCAATTGAAACACCCACTCGTGGAGAGAATACTCGTATGGATGTTCCTGGTGTATCATTCATAATTTGCGTCACAGCGTCAACTAGCTCTTCCGTACATTTTTTCGGAAGGCCACTGTCTTCTTTCCGTATAACACTCTCTGTTTCTCTGAAAACCTTAGTGCAATATTTAACTGTGTACCAAAAACTATCAAAATCAAAGACGAAGTTTGGAAACATATTTCTAAATTCCTCTAAGCATTCTTCAAGAAAATAGTGCCATTGTCCGTTAATATTACGTCCGTTCCAAAAATAAGATTCAACCATGAATGATTTGTGTTGAACAGTGAAAACCATTTTAAATCAATTTTAAATTACAAAGCAATTTCAAAAAGCTCCAACTATGTATACATCAGAATAAATAGTCTGTCAAATTGACAACTGATGCAAATGTAAATAGTACAAGTTACGACAAACATTTTTATTGTCATGGACTACTAGAGGTAAAATTTATTTGAACGCTTTTTATAATAAAATGTAATAATAACTGTAGCCATAGGTTTAGCAACTTGAATGTAATTTTTACGCAGACATACTTATGTTTATGCGATTATAATATATATTATAATGGTACTATTACCATTACATGAATTTAAATATGTTACTTATTTTGAAATTTTAAAAAGTTAGTTTATTTGCTATTGTCAAGTATGTTCATAGATAGGTATGACATATTTTTTTGGATAGTATTCATATTTTTGTATATGTCAGTCAAAACTGGACAGACACTTTAGAATTGTTTTATACATTAATAATAATAGTTATTTATGTACCTAGGTTCGTAAGTACAGTTTTATGGTCGAGAATACGATTGCAAACCGAGACCCGTAGGGTCGAGGTTTGCAAGTATTCGAGACCATGAAAGTGTACTGTACGAACCGTGGTGCATATGAGATTTTTCGTCATACCTACGTTTTTTTAAATAGACGAATTTGAATGATTTTCCACTTTACTTTTACTATGTGTATACACATTAATCACATTATAGTAACATCAAGTCAGGAATATTTGTCGTATCTATGGTAACCATGTTTGTGTCGATATAAATTTATATTTTTGATAAATGTCAAAGTATATGCAATAGATTTTCAAAAGTTTTTCTTTCTAAATAAAATTTATAAACATGAATCAAATAGAGATGGATGCTATTATAGCTTGTACTGAGATTTTGCCGGAGAAATCTAAAAACAGATACAATGAAACCTATAAAATGTTCAAAGATTGGTGTTACCAGAGGTATGTGGAGAGTATTTCAGAAAGTGTAATGCTGGCATATTTTCGTGATAGATCTATGAAGTTAAAATCACCAAACAGTTTATGGTGTGAATACTCCAGGTTAAAAACTACCATAGTTATTAACGAAAATGAAGATATTTCAAAATATCCTAAACTGAAAGGATTTTTGAAGCGTAAAAACGATGGTTTTAAGACTAAAAAGTCTAGTATCTTTACAAGAGAGGAAATGAATAAATTTCTTATTGAAGCTTCCGACGATACATATTTGTTGATGAAGGTAAGTTTACAGAATGATTCCTTTTAATTCGTGTTCATTCTATACTAATTTTTTGCAGGTTGTTATGATTATGGGAATTGCTGGGGCTTGTAGGAAAGATGAACTAGTTAAAATGAAAATTCAAGATGTGGAAAATAAAAATGATGTAATAATAATTAAAATACCGGATATTAAAAATGGATTAAAACGTTCTTTTACAATTATTGCGAAGGAAGAATATCCAATTAATTTTATGCTAATTATTAAAGAATACATTGGTCTGAGATTAGAAAATATTACCAATGATAGATTTTTCTTAAAGTACAGTTTTTGTAAATGTCAAAATCAGCCTGTAGGAAAAAACATTCTCGCAAAAATTCCTAGCCAAATAGCAAAATACTTGTCGTTGGAGAACCCCACTACCTACACCGGACATTCCTTTCGAAGGACCTCGGCAACATTATTAACCGATTCAGGAATTGATGTTCTTGGCCTGAAAAGACACGGCGACACCGTGGCCGAAAGCTATGTTTCCGATTCAATGATAAATAAAGTACAGATAGCTGACCGAATTTTATATAAACAAAATATTACAGAGGCTGTTTGCTCAACTGTGATACAGAAAAATGAGAAGAAAGTTGATGATTCCATTAGGAATCCAACCATTAATAATGTTGACATTATTGAATATATAAACTTGCCTAGTAAGAAAGAAGACTCTATTGTTCAGATAGCTAATTGTTCTAATTGTTCGTTTACATTTAATATTACAAAATCATAAGTTTCTGTACAAGATTCTATTTTTCCTAGTTATGTTAATTATGTAATCATGTTTGAAATAAATTTGTCATAAATTTTCTAATATTGCCATTATTTCCCTAGGGTCGTAATAAATATTACAGCCCGCTACCATAGCAACTGTCAATACGGTATGTAAAGTGTCACTTACGTTTCAAAAAAAGGTGTCATAATTGTTTACTTACGTAGTAGGTGCGACGAAAAATATATTATGTTATCTCTGTAAAGGAAATTATGCCCAGTAACAATTAAGATATTTGAGATTTATTTTTAAATTAAATATATCATATTAGGATTAAACTAAAAAGTTAAATTATGAATGAAAATTCTGTATATTAAAAGACATACTGATATTTTTTAATTTAGAAATTTATACTAGCATCGCTATGGTTTTGGTTGTTGATTTTGGAAAAAGAGATTTTGTTTTGGGTTATCTGTATAAACAGATTGAATTGGTGATTGTGAGATTTGAAAAGCCAACAAATCAAAAAATATACAATATAATATATTCAAAATCCATTTACTTGTGCCCAGAAACACATAAAACCATGTCAAAATTATAATCCATAATAATATTGGTGTTGAAGTGTAGGTATATCTTAGGATCCACAAAGAACATCTCCTAAAAGCCGTTCCAAATTTTGATATGAATACAAGCCATAATCAAGATCAATAAATATAAAAGGAGATTCTTCATCCAGGATATACAGGAGGACCTTGTATAAGGGGAGTTCGAGACCATCGATAGCCATTTTTTTCATCTGCGGAAACTCTGTCAACTCTTCAAGCAGTCGACTAAATACATCTGGCAGGAACTTTGAATATATAAAAGGAGACATATAGTGGACTTAATCTTGGTATTTCATTTATTGGCTTACCCTTTTATTCATATTAGAAATTACTCCGTCACAATAACCAAATTGTTTAATCAGTTTTTCTTGAGTTGTCAAAATTTTAAATTATAAATTGATCTTTCTGTAGTAATACCATAAGAGCTTTGAATTTATCGATAATTTCGTTTCGTTATTAAACTTCTCTTGTAGCAATTTTGCCGTGACATTCCACATCGTTTTAACAACACCTTCTTTATATTCTTCCCCATTCACCTTCCTCATATTGAAGGCCCAGTCTTTCAGAATATCTGCAAGTTCCTCTTCTGTAACATTTTGTTCGATGCTGTAGTTTTTCGCATCACAAAACTCACAAAATTGTCGCCAAATTGACGCTTTACTCTTTTTCGTATTAGCCGGTTCAGCTTGTTTTACTATTTGATCAATGTTTACAACTGATTCTTCCCCAAATCTCAGCATTGTTTTGTGACAATGAAACCAGTTTTTTGACAGAACTTTAGAAATGTCTATCCTTATTAACCGCATTTCCATTATAACGCCTAATTATTCTACTATGAAAATTATCGACAAATTACCGCTGTAATTTCGAGTTGCTTCAGTAATACGCGAATCTGATTGGTTTATATGTGTAAAATAATCATTGTGATTTAAATGTCTTCATAAAACAAATAATATTTAAAATTTATTTTAATGAACTTCAAAGTTTTTAATGCCTTTACTACATTATTTACCTGTCGAATTCATTATTATATAGGTTAGGATCCATTCTTTATTTTCTTAAAATAAAATAAACGATATATATATATATATATATATATATATATACATATATATATATATATATATATATATATATATATATATATATATATATATATATATAGAAATATGTAATGGCCTCCACGTTCGAGCGCCAATTGAAATAAAGCTGAATGAATAATAATACTCGCACCACGTTCGGGCGACAATTGAATTAAGACTGTTGATCTGAATAATAGAAATAATAGCATAAGATGTAAATAAGATTATTAATTGAATTGCTTGTTGCATAGCGACGAAGACGAGTGTCAGTTTGACAAGCATTTAAATCACGACAGCCCGTAGGGCTGGAGTGGTTTAATTGTCAAATTGACACGAGTCGAAGTCGTCATGCAGGAAGTATGAGTGAAATTATCGATTTTAATTCAAAGCTCGTATGGTATTTGATTAGATTATTTTACGTAATACGAAATGAAATTTATCTAAATTCTTTATTTATTAATTCATGTATAAATTAGTACACTGAAAGGTACAATTGTTATATACATTCTGTTTTTTATTGGATGTGCTTGAATTAATATTTGCACTGTTGTAACTATTTCCTCGCATTTGATTAATAATAGTTTCATGGTGTTCTTTATCTAGTTGTAGATACGGCTTAATAGAATGCGAACTACTATGGCCAGAAATTTTAATTAATTGTTACTCATTTACACCAGCTTTTGCTAAATTTGAGACAGCTGTCGCGCGACTGGAATGGTTACTTATTTTTTGGTTTTCTGTGTTGAAACCAGCGAGTTCAGCACTTTTCTTAAACCATTTCAAAATTTCATTTCTTCCAATAGGCATATATTTATACCAGCTACCTTTTTTCTTATTCCACGCTGGATTGACAGTTAAAAAGAGTCTATCACTTTTATACGAGCGTTTTCTGTCCTCTTTGAAATGAGTTTTTTAAAAAGTCTGACTGGGCAATTACTTGGTTTTACTTTGTTGGGAATCAACCATTTACTGTCAGCACATTTTTGTGCTCCACCTTGGGTAGTTTTCGTGAATATGGGATTGTACTCTATTCTTCCAGTCGGTGTATTGTATACGTTCATTTCTTCTCGGATTTAGTGAATCAAACATGCCGCACCTTCTCCTCCTCGCCATGCCAATTCAATTGACACTATCAGGTAAAATTTCTTTTGTAGTCCATCTGGATTTTCTTCATCCCAAACATTTATCATTTTTTCATATTCGTTTTTCTGTAAAGCTGCAGAACTCATTTTCCGTTTACCAGGTATCGCTTGAAGAATTCTCCTTTTGGAGTTCCTTGCGTCGCGGGCTGCCTCTAAATACGATGCTCTGAAAAGGATCAATTTTTCTGTTATATTCGTTATTAAACTTCTCTTGTAGCAATTTTGCCGTGACATTCCACATCGTTTTAACAACACCTTCTTTATATTCTTCCCCATTCACCTTCCTCATATTGAAGGCCCAGTCTTTCAGAATATCTGCAAGTTCCTCTTCTGTAACATTTTGTTCGATGCTGTAGTTTTTCGCATCACAAAACTCACAAAATTGTCGCCAAATTGACGCTTTACTCTTTTTCGTATTAGCCGGTTCAGCTTGTTTTACTATTTGATCAATGTTTACAACTGATTCTTCCCCAAATCTCAGCATTGTTTTGTGACAATGAAACCAGTTTTTTGACAGAACTTTAGAAATGTCTATCCTTATTAACCGCATTTCCATAACAACGCCTAATTATTCACTATGAAAATTATCGACAAATTACCGCTGTAATTTCGAGTTGCTTCAGTAATACGCGAATCTGATTGGTTTATATGTGTAAAATAATCATTGTGATTTAAATGTCTTCATAAAACAAATAATGTTTAAAATTTATTTTAATGAACTTCAAAGTTTTTAATGCCTTTACTACATTATTTACCTGTCGAATTCATTATTATATAGGTTAGGATCCATTCTTTATTTTCTTAAAATAAAATAAACGATATATATATATATATATATATATATACATATATATATATATATATATAGAAATATGTAATGGCCTCCACGTTCGAGCGCCAATTGAAATAAAGCTGAATGAATAATAATACTCGCACCACGTTCGGGCGACAATTGAATTAAGACTGTTGATCTGAATAATAGAAATAATAGCATAAGATGTAAATAAGATTATTAATTGAATTGTACTTTAAGTAACAGAGTTGTACTTTGAATGTACTTAAGTTGGGCGCCTTTATTTTGAACTGGTAAAGTTAGATCATCAGCCACTCTCATGTAGTATCTCAGGTTGCGACTAGATGTCGGTAGAACTTGTATAATATTTTACATAAATTGGACTATCTCGGCTCCTCGTCGATCGGTTTACCCCTATTAGTATGATGGAAAATTGCTTAATAATATTACAAAGTTATCTCTAGCTACGCAATAATAAATAAAAGAGTTTCTTTAAAATAGTCAGTGTAAATATTTATTGAATATAAGTTATCTGTAAACAGTGAACAAGTAACGTGACTAACGGTAACACAAGGAATCAATATAATGTGCACGTGTGAAATATTGGTTATGTTTCAATAGCAATGTTATCGTAAAGTATATTATAATATAAATAAATAAACACACAAATTGATGGTAAGTACTACAATTCTTAATAATTAGTTTCTCTTCACAAATTTGAGCAAGATAGAAATATATTTTTTAAAGTAAAATCAAGGAATTATGAATTTAATAAAATTTTGTTTTGTTAATGAATAGTTTTAATAAGACTTTTTCGAAATGAATTGATTTAAATAAACCTGTGTCTTATAGGAAGCGTGCAGGTATGAAGGATGGTATCAGCTGGTCAGGATTTGCGATTGTGCGGGACCAAATAAAAGTGTTCTCGGTTCTACGATGCAGGTAGGGACGCTGTTCGGAGGTGTAGGAATTGCTCGTAGCCGGTGACCAAAAGATGCGTTGGACGATTACTTGCCGGCCTCAGGTATTATTGACTCCAAAAGTACTTCTAAGGTAGGAAAACAAAATTAAAATAATAATTTACAAATAGTTACAACGGGCTTCTCAATGTTAGGTTATGTCACATAACCTAACATAACTTATGTGTAATGTTTAGAACTAAAATAACCTGTTCGCGGGTTTTTGTAAAAATTCAAAAAGTGGGTGTGTTCAATTAGTATCGATAAAAAATTTGAATGTAAATAAATTAGCTATCTTGTTAATTTCGCGTAAATGACTTGAATTATTAAAAAATATGAAAAGTAAATTTTGAAATAAATATAAATTAATCTGAAATATACAAAGTTATCGTAATATTAATTTATTAACACTTCGATACTAATTTTACAAATTATGTCCGCCAGATGTAGCCATTCTATTGAGTGTAATTCCTGTATTAATTACTGGTTTTCCATTTGCAGATAGCTGGAATGACGGTGCTATTTGCCTCATAACAATATATATATATATATATATATATATATATATATATATATATATATTGATTAATTGAAACTAAATAGGACAATTTTTTTCTTTTAAACTAAAAATATAAAAATTCTAATGATGAATTAAATTTAATATCATTTACAAAGCAAATTTTTGTTTGTGACGACCTCTTTTAGACGATATTTCGGTAAGTGTCTTTTTCTCGAGAAATTTTCTGTATATACCACCTGTGACGTCAATCCTTTTTCATATACATTTGTAAGTTATAATATCTAACAAATCGGAGACTGTGGCTTATAAGTGATTAAAATAAAATTAAAAAACCCTTACCACAATAGAATTTAATGATTTTAAATACGTATTTCCACAACCACGTTGTCATCTTCAGTAGAAAAAACAGTGTAACACTTGACGCACAAAAACACTCACAGAAGGATTGTTCTGAACGTCTTCTAGTTTAACACTAAAATCTTCAATCTTAAATGCTACAAAAATTACCTACATTTTGGTAAACCCCACCTATTCATGCAAGCATTAACCCATTATTTGTAAATTCTATAGAAAAATCGTTTAGAAATATTATAAAAGCCGTAATTTAACATCAATTAAATTCAGAATTTCCTAGTATTAAATTCACGGTTGAAAAGGAAAACAACGGAGGTTTGCCATTTTTAGATACCTTAGTAATTAGGAATGACAAAAACTTAGAGTTTGATATTTACCGAAAAGAAACCAACGTCAACAGATTTATAACCACAGATTCAAACCATACTTTTCAGCACAAGAGTGCCTCTTTCAATTTTCTTATCAATCGTTTGTTAAGCATGCCATTGACAAAGGATAGATATGAAAAGGAATTAACTTTAATTAAGAAAATCGCGAGTTACAACGGTTTCGATTCAGAAATAATAAACAAGCTAGTTAGAAAACATAAAGTAAGAAAAACAATTCTGGATTCCACATGTTTGCTACCTCAAATTGATTCGAGCAAAAAATTTATTAGTTTACCGTTTCACGAAACTACTAAAAATTTAAGTAAAACCTTTAAACAGTATAATGTTCAAGTAGCATTTCGGTCGAATAACTTCCTAAACTCCCTTAGGCAACGCGAAAGACAAAGTTGAGGTAAACAACAAATCTGGAATCTATGAAATAAATTGTAAGGATGGTGATAAAAAATATGTCGGCCAAACAAAACGTTCGAATATAACTCGTTATAAAGAACATGTTTCGCATATTAGATTCAATAGACCGGAAAAATCAAGTGTTGCCCGACGTATTCTTGAATCAAATCACAACGTAACATCTGACTGTCTGAGATTAATAAAAAACGTCACACGCCCCCGCGAATTAGATAGTTTTGAGAGCATTTTTATCTTTAAAAATAGGAATAACGTAATTAACGCAGATTTGGGTCCTATACCAGGTTCTGCTTTATTTGAGTTAATTGACAGTTAGATGTTATTAAAGCAAGAAAAATAGGAAAACCATTAAAAAATATTCAAATTCATAGAATTTATTTTTAAATTCGTTTCATTACAATACATATTTGCCATTAAAATATTCTGACTCAACATTAATTTCCAAATTTATATTTCAACATAATTTAAGGATTAGTTTCATTATTGGATTCTTAATGTATGTTAAATTACGGCTTTTATAATATTTCTAAACGGTTTTTCTATAGAATTTACAAATAATGGGTTAATGCTCTTGCATGAATAGGTGGGGTTTACCAAAATGTAGGTAATTTTTGTAGCATTTAAGATTGAAGATTTTAGTGTTAAACTAGAAGACGTTCAGAACAATCCTTCTGTGAGTGTTTTCGTGCGTTCAAGTGTTACACTGTTTTTTCTACTGAAGATGACAACGTTGTTGTAGAAATACGTATTTAGAATTATTAAATTCTATTGTGGTAAGGGTTTTTTAATTTTATTTTATTCAAGTTATAATATACTCTTCTAGATGATATTCCATATTTAAAAACTTTTGTTCTTATATTGGTTTACTTTTCTTAATATTTCTTTCTAACAGTGTTTAATATTTTAAATGTTTTTTTTGTCTTAATTTTCAAGTGTTCCGTTTTTCTCAAGATCGCATGCTAACTGCTTTCTTTCCATTTATTCTGCCCTTCTCTAACGCCCGACGCTATGTCTTCTTTTACAATTCACGCCTCCATATTATAGATCCACACGTCATATCTTTTTTCTTTTATCGATCAATTGACTGTCCTTTCTAATTTTCCGATAGACGTATTTTTCTTTCATCGTAACTTGAAATATATCTAACCTATGGTACTGGACTAAATTTGACAGCTGCATCGTTTACAATATTTAAACGAATATATTTCTAATGGATGAACAAATATTACATTAGACTCTATTTTGTGTATTATAAAGCCTTTTAAATTATTTTGACTGGTATTGACATTCTATACAGATTAACAATACACATTTTAAAACGAATGACATGTTTGTTTTTATAGATAAATATTACAAAATGTAAATTTTAAAATGCACATTCCATCATGTATAGTTTATTACAAAATTGTTATTGTCTTTTAGGTTATTCTGATTTGTGGTGTATATCAAATAATAATGTGTATTTGATATTTTAAGATCTTAATGGATGTTTTTGTTCGACATTTCACGTACATCGTAACAGTTACAATAAACAATGCTTATGTATTTAAGAAACTTGCAAAATTCAAGTATTGATTATGAAATTTACTATTACTATAGTACTGATTATGCTTTTATATCTTGGTAGGTAAGCATGATTTAAATTTTAAGTTATTAATATTTATAAACTAAGTTTACTAAATATACACAGATGTGTTTTTCTTAACACCATCTGTATTGTTGTATATTAAAACCTTTTACAGAAAATAACGAGAAACTTTACATGAAATAAACATTAGATTTGTTATATAAAGGTCGGCATAAGTCAGGCAACGCTCTCGAAAAATCGGCATAAGTCCGGCAACGCTCATAAGTCTGGCAACGCTGTCGAAAAAGATTAAAACGAAGCATGTTCGTGCTTCAGACAGTTGTCTCGGTGTCAGGATAACACGAGCTCGTCGAGTAGACGCGTTTTCAGAATGAATAACCGATACAAGTTCACGCTTCAAGAAAGAGTTTTTTTTGTTACGTCGTATCTTCGTACGAACGCGGATTACGAAACTATGTTTACCGAATTTCAACAACAATTTCCGAACTCGCCGCTACCAAATCGTTCAAGAAATTCTTAAAAACGGGCTCTGTTGCCGACACGCCGCGTTCTGGACGACCGGTATCTGTAACAACTAACGAAAATATGGAAACAGTGGCGCTGGCGTTTGTCGAGCTGCCGAACCAATCTGCAGTGCGGCTATCGGAAGAACTTCAAATATCCGATCGTTCTTTACGACAAATGCTGAAACGCATGCACTATCGAGTTTACCGTCCGCGTCTCCTCCACGCACTTCACGAGGATGATTTCGATCGCAGATTGGAATTTTGCGAGTGGTACCTCGGATGCAGTCAGGATGATCCGCAGTTCCACCGTTCCATTTTGTGGTCGGATGGAGCAACCTTCAAGCTGAACAGTACGGTCAATCGGCGTAACTGCGTGTACTGGAACGACCAGAATCCTCACGTCTTCATTAAAGAAGAATTAAACCTGCCTGGGGTGTGTGTGTGGGCAGGTATCCATGCGGGAGGTCTCGTGGGTCCGTACTTTTTTGAGGGTAACGTGACGGGCCAAAGTTATCTGGAAATGCTCGAAGATTTACGTGGGCAAATGGACAACGATCCAACACTCGCGAACATCCGTCATTTCATGCAGAATGGAGCTTCGCCGCACTACGCGTTATGTGTGCGGGAGTACCTTAATGTTCATTTTGGAGAATGGATGGGCAGACGAGGAATCGTTGAGTGGCCCGCACGGTCATGTGACCTGACACCCTGTGATTTCTTCCTGTGGGGCCTTCTCAAGGACCGCCTTTTTGCAAGAGGACCACGTACCCTTCCCGACCTCCGAACTGCAATTGAAGAAGAATTAGAAAATCTTCGCGGACAGCTTGACGTGCTTCGCCGGACCTGCCTCACCGTTGAGAAACGTTGCAGTAAATGCATTGATCAAGATGGCCATCAATTTGAACACTTACAGTAACCCTTTTTCGAATCCCTTTTGTAATTTCTTTAAATAAATTCATTTTGACGCTGCATTTTTTTCTTTTAATGCAAATTTGTTGCCTGACTTATGCCGACCCCTGTATTGATGCTCATACAGGGTGTATTCAAAATTAACCCGTTTTAAATTTTTCATTGCTGTTTTCAGCGTTATTTTTCAATTTATCTCACTTAGAAGAGAACATAGCAACATGATATATTTTTATATAATAACAACATATATTCATGATGGTAAATTGCAATTTTAAAATTCAAAATTCACAATTGAAGAAGAAATTAATAACAGCATTAATTTTCTTGATATTTCTTTAACCTATGATAAACAGGGTACTATTTATACAGATTGGTACAACAAACTCACATCTTCTTTTTGATATATGAATTACCACTCAATTGCACATACAGTATACAATAAAATAATTATAAATAATCTGACTGATAGAGCAGTAAAACTATCACTCACTCAATGCAGAAATGATAACATCAAGAAAATTAAAACGATCTTAATAGATAATAACTATCCACTACAACTTATAGAACAAACAATAAAAAACGAATCCATGAAATATACAACACTGCAGACACCAATAACAATTTAAACAATGAAACAACATATATCACGATTCCATATGTTCCATAATTATCCGAAAAAAATAAATATACTTTAAACAAATATGATATGGCTACAACATATAAACTTACTAATACTAATAAACATCTATTTTTAAAACTAAAACCTGAAAAAAAATCGAGAAACACATGTCATATATAAAATACCACGTCGCGATTGCAATAGCTACTACATAGGCCAAACTAAACAATATTAATACAAAAGAATACAAGCCCACAAATACTCCAAAACAGACAAAACTGTTTTATTTACATTTGAAAACCGATAATCGCTAAAGAACAAAATACAATGAAAAGGGAAATTAAAGAAATGATTAATATTAAACAAGAAAAAATGCAGTTAACAACAGAAGTGATATAAAAATCTAAGCAATATATACTATAACCTAATAATGTAACGATCTGCAATTTACCATCATGAATATATGTTGTTATTATATAAATATCTATCATATTTTATTTAAATATCTACACTGGCTTATCATGCTGGCAGTTCCGTGTTTAGATCCAGGGCTGTCCAAGTAGGTTTTGTGGTTTTCCTTCTCATTCAAGAATGCCGACAGCTTAAAATCTTAAGTGGCTCTACGGGCACATACATAATAAAAACTCATAGCTCGCCAATCCTTCCATCTTTGTCACTGCTTTCCTCTACAGTAATAACTAGATGGGGAACATAGTTGGAAGCTACTAACTTTTATGTAGAGAATTTCGATAGTTTCCAAATTTCGTTACGTGTTTAAATGACAGTGCTCGACGATGCTAATCACTTATTTTGGAAATCAAAATCTCAAATTAAATGATGGATTAACCACATTAGATGTGGTTATTAATAATTTGAAAAATATTCCAAATGACTTCGGATGTGGCCTTCGGCAAGAGTTAGACACAGTTTTTAATAGAAATCCAGATTTTTTAATGGAAATGCAGATTTAATAACATTGCGGCAATTGTGTATGGGGCCACTGCCTCGAAATCTAACTGCTAAATACGCTGAAATAAACGAATATCTCCAGTTTGCACCTATAACCAGTTGCGATGTAGAAAGGACGTTCTCTATCTACAAGGATGTATTTCATTCAAAGAGAACAAATATTACAGAAGAGAACCTTGAGAAAATATTGCTAGTTAATATTAATACTCCTTTACTCAACTTGAATTATAAAATGAATAAATAAAAATTTATTTCGCATTTTATAGATCACCACCCGTTTGTTTTCCAATTATATAAATAAAATTAAAAACTCTTTCAAAATACAATTTTTCAATAGTACGTCCGTGGGCGATAAGTCATGGGCGTCTCGTGTCCGGTCCCTAGTTAAATCTAATAATAGTACCTACTATAGAATAACTTTGACGATTAATAAAAATCAATCTTAACATAAAATTTTAATTTTATGCTCCTAAAAGCATAATATGCTAAGCTTCTAATGTATCATAGTCCGTCTCTGTGAGCGACTATATTACGATTTAGGATAAAGCGACTTCATTGTTACTGTCTTGAAGTAGACAATTTCGTTTTGAATGAATACTGCTGTTCAAACACCTGGTTGAGATTTCGAGACGAGAACGTCGTTACGAAGAAGACGTAGAAAAGGAAAACAGCGCTGCTTTTCCTCTTCGCAACTTATTAGCTTTATTCTCGTTTTAACTTGATGATAATGTCTGCGGATGCCGCACGCTGCACATCTTATTATATTAAAATTGAATTCGATCTTCCCTTCGTTCGTCACCGTTCCACCTCACGCCACCCCACGGGATAATGATAAAAGACGAAATAGGAACTTTAAGTGGTTGAGGTGGCGTGGAAAAAGGTTCAATTGAAACGTGGAAAGCGGAATGTTCAACAGATTCGTTCGAGCCTCTTTTCAATTTAATTGATGTAATATCCAAGCGAATATTTCTTTTTGTTTTATTTACGAAAAAGTGAACGTTGGCAACCTTCTGTTTTTCATTTGGGTTTGTTGTTTCAATATATTTTGTCTAGACAGATTACAAAATATATTAAATCAATTTAGATATTTAAATTTAATATTTTAAAAGGTGAACATATATAGCAAGCGCCAAATAAGATGAGCGGTGGGAGTAAGTTCGAGCAGCATTAGAAGTAGTGGGGAGATTTGTATTTGGTTTTACATGAAATTGCAAGATACCATAGGCGGCGTAAACTACATATCTATCACTTAATACATTAATAATTTATTAGAGTAAAGAAATAGGAAATTGACACACAGAAATTTTGTGTTTTATGTTTTTTTTAATCTGTTTAATTATGGCTTTTTTCAAAGAGGTTAGAATTATATGACATTGCCATCCAAATGATTAATCAAAACAATTTAATAAGACGTCGTAAAATAATATGCGGCAAGAAAATAAAGGTCGTATTTTTTATTAGGTAGTTATTAAGAGAAATATAATACTTTAGTATTTTGTTGCGTTGCCATTACTTTCTATCACCAAATTAATCCTTCTAGGCATAGATCTAATTAGACCTTCACAATATTGTGCAGTTAAATTTTGCCAACACTCGTTTATGCCATTAATCAATTCCTGTCTGTTCCGAGGTCTGAAATTATTACGACGCATTGTTTTTTCCATGTGCCCCATAAATTTTCAATTGGATTAAGATTCGGACTTTTAGCATGCTTAAAACTAAAAACTAAAACCAATAGTAACGTTTGACAACCTTTTGACACGAATAAAACTGACATAAGCTGACAATTAATAGCACACAATCAAATTTTGGATTTCCCATTTTTTTGGTGTTGACAGTAATAATGAGATTGTAATGTTTAAACAGGTTTTTAAGAATATTTTTAAAACAGTATAAATTTATAGAGGAAGCAATTTGATGTTATAATTAATTAAAAAATTTACATCTGAAATGAGATTTATAGTTAAGAATATCGCAAAACACAAATCCATTTGCTTGCATACGTATAAAGAATATTTAATTTATGAATGGTTTATTCCTTTATTACTTACACTACAATAGATTAAACAAATTAATCTTCTTCGGAACTGAAGTTGTCGTCATCATTGTCCCTTTCATTATATACATTAATAATTAAACTTTCTGTCGTTTCATCAACTAATATTTCTGATTCTAAATATTTATTTCACCTAATAGCAATAATGTACTTTTATGTCTATAACAATAATTGTAAACATTAAAAACTACTTCTCGCGTTTGAGCGTGTATCAGTTTATGATCCCCTAGCAAAGACATTATGTTCAGTTACTGATAAATATATTCTGTCAATTACTTGAGTAAATGGGCGTGCACGTTTTTAAAAATGACTACTGCGCACCCCCTTCGCTCGCCATCTTATTTGGCGCTTGCTATACTCATATAAATTTAAAAAAACAATTTTCAGCATTCGCAAAGTACCGAGCTACTATAAATGATTAAAACCTAATGTCTTTGAAGCAGCGACACACATGTTATTGACATGTGGCACAAAAGGTAAGCGAGAGTCGAACAAAACACCAAGGTCCTTTATGTTATTAATTTTATTAAGTATTGAATCATTTACAAAATAACTGGAGTCAATAAAATTCACTTTTTTGTGTAAGAGATGTAGCAGCTGTTTAATCTTAATTTACGAGTAGAGCACCATTGGGAGAGAATGTTCAAATTCGCGTGCAAATGCACGTGTTTTAATGGAGGAATATATTTTGAGATCATCTGCATATGCAAGTAGTGAACAAGACAGATACGATAATAGATCATTTAAAAACAAGATAAATAGGAGAGGACCCAAATGTGAACCTTGTGGGACTCCAGATAGAGGAGATAAATCAAAGGATTTATAGTCGTTGTAGAAGACATAATGAAGTCTACTACTTAAGTAAGACTGTAGAAGAAGAAGTAGGGAAGGACTTAACCCAAACGCAGACAATTTCGTAAGTAAAATTCCGTGACCATGAGTATCGAAATGCTCACTAATAAACTGACAAATAGTCACAAGATTTGTCACAGTCGATCTTGCCCGCATGAAGCCTTGTTGAAATAGAGAAATGTAGGATTTGGTGTTATGGTACAGACAGGAACAAATTACACTTTCAAATACCTTAGAGAAATTCGACAATATTGACATGGGTCTATAGTTATCAACATGCGAATCGCCCTTTTTGAATACTGGACTTATCCTCGCTCGCTTCTAGATGGTCGGGAAAGTAGAACTTCGAATTGCCATGTTAATAATAAAAGTTAGCGGATTTACAAGGGCAAATCTTGCAGCAAGAGATGTTTTAATTATATACAAAAGTGATTTCAACTTTGCGGTACATTTAAATACTTGTAGTCATTCTTTTAATTAAGATTTCACTATTTTACACTAATAATATATCAAATTAACATTACTTGAAACAATAGAAATAAATAAACATAAAAAGTTTAATAATTTATTTAATGATAAAGTAGATTTGAATGATTCCCCTTTGCTAAACTTATTTCTGTAATTGCATAATAATTGGTCTAGTATTCGTTTGCTTGACTTTCCTCCCAAAACAGCAATTTTAAGCATTTGTGTTAAATTGTATGTGTTACAGTGGGGCGGCCAATAAAGTTACCTTTAACCACATTGCCATTGCTTAAGAGCCGTTCAATTATTCCATGTTGTGTGTAACGATATTCAATCTGTTTTACTGGAAACATTTCGATAAATTGACCATTAGTCAACTGCTGGAAATACGAGAGGGTATTAATATATAGTTAGCCTAGACCGGTTCCGTGGATAAAAAATATTGCGATACCATAGCAACGAGAAATAACATATTAGAAGTGTCAGTGTAAAGTATCACGTCAAAAAGTCAATCCAAAGTTGCGCAATAAAACTTGAAAAAAAAGGATGTCGATCGAAATTTTGAAAATCGAAAAATTGGAGTATCGAGCCTTCATCAAGTACCTGTATTTGAAGGGGTTAAGAGGTAAGATATGCTTAATACCCTTGGCGATCAATGTCCTTCGTATGCGACCGTGAAAAATTGGATTGCAAGCTTCAAAAGGGGTAAATTTTCCATTGAAGATGGACACCGATCGGGAAGGCCAGTTTCTGTGTCCGTCCCCGAAAATGTTGATCCAGTTCATGACATGATTTTGTCAGGCCGTCGAATTCGGGCTAAAACGAATATCTGAGGCGCTAAATATTTCATATGAATACGTCCATCATATAGTTCACGTTGATTTGGACACGAGAAAAATTTCTGCAAAATGGATCTCAAAATGTCTGAATGTTGACCAGAAGCGTGCAAGGGTGGAAGCATCGCTTTCAATCTGTGCTCGGTTTGAAAGTGATGCAGATTTTTTAAGCCGTATTGTTACTATGGATGAAAATTGGGTACATTTCTACGACCCAGAAACAAATCAACAATCGATGGAATGAAGACACTGTTGTTCTCCAAGGCCTAAGAAGATTCGCGTTCAAAAATTAGCTGAAAAAGTTCTTGTTTCAGTTTTTTGGGATTGTCATGGAGTAATCATGATTGCTTTTCTGGATAAGGGTAGAACAATAACTGGGAATTATTATTCGACGTTACTGACCACTCTACAAGAAAAAATTATAAATTAATACACTTAATACAGCGATCTTGCAACGCCTCTAGACCTTTCAAAAAGAAATTTTTATCTTGCTCACCAAACCAGGCTTCCACAGTTTCTATCACTTCTTGGTTGGCAGAAAATTAACGACCTTTTAAACTTTTTTTCAGTTGAGGAAAGACATGATAGTCGGACGGAGCCAGATCTGGTGAATAAGGCGGGTGTTCGAATAATTCGAACCTTAAATCACGAATTGTTTCCATGGCAACACGCGATTTGTATGCAGGGGCATTGTCCTGCAGAAACAAAACACCTTTGGATAACTTTATGCGTCTTCTCTCCAGGAGGAGAGTATGTTGAATAATAAAATATTTGGACTTTCAAATTTTGTTTGCTTCTATAGTAGGCTAAGAATTTTTCAATACATCCTCGTATATCCAATTACCATATTGATTTTGCAAGCCGCTTTTAAAATGGCCATTGCAATAAATGTATTTTGCTCGATAGCAATGACCATTTTTAAAGCAAAAATAAGAAATGCTTTTATTTATTTGCTTGTTTGACTTTTACTTTGACAAATTTGAATTTGAAAATCAGGCATGTCAGCTTAAGAAAAAAAATTTCAATCATTTATAGTTACCCGTTTTATTCTCCCCATGAACTGATTCTATATAAATTCTAAATTAGGTTAATGCGGTCCTGCTTCATCATTGCGACCGCAACATTCGACAGATGAGCTGACGATTTGCGGCATTTCGTTCGTTTAATGTTAAGCGGCTTACAGATTGAGGGGACTGGCTGATGCCTGATGCCAAAACGTTATCGAAACGATAATACACTCGGGAAGAAGAGGAACGTAGAAGAAAATGCGACGACTGGATCCGTGATAGTGACGGCGGCGACGCGACGCGAGTTCCCGGCTCGCCAATTAAACCAAGTTTATATCCATGACAAAGCTCCACTTTGAGCGAGACGCACCGCACGTTAATAACATCGGCATGCACTAAATACTCGTCAAACTTAATAATCTTTTGTGACGAAGGTTTTGGAGGAATGAGGGAGTTGAAGCGGCGGTGGTGACGGAGACGGTGGCGGCGAGCTTTTGTATGTATGTGTGATTCCCGCGCGCGTTTCCGAGCTTTCGTCGGATTCCACGCCGGCTCTCTCGCATTATGCGGCAACCGGTTGGCTGGGTACCTCGTCATTGTGCTTTGGTATCGGACTGTGAAGGCGCTTCATTCGCGGACTCTCGCCTCCGTAATTGCAAAGAAATATTTTCACTTCAAATAACTCGTATAGAAGATTGTAAATATTCGAAAGCGTTTCATTCTCCATATTTTTTGATATATTGTCGTGTATTTAAATATACGTATATACCTGGTGAATCTAAAAAATATGGTGTTTTTATTATTTAATTTACATGAACAAAAGGAAAAATAAATAAAGTAATGTAAAAATATTGAATTGCTTCGACCTTTATTCATTTTCATGACTTTTCAGTGAAATATTTATTTTAGAGGAACAGCTACTGTCCATAATGCAGTCGTTTATACAAGCAGCAAGCAATATAGGCCTTCAGATAAATAGAACGCAAAATCTGAAGAGATCTGACATCTGCAGAGTACGTTAAAAGAGACAATCAAAATGCAGAACAATGGTTAAGAGGTTTTGACCTTTAAAGAGGTAAAAAATTGTATGTACTTAGGAGTTTCGATAGACAACAAATGCAGCGAGGACACAGAGATAGACTTAAGACTGACAAAGAGTAATACAGTAGACTCGCGATTATGTAAACTAATTAAAACCGAGGCTGTTCACAAAATCGAATTATTTACAAAATGGAGATCTAACTAGAAATCATTTAGAAAACATTTATTACACAAAGAGTACATTGTATGTGTCTACATTTCATTACATCATTGTTTTAAAAAGAAGTTCGTAATTTTTTGCTGCTTTAATTTTTCCCTCATTTGAATGCCCGCAGCCTTTTATCGGAGCCTTCTTAGGACAGTGACTTCAGATAAATCTATGTCATCAATAGTAGCCACCCACTTGATGACATTATCCAAACTTTCATTAACCATTGAAGTAGGTACTTTCGGATTTGCTGCAAATAGTAATTGACTATCTCCACCTTCATCAGACTCAAGTTTTATATCGGCAGCAGATATAATTTCATCGTTCCAGTTCAAAATCTCCATTTGTGTAATGTATTCCTGCATAACAACAATTTGTATGAAATATTAAGAATGGTAGGCATCTGGACCAATCACTTACATATCCTAACACTTGTAGGATCTCTTCGGTCGTAGAAGACTTCATCGACTTTTGTTGTAAAACCCTTTCTTTTAATATGCTCAGTAGCAACAGTTCCTCATGTTCTGGGTTGTCTTTCTGGAGATTTGTCCACCAGTTTTCAATGATTTTTGGACTTAAATATTCCAGGCACCTGCTAAATGTATAAAAACTTCTTTCAGAGTAACGTCTCTCATCGCTGCAACGATATTTTTGGAATTTTTCTTTACAATAAATTTTTCCTGTAAGCAAGTTTAGGAAGCCGAATTACGTCACATTAGGTGGTAAAAACATGGTAAAAATTTCCCCATCCTCTGTTTTTAGTTCATTTTCTTCTGGGCGACTGGGTGCGTTGTCTACAAGAAGCAGAGCTTTCTGTGGTAAATTTTGCTCTTCCAGAAATTGTTTTACAAACTTAGTGGAAAACCAATTTTTAAATATGGAAGCTGTCATCGATATATTTTGTGAGTGGGTGTAATCGACTGATTGGAAAACAAAAGTCTTCGGTGCACGAGGTTTTTCGACCTTTCTAATGATTAGGGGTTTCAGCTTATGTAATCCAGTGGAATTTGTACACGCTAAAAACGTTAATCGTTGCTTCTCCGATTTTCGTCCTGGAGCAGTTTTTTCTCGATGAGAGACATATGTTCTATCTGGCAAAAATTTCCAGAACAATCGGGTCAAGTCAGCATTGTATAGCTGATTTGGAGTTAGATCAAATTTGTCAATCGTGTCTTTTAAACGTTCTATAAATGGTTCGACCGGTTCCGGTATTGATGACAGTTTTTCACAACAAATTTTTATAAAACGAATACCGTATCTTTTTTTTTGAAGCGCTGCAGCTACCCATCACTAGCTGTAAAATTATCATTTTTATAAACTTCGAAGTACAATCTCTTTGCCTCTTGCTGCAAGATATCTCCTGATAGTTTTCTTTCGATTTCAGAGTAACATGGCGATTTTAAGGTTTTACGGTTTCCAAGTCCACAGACAAAGTTTTTCACTGCTTGTCGAATTACTGACTTCCTCATTTTCAACGCACATATTGTAATTTTGCTACGTTATATTTTATCGCTAAAACACTTACATTGCTTCCCTTCTCAATGTCCGTTAGAACACTTTCCTCGTTTACCCATGATATGAATGTGTATTAGCAATTCACTTACAGTTACGTTAATTATACACTAGGTGACCATTCTATAGGCCCCTATTTTATTGATGGTATATTAAATGCCGACAAGTATCTCGAATTACTGAAAAATCAAATACTTCCTGCTATTCAAAACATTGGAATAAATCAGGAAATCGTTTGGTTTCAACATGATGGCTGTCCAGCACATAATGCAGTGAGGGTAAAGGAATTTCTAGGAAATACTTTTCCTGATCGTCTTATTACTGGAACAGGAAACATTAAATGGCCACCGCGATCTAATGATCTATCTCCAAATGATTTCGTTTTGTGGGGATATCTAAAAAATATTGTCTATACTCATGAAGCTGGTAGAGCAGAAAATCTAGTTGCTTTGAGAGAAAATATAACTGAGGCTGCGAATTCATTAACTGCCGACATGTTAGCAAATGTAAGAGCTAATTTCTACGACCGCCTAGGACAATATCTTGCTGTGCAAGGAGGAATTTTTGAACCTCTTGTATAATTTATTATATTTTTTAGAATCCTTTTTTATTTATTTTATTAGGATTATTCTTTAATTTTATTAGAATTAAAAATTTCCTTCATCTATTGAAAGAAATAAGAAAATCAAATCCCTTGCAATTCATAAATGTTATTTTAGAACGCATTACAAGTACCTATGTCAATGGTCAAATGATTACTGTTAACTTGTATTTGCGAAACAATCGGAGACAATCGTTGCCGGCCGTCGCGGTCTTCGCCGGCATTGATCGGCTTTTCCATATACATATACATCGTATGTACTCATACGTATTCCCTATGCCTAATGATATTTGACACATGCGGTATACACATATATTATTATTATTATTATGGTAGCCACACGTCAGTAGCGCTAAAAATAATACAAATGCAAGATAGAGTTTATTAGTTCCACATTGGATGGTTAAAAAATGTAACGAATAGCAACCGAATGATTCTTTAATATGTGCCATGTTGCTAAAGCCAAAAATATTATAAATATGTAATTAAATTGCACCACGTTGCGGCGTGAAAATAATTAATAATTTTAAATATTGAAAAATACTTATAAATGATTAAAGCTATCTCAGGATCGTACGCTCATTTTCCGAAACTGAATTTCCTAATTCTATAAAATAATAAAAAAATATATGTTTTAAATGCATATAGAATATCTTCTATTTATTTTCTTTTTCAGTATATAAGCAAATAAATAAACATGAAATGCCTTAAATTTTCAATTATACTAATCTGATACAACTTTCTTAAGCTATAAAAATCTTGCTGAAATTCTTCAATCTCCTGTCAAATCCTTTGTCATCTGTCAAATGTCCAACTGTTCCACAACAACCAAATATTTAAATCTTTCCAAAGTTATTCTACTATCCACTTCCCAGTACCTGTATGCGCCTATTACATTACACTCTCCTTACAGTAATATTTCTTATTATGGTATCACCCTTTTAAATCTTCGCATATTCTCAGCTCAACATATATATGTATATATATAATTATATAAAATTTCTTGACTGTACTAGTTTATCGGTCTGTTTACATTAAAACTCAAATGTTCTTTCTCAATATTTCGTCAAATAAACATGAAGATTACATTCTTAAACAAAAACTAAAACTGTAAATTACAACTTGTCCTTTTTCGCATAATATGTATAAGAAAACAAATCTATCGTAATTGCTACGTTGGGTCTTTATCCGGTTGTAAAAAATGGGGTGGTAAGAAAAAAAAAGGTGTATATACAAAAATCTGTCTATATACATTATGTTATGGTAACTAAAATAAATTCCCTGGATACAGTATTATGCACACGACATTAAAAATATTAAAAATATTCATTCTCTGCTTAATAAATTTGAATAAATTACACTTAAACTATTGGTGCCCCTTTTAAAATTTAACGTGCTGTTTTCTTTCTGAATATATGTATATCATTTCAAGTACTAGAAGATTTTCCTTTTACAAAGTTTAAACATTGTCATAATTAAAATTGTGATTATGATTATTAAAATGTAATGACAAAGCACAAGATTTCTTTCCAATTCTGCAATCAATCTTATGTTGACTTTGTTATGTTGTTTGAGTAGTTGCGAGGTTTGCCCTATGTAGCAATCCCCACACTCTTGACAAGGTATTTTATAAATGACATTATTTTGATTAAACGATACGATAGGGTCTTAAAATATTAATCTTACTAATAAATAAATAATAAAATATCATTATTCATTAAGTATTAGTTGGTGTTGTAAATCTATGTATGTATTTCCGGATAAACTCCATTGTTCAGTAATAGGATTTATTATACATATTAAAAAAAAACGTGAGCCTAACAAAATATTGTAAGATTAAACATCGTTTCTTGAATTTGTCCATTGATGACCCTAGGTAATAATCAAACAGTCTAATGTATAAAGTAAGTAATAAATAAATTTGCAAATATAAATTCTTAAAATCTAAAGAAAATTTTATAGTTTGAATATGCTAATAAAACTATGTTATACAGTGGTTTAAATTTGAAAATGAATCGTTGAATATTTATAAAAATGGAAATTTTATAGTTGAATTCATATCCTAGATTTCTTTATATCTAACATATATACAATATAATGAATTTCGTTTTATGACGAACCACTGGATATAAAGCATATTACAGGTACAAATTGATAATGAATAAGAAAGATGTGTAATCGTAAAACTATAATTGTTTCGCCGACACAATGACTTAGACAAGTTAGTTTGTAACTTGCTCTAATACCTGTATCACATATTAATAAAGTGAATACAGTAGTACCCCGTTATCCGCTGACTCCGTATCCGGATTTCAGTCATCCGCGATTTACCTATGATGAGCAGAAAACGCGTTATATCAATAAATATAAAAGTTATAGGAGCATTTTTCGATATATCGTCGTATATATGAGTCATCCCCTGAATTCGGCGCTCCCTTATGATCAGTTAAACAAGTTGGAACGTGCTTAAGGTGCCACTCGCTTTTACTTGTACATATAAACGCTCCTGTTAACTATGAGTTTAGTACTATTCGAATTGTCGGACAAGACAGTGCTTGCAATAGTTTTTAAATAAAGCAAGTAAATTTGAAAATCATTTTAAAATGGCTTCTAAACCAAAAAGGAAACGTGAAATGCTCACTATTAGTGAAAAAATAAAAATCATTAATATGATTGAAATAGAAAAAAAATCTATTGCAACTGTTGCTAAAATATACAATGAAAACGAATCTTCGATACGAGAAGTGTTAAAAAACAAAGATAAGATTCGAGCTAGTTTTTCTAGTGCACCCCAAACTGCAAAAGTTGCAACCACAATATGTAATAAAGTGTTACTTAAGGTAGAAAATGCCTTAAATTTATGGGTGGAAGATATGACAAGAAAACATATTCCTATCGATGGCAAAGTGCTACAACAAAAGGCGTTGGTTTTATATGAAGATATGCAGACCCAAGATTATACTGAAGAGGAAGGAAAATCATTCACAGCAAGTAGGGGGTGGCTGCATAGATTTAAAACTCGGTTTAATCTAAAAAATATAAAAATGACAGGGGAATCTGCGTCGGCTGATCATGTAGCTGCTGCCCTGTATCCAGAAAAATTTAAACAAATTATTGCAGAAAAGAATGATCATCCTAGGCAAGTTTTTAACTGCGATGAGACTGGTCTTATGTGGAAAAAAATGCCTCAACGGACTTATATTCATAAAGACTGCAAAGAGTGCACCAGGCTTTAAAGCAATTAAGGATAGACTTACCTTGATATTTTGTTCAAATGCAGCTGGTCATATGATTAAACCCGGACTTGTTTACCGAACACAGAATCCACGTGCTCTTAAATACAAAGATAAAGCTTGCCTGCCTGTGTTTTGACAATCAAATCGAAAGGCGTGAGTAGAGTATCTCAGCCGATTCTAACACCTCCTCATTGACCTTGATCGCATATATATTGGCGATCAAGGTCAATGAGGAGGTGTTAGAATCGGCTGAGTAGTCAAGGTCATTAAAAGGTCGAAGCAGATTATTAAAAAGTCACACCAAAGTCAAAGTCATTTCCAAGGTCAGTCAAGGTCATGAGAAGACCAAGGTCGTACCAAGGTCAAGGACATTAGAAGGTCAATAACATTTGAAGGTCAAGGGTGTTTGAAGGTCAAGGGCATTTGAAGGTCAATGACATTTGAAAGTTAAGGGCATTTGAAGGTCAAGGGTGTTTGAAGGTCAAGGACATTTGAAAGTCAAGGGCATTTGAAAGTCAAGGGCATTTGGAGGTCAAGTACATTTGAAGGAAGGACATTTGAAGGTCAATGGCATTTGAAGGTCAAGGACATTTAAAGGTCAAGGGCATTTGAAGGTCAAGGGCATTTGAAGGTCAAGGGCATTTGAAGGTCAAGGGCATTTGAAGGTCAAGGTAATCACTTAAAGATTACATCGAGGTAGGGGTTCAACCGTGAATATATAAATAATAACGAATGAATTTTTCTATCATAAAGTGTTAAGTTTTCTTAATATTTGTTTGAACATATAAGTAGATATGGGTGCTGCACACGAAAGAAAAAATAGAGTGATTGTAGTGGAATTAGAATGGAGTAGTGATGATGAGTTAAGTGAAGCTGAAGACGATATCGAGGACGATATTGAGGAGGAACAAGGAGATGATACAGACGAGGTAGATATTGAGGAGGAAGAAATTGAGGACATATTTGAAATAGAGACGATTATTTTAATCGATGATATGGAGAGTAGAATGTATGACTTTGATTAATTGGATTGATTATACATATAATGCTAAGATGTTTATTGTTACTAGTATAAATAAGTCAATGTAATTTATAAGTTTGAAATGTTTTCACACATAAAATAGTATAATATTAAGCTTGACCTTCGACGAGGTGTATATATGGTGATGGTCGTTCCATTCCAGCAACAGTTGAGCCGGTACAGTGGAGGTGTTGTTTCTATTCAGTGCATATTTGGAAAATAATAAGTCAATATGTTTGAATGTGAATACTGTGGGAAGACGTTTACTCGAGGAGATAACAGAAGTCGCCACATGTTAACTTCTTGTAAAGGGAAGAGAATGAAATTTAGCGATAACGAAGTGGAATTAATGAAATGTGATATCTGTGATGTATATGTAGAAACAAATTGTTATACTGCACATATCCGCAGTACTTTACACCGTACTAAAGCGTTCGTAATAATCGATAATGGTGTAAAGAAGAGTGTTGGCACGTTCGGGGATAGAATAGTAAGTTATCAAGTATGTGATTCGTCTCGCATATACGTTGATGTGGAAGAATTTGCAAATAATATTAGGGAGAAAGTGATAGCACTTATGGATAGTATTCTAAGTATACATACTTCTATGAAAGTGAATTTGGAATTGTATGGTTTATATTATTTATTGACGAAGGAAAATGTAGAAATAAAATCGTTTAATACTCGAAATAAAGTCATAACCCATGGAAGTAATTTATATGAGCTATTCGCAGATTTTATTGATGAGATTAAGAATAAAATGAGTGAATTTCAGGAGCGCGATTCAGGTAAAATAAGATTATTGTTAATTCCTCACAGTGTTATAAATTACTATTTTTATTATATTTCAGGGTGGACATTGAGCAACGTTTTATATTTGGAAGTAAATATGAATAAGTTTAGTCCATTGAGAGGTTCCACTTATATGGACTTACCACCATCAATAAAGAAAAAGAAGGCTATAATAAATGTTCAAAATTCTGACAACAAATGTTTCGCTTGGGCCGTTACTTCTGCTTTAAGGGAACCAGTAGGACTCCCGCAAAGAGTTTCATCGTATCCACATTATAGTACAGTTGCAGATTTTACTGATATACATTTCCCTGTAAATTTAAAAGATATCCATAAGTTTGAAGAGCAAAATAATATATCCATTAATGTATATGGTATAGAAGAATGTTTTCAGAATAATGTGAGAGCTCAAGAAGTAGTGGGCCCATTATATTTTACGAAGCGGAGAAGAATAGCTCATATTAATTTATTACTTGTTACCTCAGAAAATGTAAATTCACATTACTGTTGGATAAAGAATTTGTCGCGACTAGTTTCGTCACAGAAATCTTTATCAGGACATCAAAAATACATATGTGAAGGGTGTTTAATTTTCTTTACATGTGAAGATAAATTACGAAGACATGAAAATGAAGATTGTAAGCAGGTGAAGGCAGTGTTTCCCGGCACAGAATTAAAAATCAATAAGTACGGAGAGGAACTACCAGAATATGTATTAAAATTTGATAAATTTGAACGACAATTAAGAGTTCCTTTTGTTGTTTATGCTGATTTCGAAGCAATATTAAAACCTATTGATACGTCAGAACCGGATCCTTCCAAACCATTTACTGTGAAATGTTTCGAACATGAACCATATTCTTTTGCCTATTATGTGAAATGTAGTTTTGATGATAATCTGAGTAAATTGCGTTTATATCGTGGACAAAATGCAGCCACATCTTTTATTAGAGAGCTAGAAACTGATGTTACTTTTTTATATAAAAATTATTTAAGTAAAGAGGTAGAAATGAAACCTTTAACTGATGAGGAGCGTGATAAATATGAGCAAGAGACAGTGTGTCATATTTGTGAAAAAGCAATAGCAGTCCCTGAAGAAAAAGTTCGTGACCATGATCATATGACAGGATTTTATCGGGGTGCAGCACATATGGTATGTAATATAAATTATAAAGAGCCCCGATATATACCTATTATCTTTCATAATTTGTCAAATTATGATACACATTTGTTTGTAAAAGTGCTGGCACTGGAAAAGGAGGATGTAGATGTTATTGCACAAAATAAAGAGAAATATATTTCATTTTCCAAAAAAGTTCACGTGGGAGATATAATAGATTGTAATGGTAAGAAAAGAAACGTGTTCTACAAGTTGAGATTTATAGACTCATTTCGATTTATGAATTCCTCTTTGACGAAATTATCATCTTATTTAGACAATGAACAATGTGAGGAAATTAGAAGATATTATATGGGTGAAAAATTTGAATTAATCCGACAGAAGGGTGTATTCCCATATAACTATGTTACGTCTTATGAAACTCTTTCATTCTCGGAATTACCCAACAAAGAGTGCTTTTATGATATACTATCAGATAGTGACATAAGTGATGAAGACTATTGCAGAGCTCAAAGGGTTTGGAATTTATTCGATTGTAAAACACTAGGACAATATAGTGATATATATATACAATCAGATGTATTATTACTAGCAGATGTATTTGAAAATTTTCGAAACATTTGCCTGCACAATTACAAATTAGATCCTGCACATTATTTTACTTCTCCAGGATTAAGCTGGGATGCTATGCTGCGTATGACGGGTATTAGTTTGGAACTATTAACAGATGCAGATATGTTTCACTTTTTTAAAAGCGGTATACGTGGAGGTGTGAGCATGTGTTGCAAAAGAATGGAAAAAGCTAACAACGAATTCTTACCGGATTTTGATTCATCCGAAGCGAAAAAATATATTCTATATTTAGATGCAACGAATTTATATGGTTATGCTATGTCATTCAGTTTACCAGTTAGTGATTTTCAATGGTTAACAAATGAAGAACTACCGACGATGGATATACAAGCCTTAGAAGACGATGGAGATTATGGTTATGTTTTCGAAGTAGATTTAGAATATCCTGCAAATCTTCACGAACAGCACAATGAATTTCCTTTTTGCCCCGAACATGTTATTCCACCTAATTCAAAGTATGGGAAATTGATTCCAAACCTTGTCGATAAATCAAATTACGTCATACATTACTTAACTTTGAAACAATGTCTTAATAATGGTTTGATATTACGAGGAATACGTCGAGGAATTAGATTTAAACAAAGTACTTGGTTAAAGAAATATATTGATTTCAATACAAAAAAACGAAATGAATCCACCAACGAGTTTTTTAAACAGTTTTATAAATTAATGGTGAATAGTATATTTGGAAAGACGATGGAAAATGTAGAAAATCGAGTAAATATAAAATTGGTTTCACATTGGGAAACTATTCATAAAAGGCTTGGCGCTGAGGCGTATATAGCAAAACCAAATTTTAAATCTTGTAAAATCTTTTGTGACTCTCTTACAGCCATCGAATTAACAAAGGTACGTGTAGATTACGTAAAACCTATATATGTGGGATTCACAATTTTGGAACTAGCTAAGAGGGTAATGTATAGTTTTTTCTATGGTTTCTTAAAACCTTTGTATGATACAGACGTTTCATTATTGTATACAGATACAGATTCATTGATTATAAGTGTGCAAAATTATAATGTATATAATGATATAAAAGAACATTTACATATGTTTGATACATCAAATTTTACTGTCGATAATATTCATGGAATACCTCCCACTTCACCCAGGTTGGGAAAAATGAAGGATGAATATGCTGGAAAAATTATTGAGTATTTTTATGGAACAGGTGCTAAAGCTTATTGTCTAAAACTACTTGATAAAACTGTAAAAACTGCAAAGGGAGTGAAGAAATACGTTATTGACAAAAATTTATCAGTAACTGATTATAAAACTGTGGTGGAAGATGATGGAAATATAATGAGGAAAATGTACATATTCCGTTCTGAATTACACACAATATACACGGAATTGAGGAATAAAGTTGCTCTCTCGTCTAAAGATGATAAACGATATATTCTTCCTGATAAAAGCAATACTTTGGCGTGGGGTCATTATAAAATAGAAGGCATTACACGGGAAGAAAACTTACAAAATATTCTTTTAGAACTAAATGCTCTGACATAGATATCTAATTTTTTGTAAATGTATTAGTCATTAATGTATTTTAGCAATGATATAAATTATGTGTATCTTTTGTAAATGTGTCTTATAAATAATTGTAAGTTGTTTAATCCAACTTGATATTAGTTAATTCTACTTATTTGTATTAAGTATTTATAAAATAAAAAACATTTCAAACTTATTTAGTACTTTTTATTTTAAATTATATGATCAGCTAAACCTCTACAACACATTATCCTTAGAAATCCAAGAGTTGTGTGATGAAGGCATGCCAAGCCACTTTACGAGAACTTTACCCTTCTGTCGTCGTATAATTTTTTCAACAAGATATACGTCCGGATGCTTCACTTTCAGCAACTCTGATTCGTAAAACCCCCCTAAAATATTCTGTTTTTGCGAATCTTGTAGTAGATAGGTACTGGGGAAGGTATTTTGAACTTTTCTTACTGTGAATATCTCATTCGACCAATTTGGCGTATACATTTTAGAAAACACGTGCCTGTATTTACTGATACGAACGAAGTCTCCCACCTTAAAATTTGAAATTCTTGGATCACCTACTTTAATATTACTATAAACTGTATCCAAAATACTTCTAACATTTCTTTGATTAACTGATACAGGTTTGTGCCTTGTTGTTCGATGTACGGTATTATTATAATCTTTGACTAGTCCTTGCAACATATCTATCCAACGATAATTCCCATTGAAGCTGAATTCCTTCCACATCTTATTTTTTAGGGTTCTATTAAAACGTTCGACAATGGAACTTTTTAGATTGGAATAGGTAGTGTAGTGATTAATATTATACTGATCCATAAGCTTCTTGAAATGAGAGTTGAAAAATTCCTTTCCTTGGTCGCTTTGAACATTCTTCGGAATATTTTTTTTCCCAGTTGAGAGTATGGATTTCATGGCGTTCATTACTTCAATCGCTGTTTTATTTTTTATTGGAATTGCCCAGGCGAATTTCGAAAATGTGTTTATACATACGAAAATGTATTTGAAATTGTCGTTTTCTTTTGCGTACGGTATCATTTCAACCAGATCGATTTGAAATAGGTCCCGCAATCCTTTTATGATGACCCGACGTCGAGTAAACCTCCTCCGAGCTGGTCTATGTATTTCATTTACAACATCCCTCCTAATTGACGACATTTCCTTCGATGACTATTTCCGCAAATACTGCTTCTGTTTTTGGTGGCGTAGGTTTGGTACCAACGTATATCAACCTAAACGTTGTTCCTTCTGCCAATTCGAACGGTCTCTTGGAATTAAATAGTTCCTTATCAATTTGCAGTGTTGTTAATTTCTCGTTAGAATAGTGTACATTTATAACCTTCCCACGATATAATTTATTCTTATATAAATAAGTATGTTTCGCCAATGACGTACTTACATAATAACCCATAAGGTCAATGGAACCGTCACTATATATTGGAATAATATAGTTCGAAGTTGCTGTTGCACTGGGAGAAGGAATATTTTTTTTATGCATTTGTAATACTTCTTGAAATTTAGGATGTTTGAGAAAGTCTGAGACTACGTCTACATCCATTAAATGTCTCTTAAGGACATGCTTGTTTATGTGTCTTCCAAATTTATCTATTGTCATCGTTACCTATCATTGGTGTCGAAATATAAACTGTCATACAACCAAGAATTTACAGAGTATACAGAGAGACTATTTTATAATTTTTGACTCTTTCAACTCCTCTATTATTGACAATATCTCGTTCTGGTGCCCTGAGTGACCGGCATCCTTCGATGCTATTAGTAGCCTCAATCTATCACACAGTTCATTCACATCGTCCCAGTACTTATATTCAATTTTACTTTTAGGTACAACCATCTTTTGCATGGATACCTTATTTGACAAACCTAAGCCAGTCTTCCAAGTTCGACTCCACCAAACTTCAGGTTTCTTCCCTTGTATAATAGGTTTTATAATTGATTTGTATTTAAAACCTTTACTGGCTGCAAACTTCCTATCAGGATCGTAATCAACTCGATGAGAGTTTGTATCACTGAGAATAAATTTATAATTCTTTGCATCAGCATATAAAAATTTCCCTGGTTTCTTCTTGAAAAGCAATTCTAGTAAACCTTTTGTTGCCTTATAAGTGAATTGACCGATGATAATGTTGGGTCCATCAAATCTAACATCATTGTTTCCAATTTTTAAATCCCCACCGACTTCGTGAACACCATATTTTTCATCAAATTCATCGTTTTCATCGGTCATTAAACCGATAAGATATGGCCGTATAGTACGATCATAATCTCTCAATGATTCTTTAACTTCATCCGTTTCTAGAAGGGTTTTATTCAACGATTTGTTAGCAATTATCGACTTAGCTGGACGCGTACTCAATAGTGATACGGCATGTGCCATTGATTTATCTAAATCCATACTTCCACTTGTATCTGTTTCGTCTTCTTTACTTTCATCTTCTTCCCTTCCTTCTGGCGTTTCTGGCAACAGGTGACCTATGTAGTCATCTTCTAAGAATGTAGGTTGTGTGAATGACGTTGACATCTTAGGTGTTGGGGCATCTGGTTCAGAGTCCAGTGTTGCTAGAACTTTAGATGTTCGAGGTGTAGTACCAACTCCTTCCAATTTGCGCTTGGTCGGGGAAGAATGAGTGTATGGGCTAAACCAGGACACATGTTTTCGTGAAGGTGTCCCTTGCCGTATAATAGACGTTCCTTGTACTGCTGCATAGGATTTTTCTGGAAAAATTTCAGACCATGTGTCTGGTGTATCCTCCATAGCGTCCTTCGAGTGGGGAGTTCTACTTTGCTTCGGAATGGTACTACCTAATTTCACGGCAATTTCTTGCAAAGGTTTGGATATAGGTGCATACTGTATATCAATATCTCTTTGAGACTTCGCGATATCAGCCCTTAGTGTTCTCAATTTTTCTTTTAAAACTGTGCGAGCTTTTACTAAATTATTTATTAATTTATCATCCATGTCTCTTTACTATTTAACGAATACTGAAATACTGATGTAGATTTCCTAAAGTAGGATCCTTTTAATGGTGTTTTTAGAGGAACTTATTGTAAATGTATATAAGTATCAAAACCTAAACGGTATCTTCCTTCATTATACTTACAGTCAGTATCGATAAATAATAGACCAAATGATTTCTTCCAACACATTCTGCATACGTTTAAAAACTGTTCAAAACTTAAGTCATGGATGTGATCGTTAAATATATGTTTCAAATTAGTACCATCTTGTTGAAATAAAATTAAAAGATTTGTATTATCCCTCAACAATTGTTTAGGAACAGCACTATATGTTTGAATTAAATAAAAACAATCTAAATTCCGATGCCTACCGAAAGAGAAGAACTGCTTGACAATATTCAAATTAATAGTGGGTATATCGTCAAATATAACGACTGAATAGTCGGCAACTTGGTCCGGTGTTATCATATCAATCGGATCCGTATATTCAAAATAACCTATCTCTGGAATAGTTGCCATTACATGTTTAAGATATTCATATTTCTGTTGATGAAGAGATCCACAGCAGATGTAAATATTTTTGAAGCGCAACCCATTAGGATGTAATAATAAAGTAAGGAGGGCATTCGTTTTACCACATCCTGAAGGACCCACTATTAGTGCTCTCTTACAAGTACCACCAAATAGATTGCTGTGTCGGTTAAAATTCTTCTCATTAAATACGGAATCGTAGTTGTATAAAGGTAATGATAATGGTTGTGCTTCTAGCTGCATACTGCACTTCATGAATTCACGATGTATACTGAACCATATTAGCTGTAGACGCTTCTTATTAATTGAAAAAAAAGCAAATTTCTACATTTTAAATGACATTAAATTTTATTATATTTATTTACATTATTTACATTTCATTATATTTTTACATATTAATAAATTTTATTATATTTATTTACATTATTTACATTTCATTATATTTTTACATATTAAAAGACATTAATAAGTTACTAGCTGTACACAAGCTTTGGCATCGGTAATATTCCTGATGGAAATGGTGGGTCATATCCTGATGGAAATGGTGAAGGTGGACGTGTTGAAAATGGTGAAGTACAAATGTTGGAAATGGTGAAGCACAAAAGTTTGAAGAAATTATTGAAGAGGAAATTGTTGAAGAGATAGGAAATTGTTGAAGAGATAGGAAATTGTTGAAGAGATATGAAAATAATAATAAACAAAATTAATAATATTAATTTTGTTTATTATTTTCATATCTCTTCAGCAGTTCTCTGATGACCTTCTGTGGGGCCATCGCCACCGGTTTTGGCACCGGTTGGGCAGGTGTATGAATTATTTCATCATCTGATGATCCCCAAGAGTCTACCTCTGAATACGGCGGCGGCTTTGGTGATGGTGCTTGCGGCCGCGGTGTTGATGTTTGCGGCAGTGGTGTTGGCGGTGGTGTTGTAGGTGCTGGTGTTGTAGGTTGTGGTGCTGGTGTTGTAGGTAGTGGTGCTGGTGTTGTAGGTAGTGGTGTTGCTAGTGTTGGTGGCATCGCTGCCGATACCGATACTTGAAGTATCGGTGAACGGCGGCCTGGTGTCGATGTCACTGTCACCAGCACTTTAGTATGTGCGGAAGTATTTAGCGTAGTATTTAGCTGGAATTCCTGTAAATGTAATATCTTTATATTGAGCTCCATGAAAAAGGTTACATATTAACACTATTTCTTCTGACGAATATCACCCCATGGAAAAGATAATGTAAATATTCCCAAATCCATACTTCCTTACCAGATGTCACCCCAGGATATTGACAGTTTGTCAGTTATCCTTACAGTAATATACAGTGATATATTAACTGTAAGGATAACTGTAAGGATGTTGACAGTTACATTTACTGTAAATATTACTATTGTAAGGTGGAAGGATGGACAGTTATATTTACTGTAAATATTACTACAAATATTACTATAAATATTTCCAAATCATTATTCCCAAATCATACTATTACGGTCTATGTCTACGTACGAGGGTCTAACTTCGTTATTGAACATATCAATAAATCAAAGTCTGCAGTGCAAAATTTAAAAGCATGTAATTAGTTTAAAGTACCAATAAATCAATCTGTAGTGCAAAGTTTAAAAGCATAATAAATTATCAATCATCACTGTCATCATCATTACTATTGATATGTTCAACTATCAAAGCTTTGATTTGTCCGAATCGATTTTTCTTCCTCCGGTAAGATTGAACTTTCTCATTAATATGAACATCTGGGATGTTCGTATTAATGGCACCATTATGGAGTTGAAGATACAGGTCGACGTCTGCGATCCAACCGGATACCTGCTCATTCATATGGGCAAGGGAGGCATCTCTAACTGACGAATTTCTCTCAAGGTGCGACATAACTTTGTCAGAAAGTTCTTTAAAATCCGCAGCGAGAGTGTTGCGTGGTTGACGTTGATGTGATGGAAATGGTTGAGGTTCTGATAAGGGCGGTTGTGTTTGAGGTGCTTGATATTCTGGTTCAAATGGTTGATATTGAGGTGGATGACATTCTTGTTCTAATGAAGGTGGATGTAGTTGAGTTTCTAAAGGAAGTGGTTGAGGTTCTCCATTTGATCTAGGTTCGGAGGCTTGTCTTTGTCTTTGGTAGGGGGTAATCAAAGGCGAAGGGGCAGGCGAAGGGGTAATCAAAGGCGAACGATGGGACAGCGGTGAATTTTGATCTCGAGGATCTCGAGAAGGATCTGGTTGAGGATCTGATTGAGGATGATCTCGAGAGGGATCAGGTTGAAGTGGATTGCCAGGTGAATGAGCAGATAGAAATATAACCGATGATGACTCATGTGCCACTGCTGGTTTTTCTATAGGTGATAGGTCCACTGGTGGTGGTACTGCAGCAGCTGACACCATTACAGTACCAGAGTGTACCTGTCTACCCAGAAGTAGTCTCTTGAGAGTACTACTACTCTCTCTCACACTAGAAATGGGTGTAGAAGCAATTGCATGCGTCCAAGCAACTGTTTGCGTCTGTGTATTTGTCAGTTGTTGTCGTTTTTGTTCTCGTCGCGTCTGTGTATTTGTCTGTTGTCGTCGTTTTTGTTCTCGTTTTTGTTCTCGTCGTTGTTTTTGTTCTAATTTTCGTTGTTCTCGTCGTCGTTGTTGTTCTCGTTGTCGTTGTTGTTGGTACTGTTCGTAATCGAATTGTCGTTGGTACTGTTCGTAATCGAATTGTCTTTTCATTTCAGCAGTTGCTCTACTCATTTCAGCAGTGCCCAGCGGTGCAATAGTAGCAACTTGAGACAACACCGTCGGAAATTCTGTCTCTGTCATAGTAGGAACAAATACGCTAGCAGTTCTCATTACAGCTGCCCTCGTAATTGTTCCGACTACATTAGCAGGGGCAACGGTAGATAGCGCTCTATCTACCGCCGCCGACAGCATTTCATCATCTATTTCTGCTGGAAGTTCCAGTTGCTCTAGTCCTTGCATAAAACGTCCTTGATTGGAAATATTAATATTGGAAATATTTATGAGGCTTTCAGGGTTAGGGTTGTCAGTATCAGGGGGAAACACCTGTTGCTGTGAAGTTGGTTGAGGCGGGGATGGTGTTTCCTAAAGAATAATAAAAATGAGGGAAGGAATCAAATTAATTCGAAATATTTAAATACTGATACTAAACTTTCAATTTCAAATATTGAATTTCAAATATTGAATTATAATTTTATTACTTTTCAGGATACATAAAAGAAGTAATTACTTTCCTACTTTTAGAACACAAAAGAAATAAAATATTTTCAAAATTAATGTATTATAAATGTAATACATTAATTTTGAAAATGCTACATTTCAAATTTTATTCAGATATAAGAAATATATAACAGTGAATTATAAATAATTAAATAAACAAATACAAGCAAAAATAAATATAAATATAGTAATAATATTAATAATATGGATGTTTACTTACCATTGTATAACTTGTAATGTCTATCCCAGTAAAACTAACTCGTATTTATATGAAAATAGGGGCAATTAATTATGTAAATTAACATTTTAGAAATTTCCATTGACGTCAATTTTGACCTATTACATAATACGTACAAATTTACATTATAAATTTGCATATGTTAATCAAAAATTCCGTCGCATTTTTTGCAAAAGGTCAAGTCTCAATTAATTATGTAAATTTACATTTTAGAAATTTCCATTGACGTCATTCTTGACCTATTACATAATACATGTACAAATTTGCATTATAAATTTGCATATGTTAATCAAGGTCAAGTTGATATTTTTAGATGATTTTAGATATTAGGTGTGACCTTGAACATCGGGAAAATTCCCAAATTCTTCAGTTCTTCATCGAAAAGTGGAGGGGGAAATTTTCGAATGTAGGTCACCGGGGGGGGGGGGAGCCCCCTGCCCCAATCCCCACCTCCGCGCGCTCACTCCGCGCTATCGCGCTCCGTGGCGTCGCTACGGTGTGGATTGGTTCGGGGGCTCGCCCAACCCCCCCCTGTTCTCTCTCTTTTTCCTTTTTTTTCTTTTTTTCCCTTTTTTTTCCTTTTTCCTTTTTTTTCTCTTTTTTTCCTTTCTCTCTTTTTCTCCTTTCCCTTTTCTCCTTTATTTCTAGGAAACCCTCCCACACCCCTCGTCTAAATTCAATACCTAACATTGTATTAATAAAAAAATTTAAACTCAAATATTTATTTATAGCTACATACATAAATACACTATATTAATACACTATATTAATACAAAAACTATAAATCATTCTGTCTACACATATAGCAATTTCTTCTCCTAACAGGTCCATCAACAACATCACCGTCAATTACATAATGACTTACACATGGTCTACATCCAATTAAATCAATATCTTCTCGATAACTTCTAGGTAATCGACGCCAAACAAATTCTAAACTCAAACATCCTATATTGCTCATTAAATATGTCTTAGGCACATAAAATAAATCATCATCATCCAATCCAGAAAAATTTCCATCAATTTCAAGTCGTCGCAACACATTACCAACCCTCTCCACAACATAACTCCTCATAGCACTCCACGCATAACCCATTATAACAATAATTAAATATAACCAACTTTATTATCTTTCAACTTAATTTCTAACAAAAACTTGTACAATCGTTCCACATTAGACAAAGCACAAACAACATAATTACTAACATGAAAACTACAACTTGGCTCTCCTCTTCTAATTTTTTCCGCATATACTAAATCTATTATTCGTCGATCTATAATACGTTTCAAAAAATCCAATTTTTCTCTACCCTTAACAAACACTAAATCAACACCTCTACACAATCGTTTAATTATATCATCAAACTCGCTTGCAGCTAAATAACCATCTTCCCACTTCAAACCATGATGACAATTAAAAGCATATCTTGCAACTTGCCGATCTTCTTCTGCCAATACACCAAAACTCAAAACCGGTTTGAATATAAAATGACTCCTCTTAAATTCACTATCACAAGTAGCCAACTCCTTAGGCATCAAACTATAACTATTAAATCGATACCATTGAAAATCTATAATTATATATTTCTTCCCACTTAAATCCAGCATATTTAACTAAACAACCTTCTCACTCAATCAGTAACCATACACTACACAACCACATTCCATAAACTTTATTTATCATATCTCCCACCACCCATCTTACTCCTCAAACAAACAAAAAATACTAATACTGTCGCTGCACCACCTTATTAAATGGTGAATACTGATACAATTTATTATGTAATATCAAACAATACATAACCGTATCTTTTGGTATATTATCTTTCGCCGTAAATTCAATTCTAATCTCCACATCACTTCTATGTATAGCACCTTCCTGATGTGAACAATCAATACCAATTAATGGACACAATTTAAATTGGCTTAATTTTAACATCGGCTCAGTATATTCATGACCATAATAAACTTGTTGAAATCTAGCATACATATTATATAAAACGGCTACACGATTTTCATCAAAATCCACTCGAACATTTTCATATGGATATTTTTTACCATTTAAATAAGCTGTCACATCAGTTAAATTAATTGCATCAAATCTACTCATATTTTGATCCACTTTCCCTTTCTTCCCAGTCTGAAAACCCAAAATAATATATCTAGGTGTCTCTAAATGTGGAGCTGTCTTAATAGCCCAACTATGTTTTGTTGTCTCTGGAATTCCCGGATTTTCATGAATTTCCCATCCTCTAAAAAACATTTCCATTATAGTATTTTTCGTTGTTAATTTAGTTAACGCCAAATCCTGACTTAAACCAACTTTAACATGTGGTACCCGCCATACAATAGCATTAATAGTTAACCTAACACCCTCATTAATAGCACCACTTGTATTATAAATTACATCATTATCATCAGCACATCTCTTCAACACAAGCTCCTGAGACATATTTAAAATAACAGACTTAAAATCTTCTGCGAAACCCATTAGCATCTTCAATGGTATACATATACTAAAGTTACCTTTATTATCTAAAACCGGAGCCTTTCCAGTAGAAAATTCCCAACCACAATTTTCCAATTTATTTATATAACTTGGACTATGAGAAAAATATCCTTTCATAGTCGATGTAATACCTACATTTCTTACTTCATCCACCTCCACTCCACTAATCACATATCTAATATTGCTGAACATAAAAGCTGCCGCATTATTAATTAAAAACGCTGTAGCACTAGCCTTACTTTCATCACTAAACAATCGTAACTTCCCCTCAATTAATAATTCTGACTCCGATGGTAAAGTATACTTATCTATTTCTGGTACCACAATTCTAATCTCATCATTATTTTCATATCTTGGTGAACCAAACGGAACATGATTATGATATTCCAACTCCACAATAGAATTATCTATTCGAACCCTTCTTAAAACATCTAAAACTTCCATTTTTAAAATTGTTACTATCACACTTTCACAACAAACTTCTTCTCTAGACAAATATCTTTCTATACTAAAGCATAATCCTCTCTTTATTTCTTAATATCCCAAAATCAACATACCAAAACTCCCTCTCACTTAAATAAATCTACACCAAAACTTTATATCCCATACCTTTCAAAAACCGCCTATTCTCATTTGTTAAATAATTTCGTACCCTCACCCCACCAATAATCCTCCACAACTTATTCACTAATTTCCGTGAAGAATTTCTATTCCTCCTCCACATTTTATTAATACTACTGCTCCTCATTATTCTCCAATTTATAATCTCAATAATTCAAATTAATATGTGAAATATCCAGTATTCACCTTTAACATCTATTACTACACACCCTACTTAATCAACAATTGTACTAATACTATTCTTTAATTATTTAAATATTCACTAATATATACAATCATTTCCCTCAATAAATCATTTACTATTCCTAAAACATAAAACATTTATTTTTAAAACCTAACGTCTCCTAATCCTCAAATATATTGTCATCTCTTCACCTCTTAAATCAATTGGTTGACCTATCTGATCTACAGCCCGAATAATAATATCAGATAATACATTAGTATTTACAGGCATATAAATTTTCTCTTGCGGAACCTCTATAATTTTAAAACCTGGTGGAACATTTGGATAAAAATGATACAAAACATGTGATAATTCACCATTAATGTATGATCCATCTACAATATTACACATAATATCAACAGCACTAATTCTATTTATATCAACTATTTCATCACTATGACTCGGTATCTGTTTTCCAATAACCCTTCTATAAAAACCTAATAAAGAACCAATGGAATTTTCCACTCCAAAATCAATATCTACAGACGCCTTCATAAACACTTTCATAGTATTACTATTACCAGTTAATAAGAAAAAATGTTTTGCTCCTTCCGCAATCCGTAAATGCTCATCGACATATTTCTGTAAATCCATTATATCATAAGTACCATCCGGAATAATTATCTCCTTCCAAGCACTTGACTCACTTCTTGAATATTTAAAAACATTATTTTTACTAGTAACATTAGGGATAGAATTATAAGTTTGCAAACTTAACATACACATCTCATATTCACCATTTAAATATATAGGTGGATTCAGTACACAACCCACCTCAGATCCCTTCCCTGTCAAAACAAAAGTCAAATTATTCACACTTCCATTACCATCCGCATCCATTTCTAATTTAAATTCAACTTTCCAAAATCGTTGCACTAATATTTAATAAAACAATCACAACAAACTCCTTCTTATTTAATAAATCCTTTCAAAAACAATAAACACAAATGTCCACAATTTTCACTGTTACTGTCTTGATATCTTTCATAGTTATACTGTAAAACACCACCACCATTCGATAATAAATACTTTTCAACCTCAATCGGAGGTCTTAAATCACCGTAACTATCAAAATAATTTATTACAGCATTATTTTTCTTATATGCTACCCAATGAGTCCCTTCACCAACATCATCATCCAAATTTACTATTCCATTCTCTCTTTTGCGTATAATTTTCGGTAACACATCTTTACTAAAAATACCCCGAAATTTACCAATTCTCCACCTTTGAACATACATCCACAAATCTTTTTCTGTTAAAGGCCTTCGAGGTAAACTGCTTATCAGTTTTTTGAACTAGCACCTTCAGGTAAATAAACACCACAACCAGATTTATACGGCTTTACATATAATCCACTTCCAACAGATACACCACACCCAGACTTATATGGTTTCACATATAAACCACTCCCAGATTTTGATTCCATAGCAATATTATGTCGCTTTGCTTCACCTAATTGATCCCTTTCAGCTTTTGCAGAAGTTACTGCTTTTGCAATTGCTGCGGCCCCACCACCTAATGATCCTAAAGCACCCAATGCTGCAAATAATGGGATTAACGGTAAAAATCCACCTTTTTTTGGTATCGCAATTACCCTAGATCGCGGATATTTTATTCTTCTTCCAGATTTTATTAAACTTTGATATGCAACTCTAGCATTCTCTAAAACACCCTTCTTCTTACCAATCCGTCTTATTGCATTCCGTGCTTTCTTCATTGCTTGCAAAAACGAAATAGCACCACCTAATCGATACCCCTGCCTTCTCCTCCTATAACTTCTTCTACTACCCTTCCTTCCACTTTTACTCGTTTCTTTCCGTTGCCTACTCCAACCCATACCTAATTTTGTTTTAGCTTTCATAGCAGCTGAAACCACAGTTGCAGCTAACCTTTCTCCTATACCTGCGTCTCTACTCTTCACTCGTTCCACAGCTTTTTCATACAATTTCTCATCCGCTTCGTGCCTTTTTAACAATTCACTTGATTGAGAATATGATATATCGTGCTCTTTACAAGCCTCATCCAAAATATTCACCCCCTTATCACCTCTTTTCAATCGTTTTTCTAATTTCGTTCCTGGACCACAAAATCTATTACCCGGTATGTGCAATTCTACTGGGAGCTTATTTATCACAGTATTCAACAATCCACCACCTTTCCTTCTGCGTGCCTTATTCAAACTACCACTTCTAAATACCATCACAATCTTATATATTAAACTATCTCAGTCAACATCAACAATCTAAATGACAAAAACCGCATCTGCAATTACAATATATAAATACTTAATAGTCGATTTCACTTAATCCTAAAAACCTTAAAATTTATCTTGCAGGATTCATTTCTTACAAATTTAAAAAATAAAACACATTAAATTTATTTTAATATTATATTTCCTAATCATATATAATTTTTCCTCAAATAATTTACATCATTTTTAATTTTTTGAGGCCAATACATAACTAACTCCTTCATTATACAAACACATTCGGATATTACACCACTATACATTCGATCAATTTCCACATCCACTTCTCCACCACTTTCAGCTACACATCGAACCATATCATTATAAAATACATGATATTTCATATCTTCTAAAACAGCTAATCGACAATCCAATGTTTCCTTCAACCGCCATAACTCCGATAAACTTTCAAACGCTAAATACACATACTCGCCACCTTTTTCTATCTTCACAATTCTACTTACTCCATCAAATGATTCAGGTGATATTCGAATATTCATACCTCTAAAAGTTGGAAATATACCATTATTATAATCAAAATACTGCCTTAACTTTGCAGTCTCCGCCATTACCCACTTCCATTCCCTTGAATTAAAGCATACACATTGTTTTTTTACACCAACAATTTTTAACCTTGGTTCAAAATCTTGGTGTGGTAATAAACCAATACATATCCATTTTGAATGACTTTTATTCAAAAAGAAAATTTTTTCTCCTACTAATGGTAACTCCCAAATTGGTTCTCTAACATATTTTTCAACAAATCTTTCACCACTTGATGTCTCTCGTGCAAAATTCTCTGCAGCTACATCTATATGTTCCCAAAATTTATTTGATTCAGACATTTTATTAAAAAATTCTTCAATACCCAAATCTGCCTCAATATCTCCAACCACTTGTAAACCTCTATCAATACTATTATCTTTAACCACTTCACTTTCTTCCACTACCAAGGAACCACTATTATCTTTTTCCAATTCACTTTCTTCCACAATTAAAGAACATAAAGAACTCTGTGGTACCTCATTAAACTTCCGCTTCAACATATTCTCTAATACTAGCATCTATTTAACATAAACTAACTTTATATACCCTAACATTGTCCCCACCCTAACATTCTTCTTTATTCTTTAAACTTCAAATGACCTTAATCATCCTCAAACAATTCTAAAACCTCCTCATTGACCTTGATCGCCAATAAATATTGTTGAAAATAATATAAAAGCTTAGTATACTGAAACCAGCCATTAAAACAAAATGTCCCAACACCTAGAATTGATATTAGAAGCAGTCAAGTTTGTTTATGAAAATTATGGTCATCTATCTGGTATTAAAACAAATCTAATAGAATATATTCCATTAGATTTATTTAAAACAAAAGTAGCCCCAGAATGGATAGAGGAGTTCTGGCATTTAATTTCACCCGACAAACATATTGAACTAGAAGAATATCGACCATGTTTTAAACACTATAATACCGGTGAGGAACAAATTGACGGTCCAGCCCCTTCAAAGAGAAATTGCTCAGTTTGTAAAAAGAGTATTACCCAACAATTTAGAAAATTTAGAATACCGAAAAAGAAAAAACTAAAACATTAAATATGATTTAAATAATATATTTTATATACTAAAAATTTTCTTCATTTATCAATAAAAATGTTAGATAAACAGCTCTGTGGTTTTTTATTTATGTTTAATTATCAATAAAATAAAAAAAACAACTCTATGGATTCTAACACCTCCCCAATGACTTTGAAATCAAGGTGACATTGACATTCAAACGACCTACACACGACGTTGACCTTCGAATGACCTAAGCCTCCACCATCCGATTCCAACACCTCCTCAATAACCTTGAAGGCAAGGTCGCTCATCCTCAGCCGATTCTAACACCTCCTCATTGACCTTGATCGCCAATAATGCATGCGATCAAGGTCAATGAGGAGGTGTTAGAATCGGCTGAGATACTCTACTGGCGTGGGTTACGGCTGTTCTATTTACACAATGGTTTCATCAATGCTTTATTACGGAAGTGAAAAGATATTTGGAAAAGGAAGAATTACCATTTAAAGTGCTGCTGATACTAGACAATGCTCCTGGGCATCCTGTGTCACTAAGCACAGAAGATAAAAATGTTGAAGTGCTTTTTTTACCACCTAACACGACCTCATTGCTTCAGCCCCTTGATGAAGGTGTCATTAGATGCTTTAAAGCCATATATATTCGACAGGTTTTCGAAATGCTGTATACAATGGCTAACGAATGCTCTGATATCGGGCTCATGGAATGCTGGAAGTCATTTACAATTGCTGATTCTATTTATCAAAGGGGCGATGGAGGAATTAAAGACAGAAACGATAATAGCATGTTGGAAAAATCTGTTGAATGACATCGTTCTTAGTTCTGAAGACACACATGATATTAATTCACATCTAACAACGATATTTAACATAGCGCAGAAAATAGATGGAGAAGGATTTAACGATATAACCCAAGAGGAACTCAGTGATTACATAAACGAAGAGGATCAAGTATTCGCCAACGAGGAATTGGAGGACCTTGTGAAATCTTCTCCAGAAGCGAGTGACGATGAGGATGAGGGTCAACAAGAACCGCCAGCATGGACGCTTGAAAAATTTTCAGCGATATTTCGAACTGCTCAAACATTAAAAGAACAGATAGTAGAATATGATCTAATAATGGAACGCAGTATAAAAATTACTCGCACTATAACAGAAGCCTTGAAACCTTTGGAGGATTTGTTTATTGAAATGTAAAGACAAAAACGACAACTACCAATAACAATGTTCTTTGAAAAAGTCGACAAAACTATCGATAATGTACAGCCATCAACATCGTTTGCTTCGGATCTAAGTAAACAATCGACTGCTAACTTGGACTTGGAGGAAGATGAATGTATATGTAGCTCACGATGATAAAGTTTTTCTTGTTGTATATTTTCTTGTTGTGTATGTAAATATGTACTATATGTACATATGTATGAACTTATATATTTATTAAACTTAAATTCTATTTGTTCCACAGCACAAGAATATTTATTTATTTATTGTTTATTTATTTTAAATAAATATTATATAACTTATTTTTTCTTGTTTCATTGTTTTAACTTTGCTTCATATTTCATATTGTACTCGAAAATAAAGTGTTCGCTACTATCCGCGGTTTTCAGTATCCGCGGAAGACCACAGAACCAAACCCCCGCGGATATGGGGGTACTACTGTATTTTTAACTATTAGTTTTATTTATATTTTAAAAAAGTTCATTTGAGATTCTAATTGCACATATTCCGGATTAATTTATTTGAACCGTGTATTAGTTTATGTCTTCATGTACTAGTATTGACGTGAATATTTCTCAATTGCAAATAAATTCGACGTTAACAGCAATGTCTGTTTATGCAGATGTAACACTTCACACTGAACAGATACAAGAAAACACACTCAAACACCCGTAGTTAAAATATAGAGTTCCATTTCCCCCATTGATTTTTTACGAAAAATAAAAGACAGACAAATTTAATTCACCGTGCAGTAACGCTTTCGAGAAAGCGTCGGAACTTTCTGCCATAATCGCTCGGACGCATCCTATCGGCACCGCGAAATTGTCAGCTAATTTGTTTTGCATTTCAAATCGGAAGACTTAGTCCGGATAAAAGATGGATTCGAATGCAAAATTCTTCATTTTAGAAAGTGACGAGAACTATTATTTGAAGTTGTTATTATAGTGGGGGAGATAAAATTAAAATTGCATGCGTTTTGTTGAAGAAGAATGTTTCTTGCAGTAAAGAAATATTCACCCCCACCCGGCCTACCAAAGTTTTTATCTTACAAGTGTTTATTTTTTACTATTTGTTCATAATTAATTTATGATGATTTTTTGAATCACTAAGATTAAGCTTATTAGGCATAAACATCGTAATGTGTGTCGATTTCAATTGTCCTAGGTTTAATGCAGTTGATAAATTGAATGATTACAGATTCAATATTTTACAAAACTTTGCGAATACATTAAACTTACGACAACATAATCATATTCTAAATTGTAATACTAAGTTATTAGATTTAGTTTTTACTAACATTAATTGCGTGGTTACTGTCGCACATGATGCCATACCATTGGTGCCTGAAGATAGATACCATCCTGCATTAGTTATTGCTTTGGATTTGAGTATTGATAATGCTAAAAAAAGTTTCCGTTCTAACAATAACCTCAGATATAATTTCCGTAAGGCTAACATTCAACTTGTGTACAATGTACTCGCACAAACTGATTGGACTTACTTGCGAACTTGTGTTACTTTTAACGTTGCAGCATCTTACTTTTATTCAATAATTTACAACATTGTAGATAAATCAGTACTAAAATTTTAAACCCCTTCCCGTATATTGCCTATCTGGTATACAAGAGATTTAATTAAGTTAGTGATACTTCAAGAATATTACTTCAGTAAATGGAGGACTTCGGTCTCGGCGGCTGATCATCCTGAGTTTCAGAGATTACGCATGCTAACAAAAACCGAAAGTAGGAACGCTTATCAATCACATTTACCTTCTCTTGAATGTGGAATCGCCAGAGATGCCAAGTTGTTTTGGCGATATAGCGGTGGGAAGACTGGCGGGTCTAGACTGTCTGGCTGTTTCAAGCAGGTGGATATTGGTGGACCTAAACAAATAGCCGAGGCATTCCCTAAGAGCTTTTCCGAAATTTATCAGCCTCGTTCTGTGTTGCCTGTCTCAACGCTTCCTGGGATGCCTACCTGGCATCCCTGGATCAGATATTGATCCAATTTCTGTTGATGAAGTAAAATCATCTGCGATGAGTGAACTCAAGATGAACTGGGTTGCTGGACATGACGGGCTTCCAAATTCCTTTATACGCAAATATTCATCAATATTATGTGAACCGCTTTGTGCTATATTCAATTTATCACTTCGCGCGTCTGTATTTCCAGAGGTTTGGAAGAACAGTAAGGTAAACCCTGTATTCAAGAGGGGTGATAGAAATGACATTTCCAACTACCGATCTATTAATATTTTGTCCTCATGTTTCAAAGTATATGAACAACTGCTTTACAGGAGGTTATATAACAGTGTCAGGTCTTTCATTTCCACAAATCAACATGGATTCGTGGTGGAAGGTCGACCCTAACAAATTTGACTGAAATAACTCAGTACTTCAGCACATCTTAAGACAGGAGGCAGCAACTGGATGTCTTATAGACAGATTTCGTCAAAACATTCGACACCATCGATCATGCTAGATTACTATCGAGATTGGACTCAATCGGCTTCTCCTGCCCAACTACCAACTTGATAGCTTCTTATCTGCAGAACCGATCCAGTTTTGTGCATTGCAATGGATTCTGTTCTAGCACATTTACAGCCAACTCGGGAGTTCCTCAAGGCTCATACCTGGACCTTTGTTATTCAATGTTTATATCAATGATCTGCTGCCTCGATTGTATTGCAGAGTACTTGCCTACGCGGATGACCTGAAGATATTCTCGAGAATTGATGATGTGTCGGATTGCCCTGCCTTACAAAGATCTTTCTTTAACAAGTAAAAGGTTGTGGTCGATGGAGTCGAAAGCTTTTGTGAAGTCGGTGTAGACGACATCCACTTTCTGAATATACATTTCAGAAGAAAGTGTGTTAAACATGCAAGATTCATAGTTGTAAATCGGCTGGTCATAAGTCCATGTTGATGAGCAGAGAGAAGGGAATGCACGTTGGAATATTCTGTTATGTAAAATGAACTCAAAAATCTTGGCAAAGTTAGGTATCATGCTAATAGGTCTGTAGTTGTTAAAGTCTGTACTGTTTCCTTTTTTAAATATTGGTATGGCTTTAATTATTTTTCAAGCACCAGGAAATACTGCTAACCGCACCATTACATTATACATAATAGAATTAAGGATACATAAATGCATCAGCACATTTTCGAATCAGGAAACCAGCTACAGGATTTTCACCTGCAGTTATATCGTCTTTAATTCTTGGGGTACTTTTAAGTACATCACTCTCTTCAATATATCCAATATCAGATAACAGATGATACGTAAATTGTTGTGAAGAAGTGAAGGAAATATTCAGCCGGACAGAACTCCTGTTCATTTAGTATCATACAACCTGGTGTCCGTGTCTAAGTTCGCATGCTGTTTATATCATATCATCCTCTGTTTTCCTGGGGTAGTTACTGTAAGCAGATTAGATATGTTGTGTTACAAGGGGAAGCCATATTAAACATTTGTAATTGAAACTTGCTAAATTGTTTGTTTTATTATTTAGTTCAATAAAATTTATACTTTCTTCACAATTAAATGTTATTTCTAAGGAAACCCAAATATGCAAGTGAAATATGCACATAAATGGTGAAAATATGCAAATAAAAGAATACTTATAATACATAAATTTATTGATTCTCTTTAAAATAAACAGACATTTTAATTTTTCTATATACTTAACTAAGCCTAAATATGGATTTGTTACATAAAGCAGGTTGTCGTTATTTGTAAAACCACTAAATGTATCTTCAAGTTCTCAATTAAAAAAATTTGCCTCCTGTCTGAATATAAAAATTTATAAATGGAAAAACTGTTTTCAACATCAACCGATGTAATAGGGGCGTTTTTAAAATTGCTTAATATTACAGGATCCAAATCAATGCATTCAGTAAATTCTTCTTCTAAAAATTAAATACCAGATATCGACCAGATATCGCACCACCCTCTATATTGAACATTCAAAAATTATACTTACAATTTTAACGCACGCAGAACAGTAGACTTATCCCATATCTATACGTAGTTCTTTGTATGGTTTAACCCACACTGACGCTCTCCTGACTTTGGGCATTTTACTATTAAAAATAAATCAAATACCACAACACTACAAAACACAAATCGATGTTATCTCTTCAAAAGCATAAGCAGATATAAAATTCAGAAATCGATTTCTTATTTACCTACTTATGTAAATATAGGTACAATAAAGCCCCTGTTAACGGTTTAAAACGACCTATTTTGTATTTTTGGAACTTAAGACTGGGAATACCCATACTCTTGTACCTCATAAAGGAATTTTGTCTTGAGAACTGCAAATATTATAATAAAATAAATTACTTCATAACAGAAGGTTTTTAAAATTGTTTATTTTGAACTCTTGAAACGCCTGCGCACGATCTACATCATTCAAAATTCTTTCAATTATGCACAATATGCGATATATGCGAAATGATGCGATATGATTTAAAAAATGCATATTATGCAAAATATGCGCTTTGCATATTTTGGTTACATTAGTTATTTCTGTATAACTAATTTAGGAATAGCCTGTATATTATGAAAGCTTCTATATGTTTTCACGGAATCTTTTCTTAATTTTATTTCACTCTTACTTTATTTAATTTAATTTAAGTTACGTAGTAAATTTTATAAATATAAACATCAATTTCTTAATATTTAAGTTTAATGCCATTTTAAACACCTTTTCTAAAATCAAATTTTCCACATCTAAATTTTATCCTAATCCCAATCCGTCTCGTCAGATAACTACGCCTCTGAAAATTATGCCGTTCAGACTAAAACCCGAGAATCGGAAACGAAACTCGACATTATACGTGTAAAAGAGATAGCGTCGGATTCGTCATTCACTAAACTTATTATCGTCGCATTATTGACGAGACGCGCGGCGTTGTAATTTGACAGATTGTCTTTCAACGAGTGCTCTGTAAACTTTTAACGCCAGCAGTAAAATTGAGGAAACTTTCGAATGCCGCAGCAATGTAAATTAGGAAATATAGTTGTTGGATGGTAGTTGATTGGGAATCATGCATTAGATCTCGTCATTTATAATAATTACATAATGGCTACATGTTCGTAATTGTATAAAATCGATTGGACATTTTTCATTTTAATATAAATTAATATTCTGTTGAGCATTTGTGTAAAAGAATCATGTTGAAGTTTTAATTGCATTTGCAAAAAAATTTAATAATTCCATAATTTAATATTTTCAAAAATACGTTGTATTAAGTGTATTTGGGACACAACATCCAAAAATTAAAGAAATAGTAAGACCTGTATAGACAGTATGTCAAGAAGAATGGGTTAACTAAATACGAGGGTGGGTGATTTGACAGGAGAGTGATTTTTCAGTGAAATACTTATTTAAGCAAAATCTTTCTTTGGAGACCGTGGTTATAGTATTTTTACGATAAGAGAACAGTTGCGTCATAACTAGTAATATCAGTTGTGAAAACCTAAATGCTTCAATTTACTAATGAAGTATATGCAACTTCTACAACATTTTACGAAATTTGTTTTATCACTGCTACCTATTCCGTACAATGTTGTCACGTACGATCATTGTATGATATCCGCCTGTGATCTGTCAGTCGCCTTTACATATTAGTATTGGTCAATTTATTTTTCTCGTATTATCGTCTCTCACAACAAAATATTGCAAAATATTGGTTTCCATTTTAAGAAAGACGTCTCTAAACGAGCATTGATGGAATTGTCTCATATTGTTTTGAAATGAATAACGTTTTTGCAACAATATATGTAAACTAAACAACTAGGTGGCAAAAGATATTACTTATTTAAAAAGTAATTGGCATAGACAATATATCATTGATTTTTGTTTTGTAGATACATAGTTGTACATGCTGGTAATAGTAATGGTTTCATTCCGGGAGCAGAAGTAATATTCGCAACAAATAGTAAAAGTATGGATTACTACGGTGACACGAAACGAGAAAATTGGGTATAATGGTTCGAAAATCAGCTACTTGAACATTTAGAAAGCCCTTAAGTTATTATTATGAATAATGCAAGATATCATACTACAATAATAAATAAATCTCCAACTTCATCTTCGATAAAATACCAAATTCAGGAATGGTTAACCAACAATAAAATCAACTTTGACAAGACAGCTTTAAAAACACAGTTACTGAAGTTCCTTAGACTGTGAAAACATAAATAAAATAATTGCCAAATTAAGTTCAAATAGATCATAGTTTTTATTTAAAGGTATAAACCATCATCTATTTATGAAGCCGATGAATTATCAGAGAAATATGGCCAGACAGTTCATTTTCTTCCTCCATATCATTGCATTTTTAACCTTATAGAATTAATTTTGCGGATTGCAAAAGATATTACTCTAATAATACAGGTAAATATTGTAAGACGAATGAAGGCTGTAAAAGGTTGTGCAAGAAGCACTAAGCTGCTGAAGCGTGAGCTAACACTGAAGCTGCGATTTAAAAAATAGTGGGACAGGGAAGTAGGATTTCATCAAAATGATATCAGACCTTTCTTTCATAATTAATTTAGAAGAAGAGGAAGATGATATTTTAAGCTATAAGTTACAACTGCACTTTTAACTTTTGTTCCAGTGAAAATATTTGTGAAATGAAGAGCCAATATATGATAGTGTTTTGATTTTAATATTTGTTTAACTTTATATTACGCCATATACAGGGTGTGTATAAATTGGCGGACCCACTACACGCGGCGATGTTCTTCGTTAAATTCGGAGTCCAAAATCCTAATACGAAAATGTTGTACCATGCTCCATATCTTTGCACGAGGTTCCTAAAGTTCGGACTTTCAGTCTTGAAATAAGCATTATTACTCGATATTTGTTGACAGAAAGAGCTACAATTTAGAAGAAAGAAGAATTGTTGTTATTATCCTTTCGTTAAAGTTTTCTTTTTGATTTTAAAGTTTGTTTTTAATATTTGTTTATTAACTTATTTTGACGAAAAACACATCTGACAACGTTGTAAAACAATAAGTAGGCAGCCTAATGCTGTTCTAGTCAAATACATTACTACTGTCAAATTCATTCTGATGACAAAGGAAGCCTGATACATCGTTTTAGGATTAGGACTTTTAACTCAAAATTTGACCAAGAATGTCGCCACGTGTAGTGGGTCCGCCAATTTATACACACCTTGTATAATACCTAATACTATCTGATTGGCAAGTACTTCGAGTACAACTCCTTTATTTACTACCTGTGCCTAAAAGAAACTCGTGAGTGTAATGTGATAAAACTAAAAAATATAAAACCTTTATATGTATTCTGTTCTTTAGTTTAACGTATGTACTGCTATATCTTAATTGTTAATACTAACTGCAATAAACTATTTACATTCCTTCCGTTTTGTATTCTAAAACATTAATATTATATTTATAAATTTTGCCAAATGAAAGTAGTAATACTATTGCTTTTATTAATTAACATAAACCATGTATTTTTCTAAATATAGATTGATAAATATAGAATATTAACATTCTAAACAGTTTAAGATATAATCCAAATGGCATTTGTAAGAAAAAGATTTTTGAAGTTTTTAACTGATCTCGTAACATAATCTATAATAATCAAAATGGCAATTATTTGCAAGATGTAAACAATAAATTTGTCAACGTTGTATGACGCACATGGATGACACAACTGCGTTATTATCGTAAAAATACTATAATTAAAAACTTGTAAAAAATCGTTGATTGACGAAAGAGATACTTGTTGCAACTTCATTATAACGATAAGAAATATGTACATACTTTAAAAAATTTTATTGTAAATCCATTACAATATTGTTTCGCCATACAATGCCTTCATCAGGTGGATGAAGAACTGAATATTTAAAATACAAGTTTGAATATTTTTGTAGAAATTATTGAGAAAAATGGTGGTGGAAACATTTTTACAATCTTAAATTTAGTAGAGGGGAGTTGTTCAAATCTAATTGATCATTTAAAACTAATCCTAAATTATTATATCTATTAATTTCTAAGTTTTTTGCTTTTATCTTGCATATGTAAAATTTTGAAATCTATATTAAATCGATGATTAATTAAACAATGATTTGCGAAAGTTGAATTTGTCTTCTTTTCTTTATGACTTCTCTCGTGTTCTTTCATCTTAATTTTGAACCTCCTTTCCGTTTGTCCTATGTATCGTCCTTATTCAATCTTCACATGTTAACTTATAAACACCAGAGTTTAATTCCTTGTCTATTTTATCTTTGCTGTTTTTAATAATGTTCTGTGTAGCACTGTCTATTTTAAACGATATATGTTCGTTATTAAGTTTTTTAATGAAAGTACCATTTTTTTCCGAAGTTTTTCCTAAGTGATTGAATTGTAGGAATTAGTTATATTGTTTTTTAATTTTGGGTAAACTAAAGAAAGGGTTTTAGATTTTTGTTGACAGTAAACAAATTAAAAACAGGTTTTTATTGGTTAAACAATGAAGTTTATTCAAATCACTTCAGCGCAAATTTTGAATATGTCCGACATGTTGTTCTTCAACAAGAAGCAGCCCTTCTTCTATAGTGTGGACAACATCGTGGAGTAAATAAACTGGAATAGCTGCCACTTGTGCTGAAATTGATTCTTTGAGCTGCTGGATAGTGGTAAGATGACTTAAAAAAAACTTTTCATTAAGATAGCCCCATAGCCAATAATCTGCCGGATTAATATTTTACATAATTGACTAAATGGCCAACAATTAATTTTTTTATCCTGACTATGACCTGATACTTGTTTTTAATTAATATTGGTACGCTAATGCCAAATATGAAACTCATTTGTCCCTATCACGTCAAGTTTTCTTTCTACGCCACTTCAAAATTTTTGAAAACCGTTAACTAAATGCAGCAAATTCTTAATTATTCCAAGAATTGAAAGGCATTCCAAATACATTTAACTCATTAATGAACTAATTAAGTAATAAACAATTATAAAGAAATGCAAGTCTATTAAACTACTCCTGTTCATTAAGTAAACATATTAGCGTTTAATGAGATTTTATTGGAAAGTATTGATCACTTAGGACTCTTTAAAAGTAAATAAAGGTGATAATAAAACGTCAGTTACATGTTACTTGTTAGGGAAGAAACTACATCATGTCTACTCGAAGTGTCAATTCCTTCCGCTACATTTGTGGCAGCTTCACCATTCCCAGTCAAAGAGTAACTATTACAGCTTTCATTAAGAATATGTATTTAGCTTTTTTTGACGTAAAACTTGCTGATCAGGACAAGTCATGGGCTCCACATAATCTGTGTAAACCAATGTGTGTAAAATTTGCGGCAGTGGAGCAAGGGAAAACGCCAGAAATTTGCTATCGATGTTCCAATGATATGGCGTGAAATTTTTGTTTCGTTCAGATATTCGGTTATAATAAAAAGAATAAGAATAAAATTGTTGTATAACCTAATATCAACTTCGCTATTCAAGCAGTGCCTCATTGCGATGAAATACCAGAGCAAGATTCAGATGTAGATTGTGACTATGGAGATATAATTTCTAATGATGGACTACAGCGTTTTACTCAAGCAGACCTAGTAAGGAATTTGGGCCTATCAGAGGAATCATCGGAACTGGTAGCTTCAAGATTAAATGAAAAGAACTTATTCGAGCAAAGTACGAAGATAACTTTTTATCGTAGCAGGGAAAGTGATTTTAAGCAATATTTTGAAGAGTGTGTTTGTTTATTGTAATAATGTGCTAGATTTTCTAACTAAAATGGGCGTTGTACAATTTGACCCAAGTGAGTGGCGTTTGTTTATTGTCAGTTCCAACAGAAGCCTCAATACACAACGGGAATATTTTCGGTTCAATTCTTATTGGATATTCCGTCTAATTTTAGGAAGCATATGATTACATTGAGAAAGTTATAAAGTTACTAAAATATACAGACCATAATTGGATCTTCTGTGTGGATCTCAAAATGGTAAACTTTTTACTTGGTTTTCAAAGAAGATATACAAAATTTCGGTGCGTTTTATGCCTCTGGGATAGTCCAGCTAGAAACCAACACTGGATTCAGAAACATTGGCTTCCCAGAACATCCCTAGATGCTGGAGAAAAGAAGATTATAAATCAACCTTTAATCGACAGAGAAAAAGTAATTTTTCCACCTCTTCACATCAAATTGGGTCTTATGAAGTAATATGTTAAACCTCTAGTCTTCATAGTACAGTATACAATTTAATTTTGACGTGATACGCAAAAATTAATATGATTTTTGAATTCAGCACACCCGGATTAGCAAAAAACAAGCCTCGCTTAGAAGTTAAAATCGTGTTGGCCAGTGTTACTTAAAGTGCTGTAAATTTTTTAAAATAACAAATTTGTCCAAAGTCACCTCTGGCTGGGCTCACTTTATATTCTCATGAAAATTATATGCCTGTCCAAAGTTACCCCACTTAGTGGGGTAACATTGGACAAACAACAACAATTATGAATTAATTTATTAGGCAATGAAACGATTAGTATGTAATAGATTTAGTTAAGGAAAGCATCAAGTAACATTGCAACATCAACAAAATTGCAGCCCATTTTTTAAAAAACTGTTATGTATGTTCCAAAAAACTGAAAAATTTTATCGACGGTAATAGTTTTTTTTTGTGTAACAAAAAAAAACAGGTCAAAACAAACAAAAGAAAAATAATTAAATCAAAGTAAAACTAAAAAATACATTCAATTCATAGCAAATTGTCACAGCATGCATTAAAAATTACGAATTAAATAAATAAAGAATTTTGAATTTAATGAGAAAATACCGTCAGTAAAAATACTAAATTGTATCTTCGCTTACAAAATATATCATTAAGATTTCCCCTATTTTTCTTTGAATACACTGCTATCTCAATCTACCGCTGTAATATCATGTGCATTTCATAACTTTGACATACTTTTACGGTATCTTATATCTTGCATTTTTCTTTGTGAACGCGGCACAAAAGCGTTTGATAGAATAGGTAGAGTCATAAATGGAAGTGTACCTTTTAGTTTTGTATGTATGATGTGCGATTCGGAACGAAAATCTTTCTGTATAGTTATATATACACAAACTAGAAACGTAACAGTATTGTTACGTAGATTTCATTAGCCTGCATGTATTGCTTCACAATTGTCGTAACTTCCCGAGTCCTGTAGAGTTGTACGCGGTTATCAATTGAGTACAAGCAACAATACCGGTCCAAAGTTCACGGAAGTCGAAGCTTTCGCCAGAGAGATGATACGTACCCTACCTGAACTTACTGATATTTCCCTATACTCAATGTATCTCTATACCTATATACATATCTACATCGGGCCTTCGCTAGGCAGACAACAATACCCAGAGACTGAGGTATTGTATAACGGAGGCAGACGCACAGACAATGCAGACGTACACAATCGGCATCGCTATAGCGATGCACCGTGGCCGTAGGCGACTCGATCCCAGACCATCACAATGTCCCAAGGAACAATGAACAATTTTTGCAATTTGTTGGTTTCGTTTCCTGTCCAAACTCCAAGCAACAAACAACAAAAAGAGAGGGAGAGGAAAATGAAAAATACAGGTGTATAATGTACACCTACGTACCTGGTGAAATTGAACTTTTCTCTGTATCAGTTTAAATGCGCAAAACATAAGGGCGATGGAATTTTTTCGGAAAAATATGTAATATGTTCGTAGAAACTTAAAACGAATAAAATAAAGGTAATAGTTAAAATAATTAGGATCAAAAGAAATATACTTCTTTAAACTTAAAAAATTAAATCATTTTAGTGCATATCCGATTTTCTAGTCATGTAGAATACAGTTAAAAAAACAGCCGAGATTATCTTTTCGTAATGCAATATATTGATATGAATATGATAATGCAAATGAGTTACAAATATGGCCCACTTTGAATTGCCAAAAATATTATGAATGTGTAAAATATTAGTAAGGCTGTCGGAAAAGCACTGCACGCCAGAAGCGTACGCATTGTAACAAGTGTAATAAAAATAATAATACAAAGTCAGCAAGAAATGCACTATACTACTACAAGTAATTTAACACTGTGCGCAACAGTTACTCTCTTAACTAGCGTGATGTATTAGCATCATGATCAACCTCATGAACTTGAGATCATGCGTAAAAACTTTGCAGCATCAGGTATGTTTCTACACTTGCCTGAGAGAGTGGTGTAAATACGAGGGATGTTACTAAAGTTCTGGGAATTGTCCTCTAATTAAATTACGCAGAACAATGCTATTGGTGATAGACAAGTCTTGATATGTTTATGCAGCTATCCTGTGCAATATTGTTCAGACTGATTCAGGTGTTTGATCGCTATAGACGCATTTTCGTAGCACTGTTTGTGGAACCATGGAAAACGCGTCTAAATCTCAAAGAGCAATAATTTTCTTTTTGTAGAAAGGGGGTGTGAAATTATTAAACGTCTGTATGGAGTGTTTGGTGAGGCTGCAGAATCTAAAAATACTGTACGTCGGTGGATCGATGATTTTAAAAGCGCTAGAACATCATTAAAAGACGATCCTCGCAGTGGTCGCCTGAGCACGTCAGTAAATGAAAGAAACATTACTGCCGTAGAGAATCTACTAAAAGAGGACAAACGAATGAGTATATCTCAAATTAGTGTACGCTTAGGAATAGGTACACGACAAGTTCATGAGAGGGTGCCAAGGCTGTTGGGACCGGAACAGAAACTCAATAGGTCTAACGCTTATCGTCAACTTCAAGATCTGTTAGCTCGTTACTGTGATGAATTTTGGCAACGGATAATAACTACAAACGAAACGTGGATTGCTTAATTCAATCCTGAGACCAAAAGTCAATCCAAAGAATACCGTAAATCCAAAGAAGGGCCTCCACTTAGGACGCGTGCAGTTCCGTCTATTGGAAAGGTAATATTTTTTGTATTCTGGGATTGCGAAGGGATTATTTTTATGGATTATCTGACGAAAGGTACTACAATTATCGCAGAATATTATTCGAATTTCTTATCCGGCCCATTGTGGCAGGCGCTTATCAGAAAACAGCCTGGGAAGTTGCATAAGCGTCCGTTATTGCAACAGGACAATGCAAGACCGCACACCGCTAGAAAAACGAAGGATGTTTTGAACGATTTACGATGGGAATTGCTTCCGCATTCACCTTATTCACCGGATCTCGCACCTAGTTATTTTCATCTGTTCCCAAATTTGAAAAAACCTTTACGGGGTGTTCGTTTTCAGAGTTTAACTGATGTAAAACGCGTCATAAATAGGTGTATTCAGGAGACACCGAAAAAGTTCTTTGAGAACGGCTTAAAAAAATTATTTATCGTTGGGACAACTGCATTCAATTAAACGGCGATTATGTTGAGAAACTACATTGTAATATTGATGAAAATTGACAAAATAAAATAATTATAGCTAAATTCCCAAAACTTTTCAAACATCCCTCGTATGTTCCTAATTTGGAGAGCGATCGTTCGACTTCTACTGATGTTAAATGGTCATACGTAAAATACTATTTATACTCACTTAACGAATCTGTAGATGTACTATCACTATTTGCAATATTATCACAAACTTGTCTTAATCTGTTAAAATCGATGTCTTTCTTTAACACAGTTCCGAACTTTCGTTTGATGCGCTCACTTTTTGCATTATCTATGCAGGGGTCCCCAAACTTTTTGTACCTAAGAGCACATTCTAGAATACTAATCCAACGGTGGACACCATTTATTTCTTCAAAGTGAATTTATGAATTTATAATTGGATGTAGTTAACAGTGGCGGCTCGTGAGTTATGAAAGAGGGTGGGCACAAAAAAACTTACCTATTTTTTGTACATAAAATTCATTCTCCTATTTTTCATGCTGGAAAAGACATCTATGACTTTGATGGTGTTAAAATCCGGGATAGACTGGATGAGCTTCTTTTCTATTGAGAGGAACGCCAATGCGTTCAGTCAATCTTCTGACATTGTGCTTCTCAGAAAAGTTTTAATGCGTTTGAAAATGCAAAAAACATCATTCATATTCTCCTGCCGACATGGGCGCTGTACAAATAATATCCAAGAGTTTGTGTGTTTCCGCTAAAAACTTTTTTAGGTTGTTGTCTGTTATGAACAACAACAGTAGCAATACACCACCTACGTCACACATGTCATCCCGCTCATAAATTACCGAAAGTTCACTTTTCAATTTTACACTGTCCAACATAGGATAATATTTCACAGCTTCATCAAAATTTGTTTGTGGAAATGAAGGACTATAAGTTTTAAAATTTTGAGAATCAAATAATTTTGCTGCACTTAAGTGATCCCTAAAATCAAATCGATCGCTAATTTGGCTTAAAATAATGTCACATACTTCCTTTGCAATAACAGCTCTGCTTTCTCCAGCTGTAGTTTTTTGTCTTTTCCTTACACGTTCTTCATTATTGCGTTCTTGATTGTTATTGTCAGTAGAATTTCTTAAATTACTAATGTGAATAATTTGCTGTTGTAATTGTTCAATTGCCTTTTTCAGTTGAGCACTGTCAATCCCGCGCATTTGAGTCTCATTAAATAATATTTCAACATGTGGCATGATGAAATGAAATATTTTCAACCAGTAGAGAAATTCCGAGCAATACAAATGTTTCAATAAACCATTTACTTCACTAATAGTAACTGCCATCTTCGACAATAATTTTGTCTAAATATTCACGTGCGATACGCGCCGAAAACCATAGAGTCACAACGCATACCAGACGTTAACTGGAGTCGCGCTATTTTGTGCCCCAAGCGACGACATAAACGTATATGGCCAAGTTAAGCGGAGCCGGCCGATCCATACTCGGAATAGGTACATCTGAAATCGTGCCTTGGAACATAGTTTTGAGCGTTAGCATACTGTATGTGGTACGGAAGGAAACTTTGGTACCATAATTATAAAAATAAGCAAAAACAATAAAATAAAATAATGCACTGAATTACATACATCCGAATTTCTTTCTGTGTTTATCTTGGTGGTTGTGTGGGCACGTGCCGTTGTACCCTTCAGTACCAGTCGCCACTACTAGTTAATAATACATATTCATAATGTACAAAGAAACATTTAATTCAAAAAATATAATTTAACATTTAAAAATTATTGTTAATATTCTTGTGTAAAATAAATAATTACTAAATAATTACTAAATAATTACTAAAGTATAAAATTTCTTTATAAAAAAAATAATTATCAAAGTCAATGTGATTTTTGGCATTTCATTTCATTGGCCATTCCTTCTTAGTCAGGAGAGTATGCAATCGTCAAAATGTTCATGTGTAAATCGTGATCTATACTTTGATTTTATCAAATGATTCACGCAAGTACGTGGGACCGAAAAACGATTTTATTTTATATGCTGCTCTTTTCAGGAATGTAAATTTGTGTCTGTCAATTATATTCCAGAAATCCTCCTCTGATACAATATATTTTAGGACAATGTCGTTCTGAAGATCCAAAATTTCTATCTCCAGTTCTTCTGTCCTTACTTGAACAAGTTCTGAAATGTATGTAGCTAGTTCGGTTACATTTACTTGGTAAGTAAATTGTCTCGATGATATTAAACTGTTGAAAGCGCTTTTCAAACTGGTCTTGAAGTAATTGAAGATTTATAATAAATCTTGATAGGTCAATTTCACAGTCGTCTATCATTTTTATCATATTTATAAAATGCACAAGGGACTTTATCTTCAGATGTGATATCCACAAAGCCGGTTTAGCTTTGAACGAGTGTATAGACCTTATAGACCCTGTCCTCTCGCTGCAGTTCTAAGTTTACATAATTCAGTTTTTCCATTATGTCCGTGAAGAATGCCAAATCCGGTAGCCAACGAGGGTCCGTTAGTTCAAAAAAATTTTGGAACCGAGATAATTTTTTATTTCTTCAATTAAATTTACAAATCTAGCAAGAACTTTGCTTTTACTGAGCCAATGTACTTCAGTATGCAGAATGAGATCAGGATCTTCAGTATTTTCTAATAGGGCCTTGAAAAGGCGGTGTTGCAAAGAAGCTGCGAGAATTAAGTTACACTATTTTTGTATGGGTAGTATTCTTCTACACACAACTTTCTGGTGGATAATAAAGCGTTACGATATAAAGTTTGGACATGATTAATATTTTATGCAGAGCGCAATAAATCCATTGGCACTACCAACCATTGCTGGTGGTCCATCAGTGGTTATAGCAGACAGCTTCTGGAGAGTACATCTATCAACTTTGCATATGTTATAAATATTTTATAGATATCCTGACCTATTGTTCGTCATTTCATGGGTAATATTTTTAATAGATCTCCTTTTACAGTAAAGCCAGTAAATACTATTCTCACCATAATTGCTAACTGTCCTGTGGCTGGTATGTCTGTAGACTAGTCAAATTGTAGTGAGAAACACTCACATATTTCCAAGTCACTCTTTAACATAGTTTGCACGTTCTTTGAAATGGCTTGTATTGTTCTTGTAAAGGTGTTATTTTCTGGTATTGCTGACATGATCTAACGTTTGTTGGAAAATCCCTCAAATAAGCAATCGGCGCCAATAAGAAATGCTTCTTTTAACAACCTGGAAAGGCTTTTTCTTTTTTGCGAGTATGTGAGAAACTTTTAAAAATTAATTTTTGCTTATTTAGATCTTAACAGCGACCTAGAGAAAATTGACTGTTGAGCGAACAGATTTGATTTTAGCTGATCTATTTTCTTCTTTCTTATTTCAGAATTAAATGAATAATTCATATTGAAAATAGCATGATTGTCAGGAAATTAAGTTCAACATTAGGGTTTTTCGGCGAAAACGAATTTTTACTTCACCACAGTCTCCAAAGAAAGACATTTAGTCGCAGTGGTATCCTACACGAATATCGTGAGATGAGTTTAATTTATGGCGAAACAAGACAAAATAGTCTTACGGCAAAAAAATTGAACCAAATCGACGTCAACCAAATCGACGTCTTCCTTCTACTAAGGCAACTGTGATGGCCGTGGATCGACTTCGGAATACAGGATTAGTGATTCTACGTTTCGAAGGTCGTGGCCATCAAAGATCACGCAGAGTACAAGCAGAAGAGGATGTTTTAAATATCGTGGAAGCGAATCCCCACTAAGTACGATACCCCTAGCACAGGAAGTATATGTGTCTTAAACTACGGTGCGTCAAATTTCTAAAACTAATTTACTTCATCCTTATCATATCCAATTTATCGGAATTAGATTTTTCCCGCCGAGTTACCTTCTGTGAGTGGTTTAACACAGAGAAGTTCATCAGCCAGATCTTGTGTTAGTAATTCTTTTTACCGACGAATCTATGTTTACCAAAGATGGTATTTTGAATTACCATAATATACACAACTACGAAAATCCCCACGATATACACGCAAGTTACTTACTATTTAACCATATTTCCAAAGGTTGTTGACATATTCATCGTAAGTATTATTGATATCAACAAAAAAGAAACAACAGAATAAAAGAACCATTTGTGTTCGGCTGCCTGTATTGTATAAATCGTTTGCTAAACAAACAACAATGTTCACTATTCATTAGAGAACGGACGCAATTTCCATAAAACGCAATCGGCAATTGGAATTGTGTATAATGTCGCTCAGTACATCCCGGCGTAATTCAATGAAGTATTTGTTTGACTTACTCGAACACCTGGTCTCGCCGCGATAACAATGGACAAGCCAGTTATTGTATTCCGAGAATATAGTGCTGTTTAAAGTGTTTTCATGAGCGTAGATAGAAGTGGGGTTTTTATAATGTATGTATTTTATTTATTAGTTTATATTTCGTAAGATAAATAAAGTGCTGTGAGTAAGTTTCTTGTTTTCATAGTTTTAACTGTTAATTACATCCTAATTTTTGTGATAGATCCTGTTTAATATCGTTTGATTGAATCTATTTCTACCAATTATTTCGACGTAAGAGTGTGCATTGAATTTCGTTCAGTTTCAATAACTTACGCACACATTTTTAGTTTTCATTTATTTAGATCTAGGGCATTGTTTAAGTTACTTTTTCAGACATGATATGGAAGAATGTCGAGAACGGCATTGTAAAACAATAGCGAGTTGGATTGACGGTCATACTGATTGTATGTCCATTGTCATTGATTCCGAAATTTATTACAAAATCCGTAAAATGTCGTCAAAAATTCGTCACTTAGGATCGCAAACACATCTGAACTCTGTAAAACTTTTATGGCGGCTAATATTCCATTAAATAAACTTAGCAACCCCACTTTAAAAATATTTCTTCAAAAATATACTGGTCGAAATGTTCCTGATGAATCAATTTACGCAAATATTATGTTTCTAGGTGCTATACGAGAACAGTAAAACGCATTAGAAGCCATCTTTTAAATCAATACATATGGATAAGCGCCGACGAAACGGTGGATATGTTAGGACGCTGTGTGGTAAATGTTGTAGCTGGTGTACTACATCCAACTATTCCCTATAACTCATATGTAATAGCAACAAGTGTTATAAATAGAGTTGATGCGGAAACAGTTGCTGAAACCATTAAAGAGAATATGCAAAAAATGCTTCATTCGGACGACAAAGAAAAAATACTTTTATTTGTCAGTGATAGTGCTGCGTATATGTTAAAAACAGGCAGACTATTAAAGAAAACATATCCTAATATGCTGCACTAGATGGGGAACATGGCTGGAAGCTACCAGTTATTATGCTGAGAATTTCGATAGTCTAAAACATTTCGTAACACTGCTAAAGGAGGATGCTAGAAGTATTGGTGAGTGCAAGGAGCTCACACAAATCCCAAATTTAAAAAATCAGTTGTACTTTCTTCACGAACACTTTGGAAAATTGCCAAAACTAATCACTTATTTTGAAAATCGAAATCTCAAATTAAATGACGGATTAACCACATTAGATGTGGCTGTTAATAATTTGAAAAGTATTCCAAGTGACTTCGGATGTGGCCTTCGGCAAAAGTTTGAAGCAATTCTTAATAGAAATCTAGATTTAATTACATTGCAGCAATTATGTATGGAGACAATTCCACAAAATCTAACGGCTAAATATGAAGAAATAAAAGAATATTTCCAGTATGCACCTATAACCAGTTGCGATGTAGAAAGGACGTTTTCTATTTATAAGGATGTACTTAATTCAAAGAGAACAAAATTGACAGAAGAAAACCTTGAGAAACTATTGCTAGTCAATATTAATACTCCTTTACTCAACTTGAACGACAAAATGAACAAATAAAAATGTTCCAATTATAGAAATAAAATTAAAAACTTTAAAAATACAACTTTTCAACAAATACATATGTATTTATTTATTTTACACAAGAATATTAACAATAATTTTTAAATGTTAAATTATATTTTTTGAATTAAATGTTTCTTTGTACATTATGAATATGTATTATTAACTAGTAGTGTCGGCTGGTACTATAGGGTACAACGGCACGTGCCCACACAACCACCAAGATAAACACAGAAAGAAATTCGGATGTATGTAATTCAGTGCATTATTTTATTTTATTGTTTTTACTTATTTTTATAATTATGGTACCAAAGTTTCCTTCCGTACCACATACAGTATGCTAACGCTCAAAACTATGTTCCGAGGCGATTTCAGATGTACCTATTCCGAGTATGGATCGGCCGGCTCCGCTTAACTTGGCCATATACGTTTATGTCGTCGCTTGGGGCACAAAATAGCGCGACTCCAGTTAACGTCTTGTATGCGTTGTGACTCTATGGTTTTCGGCGCGTATCGCACGTGAATGTTTAGACAAAATTATTGACGAAGATGGCAGTTACTATTAGTGAAGTAAATGGTTTATTGAAACATTTGTATTGCTCGGAATTTCTCTACTGGTTGAAAATATTTCATTTCATCATGCCACATGTTGAAATATTATTTAATGAGACTCAAATGCACGGGATTGACAGTGCTCAACTGCAAAAGGCAATTGAACAATTACAACAGCAAATTATTCACATTAGTAATTTAAGAAATTCTACTGACAATAACAATCAAGAACGCAATAATGAAGAACGTGTAAGGAAAAGACAAAAAACTACAGCTGGAGATAACAGAGCTGTTATTGCAAAGGAAGTATGTGACATTATTTTAAGCCAAATTAGCGATCGATTTGATTTTAGGGATCACTTAAGTGCAGCAAAATTATTTGATTCTCAAAATTTTAAAACTTAATCGCAATTTGGTCTACAACTATATTGAAAGTGATATGAATTCGCAATCCTGCAATATGTCACAATGCCACATTTGTTAATATAGAGATGTTACTTCAACATCAAGTTGTTATCAAGCTCGTAACCATCTTCAATGTTCTTAACATTCATATAGTTCATAAGAGTTCATAAGTCATCCGCGTAAGCCAAAACTTCGGAATCCAGTGAACAAAGTAAATCATTAAGAAATATATTAAAAGGTAAAGATCCAAAATTAGAGCTTTGGGGTACACCGGATGTTGAATGGGAACGTAGAGAGTGGAAAGCATTAAAGCAGACATAACATGAGCGAGAAGTTAAGTAATAAGAAATGATATTCAACAACAAAGGAGAGAAACCAATGACATGTAATTTAGATATTAGTATTGAGTGATCGATGGAATTGAAAACTTTGGCAAATCTGTATATATTATATCGACGTGAAGGCGATCATCGATAGCTTTGCTAATAAATAGCGTTATTTCTACCAAATTAGTGGTGGTCTCCTCACCAACAACAAAACCATGTTGATGAGGAGACAGCAGATGACGTGCGTCAGACACTATTAGTTCATATATTAAAGATTCGAAAACCTTAGCAAAATTGCAAAATATGATAACTGCTCTATAATTGAAAATATCACTGCGATCGCCACTTTATGGACTGGTACAATCCTGCCAATCTTCCAAAATTCTTAAAAGGAACCAGTAGAAATGATTAAATTGAAAATTACTGCTAAGATGTACTTAATTCAAAGAGAACAAAATTGACAGAAGAAAACCTTGAGAAACTATTGCTAGTCAATATTAATACTCCTTTACTCAACTTGAACGACAAAATGAACAAATAAAAATGTTCCAATTATAGAAATAAAATTAAAAACTTTAAAAATACAACTTTTCAACAAATACATATGTATTTCGTAATTTTATAGATCACCACCCGTTTGTTTTCCAATTATATAAATTAAATTAAAAACTTTATAAATACAACTTTTCAACAAATAAATATGTATTTCGTAATTTTATAGATCACCACCCGTTCGTTTTCCAATTATATAAATAAAATTAAATATTTTAGAAATACAGCCTTTCGCCAGTACTGCACTGAGTGGTAAGCGTGTCCGTTCTCTACTATTCATAACGTGTAACAAATGCAAGTCTAAGAATTCCATCGATATTTTGTGCAGGTCTATGAATTTGAATTACTTACGTAAATATAGGATAAATATAGATATGGACCGACTTTAACGACATTTTAGATCTAAAAATTTAGAAATTTTTTATGAATTATAAACGAATTTCTTTTTTGATTTTCAGTTAGACATTTATACGTATTCTTCAGATACGCCCAGCTTGGGTGCTATTCAGCGGTGTATTATTCTATTCCAATAATAAAACAATAATAATAACAGTAGTTTATTTTAGTTTACAACATTACAAGATGTATTATTATATTGACACGTCAGACAATATACAGTTCACTATATCTTATTTGGAGTTGGCATCTAATACCAACCTACATAACACATCTCCCCTCTTACAAATTCAGTCTCTGTGGTTTCTTAACTAATCGTCCATATCTAGATGTATGAGTGGAGGTTGCATTATTCTCCAGAGTAGATCGAGTACATTTCTCCAATTCAGAGGTATTATTACCTGACACAACTTGACTATGATCGTTTTGTAGAGGATCATTTGTAAATGCAAATTTATCACAATCGAGATTGCAATCTAACTTAAATTGATTTGGAGATTCCCTGAGATCTGCTCTGTTTCTTCTTACAATATTACCAGACTCTTTTACAACCTTATATGACCTAGGTGTTTTATCAGGTTCTAAAACTTTACCAGGTTCCCAAACTTTCTCGGTATGATTATAAATAGTGACATTTTGTTCAGGCTTTAAATTCTTAAGATCAGATGCAGTTCTATTATAATAACACTTATACTGACTTTGTCTATATTTTAGTTTTTGCAATACATTTTCACATAAAGCAGGTTTCAATAGATCTGCACAGATAGGAATTTTAGTTTTACAAATACGGCCCATAAGTAATTGTGCTGGAGAGTAATCAATATATTTTAATGGGGAATTTCGATATTGCAGTAACGCCTCGAACACCTCCTTGCCCTCTTCCAAAGATTTTTTTAGTAATGTCTTGGCAATACCAACAGCTTTTTCAGCCAATCCGTTTGACCTAGGATCATTGGGGCTGCGTGTTGTAATATTGAAATTCCATTCCTTAGCAAATTCTTTAAATGAAAAACTACCAAATGGGATATTATCACAGACAAGTATATCTGGACAACCATACTTAGAAAAAATCGATTTTAATTTTTGAATAGTTTCGTTAGCAGACTTACTCTGTAGCAATACAAGTTCAAGCCAATTTGAATATGAATCCATAACCACAAGATACGATCGATCTGCATAAGAAAATATATCTGCAGCTATTCTTTCCCATGGTCTCTCTGGAATTGTGTAAGGTAGCAGAGTTTCTTTGGAGTTCTTTCGACAGAAACGTTCACAAGTTTTGCACTTTCTTACAAAATTTTCAATATCTTGGTTTAATAAAGGCCAGTAGAAAATCTGTCTAGCTCGGGATTTAATTTTTTCCATTCCCATATGACCTTCATGTAATTTGATTAACATTTCATTTCGTAGTTTATGTGGTACAATTAATTTATTATTGTAAAATAACAAACCGTTAGAGACATACAGATAATCCCTTAATTTATAATAGTGTCTTGCAAAAATGGGGATATTTTTATTTGCTGGCCATTCAGTGTCTATAAATTTAATAATTGTTTGTAGTTCCAAATCGCTTGCAGTAGCTTCTTTAAATTCACTTTTTTTTTTCATTAGACATTGGTAGATATTTTACTACAGTGTGAACCGCATAAGCCATTTCAGGATCATCGTGTATACTGTCACTTAGAAATGCTCGTGATAATGCATCTGCTATGTAAAGGTATTTACCAGGTTTATACTCTACTTTTAAATTATAATGCAATATTTTAAGCAACATTCGCTGTAACCGTGGAGGCACAGACGCTAAATCCTTTTTAAATATTGATTCTAAAGGTTTGTGATCAGAGCAAACTCTAACATCATTCACACCATATATAAAATAATGAAATTTTACGCAACTGAAAACAATGGCCAGTAACTCTTTTTCTATTTGGGCATATTTTGTTTCACTTTTGGACATAGTCCGTGACGCAAATGCAACTGGGTGGCCATTTTGCATAATACATGCTCCTATGCCATCCTTAGAAGCATCTGTTTCTATTTCTATAGGCAAAGACGGATTAAAAAATGCCAGAACTGGAGCGTTTGTTAATAAATTCTTTAATCGAGTAAGTGCATTATCTTGAGACTGATTCCACACCCACTCAATATCCATTCGGGTTAAGTATCTTAAAGGTGCAGTAACTTTTGACATGTTTGGTACAAATTTACCTAGATACTTTGCCATACCTAACAATCTCAATAACTCAGTCTTGTTCTGTGGTTTTGGCATATCGACTATTGCTTTAACATATGAATCACTAGTACTAATTCCGTTTTTTGAAAATATTTGCCCAAGAAATTTAACTTGTTTTGACTTAAATTGAATCTTATCTTTGTTGAATTTAATATTATATTTTGCAGCTCGCTCCAGTACTAGTTGCAAATTCCGATCATGCTCTAGCTCAGTCTCACCTGTAATAATCAAGTCATCAAAATATATTCCCACACCATGCACGTCTCCAAAAAGTTCAACATTCTTCCTTTGGAATACTTCTGGGGCTGAACTAATACCAAAAGGTAATCTTAAAAATTGATACCTCCCAAAGGGAGTACCAAATGTGCAATAATCTGCAGATTCATCATCAATCTTCACTTGGAAGTACCCATCCTTCATATCTAAAACAGTAAAGTATTCTTTATTACATAACTTACTAGCTATCTCATCAGCCGTCGGAATCAAAAAGTGTTCACGTTGAATCGCTTTATTTAAAAATTTTGGGTCCAAGCACAGTCTTAAGTCACCATTTTTCTTCTCGACAATAACCAAAGGATTAAGCCACTCCGTGGGTTTCTCAACCTTCCGAATAATGCCCTGATGTTCAAGATCATCAAGCTTGCATTTAACTCTATCATGTAATGCTTGTGGGATACGTCTCAAGTTTGCGACATGTGGTGTATAGTTTTCTTTTAAAGTAATCTTATGTACCTTGGGAAATTCACCCAAACCAACAAATTCATTAGGATATGAAGCAATAACATCATTTAATGTTTTAAAATGCATTTGAATACTATCTACTCTCCTTATTAAATTAAGACTTAGACAACCAGATAAGCCTAGAAGAGGCATTTGATCAACATTTTGAACTATTACAAAAGGCAAATCTGCCACATGCTTATTAACAGTACATTTTAATATAATTTCGCCTACAGGCTTGATCTTAAAACTAGGACTACCATAAGAAACTAAAGTAACATTTGAAGGCATAATGCTCTTATTATGTGTAATTCTATCTACAAATGACAATGGTAATACACTAACCTCCGCTCCAGTGTCTAACTTAAAATTTATACTACACCCTTCTACGCTCACTGTTTTTGTCCACATAGTATCATTTGTTCCATCGATTGCATTCATATTTTTCACCACTGAACTTATGAAAAACTGATTTTCCTCATCGCTCTCCTCCAATCCTTCTTCTGTAGACACCTCATTGACTCGTTTAGTCCATTTTTTCTTCCTCGTACCATTTTTTACATTATCTATCTTGTTACCTGCCTTATTCTTTCTTCTGCACATTGATGCAAAATGATTCTTCATGTTACATTCATCACAGCTTTTCCCATATGCTGGACATCTTCCTTTTTCATGTTTGTAACCACAATATCCACATTGTTGAGAATATTTTTCATCTCTCATTTTTTCCTTGCCTTGTTTCTCCCATTTTCTTATAATGCTTACTGTTGCTTCATTTTGTAGAGCTTTAGATTGCAGCTTGCTTGCTTCAACAGCACGACAATACTCTATTGCTTTGTCTAATGTCAGACTTGATTCTCTCAGCAATTTTTCCTGAGTTACCTTGTCCAAAATTCCCATAACAATGCGATCCCTCACCATGTCCTCTGTGTCCTGATACTCAGTTGTTTTTACTGCTTTTCTCAATTCTGTTAAAAAAGTATCGAAACTTTGTCCTTCTCTTTGACTTATGGAGTTGAATTTAAACCGCTCAAAAATAACGTTTTTCTTAGGTCCACAATGTTCATCAAATTTTCCAATTATACTTTTCAAATTTCCTCTTTGTGTTACAGTTAATGTGAATGAATTATATAATTCAAGGCCATCTTCGCCAATTAGACTCAAAAATATAGCAATTTTCTTCTCTTCCTCTTTGTTATTCAAATCGTTTGCAGTCATAAATAGCTCAAAACGCTGTTTGAATTTTTTCCAGTGTTCCGCCAAATTTCCATCTAAGCTCAATGTCATAGGTTCCGGTGGCTTAAACACAGTCTCCATATTTTCAGCTTATTTCACCTGACACCATGTATTATTCTATTCCAATAATAAAACAATAATAATAACAGTAGTTTATTTTAGTTTACAACATTACAAGATGTATTATTATATTGACACGTCAGACAATATACAGTTCACTATATCTTATTTGGAGTTGGCATCTAATACCAACCTACATAACACAAGCGGTAACTCCGTATACACCTTAATCAACGACTAATTTTGGAAATCTACCATTGTTATATATGAAGTCGAGAATTGTTTTCCCTACTGCACGGCCATGTAGAGCCATCTACATTTCATGTCTTTCTCCTATTGGACACATTTAGGTCTCTAATATATGAAAGTAACGAAATTAATTCAAAAATATTATTATCTTCGCAAATTACTAGGTCAAGTTATAAAATCATTTGAAATTTTCAGCGAAAATTATAACACCGCATGGGAGCTCTTATGTAATTAACAATAAACATGTTTTAATTCATAATCATTTATGCTTTATTTAATAATGATAAAAATTAGTAAAGTTACATCAAGTGAAATTCACAATTTAATAGATACCGTTTGTAAAGATTTACGATCATGAGAGATCAGCTCTCGTAACATAAACACCCTCATTTTATTTTAATTTTCCTTCTTCTTGTGATAGAAGCAGAGAATCGGCACACCCGAACGATTTAAAAGTTTACAGCTCAAAAGGCGATGTAAAATCGAATAGTTACTTTATTTAAATATTTTTTATTATGAACTCATATAAATACTATTATCAATCTTGTTCGGACTAACCTGTATAATACATAAAGCGACGTTTTCCATTAAAACCATATTCACGAATTAATAAATCATTTTGTACACTAAGACGTTCCCCTAAGATGTCCACGTGTACTTCTATTGTGTAATAATCACGAATATGAATTATTGTTTCCCCTTAGTCCTGCCGTATTATAAGGCAAACACGGATGATTTAATTAAGGCCCGACCAATCTGCAAATGGTTTAAGTCTCTACTTGGATCGTCTTCGCCACCTAAGAGAACAATCGGATCGCAGCGTAGCGAAGAAAGGATAGGAGAGATTATGACAGATAATCTGCAAGTGATAGATGTAATGGAAATCCTCATATACAGCATGTTTTAGATAAAGAATTTTAAAACGTTTATAATGATTAATAAAGTAATTCGATTTGCGAATTTTAAACTATTTAAGATCTTAATAATACAGGATCGCAATAGCTTCTCCTAAAGAAACTCTACATAAAAAAGTTTTTTGCGATTAATTACGAGCATATAGTAACACTGGTCAACAAATTTTTTAAATTTTTCTTTAGAAACTATGTACAATTTTCGTTTCTTTCATAGTTCTAACAATAGTAATAACAACAAATGTATCCGGGCACGTCAAGTTTTGGAAAAAAAATTGAAAAGTAAATAAAATAATATTAATTAGGTATGTAGAGGCATTATGTGGAGCTCTATATAATCCTGTTTAAAAAGTTTTTCTTTTTACTTTTTTGTTATACTGTTCTTCAGTATTTTCTGATATCAATGTCCAATAATAATCAGCAAGCATTTCACTGTTCCACTTGTCTTGATAATGTTTTTCAATAACAGAAATGTCTTGATGAAACCTTTCGCCGTGGTCATCACTAACGTCGCCGAGGTTCGGGCGAAAGAAATCCAGATGCGAGTACAAGAAATGTATTTTAAGGCTCATATTACTGCCCAATTTATGGTAACTTCTAAGAATTCATTAACAAGTCTTATATAATTGTCAGATATACTGTTTTCTAGAAAATTGTGTCACATTTTTAAAGTATTCCAAGCAACATGCCCCAAGTCACTTAAGGGTTCTTCGCATATATAACAGAAACTGTTTGGATTATTTATACACGTACACGACATTACGAAATGAAAAGACGTTCAGCTATCACAAACCGACTTACATTGGATCAAAAGAGCCGTGTGTAGCTCTTTATATACCCACATAGCCAGATATCTATCAATTCTTCATTTGATTGGTTCCCGAGCAAAAATGGGCGTGGTTTAAATGCTCTGAGGTAGGAAACATGCAAGGACATATTCAAAAATGTTCACTCAATGTTCAACAGAACAATATTTTTAGTAGTACTTTTTTACATTAAGATAACTTTGACGAAGCTTGAGATCAGAAAAGCTTATGTTGATTATTAGTCTCGCGTAGAAGCACAAATAATTCAGGACCCCGCTTTATTTTGGAAATTTGTAAATAACAAGAGGGCTAGTTCTAGGATACTTGGTTGCATGGTATTTAACCATCATGAAATTACTACTCCTCAGGGTATAGTGGATGTATTTGGTGATTTTTTTTCATCGGCCTTTCGTTCGCAAACTGTAGCTTCGTCTTCTACGTGTTTTTGTAGAAATAATATCACTATATGCCCTGTTATCTCTGTACAGTCTTGAACTGCATCCGCAAGCTAAAATCTAATCAAACGTCTGGTTACATCGGTTTATCAAGTTTTTTCATTAGAGATTGTGACCTGTTTTATGTGAACCCTTAGCAGTAATTTTCAATTTAATCATTTCTACTGGTTCCTTTTAAGAATTTTGGAAGATTGGCAGGATTGTACCAGTCCATAAAGTGGCGATCGCAGTGATATTTTCAATTATAGAGCAGTTATCATATTTTGCAATTTTGCTAAGGTTTTCGAATCTTTAATATATGAACTAATAGTGTCTGACGCACGTCATCTGCTGTCTCCTCATCAACATGGTTTTGTTGTTGGTGAGGAGACCACCACTAATTTGGTAGAAATAACGCTATTTATTAGCAAAGCTATCGATGATCGCCTTCACGTCGATATAATATATACAGATTTGCCAAAGTTTTCAATTCCATCGATCACTCAATACTAATATCTAAATTACATGTCATTGGTTTCTCTCCTTTGTTGTTGAATATCATTTCTTATGACTTAACTTCTCGCTCATGCTATGTCTGCTTTAATGCTTTCTACTCTCGACGTTCCCATTCAACATCCGGTGCACCCCAAAGCTCTAATTTTGGATCTTTACCTTTTAATATATTTCTTAATGATTTACTTTGTTCACTGGATTCCGGAGTTTTGGCTTACGCGGATGACTTATGAAGTCTTATGAACTATATGAATGTTAGGAACATTGAAGATGGTTGATAACAACTTGATGTTGAAGCAACATCTCTATATTAACAAATGTGGCATTGTGACATATTGCAGGATTGCGAATTCATATCACTTTCAATATAGTTGTAGACCAAATTGCGATACCTCGTAGATCTGAAGTTAAAGACTTGGGGATTTTGTTTGATGTGTCGCTTTAATTTACCACCCATATCTGTTCTGTTTGTAACGCTGCTTCAAAGTCTTTGGGCTTCCTAATACGAAATTGTCGTGACTTCAACAATCCGTTGACTTTAAAGTATCTGTTCTATGCTTATGTGCGGAGTGTGCTGGAGTATGGTGCAGTTGTGTAGTATCCATACTACATCTACCAACAGATCGCTTTGGAGGGAATTCAGATGCGTTTTCTTAAATACCTCACCTTCAAGTGCGATGGAATCTATCCAATGCGTGGGACGGATTATAACGCTTTGCTCAACAGACATGGTTTTCGCTCTCTAACTAGTAGAAGAGAAGAAGCATGTGCTACCTTTATTTCGAAACTGGTCAACAACTCCATGGATGCATCTAGTCACGTTTCTGTTTCCAACGGCCAGATCTAACGTTTTAAAAAAAGCACCTCTGGTGCACATGATGCGGAATTATTACGACACCTTAGATTTGAACCTGTTTCGTTTTCTTTGTTAACCCTCAAGTCTAATGTGACGTCTGAGAGACGGAGTCATACCTAGTTTCACAACAGTACCCCAATCAATTTTTTTCACAGTATTGCGCTTCTAGTTACGTTTTATCAACGAAAATCTGACACTATATTTGACAGTTGGTTGACGTATGACATATACGAGGTGCATTCAAGTTCTAAGGTCTCCGATTTTTTTCTCCAGGCTGGAAAGAGATAGAAGCATGTGCATTGTATTAACATGAGGGTGCGTTCGTTATCAATACGTCACAGAGATGGCAGCACTGTACGGAAGATGGAATTGTAGCGGCAGCGTCGAGAATGAGAACTGTTTTAGATACTTAAAATGGATACGTTTTCCTTACTTGAACAGCGTGCAATCATTCGTTTTCTGAATTTGCGTGGTGTGACACCAATTTAAATTTATCGACAGTTGAAGGAGACATGTGGTGATGGAGTTATGGATGTGTCGAAAGTGCGTTCGTGGGTGCGACAATTTAATGAAGGCAGAACATCGTGTGACAACGAACCGAAACAACCGCGGGCTCGCACAAGCCGGTCTGACGATATGATCGAGAAAGTAGAGAGACTTGTTTTGGGAGATCGCCGAATGACAGTTGAACAGATCGCCTCCAGTGTTAGCATTTCCGTGGGTTCTGTGCACACAATCCTGCATGACGACCTGAAAATGCGAAAGTGTCCTCCAGATGGGTGCCACGAATGCTGACGGATGACCACAAGGCTGCTCGTGTGGCATGCTGCAAAGCAATGTTGACGCGCAACCAAGGCATGAATGGGACTTTCTTTTCGTCGATTGTGACAATGGATGAGACGTGGATGCCATTTTTCAATCCAGAAACAAAGCTCCAGTCAGCTCAATGGAAGCACACAGATTCACCGCCACCAAAAAAATTTCGGGTAACCGCCAGTGCTGAAAAAATTATGGTGTCCATGTTCTGAGACAGTGAGGGCGTAATACTTACCCTTTGTGTTCCAAAGGGCACTACGGTGACAGGTGCATCCTACGAAAATGTTTTGAAGAACAAGTTCCTTCCTGCACTGCAACAAAAACGTCCGGGAAAGGCTGCGCGTGTGCTGTTTCACCAAGACAACGCACCCGCACATCGGGCTAACGTTACGCAACAGTTTCTTCGTGAAAACAACTTTGAAGTGATTTCTCATGCTCCCTACTCACCTGACCTGGCTCCTAGTGACTTTTGGCTGTTTCCAACAATGAAAGACACTGTCCGTGGCCGCACATTCACCAGCCGTGCTGCTATTGCTTCAGCGATTTTCCAGTGGTCGAAACAGACTCCTAAAGAAGCCTTCGCCGCGGCCATGGAATAATGGCGTCGACGTTGTAAAAAATGTGTACGCCTGCAGGGAGATTATGTCGAGAAGTAACACCAGTTTCATAGTTTTCGGATGAGTAGTTAGTTAGAAAAAAAATCGGAGGCCTTAGAACTTGAATGCACCTCGTAATACCCTACTTATTCGTTGCAGAAGTGTGACTATAATCTCTCAGACGGTATATTTTTATTTTAATATTTCAATTAATGTGTGTGCTAAGAGACTAACCAATGCTCAGCGATGAAGCTGTTCAAAGCGTGTCAAATATACAGACACAAATTATGAGGAAAAATTGTTGCAGTGGTATAATGAAGTAGAAAGCGATTGTAGAAATGTTGATTAAAACTTTGCTATTCACAGTGAACATGACTCCAATTAGGAAGAAAGTGAATGAGTCTATAGAAGAAATTCAAGATGCAACCGTTACCGACGAAAATGCAGAAAACGAAACATCAGAAGTCTGTGTAAGAGTAAAATATTATTATGGAAAAAAATGATATAAATGGTCTAGCGAACTGATTGTATCTAGCAGATTTCGCACACAAAAACATAACATCATACTACACTTATCGGGATTACGGCAAGCAGCTAAAACAGGAAATACTGCAGACGCTTTTGGTGTATGGAAACTTTTATTTACAGATGAAATTCTGAATATCATTATTCAGTGGAGCAACTATAAAATAAATGAGTACAGGACAAAATATAAGAATACTAGTTCGCCAACACTAAAATATATTAACAAAGTAGAACTCAATGCGTTCTTTGGCTTGCTTTGATTTTACAACTGTGTTTAAATCAAATAATGAGAATATAAATACTATCATAGCAACAAACGGAACTGGAAGGGAAATAATTAGATGTATGATGACGAAAGAAAGACTTGCGTTTCTAGTTTTATGTCTGAGGTTTGACAACCCAGAAGACAGAATAATGAGAAGATTAAGTGATCCTGCCGCAGCAATTTTAGCTGTGTTGAATTTATTTGTCAAAAACTGTCAAGCTTATTATACAATTGGAGAATCCGGTTGCAACGACGAAATGCTTGTGGGCATTCGAGGGCGCTGTAAATTTAAAATGTATTTGCCAAGCTAACCGGTAAAATAAGGGCCAACAATTATGTGCCTAACAGATGGCCGCAACAGATACTTCTTCTACTTTTTAAATGGATATATTTATATCAGAATAATTGAAACATACATGAGTAGGTAAACCCCACCAGTTTTGTATAATACAAAGGTATTTTTAATAATATAAAATATTATTAAAAATCTGGTGTGAAGAACACAAATACAGGTTCACTATTAATATTTTTTGTGAACGTGTCCGAATATATCCTATCCCCAGAGACGTAGATACGTATTTCACCTTTCTACAGGCTCATCGGTACGCCCCTGCTGGAGAAAGGATATTCCAAAAAATATTAATAGTGAACCTGTATTTGTGTTCTTCACACCAGATTTTTAATAATATTTTATATTATTAAAAATACCTTTGTATTATACAAAACTGGTGGGGTTTACCTACTCGTGTATGTTTCAATTATTCTGATACATTACACATGCGGTTAGCCGTAGTATGAGTGAAGACACAAACAAAATGCAGTTTTCTAGAGAGATTGGCTGTGCCACCTTTGGAAGGGCGTCGTTACTTCACATTGGTTATGTGGACGGGGCGAGGTACTTCGGCTGTCTGACAACAGGCAGCGCCGATTTTACTTCTGCGCCCGGTCTGGATAATTACGGTGATAGGGCGATGTGGTTCTTTTTTGTGAATGTGTCTGGGAATATCCTTTCTCCAGCAGGGGCGTACCGATGAGCCTGTAGAAAGGTGAAATACGTATCTACGTCTCTGGGGATATGATATATTCGGACACGTTCACAAAAAATATTAATAGTGAACCTGTATTTGTGTTCTTTACACCAGATTTTTAATAATATTTTATATTATTAAAAATACCTTTGGATATATTTATACTGGCAGAGATTCTGATGGTAGGGGTCTCCTGCCAGAAGATAAACAATACGGAAAACCAACACAATCTGTATTAAGATTAACTCAACCACTATATCAAACAAATAGAAATATCACGTTCGATAACTTTGAATTAGCCGAATTACTGATAAACCGAGGTCTAACATGAGTCAGGAGTCAGGACAATAAAACGAAATAAAAAATTTATTTGCAGAGTTTCTACCCAACAAAACACGAGCAGTTGGAAGTGCGATCTATGGTTTTACAAAGAAGGCTTTAATTTTAAACGTGCCAAAACATAATAAGGCGCTGTTATTATCAACAATGCATCACCAAAAATATATAGACCCTATCAGTAAAACACCCGAAATTATATCCTACTACAACTGCACCAAAGGAGGGCTAGATGAACTTCCAGTAGTCGACGCTCACGTAGATAGCCTCTGGCTATATTTTATAGAGTATTCGACATTAGCACAGTGAACAGTCATCAGAATTTATTCAACAATTGGCTTTTGCATTTGTCAAACCGCATCTTACGAGAAGAACAACCAACCCCTCTTAGAAAAACGAAAGACATGTTATACCTACTCTTCTAAGAAAAAAAGGCAAATATGTGACTTTTGCATGTTGTAAATATTTTCTAGCAGAAATATATTTAATTTTTGGTTAGTGTTTTAAGTAATTCTATTATCCGACATTGCAATAAACATATATTTATGTCACGTAGGTATGCCATAAAAAAACTAAAGAAAAATTGAATTTAGTTTGTAAGTACATGTATTATTTGATACATAAAGAGGAAAACTTTTTTTTTATTTTATAGAAACGACTTTTTTCGTTTAATTTATATTAGTATGTGTAAAATGTATTGTATAAACAGTACAATGTATTTTGCTTAAAATTTGAATTAGTAGTTAATTCATAGAGATGCTAAGTTTATACGTCTGAGAGACGTCATATTAGGCGTTACGTCGTAAAACAGATACGTTGGTATTTAAGGGTTAAAGATGTTTTCACAACATAACTTTTAATCTTTATAATGGGTGATTCATTTGGAGGTACTTTTTTTAGGTGGTTTAGGTTTTATTTGACATTACGTAATGGAAAGGCTTAGCCCGGCACAGCGTCTACAAATAGTACAGCTTTATTACGAAAATGGGCGTTCTACAAGGAATGTGTATCATGCGCTTAGAGCAACATATGGGCCACATAATCGGCCTACCGAACGCACAATTCGCTATACCATCAATAAGTTTGAAACTCAATTTACAATAATGGATAATACGCGACCACATAGACCTCATCCAGCACGTAGTGAAGGAAATATAGCGGCGGTAGCAGCGAGTGTACGCGAAGACCGGGAAGAATCAATTCGTCGCCGTTCTCAACAGCTTGGTTTGTCGTATGCAACAACTTGGCGTATTTTACGAAAGGATCTTGGTTTAAAAGCATACAAAATTCAACTAGTGCAAGAACTAAAGGCGACCGACCTTCCGAATCGTTCCGTTTCAGCCGTTGGACTCTTGATAAACTTGCAGAAGATCCACTGTTTTCGACAAAAATTTTGTTGTCCGATGAGGCCCATTTCTGGCTTAATGGGTACGTGAATAATCAAAATGCCCGTATTTGGGGTGATGAGCAACCTGAAGAGATTGATGTGCTACCATTACATCCAGACAAAACAACTATTTGGTGCGGATTATGGGCCGGTGGAATAATTGGTCCATATTTCTTCAAAACAGAAGCCGGCCGGAATGTGAATGGCGACCGTTATCGCGCCTTGATAAGGGACTATTTGCTGCCTGAACTTGACACCCGTGGTCTACAAGACATTTACTTCCAACAAGATGGCGCCACTAGCCATACAGCTCGTGAAACTATGGCTTTACTGCGAGAACGATGGTGAACATTTAATTTCACGCTTCGGACCAGTAAATTGGCCGCCTAGATCTTGTGACATCACACCATTAGACTTTTTTCTGTGGGGCTACGTGAAGTCTAAAGTCTACATGGATAAACCGGCTACAACTGAGGCATTGGAGGCCAATATTACTCGGGTCATTGGACAAATACCACTCGAAATGCTAGAACGCGTCATTGAAAATTGGAACAGCAGAATAGACTATGTTAACCGCAGTCGCGGCCAACATTTGAGAGAAATAATCTTTAAAAAATAATTGTAAAGAATGGTTCTTTTGTATGATAATCAAGTTTCTTAAATAAATTGGCCTATTTCATTTGTTCTTTGCTTTTGGAAAAAGTATCTCTAAATGAATCACCCATTATAAGCATATTTTGTATTAATTTTGAATTTTATTTTTTAGGTATATTTCTAATTCTTCATTTTGTATTAATTCAGCATTTTTGCATATTTTAAGTATCTGAGTTTTATTTATTTACTAAATCAAATTGATTATAGGCATTACTTAAAATATGTCGTAGATGTAACAAACAAACAAAAATTTAAACAGGCCTCCTTAAATTAAAAATAGCATTTCATTAAGCCTCTTCCCGTTACTTTTCCGATAAGCGTCTCCAAGAATTTATTAATGCTCTTTCCATACATCCAGGCGGAGATAATATTCCAGGAAAAGCTAACACCTTAAAACTTCTAAATAAATACAAAAATACATTTTACCAGAGTATATGTGTTTCTTTGCTATTCGGAGAAATTTATTCCCATATTCGAAAGTAATTTTATTTTAAACGTCATTTTACGTTGGCTTTTCGAAGTGTGAACTTGTGAGTTGTGATATATAATAGCAAAAATGCCGAAAATAGCGACTGTGGCTGGATGGATTGCACCTTATTCAGAATTGCGTATGGATGGAGAAAAAGTGTTTTGCGTAGCATGCTGCAAGATTGTGAGTAAAATTTTAAGTTTATTTCCTCTTTTTAATTAATTAATTAATTAATTAATTAGGTTTTTAATTATTCCTTTATCTTTTACTAACATTTATTTTATAAGAAAACAATAGATGATTTGATATTTTTTTGCAGATTACAAGTGAGAGAAAGTTCCAAGTCGGCCAATATATGCTATTCAATGAAAACTCCATCACATGCTGCAAAGCTAACAAAGATGAAATTGGCCAAGAAGAGTCAGCAAATATTACCGTAATGTTTCCCATCAACTTCCAAAAAATCGAAACCAGAACAATTTAATGAAGATTTGTGTCAAATGTTTGTGTCGGCAGATATTCCACTACATAAATTAAACAATTTAAATGTCAAGTTATTTTTGCAAAAGTACATCAGCAAATATAACGTCCCGACGAGAACACGTTAAGAAAAAATATGTTCGCTGTATTTATTGACATCTATTGACATTGAATAGCATTAAGTAGGTTGTTCCAAACAATTATCTTTACATATACGTCGATGAAACTACTGATAGTGTGGGCCGATACATAGTTCATTTAATGATTGGTATCCTTATCGTATCGATTCCAGCAAAATCTTATTTAATTTCATCCAAACAGTTGGAAAAGGCAAATAATTCGACAATAACTAGGTGTATACAGGAAGAACTGGTAACTTTCTTCTTACAGGAATCGATTCCAACAGAGAAAATTATATTGCTTTTGACGGATGCTGCACTATACATGGTGAAGGCAGCTTTAAACTCGAAAATATTTTACCCAAATTTATTCACACAACTTGCTTGGCGCACGGACTAAATCGTGTTGCAGAAGAAGTCAGAAACCATTTTCCCTTAGTAAATACTTTAATTAGTAGTGTTAAGAAAGTATTTTTAAAGGCCTCATTACAAGTTCAGTTTTCCAAACAACATCTACCCGGTGTTCCGCTTCCTCCTCAACCTGCCTGTAATCAAACGATGGGGAACGTGATTGGAGGCCGCTATTTTTCATGCAAATCATTATGAAGGAATAAAGACAATTATTATAGATCTTGATAGGGATGCACAATCTGTGATAGACGCCCAAAAGGTGTATTCGAGTAAAGAAATACCTCAACAGTTGGCGTGTATTAAAGCCAATTACAGTTTTATTTTCACTTCTATTTTGCAGTTGGAAAAACAATTTATGTAGCTAATCGAGAGCGTTGAAATAATAAACAAATTTGAAAAGTCATGTTTTGATGTTAAAGGAGGAGTGGGACAGTCCGTGTATGAAAAATTTTTAAGTGTAATAGGAAAAAATGAGGGTCTTAAAAAGCTAAAGGGCATTGCTAAAATCTTGTGTGGTGATTCAGTAGAAAATATTGAGTTTGAGTTGACAATTGATATTTATAATTTTAAATACGCTCCTATAACAAGCGTCGACGTAGAACGAACCTTTTCAATATAACGGGTGTTCATTTGAAAAGTCAATCTAGTAGCATGTGATTTACTGAGAACATTTTGAAGTATGTCGTAAATTAAAATTTACTACTTAACCTACGAAGTCGTATATTTTGACAGTTTCATACATACAAATAAATAACAAATGTGATTGACATTATCAAATGTCATTTGGATTTACGTTTATGGAACAACAAACACATACTAATATATATGCGTCTTATTCTATCAAAATTTCAAAGTAACCTAGATTGACTTTTCAAATGAACACGCGATATAAATACATGTTTTCAGACAAGCGTCACAATTTTTCTGTTAGAAACTTACATAATAGAATATTTTTTCTACAGTATTCCATTTTCTAACATTCCTTGTATTTCTTTACCTGCATATTTTTCATAAGAAAATGCATAGTTAGGCTAAAGCATCTGCATATTTATGCGCATGTTTTGAGTTTTTTTTTTGTACATAACCCGGCCTTTAATAATTATAATTATTATCCTGTAAATGACTTCCTGTTGGATAACAAGGTTATTATTATTATTATTTAAAAAAAGTTTTAAATTTGTTGACCAGTGTTATTAAACTATGTTACCAAAACCGTCTTTACGTCTTTTAAACTGAAATAATAAACACTATAATTGGAAAGATATCTGTAATAATGGATACGATAACTAGGAAGGGTATAATATTATTTATAAATTTAAGCAAGCGTAAGTGACATTAACATCTTGATTATTCGTACACTATCTTCACCATGTAATCCATCTCTGTGGTTGCTTGAAGTAGACGAAAGACGAAATTCATTAAACTCTTCCTTCTCTGTCTCTTCCAAAATGCCTCCAAGGCTCACTCACAATCACACTAACGACCGCCAGATGAACAATCTAAACACAAGCAAGACTTAAAGTCAAATTAGCTCCTGTATCGTCGTCTCTTTTTCCTCGATTTCTCCGTCTCTCTCCTGCACAGCACACCTTAATTTTATATTAATTGTTCCTTCCGTTGAGGAAGCTGCGCTAAAATTAATTCAGATTGGGAAAATGATTAATAAAGAATGGATGGTAAAGAGGAAGGAGACGCGGCGATATAGTCGGTAAAAAGCAAACGGCAAAGTTTCGCAAGTTCCGTGAGCATTTCTGGCCCGGCGAACAAAAAAGAAAAACGAATTTATATCTCTCTGCCATCTCGCCCGGCTCTGTTACCCCGGATTTTAAATGATGAGTAATTATTTTAAAACGTTTTGAGGAAAACAACACGGGAAAAGTTTCTCTCGGGTGGCACATCGAGAAAGTTTATTCTTTCAAAGGAAGTTGTAGAAATAATAATACTGGAAGTCCGACGAATTTCGTATGTATATTTTGCGAGACGAGCATAATAGCGATTAATTTAAAATTAGAAATTTCGCAATTTCTGAAATCCTGTTAACGTCATAGAAACTAAATTGGATTAAAAATTTCCTTCACAGCAAACTGTTTAATATGTACTCAATTTCGTTAGCAAAATGTATATACAATATGACTAGGTACCGGACACGAGAGGCCGAAATTACGACGGACCCTATAAATAATCTACACGCAGTTATTGAATAGCACTATTCTGTGAAGTTTTTTCGGCGTTTTGTAGGTCCAGTATAAACGATTGGTTATTTTAAAATGTTTTTATTTCTCATACAGGTTTGGGAGTCATGCTCCTTTTTCAATGAACTCCGAAACATGTATGAGAAATAAAAACATTTTAAAATAACCAATCGTTTATACTTGACCTACAAAATGCCGAAAAAACTTCACAGAAATTATATAGAGTATAAGTTCACAAAAAATACATTATATATATATATATATATATATATATATATATATATATAAGGTAAACTTAATAAGTCGGTGATTAAAGGTCTGGTTCATTACTTCAAAGTATATATATTTAAAACAAGTTAAGTTTACCTTATCATACCAAGGTCACGAAGATATTATATTTATATATATATATATATATATATATATATATATATGTATATATATATAGACTTATAAGTACATATTATCGACCGTACTATAATAATGAATAATTAATTAATCGGGTAAGTGGTCTGTCAACTAAAAATCTCATTTATTTTAACCTCTATATTTCGCAGCCTTTGCTACTAAAGGAGACTAAAAACAGAGTTAAAAATTAGACGTGATCGTCACTAAACATGTTAAAATAGATTTACATTAAATTGAATATCTAGGTTTCACGTTGCTACGCTTTGTATATCGAGACAATAGAAAAAAAAGGAACTCAAGTTTCGACAAGGGCGACGAGGATTGCCTCACCTACACTCCCCTGGTACCCTGGTACCTGGACCCAAAGGTACTTCATGACACGAATTAAGGTGGTATAGGGCGCCACCGAATTTAGAACCGCTAGGCGTCGCAAAATTCAAAAATTCACCCGGATGTAATTAGATTTTATTTGTGACACCAACTTAAAATAATAAAAAAAAGAATTAAAATTTGCTAGTTACAAGAAAAAGGACAAATTAAGTAATAAATTTTTGCAAATATAATTAGAGAGGAAAATATTGCGGTCGACATTGCACCCTTTCAACCATTCTGGTTAACCAATTATCCTGAACCTCAACAGGACAAACCTCAACAACATCAGCGACTGGAACGCTGCGACACAAGAAATCTGGAACGGCATGCTCAGAGCCTTTCCTATGTTTCTATCCTATCACCTCATAATCAAATGGCATCAACCGTAATTGAGAGCGAGCTAATCGTCCTTGCGGATCTTTCAGACGATGAAGCCATAAAAGAGAATGACAATCGGTGATGACCTTAAAATGAAAACCTTCAAGATAGGGACGTAACTTCTCTACAGACCAAATAATAGCGATTAATTCCCTTTCGATTGCACTATACTTTCGGTCCGATGGAGTAAGGGAACGAGAGAGATAACAAATAACCTTATCTCCGTCGTCAAAGTATTGCGATAAGGAACGTACGTGTAAAGTCGGGACAAGTTAGAATGGGTGCAGTCACTAAACTTTCTTTCAAAGTCCGGAAAGTTTTTCCGCACTCTTCACTCCAACACCAACGTGAGTTCTTCTTAGTCAAAGCGGTAAGTGGCTAAACCACAGAAGCGAAATCCTTGCACCACTTACGATGTAACTACATGTACCCACAAAACGTCGTACTTCTTTAACTGTGCGCGGAGGTGGAATACGCACAATAGACTCAACCTTTTCGGGATCTGGTCTCAAACCTAATTCGTCAACTACGAAACCTAAATACTTCAGCTGCGGCCTACAAAATTGACACTTATCGAAACTAATTACTAAACCAGCAGCATGAAGACGATCAAAAACCAAACTTAATGCGTTAACATGTGATTCGAAATCTTTGCTAACGACCACAATGTCATCAAGATAAACAAAAACGGAGGGCTGAAGTTTAGGGCCTAAGATAGAATCCATTAACCTTTGCCATGTACCGGGAGCTTTGGTTAACCCGAAACTCATGACCTTAAAACGATATAATCCCTTGGGAACGACAAAGGCAGTATAATCTCTAGATTCCTCAGCGATAAGTACTTGATGATAAGCGCTCTTAATGTCGAGAGAACTGAGAAATTTGGCATCTCGCAACTGATCCATAGTAGAAGAAATGAGAGGTAGTGGGTACGCATCTTTACGAGTGACAGCGTTAAGCTGTCGATAGTCGACACAGAAGCGATGAGTGCCATCCTTTTTGGGAACCATACAGACTGGCGAAGACCAAGGGCTTCGACAGGGTTCAATGATGTCGGCAGCTAACATTTTTTGTATTTCAGCATCGATGATATGCTGATTGGCTGGAGAAACAGGATAGTAACGCTGCTTAATAGGCTTGGTTCCAGGAATAACTTCTATAGTATGAGACACCAAATGCGTACGACCAAGGCTACTATTCATTAATGACTTCTTGTCTACAATGAGTCGATCTAAAGCAAGGCGTTGTGCTTCAGACAAGGAAGGACTACTACAAATACTCCGAACGGAAACAGTTGGATCAGAATTCGAAAAATGTCAACAGTCGTTACGAAGATCAGGGACGATATCAAAATAAATCTAGAAGACAACTCCGAGAATTAGTTTGTGCAATAAGTCGGGAACTACAAGAAAATCAACAAAACGAGTTTTGCCTTCCAAAGTCACAGGTGCAGATAGGACTCCGATACTAAAACAGTTCTGCCCATTCGCTAGGGTACACTCGACAACTTGATGCCGTAACGATAAACCTAAACGAGACAACAAGGAATATCCTTCACCTCCCAGTAAGGATTTATTAGCGCCAGAATCCAAAAGACCGAAAATCGTACAACCCAAGATAGAAACAGTAAGATATGGACGCTGGTCGCGCGAGACCCGGGACATTACAAAATCAAGGTAAATTAAATTTCGATCGATATTATTCGAAACAGTACTTTCGATAGTGGCCACTAGACCACCTAGCGACTCCCGGAAGCGTTTTGCCGAACATCGGGGACAAGTGCGCACAGTGACATTCGGTTCACCATACCGAAAGCAGAAAGTTCGTCGAGGCGCAGAACAAGAATTGTAGAGGTGACCCGCCTGTCCACAATTAAGACGTTTACCAGCATTGGAAGTGCCGGCCTGGACAGCGCTGACAGTGGCTTCGCGAGGAGGCGAGCGATACCTAGGCGAGTCTGTAACAGGTGTGCTAACACATGCTAAATCGGGCTCTACATAATTAGCACGACGACGAGAAGGCGGTTTGTAGTGATCCGCACGATGCTTTTTCAATTCAAGCTTAGGCACTCGTCCTCTAACTCAGCCAGACTATGAACAGTAGGTAGCTGCATAGTATAGAAGGGCCAAATTTCGAACAAGCAAACGCAGTTGCCTGTCCTCAAATAAGTGACCATAGCGTCTAAACATGGCCGACATACCACAAAACTTTCATTGGGATCCTGGGTGCGGCTCTGAATATATTCAAAAAGACGTGCCTTATAGTCAGTAGGTTCAAAATGCTTAATAAGTAATTCACGCAAGGAAGGCCAGGTATTAAATCGATGACGACAGGAACGAAACCATAACAATGCTTTACCCTCAAACAGATCAATCGCAGATTCAAACAACTACGATTCCGAAACGTTACGCGCTGTACGAAGTTCCTCGACGCGCTCCAAAAAATTATGTACAGAAACTATAGGATCTCCACTAAACTTAAACCTGCCATTTCTGCACAGGTTGCGAACTAGTAGTGGCATGTGGTAGCAGAGTCGAATGACCGGGATGAACAAGTTCTGCGAACGTGGGCTCAGGAAGGGACGGTGGCTCAAAGTTGGGCAAAGCTGGATTTAAAACTTCGTGCATCGCCTGTTCTGCTGCAGACCTGATACGATCGAGTTCGTCTAAACGCTCCAACAAGGTGGCAAAAAAATGAGATCGTTCAGCACGCTGCTCGGAACTTAAAGCGGCTGACGACAAACGGCTGACCCTTTTGATCGCATGGTGTAGGCGAACACGAAGCGTGTCCAATTGTCTTACATTACTGACTTCCTGAGAAGCTACCATCATCTCCGCGTCTAGCGTTTTTGCTCGCAGAGCATCCAACTCCGACTTGACATCCACCGAGAACTCTGGGTAAGTTAAAGAAGTATTGGCACATCCCAAGCGTAATAAAGGACGCAACAAACAGCGCAACTGGTCGACTGTCTTAGAGTCGTCTACACTAATACCTCTAAACCTGAGCTCATACTGGAGCTCATCCTTTCGGAGACTACCATCATCAATGTTGGAAAATCCGACGTCATGTTGACTAACTGGATATATAAAAAGAATAAAAAAGACAAAAGCCCCCCGCCCCCCTACTAAATAAGCGAGCGGCTAGGCAAGGAAATAACTAACAAGAGCAGAATCGATAGACAAATAACCAAACGTAAAATAGAAAAAAAAATAGCTTGTATAGATATTAAAGTAAAATTAAAGAGAATGAGGAAAACTTCTTCTTTTTGTGCCCTCATCGTCATCAGAGGTTAGCGATTACATCAGCAAAGGTCTCTCGATTTGCAGCAGCTCTAATGAGTTGTTCAAAGTTTAATCCGGTCCAGTTCCTAATATTCCGCATCCACGATAGTTTCTTTCTGCCAAGCCCACGTTTACCCTCTATCTTTCCTTCAATTATGATCTGCAGTAGGTAATATTTTTCATTTCTCAAAACGTGACCAAGGTAAGCCGTCTTTCGCATCTTTACTATGTGGAGCAGTTCTCGATCTTTGTGTACCCCTTTCAAAGTTTCCTCATTAGTTGTATGTGATGTCCATGGAATTCTTAGCATTCTTCGGTATGTCCACATTTCAAATGCTTCTATACGGTTCATACAGACAGTTTTCAAGGTCCATGTTTCCACTCCGTATAATAGCGTTGACCAGACGTAACACTTTGTTAACCGTACGCGTAAATTTACATTTAGCTGTTTATCGCACAGTATGTTTTTGAGTTTGAAGAAGTTTTGCCTTGCTTGTTCAATTCTGGACCTTATTTCGATGTCATGGTCCAGTCTTGATCAATCCAGCAGCCCAGGTACTTAAAGCGATCAACCCTGGTCAATATTTCCCCGTCAACCCGTAGAGGTATGGGTACGTTTGAATTACGAGAAATTAACATGACTTTCGTTTTGCTGATGTTTATGGCCATATTAAAATCTTTGCATGTCATATTTAATCTGTTGATTATGTTCTGTAATCCTATATCGGTATCCGCAATCAACACAGTATCGTCTGCATAACGGATAGTCGATATATTGACACCGTTTATTTTTATTCCGTCGTTACAACCCCTAAGCGCCTTCGCAAACAGATACTCTGAGAATATATAAAATAGTGTGGGGGAGAACACGCACCCCTGTCTCACTCCTCTACAAATGTCAATGTTTCTTGAAGACAAGTTAGTCTCGACTCTTATTCTTGCGGACTGGTGCCAATACAAGTTTCTGAGAAGTCTCAAATCCCCATCATCCAGCCCGATTTCCTCCAGGAACTCGAAAAGTTTATCATGGTTTACTCGGTCAAACGCTTTCTCAAAATCGACGAAACAAATATGTATGTCTCTTTGTTGGTCGTGGCACTTCTGTGCAAGGACTTGTAGGCTGAATAAAGCTTCTCTCGTACCTAACCCATTTCGGAATCCGAATTGTTCCGAACCGATGTTAGATTCGCATTTGTTATATATCCTCTTGTGTATAATTTTTAATAGGATTTTAAGAACATGACTCATCAGGCTTATGAGTCTGTAGTCGTTACATTTCCTTGCACTATACTTTTTTGGTAAGGGTATAAAAGTTGATTCAAGCCAATCCTGGGGAATTTTGCCTGACTTATATATGTTGTTAAACAGAAGTAGAAGTAGATCTATGTTTTCCTCATTTATGAGTTTAAGTATCTCTGAGTTTATTTGATCAGCGCCCGGACTTTTATTATTTTTCAGCTGGTTAATAGCATATACAATCTCACTCTTTAGAATATGAGGTCCTCCTATATGTTCAGCGTTGATGTCTAGCTGCTGTCTTTCGTCTGCGAATATTTCGTGAATGTACTTTTCCCATTGTTGTAGCTTCTCTTCTTCATCAATTATTATTCTGCCATCTGAGTCTTCTAGCATATTATGTATTCTTTTGTTATTGTGTGTTATCGTTTTTATTTCCTTATGTAAGTTGTACATGTCGTTTTTGTACTGGAGCTCCTCAATTTTCTCACATTTCTGTCTCATCCAGTTCTCTTTTGCATTTCTTATTTTGTTTCTTATTTCCTTATTTACTTTCTTATAGTCTGCTTCATTATTCTTAACTTCTCGCCTTTTCCCCATTAAATTTAGAATTTCTTCAGTCATCCATTCTGTTTTCTTTTCTACATAGATTGACTTTAAATTGTTATTTGTTACTTCTAAAACTATATCTTTGAAGTTGTTCCAAATGTTATCCATGTCGGTTATACTATTATTGTCTATTCTAGTTCTTAAGGTTTCGAGTTGTATGTTTAGTTGTTCAGATGTGTTTATTTTAACCGTTTCCTCCTTTAGAACTCCCATGTCAATTCTATTTTTAATCCTTCTTTTTTCCATCATTTTTAGCTTGAGACGCATATTAACCACCACCGGGTTGTGATCCGATCCAATATCGGCCCCAGGATAAGTTTTTGCACTAAGTATTAAGTATTGAGGAAAACTACAATAATTTAATTTGCGTTGGGCGCCAACTTGCTACGCTCTGTATATCGAGACAATAGAAAAGAAAGGAACTCAAGTTTCGGGCGACGAGGATTGCCTCACCTACCCGCCCCTGCCAACGTCTAGCGGCCCACCCGACTTTAGAGACAGCCTCAGTCCAAGGGTGGGGAGACCCAAAGGTAATTCAGGACACGAATTAAGGTGGTATAGGGCGCCACCGAATTTAGAACCGCCAGACGTCGCAAAATTCAGAAATGGTGATCATCAAAAGTAGGCAAGACGCGCAGCGGGTAGGGGACGCAACCAGGCCTTCCGAAACGTGAAAAAAGAAAGAAAGAAAGAAAGAAAGAAAAAGGCGGATTTCAGCCAGGTGTAATTAGACTTTATTTGTGACACCAACTTAAAATAATAAAAAAAAGAATTAAATTTTGCTAGTTACCAAGAAAAGGACAAATTAAGTATGTTAACAGACCGTTTGTGCACAGAAGTTCACACCCCAGCAAAATACGTATTTTGTTGGTTCACAAATAATTTAAAACCAAAAATGTAAAGTCCGATCTTTTGAACAGACCCGGTGCATATAGAGAGATTTTGTTAAATGGAAATATTAATAAGTAATAAATTTGTGCAAATTCGCAAAGTTGTGGTCTGAGAATATAATTAATTAAAGTTAACGGTTACATATAATTAGAGAAAAAAAAATTATTAATGAAAGCTTAAAATTAAAATGAAGGAATATGCGAAACTAAAATTTTAAGGTACAGATTTACAAATCTAGAAAACAAGTTTAATACACACAAAATAATACCCACGTTTTCTACGCTAAAGAAAACGCAGCAAAAAAAATAACTCTTTCGATATTTTCGAAGCCAAAATAAGTTCTTGTCCCCGTGAGGAACAGATGTGCAATTTAAATAAACTCTGTCGAAATAAATTTAACAAAAAAAAAAAAAGATACGTATTGCAATTTTAAATGAGATAAACTAATTAGAAAGGCAATTGAATTAACTAAATAAAAATGAAAAATGATGTCTGTAACGACGCAATAACTAAGTTAAATAACTAAACATATTAAATCAAAAAATTCAACAAAGAAAACTAATTGCAAAACATTACAGTTTAAATTAATAAAGGAATATTCTGAAGTCTTAGCTGTGTCCATCTCTTTTCAACAAGCGTGATGTTCGTGAGCGTCGTCGGTTTCCTTCCTGTGAATGACGTTTGTGTCGGTAGAGGAAAAGACACCTGTTATCGGAAGCACAAGACAAAAAAAGAATGAATAAGAAAAGTATAATTAATAAATGAATTACAAAATTACGTACCAGGATAATGTCTGATGGTTAACAACGAAATATAGTGTATCGTAGAAAAGGAGTCAATCGGCTCTAATCGTCATCAAGAAATCCCCTGCCGGGTAATTGTAATTACAATTAAAATTGTAGTGACTCAATTATAACCTCGCTCAAACGAGAGGGCTGCCAAAAAAAACAGAATACTACTTAAAGCAATCATACCCTACAATAAGCCGTTACAAAGCAACGACGACCATCGACCTTCTCTCTATCGCTAGCGATCTCAGTCTCTTCCGTCTAGAAGTTATCGCCACTCGAGAATCGAGAGGGGAGAAAGACAACGAAGAAAAACTAATACGTAATTATGGTATGTGAAGATATATGCACGCAAGCGAAAGTACTACAGTTCGGTTCAAAATAAACATAACGGAATAAAATAAAAGAAGACGCAAATTCGCAACCAAAACGAGGACGTAGCTATGAGCACCTAACAACGTTAACATTTTAAAAATATATATACATATACGTAAAAATATTAGAATTTTTATATTTATTATATATTATAATATGTGGTAATACTACGCACGTTTGTTATTTTAAGTTAAGACGCACTTCTTTGAAATATTATATTAAATAAAAAGGATAAGTCCTCCAGGAGATAGTCTTATGATATTCGGCTTGCTGTGAAATTATTTCAATACTGTTACTGTTATTTATGGACTTTGTTTCCGGTATTCCGACTTCTAGGTTAAACATTCTTCTAATTTGAATATTTAGTTTGTCATCAAAAATTTCAAAATCTGTTCTCTTGAGAACAATACTAATAATAAATAGTAATATCAATAAGTGGCAATTAGTATGAAATTGTTTGATTATCACTTTAACATTTCTAACCTACTTTACTCATTATTATTATTTTGATATGTAGGTTATATAAATGCTTTCTTTGGTTATATACTAAAATAAATATATAACATAAAACATACTAAAATTTGGGCAATATTGCAAAACATGACGTTTATATTTTATGATGACAAGCGGTTGCTTCTGCGATTGAATACTGACTTCATTTGACTCTGCAGTATTGATTTGAATCACATGCTTTGAATTTGGCCTTAAACTGAAAAGATATACTTTACGAAATATAGGTATATTATTTGCTATATGGATCTTTTTAAATATTTTATTTATAACCTATAACAATTCATATACTATTTTCGAGAGATCGATAACCCATTTTACAATGCAAAAAATGAGTGGGGCTATTTTTTTGTCCGCCAGTTTACACATTGCAAGAAAATATTTTTATTGTTGAAGCATATGTCCGAAGTGCACAATTTCTTATCGGAGAATGGCAATATTCCTACGCGGAACGTAAGCGGCAGTTTCAATTGCAGTTTCCTAATAGGAACATATCTTCTAGTACCGTTCATAGAATTTTCGTCGTTTACATATTGCTATGAATTGTGATTTTAAAATTTATTTATTCACAATTCACAACCAATCTGTCCCGCTTGGATATTCAGTCGGTTTATCTTCAAAATGAGACTGCTTTTCCCTCAGGGTTCCAATCGAAAAAGTGGAAAACGCAATTGAATTAGTACAATAGTTTTATTATTGGACGCCACTCAAAACTTGTTTGAGATAAATAGTAATTATATCTTTGAGTTACTTATAAGCACAAATGAAGAAAGGTAAAATTCAAAAACACGCACAGCAAACTTTAAATGAAACTTTAATACAAAAATTTAAAAAAAATTTAAAAAAACATCTTTATGAAGTATAAAGATTAATATTGCGTCATTAAACAATATTATTAAGGTAAAAATATCGTATGGAAGTGACAGCTGCATACGATAAAAAACTTCCTTAGGAACAGCCGAGTAAAATTAAAACTAATAAATTCCAAAAATGCTTTTGAATCTCTCCCTCAATAAACAAAGTAAACAAACTGAAATGACAGGCCGAAACAAACTCTAACGCATGTGCAATCCACATGAAAAAATTGCCCTTGATATACCAACGTATAAAATTTTAAAGTTATAGAAATTTTTTTTATATTAGAAATTTTAAAAAACGTTCTTTGTCATTTATTTCAAATAACTAAGATTAATATATATATATCAAAATTAACACAAAGGAAAAATACAAAATTCAAATCATTCAAATAAATAATACTAATGATAATATTAAGATAATATCTTTTAAATAATTTACTTACGTAAATGAAAATATATATATATATATATATATATATATATATATATATTTTCTCGAGACACCTGAGCTAGAAAGCCCACAAAATTAACTACGAGATCAACAAACTCGTATAAAAATCGGAAATGAAATCAAACACCAACCACAAATTAATCAAAAATCACGAAGTTACTTAACAAAGATAAAGATTTATCTTCTTAAAAACACGACCTTATAAACTCAGAGTACATTAGTGTCTGCGGATACAACAAGGCAAATCGGCGTGCTACAACAGCGCTAGTCAAAAATATTTAAAAGTTCAAAATAAAATGTGCATTCATAAATAATAAAACTTTTCAAAATATTTGCGGGGAAATGTCTATAGCAATATGTATCCATACAAAGTATCGATTGTTCGACAGATCTTACCTAGAAATCACGCTAGTAGGCTTAATTATTGTAATTTCTTTCAAGAAAATTTAAATAAAGTCTAAATTGTTTGATCTAAGTTTTTTTTACTGATGAAGCATGGTTTCATTTAAGTGGGTTTGTAAATAAACAAAATTACAGGACATGGTTTATAAACAATCCAAACAATCACATCGAAGTTCTTTTTCTGTATGTAAAGGAACTTCGAACGACAAAAAATCGTCGTTTTTCTGCGACGATTTCTATCGTCGTAGAAAAATATAATTTTATCGTCGTAGAAAATAAATAAATTACAGGACATGGTTTATAAACAATCCAAACAATCACATCGAAGTTCTTTTTCTGTATGTAAAGGAACTTCGAACGACAAAAAATCGTCGTTTTTCTGCGACGATTTTTATCGTCGTAGAAAAATAAGATCAATATTTTTTCACAATAACATTAAAAGCCAACGATACCGAAAACAGTAATTAACACCATTTTTAACTCAAGCGCAATGTGACGAATTCAATGAGGGTTACTTCCAGCAAGAAGGGGCTACTGCACATACAACTCGTGAAAATTTAACGCTTTTCGACTATTACTTCCCTCATCGAGTTATAGGCAGAGGCGTTTGGCCAGCAAGGTCACCAGATCTTACTCCGGTAGATTTTTCTATTTTCAGATTGCTAAAAAATGAAGTATATAAGACAAGAATGAATAACTTAAATGACTTGATGAATACAATTACAATTAAATGTAATAAAATAACACCAAATGTATTGCACAATATTTTTGACAACATGAAACGTCGTATTGTGTTATACATTGAACAGAATGGTGACCATTTTGAATACTTGTTTTAAATTATAATAATTAAAATTCTACAAATTAGTTATTTACCTTGGTTGTTTGATTAATATCCCATCTTTAAAGTTTTCTCATTAAATAAATGAATAATCTAATTGTACTAGTTATTAATTTCATCACCATATCTCTCGATGATAAATTTTGGCAATATTCATACCATTTAATCTATATCCGCATTTCTAGAATGCAGAACATCATAATTTATAGGACGAATAGATGTAATTCTTTTTGAAACTCGTGGTATTTTCACATTCGACTATATAAAAATAAGAATAATTAATTAATATAAACTTTTGAACATATTTTTCATTCCTAAGAAACGAAACAACGAAGAAAATAGTTGCTTCCGATATGACCAAATTTGGTCGAAATTCCTTTTTCTTTTTTTCATATTTTTACCCATTACGATATTCCAACACCTAGATCTCTGATTAATCCATTTTTTTTCTTTACAGATGTCTTCCACCAATGAAGAACTTCAGTCACATCCGAAAACTAGAACATCGCCATTAGAATTTAGAAACACAGACCTAGTCTCTAGATTATTGGCAGCAACTCCACCATATCTCTACAACATGCCCATGGTACCCAACAGCTATTTTTTTAGCGAAATGTTAAAATCTTTTGTCCAAGCAAAAACGGATTCTGCACGGATGCAAAACGCTCAACAGCCGCCGAGAAGAGCAAGGAAAAGATCATGGACCCAATCCAGATCAACCGACTATTATCACACGGAACCCCCAAAAAAAGAAAAATGTGACATCAACGACTGGAGCGCAAAACCAACTTACGATGTTAAAAGAATAGAAAGGCCGTTGGAATTAACAATTGAGAAGCATCAATTAGGCAATCCTGTAAAAATCCTCGATACTAACGAAAACAAACTCCCCATGGGTTATCCAATTGAGAAAAACGAAACGCATACAGTACCACATCAAGGACACTCGCCAATATTTCCTGGATTATCGCAGAGTTTAAGTCAAGATACGAATTTAATGTTACCTCCCCCACCACCATTGTGGTATCCATCATTGTACCCACCTCCATATGGCTTAGATCCGTTACATTTTTTTATAGATTTAAGAGTTTCTGGTCACATATATGACGGAAAAAATAATAAAGATTCCGCATCAAGCATTTCAACAAATAATACTCTGGAATCAGAAATCAGAGTCATTGAAGAGAAACGTGAAAATTCAGAGACAACTAGTGAAGGTTTCAAACAAACTAGGCACACATCTGCTTTCAGTGTTCCAATACCTACGGCAAACAGGAATACTCCAATGAACTTAAGCAGTAGATATTTAGATTCCAAAGAAACTAAGACGAAATTTGATGTTAAATCTATGGGGTTTGAGAAAAGCACCAATAAAATTGGTACGAATTACATAATGAAGAATATAGGAAGAATATATAAAGATCTCCATTTATCTACTTGTAAGTCTGAACCTATAGATGTCAGCGAATCTAGTAGAGACACCAACAGAGAGGACGATAAAGAAATAACAGAAGAAGAGAAACGAGTAAAAGATTTAAGAGCGCTTATAGGCTTAGAATTAGTAGTAGATTACATGAAACACACCAAACCCAAAACGCCCAATCACTGTAATTCAGAAGAGAGTCTAACAGATGAGGTAGATTCAAGCGACAATCCTTCTGTTGAAGTCGTTGTTTGTCATGATGAAATTTCACAAGAGATATAATGACAATATTTTGGACCTCTGTTGTATTAATGTTTGTAACTAGTCATTGTTATTTACTTTGAAATATAGTTACCTTCTAACGAACGTTCAATTACATTTTTGCTTGGAATTTAATTAAGAACTTCATGACAAATATTTACGGTCTACCGGGTGAGTAATCTCAAGTGTCCGCAGTTGGTAATCAAATAGTTAGACTAGTATAAATCTAACATTAGCTATATTGTTTACAGTTCCTGACATTTGTCATTATCATAATTAAAGCTCGGATTATATGCATGTAAAAATAGCAAAATATGCACATATATATATATATATACTTATATAACAATTGATAAATTATTGGAGTTTTTCGGCTTTTATATGAAATATTTACAAATATCAAATTAGTATGTATGTAATTGCAAAGCAAGGGGGGATGTAAACATTGCTGCCTACAAATTACAAAGCAAATTTTTAATTGAAAAATATTGTCTACGTTGGGACTAGGGCTGGGCGAAGTATCGAAACATTGTCCAACACCCGATACCATAACTGGTATCGATTCCCCGATACCTCATATAACGAAGGTATCGATTCTAAGGTATCGATTCCAAAGCATCGATACCTATCGATACTTTACCGATTCCAGTACTCGCTAAGTATCGATGTATCGGGTAGCGATGTATCGGGTAGCCATGTATCGGGTAACTTACCTTTGTGCATTTTTTTAAATGTACATAAAAAGATGCAATAACTTTTTAAGTAAAGAATTTTTAAGTATATATGGCATTATATACATTATCTAGTACCTATATATTTCAAAGGATGTTGTTGAATTTTATATTATGCGTAGCAAATATCCATATTATAACATAAACATAATAACTATAATTATTATAAAAAAAAATATAACAATGTTGCAAATTTCATACCGTAGATATGGTAGAATCGATAATTTAATTTTATATCTCTTGAAACCGATAACAAACAAACGATACCTAGAAAACGGGTTATGAATACTGATTCCTAGGTATCGAATCAAGGTATCGATTCCAAGGTATCGATTCCAAAGTACCGATTCCATGGTATCGATTCAAGGTATCGATTCCAAAGCATCGATACCTATCGATACTTTACCGATTCCATTACTCAGAATCGATACCGTGCACATACCCGATACATCGTTAAGTATCGATACCTCGATTGGTATCGGTACCCGATACCGAAAACGTCGGTATCGCAGAGCCCTAGTTGGGACTATACCTGTATATACATATTTCGACAAAAATATGTACAAAATATTGACAAATACGCTCTAATATACAAATGCATCAATATGCTAAATTTTTTATAACATTCTAACAAAAACCAAATCCGATTCTATGAAACAAAACTTTATTTTACATTTTAGGTCTGTTACATTAGATACATAATTTTTGTGTAACACTATTAACAATATGTTTACAAAAACTCAAAATATCATTAGACATTATAAGTACTATTCAAGAATATATAATTACTAGGGACCGGACACGAGAGGCCGATGACTCATCGCCCACAGGCATACTATTGAAAATTTGTATTTTTAAAGAGTTTTTAATTTTATTTATATAATTGGAAAACAAACGGGTGGTGATCTATAAAATACGAAATACATTTTTATTTGTTCATTTTATAGTTTAAGTTGAGTAAAGGAGTATTAATATTAACTAGCAATACTTTCTGAAGGTTCTCTTCTGTAAAATTTGTTCTCCTTGAATGAAATACATCCTTGTAGATAGAAAACGTCATCTCTACATCGCAGCTGATTATAGGTGCCTACTGGAAATATTCTTAGTTTGATTTTGAGGCATTGTCCCTATACACTATTGCCGCAATGTTATTAAATCTGGATTTCTACTAAAAACTGCGTCTAACTTTTGCCGAAGGCCACAACCGAAGTCACTTGGAATATTTTTCAAATTATTAATAGCCACATCTAATGTGGTTAATCAATCATTTAATTTGAGATTTTCATTTTCAAAATAAGTGACTAGTTTTGGCAAATTTCCAAAGTGTTGCTGACGAAAATTCAACTGATTTTTTAAATTTGGAATTTATATTAGGTTCCTTGCACTCTGAAATACTTCGAGCATCGTCATTTAAACACGTAATGAAATTTTGTAAACTATCGAAATTCTCTGCATAAAAACTAGTAGCTTCCAACCATGTTCCCCATCTAGTTATTACTGGAAAGGGAGACAGTGACAAAGATGGAAGTTTTTCCCTGTAAAGAGCTACTCTCAATGGTGCTTTTCAGAAAACCTTTTTAAAAGCGGATACAAGTCTGTCAACTTCCGGAAAAGTGTCTCTGATATAATCACAGATTCTGTGGAGCATGTGCTGCACAAGTAATATGCAGCATATGCAAGATATGTCTCCTTTAATAGTCTGCCTGTTTTTAACATATATGCAGCACTGTCACTGACAAATAAAAGTATTTTTTTCTTTGTACCTGTCGTCCGAATGAAGCATTTGGTGCATATTCTCGTAAATGATTTTAGCTACTGTTTCCGCATCAACTGTATTTATAACTTTTGTTGCCATTACATATGCGTTATATGGAATAGTTGGATGTAGGTTATCCATAGGTACTGATTTGAAAGATGGCTTCTAATGCGTTCTACTGTTTTCGTGTGGCACTTAGAAACATAGTATTTGCGTAAGGTGAATTCATCAGGAACATTTCGACCAGTATATTTTTGGAGAAATGTTTTGAAGGTGGGATTGTTAAGTTTATGTAATGGAATATTTGCCGCCATTAAAATTTCACAGAGTTCTTCGTTAAAATTATCAGATTCCAACGTGTCTAATTTCTGTGTATGTATGCTAAGTGATGTTTTACGTGCGATTTCTTGGAATTTTTTAACGATATTTTACAGACTTTGCAATAAATCTCTGAATTACTGGTAATGAACATACAACCAGTTTGACCCTTAATCCAACTCGCCATTGTTTCACGATGCCATTCTCGACGTTGTTCTATATCATATCTGAAAAAGTAAATAAATGAAATGAAAAAAATAAATGAAAATTAAAAATGTGTGCGTAAGTTATTGAAACTTAACGAAATTCACTGGACACTTACGTCAAAATAATTGGGAGAAGTAGTTTCGATGAAACGATATTAAACAGGATCTATTACACAATTACGAAGTATGTAATTAACAGTTAAAACAATGAAAAAAAGAAACTAACTCCCGAAACTAAACTATTAGATAAAATAAATTATAAAAACTCCTCACGCTTCTATCTACGCCCATCAAGAAAGTAATTTCACTGTAATATTGAAGTAATTACGTCACAATTCAACGTCAAAAAACAGATATGCTGTTAACCGAATGAGTAGTGCTATTCAATAGCTGCGTGTTATTATAGACTGTTTATATGGTCCATCGTAATTTCGGCCTGATGCGTCCGGTCTCTACTAATTACTTAGATTATTTATTACATTTATAATCATACCTATTCGGCCTATCCGACGAAGCTGTGCGCTACTGCCAATTCATCGCTTGGCCCTGCTTTAGTTATAACTAGAGTGGACCAATTCGGAGCGAAAACAGAGGCGTGGCTCTCAATAAACCTATTGACTAATTTTGACGATAGCGGTTTTTTTACTGTACGCTCCTTCAACATTATTAAATACACAGAATACACTTTCCTGCTGCTATTATACGTGTACACACGATGACCGTGAACAATATACTAAGTAATCGTATGTATGATGGGGCACGCGGGAACCAATTCGTTAGTCACGCCTCTGCTTTCGCTCCGGATTGGTCCACTCTAGTTATAACTTACTCAAACACTATTTAATGAAATGAAACAATCAACAATTTATAATTCCGTTGACTCAATTGCTATTTTATCGGAACTAACGCCAAATGTATTTGACCGCTCGTTATTTGAATTAACTTCATACAGGATTTTGGAGGTAACTGTATTTTAACGTGAATTATTTTCCCTATTTAATATGTAATATATTTTAAAGATTGAAGTTAATATATGATTCTTAAATAGACAGATTGCGATCTATTTACAATAAATGTTTGAAAGTGTGTTTTTAGTTTTATTTACGTAATACCTATGAAAGATAATCTACAGAAAATAGATGGACAAACATTTTTTTTACAAATTTTTACTTCTTATTATCTTAGTGATAACATGCGGAGTGCGATTAAAGTCTTCTTCTTGTCCGGAAATTTTCACTTGAAAATACAAGTATCTTATTTATTTTCTAAAAATACGAGATTTGACGGGTGAGTGACTTTTCAAAGGTTGGCAATACTTTCGTCATTACGAATATACGAAGCTCACTGTCAAAATTTCGCCCAAACCTGTGAGATAGATCAGCTTGTTTTTGTGCTAATATGGAAAAAAAAATGTATGTGTCAATGAAACATTACTTTTCACGTAGAAAAAACATTAAAGAAACTGAAGAAAAGTTACATAAATATAACGATGAATTTGTTCCTTATCAATGGAATAATTTGTAATAATTATTAACACAACGTTTGGGTTTCAAAACGATATAATGAAGACCCTACATATGTTTCGTCACAGTGTGGCTTTAGCAGGTGATGATAAATACTTATTCAGTTATCAACATTGGTTCTTATAAACATACGAATCCAGAAAAACAATTATTATTAGGGAAGGAATTATGTATTCATTACCAGAAAGCGAACTGAAGCGATTGAATGACCAATTACCCCGATAAAACGTTGTGGCGGTATCATGTATAGTATGCATGTTATAACAGCCCTACTATTTGCTCGATTGCATTCATCGAGCAGATGTTGTTATTTCCGTCGTTATTGTGTGGCTATTTTACAGTGGCATGTTTCTGATTTTATATCTTTCAGTGTTATTTGGTTTCAACTTTTAGTATTTTAAAAAATCCGTTTTACATTGTTATATTGTATATTTATCCTATAATTTTTTGTAAATATTAATTTAAATTTACTACCTTATTTTTGGAGAAGTTCTAATTTCTTCTTTTTAGTCCATTTCTTTCTGTTCTTAGTATTTCTCTTTATATTCATTAACTATGGAGAATTCTCGTAGGGAAACCATGGTAGGATGGATTAGAGGCCATAAGATTGGTTGCATATTCGTAATGATATCGAGATATATTACAGTGCTTGTTCATTAAGTTTAAGGCGTCCACAAAAGTGTAATGTGCAGAGACATGTTTCTTCGAAAACTCATCAAGATAACATATTACCATCTGCACCTGATACTTTTAACGAAGAACTGTCTGGAGCTTTCATGGCGGCCAATATCCCATTCAAAAAGCTTAATAATCCAGTCCTCAAGAGGTTTCTTACAAAATACACTGATCGTTATATACCAGATGAATCTACTTTACATAAATATCACTTACCAAAATGTTATTTGAGAACCATTGAAAAAATACGAATCAACCTATCTGGTCATTATCTTTGGGTAAGTGCAGACGAAACAACTGATGGAATGGGACGATATGTGTTAAATGTAGTTGTTGGTATTCTTCATCCGACAACTTCATACCAACCATACTTAATTGCGACTAAAATATTGCCAGTCGTAAAAGGTGAAACATTTGCAGAAGTAATTGATCAATGTATTCATAATATTCTGTCATCGGATAACAACTATAAAGACAAAATGCTATTATTTTTGACTGATACGGCAGCTTATATGTTAATACAGGGAAGTTATTGTTGCAATTAAGTATGGTTTGTATGAAGTTGTTGGATGAAGAATACCAACTACATTTAACATATATTGTCCCATTACATCCGTTGTTTCGTCTGCACTTACCCAAAGATAATGACCAGATAGGTTGGTTCGTATTTTTTCAATGGTTCTCAAATAACATTTTGGTAAGTGGTGTTTACGTAAAGTAGGTTCATCTGGTATATGACGATCAGTATATTTTGTACGAAACCTCTTGAGGACTGGATTGTTAAGCTTTTTGAATGGAATATTGGCCGCCGTGAAAGTGTCACACAGTTCTTCGTTAAAAGTGTCAGGTGCAGATGGTAATATGTTATCTTGATGAGTTTTCGAAGAAACATGTCTCTGCACATTACACTTTTGTGGACGCCTTAAACTTAATGAACAAGCACTGCAATATATCTCGGTATCATTACGAATATGCAACCAATCAGTATGGCCTCTAATTCATCCTACCATGGATGCGCTACGAGAATTCTCCATAGTTAATGTAAATAAAGAGAAATACTAGGAACAGAAAGAAATGGACTAAAAAGAAGAAACGAAAACTACTCGAAAAATAAGATAGTAAATTAAATTTAATATTTATACAAAATTATAGGATAAATATACAATATAGCAATATAAAACGAATTTTTTTAAATACTAAACGTTGTAACCAAATAACACTGAAAGAAACGAAACCAGAAACAATCCCTTATAGAAGAGAATAGAAAATATACTATCTCAAGAACAATAAATACATATATGTATATGCATGCAAACACGAGAATACACTTTAGAAATTAGCGGATATAATTTTTTAAGCGATTATTTCAAGAAGTTTAACGAAATCATATATAAATGTATATTCCGTTTCACATGCCACTGTTGAATTTATGAAGGAATACACACAATGTACTATTCATAACAACGGAAATACCAACATCTGCTCGACGAATGCAATCGAGCAAGCAAATAGTGGGGCTGTTATAACATGCATACTATACCTTCTTCTTCTTCTTCTCTGTTTTCGGTTGGAGGCCATCACGTCCAGGCACTTGAGCACACTGCTCTTTGTACTATCCCCAATAGATCTCTCAGTTCCACTCTGTTAGTCTTGTGTCCTCGATAAAAGCCACTATCCTCCTTAGGGGAAGTTTGAGTACACTTAAAGGATCCAATAGATCTCTCCCGAAATATTAATGTCTGAGTTCCTTCAGTTCCTCACACGTGCATATTACATGAAGGCTAGTTTCCTCCTGTTTTTCACATCTCCTACACCAGGGCTCGCTAACCAAGCCCATGCTGTACAAATGCTTCCTTAAAGGACAATGTCCGGTTATTACCCCGGTAATTATTTTAATTTCTCTTTTGTTACTACGAATTAGGTTGGCTGAAAACTTTCCTTCCAGTTTCCTAAGTAGTGTTTTGGTATGGAGTTGACCTTCCGTTAACCTCCATTTATTTTTATGTTCTTTTTCTAGCCATAACCAGATCTCCCTTTTAGCGGAATCATTAGTGATTCCACATACAGGTTCTGGTCTTATGAAGTTCCTATTAGTACCTTCTTTGACCAGTTTGTCGGCTATCTCATTGCCTTTAATTCCCTCATTTCCTGGCACCTATAACAGCGACACTGTATTGTCTTGTGCCAGGTTACTGAGGACCTGTTTACAATATTTCACCAGCTTAGACCTGGTAGATGGGTTCATAATGGCTTTAATAGCCGCCTGACTATCAGTCATTATGTTAATTTTTTTATACTTGCGCAGCCGGCTTCCCGAATTTCATCGACGAAGGTGCGACTGCTAACAATTCGGCCTGGAAAACCGTAGTATGTTTCCCCAGTCATATCGATATCTTCCTTCTAGGGCACATTCCGCATATGCCTGCACCTGCCCCCTGACTAGATTGTGATCCATCAGTGTACCAGGTGCCGGCACCACCAATCGATCGAGCGACTTTTTGTCTGTTCCCTGGTCGGTATAAGTATGTTCAGCCTAGCTCTAAACATAATTTCAGGTGCCATACTGTCCACCGGCATTTGAAATGTCGGGTCTTCCAGTATAGTTATGGCTATGCAGGGCACCCTCACTTGATTTTCCCATCTGGTATGCCCATTGCAGTGGGTGTAGAGGAGATCTATCCAGATTATTTATTTATAATATTTATAAATTATATTTATAATATTTAAATATATCATTTGTTCCATAGTCTTAAACATAAAAGAGGTAAGACTAATTATTCTAAATGATTTAGGGTGGGTACATGTTACTTTTCCGGGCTTCGGAATAAACACTACCCTAGTTTCTCTCCGTGCCCTAGGGATATAACCCATAGCATGGCTATACCTGAATATCTCCCATAGAGGACCCATAATTTCACCAATTCCCTCTTGAAGGAGCTTGGGAAACACTCCGTCTGGTCCTGCGGATTTATATGGTTCAAACGATCCTATCGCCCATCTAATTAAATGGGGCTTGAAGATCTCGTTTGATATCTCCCAATCATTCCTAGTCGCCCTCCAAGAGGTGACAACTTGATTGGTATCACAATCATCCATACACTCCGAGCCTGGAAAGTGTACCCCCAGAAGATACTCTAAAGTCTCTTCCACGGTAATGGTACAACTCCCGTCCGATTTTTGTATAGATCTAATTGCGTTGGAAGGATCTTTTTTGAGAATTCTGTTTATTCTGGCCATGTCAGGAACACCTTCGATGTCCTCACAGAATTTTCTTCAGATCTTCCTTTTGCTCTCTTTGATTTTATCATTGTATTTATTGAGGAGAGCCTTGTAGGCTTCCCAATTACCTGTTTTCTTCGCCCAATTAAGTGACCGGCGAATTTATTTCCTTAAATTGGTTAACTCTGCATTCCACCAGGCAGCCGGCATAGCTATACGGCGCTCCCTAAGGGGACAGTTATTTTCATAGCAGAAAAGAATAGTCCGTTGCAACCATTCAACAGCCAACTCCAGCTCTTCCACAGTCCCTATTCTAACAGGGATATTTCGGGTTGCAGCACTTGTAAGAGCCCCAGTCTGTTCTCTTAGGATCCCTGTATAGTCAGGTAAACTATACCTGATACCACCACAACGTTTTCTAGGGGCAATTGGTCATTTAATCGCTTGAGTCCGCTCTCTGCTAATAAGTTACCAGAAACATGCGTGCAGGGTAGCCAACATTTCAACAATTTAGTAGTTTGGCGACAAATTTGAACTACATTCAATCATTTAAAATGACACTGTCTTTTAATATTTTCCAGCCCGGGATACAAACTTGAAGAAGATAATTTAAAATAAACAAACAATGTTATAATTATTAAACATTAAAATTTGACGAGTATAGAAAGAGGAGGAAATTAAATAAAAACGTTCTTTAACTCAAAAAAAAATCGATAAACATTGGAAATCTCTCTGAAGCTGTTCTCGACTTATATATAGTTTTCGTTAGTACTTCTTGAAAGTATGCGAATATGATTAGTTATTTTTCAACGTACTTCTATATTAACTTTTGTTCAATTGTACGCTTTGAATAATGAAATATATAAAGTAAAATAATTACAAAAGCTAAATAAGACTCTTTCATTCGTCTTTGTTATGCCATCACTCTCCTCAATACTGTAAATTTATACTTCTTTAAAAACGCATTTAAAATGAAAAATTGCGAAGTCTGAGACGAGATTGTATGAACCACGGCAAGCATTCGCTGAATCTCCTGCAGCACTGAGCGACTAAAAAGGAAATCAACTTATTTGAATAACCACCCGTGGCAAATGACTATACATTATATCAAGATGAACCATCTGAGTTCTTTAAGGAAATACACTCGGGACTGAAAAGCGATAGCTGCTATTGTAAATTTAATAAACGTTCCGCGGCGATGTAAAAATTTCCATTAAAGAAATATACTTTTTCTTCGACAAACCTATTTATGTCGGTCTGAATATACATACACATATTCGGGTTTCATATAATAAGCTTTCGTGAATACTTTTCTTTTATTTCTTAGCGATTTAATTAATTTATTCAGGGTGCGTATTTGTTGGGAAAATGTAACCAATTATATGTTTATATTATAAGATGTACCTAATCTATTGAAATTAATACATAATCATAAGAAAAAAAAAATTATAAAGCTTATAAAATGCGATATGCAAGTTAAATGCCATACGGCCTAAAAAAAAGTTTTCAAAATATTATAATTTTTATTTTTCAATAAATCGTCAAGCGTCCCTCAAGGATCTACTCTAGGACCATTAGACTACTATTTTTTTCGCATCTCGTTAGTAAATGTGTGTCCTTAACTAATTTCTGGGTGCTGAATTCAGTGGGATAATCAGATTTTCTCTATCATGTCACATTTTCTAGATATACATAATAATAACAAATATTTATAAACAGACGATTATAATACTGTTTACTTGAAAACAATAAAAACAGCCATCATATGAGGATGCCATCTTCCTTGGTACCGAGTTTTCATGATTTTTAAAGCTTGATGAAATCTCTCGCCTTGTTCACCACTTACAGCACCTAAATTTTCGGTAAACCTATCAAGAAGACTATGAAGGAAATGAAGCTATATGGGTGAACTTTTTCAAGCATTGATTGCACTAGATCTTTATAATTGCAGGCTTCTCTGTTTCGAAGAAAATTTTTCGCGACCATCGTGAATGAAGTCCAGGTTTCTTTCTCAGCTTCGTTCGTAGAGTTGATGAAATTTGGATCTCTCATTAAAGTTCTAATTTTAGGTCCATAAAATAACCCAGAAAAGTCTTTCTTTGGAGACTGTGGTTAAGTAAAAACTCAATTACTAATTGTATTCTAAATACGTATTTCGACAACTAAGTTGTCATCAACAGTAGGTAAAACCACTAACCAATGTGCCGCACATGGGGAACAGCATAAGAAAACGCACCAATAAACACGGCGTCTACGTACACACGACGTCCACGTATACCACAGCTTTAATTTTTTCGTAACTTAGTCGTGGAAACTTTTTACATATTGCTATGAATAGTGGTTTTTATATTTTAGCACGCCACCATCCACAACTAGTTTTCCCAACTAGGTTTTCTCAGCCAGTGAATTTTCAAATCTGAGACCTTTAACTTCTCGGGTTCCACTTAGGAAATACGTGTCTAAAATAAGAGTTGAGCGCCAGTACACTTGTACACAAAAATTTATTTACTTATTTTATATATATATATATATATATTGTAATGGGTCAACCAGCACCCGTATTCCAGCTCTACAATAGGAAATACAGATTATCTACACATTAAAAACACCTGTATAAAGATTAAATTGGTGGACGTAATTTGTGAAATTAGTATCGAAATGTAAATAAATTAATATGACGATAACTTTAAAATTTATAATTAACTTATTTTGATTTTTAACTTACTTTTTATATTTAAATTTTTCAATTTCATAATTCAAATTATTCGCGAGAAATTACAGGTATCTAATTTATCTACATCAAGATTTATATCGATGCTAGTTAACCACGCCCACTAATTTAAAATTATCATGAACCCCGCGAAAGCGATTTTTACGGTACGATTTATAACTAATTTTATATTGAAAACTACATTTTAGGTATTTGTAAATTATTTAACTAATTTTTCAATCATATTAAGACTAAAACATTATGCAGATTCATATTTTAATTGATGCAAATAAAGTGAAAACTTCGAGGCTTTTGTCGATAATTAAAATAGGCTGTGGAATAAAAAAAAAACCGAAGGACGGCGTCTGATATAAAATTTTTACAACAAATGGCCGTATTCTATTAACTTCGTGAAATTTAAATTATTTAACATATTATAAATAAAATATATCATACCAAATTTTTGATCATTCGATAAACAAATAATTGGCCCAACTTTTGGTATAAAAATTTGGAGAATACCACGACGAAAACAAGAATAATCGAGCGAAGCATCTTTTTGTAATTGGGATATCGTCGATCCGAGAACCGAAGCTGTGGAACACGTCCAACGCCGCTATACATATAGGAACAGCCGTACTCCGCATCTATCCCGATCGCAGCGTTTCCAGACCACATCAGATCGAAGAACATCGGAAACAGGTTCACATCCTACGTTATTCCACATATATAATCTAAAAGCCAACATTTGTCTAAATAAAAATCACTATAAACATCTTAATATTCATATAAAATTTCGGAATTATTACATTTTTATAAAACATCAATTAAAACTTGCAATTTTAACATACATAGTTCCTAAGATAAACTATACTTACCTATATTATGTTTAATTTTAGAACAATTAAATATTTGTTTATATAATTTTCGTATAACCTAACCTTCTCACTTTAAGAACACATGTGCAACATATTAATTCCATTTATTGTCATTTAGCACGTAATATTCTTTTTTATAATACAGTTTCCTTATTTCTTTTATTCAATTGCTGTTACAGTTTTCTTATTTATTTCAATAAATTTTGTAATTATTTTATTAATTCAATCTTTTATTTGTATTGTTTAATTGTTGAGTTTGAGCTTAATTCACATATTAATTACATTGTACCTACGGGTAATACATCCGCCGACGAAGATCCTAGAGATATTTTAATTAATTTATGTACTCAAGCTCTACCGCAGTTAGCTGGTTATTTTACAAGTTCGCAGATAGCGTTGAACCAACTAAGAACTTTAAAATTTATGGCGCCCAATTTTTGAATATTATATCATAAACATAAACTTAGTTATTATCTATTCTATATCTTTTATTCACGTTAGTTCTTCAGTGGTACATCACACTCTCTTCAATATATATAAATTAATTAGCAATAATGGAATGAGTAAAATAAAACAAACGCAGAATAAAAATTAAAATAAATATTTAATACAAAAATAAAAAAAATTAAAAAAACATATCTTTACAAAGTATAAAGATGCTGTATCATATAACAAAGATACTGGAGGTAATAACATTTATTGAAAAATGACCGCAAATAAATGGAAACGTCCTCCAAATGACTCCGATCAAACTTATCTAAAATAATCAAGTTTAATATTAAATTCTCCCCAGAAAACCACACTGTATATTCAGATACTGAACCACGAACAAAAACTACGCATGTGCTTTACCATGCACAAAAACCCTGACTCCACACGATCAAACTTTCTTTTATAATTTTAAACAAAGAATTTTAATACTAAACAGTATTATCTGTATTCCTAATAATTAAATCTCTTAACTACTTGTTTTAATACAATAGAACTATAAATCTTTTACTTATATTAATTATGACGTCATAAAAAATTTGTTCTTACTTACAAGATTAAATATGGAGACTCTCACGAAAAAGGTGCTTAATCAATTTAAACATCAGATAAATACGAGAATTTAACTCATTAAATATCGAGAATTTAAATCTCTAATACATCCATAAATCACTTTCAATCAATCAAGACCCGAACTAATTAAATATATTTAAAATATATTTCTCGAAAACAAGCACCTCTCCGTTCAATGGGTTAAAGTCGTCTCCACGAATTGACCTCGACTTCTACCGGATAACCAGTTTTTCCCACTAGTTACCGCTCGCAAAATTTATAATATACAGTCATGTCATAAATAATTGTACATTTTTAAACATTCAAATATATCGCGTAATTTTCAATATTTTTCTGATGAAAAATCCACAGCACAATGTACCTTGCAAATCTAGAGCCTCAACATATTACTTCATAAGAACCAATTGGATGTGAAGAGGTGAAAAAATTATTTTTTCTCTGCCGACTGAAGGTTGACTTATAATATTCTTTTCTCCAATATCTAGGGATGTTCTGGGACGCCAATGTTTCTGAATCCAGTGTGGACTTCAAGCTCGACTATCCCAGAGGCACAAAAAGCACTGAAACTTTGTATATCCTCTTTGAAAATCAAGTAAAAAGTTCACCATTTTGAGATTCACACACCAGTTATGGTCCGTATATTTTAGTAACTTTATAACCTTCTCAATTTCGTCATATGTTTCCTTTAATTGAACGGAATATCCAATAGAAATTGAACCGAAAACATTCCCGTTGTGTAGTAGGGCACACTTTAGGCTTCTGCTGGAACTGTCGATAAACAAACGCCATTCACTTGGGCCATATTGTCACAATGCCCATTTTAGTTAGCAAACCTGGCACATTGTTACAATAAACAAATTCACACTCTTCTTTAAAATATTGCAAAAATCACTTTTCCTGCTACAATAAAAAGTTATCTTCGTACTTTGCTCGAGTAAGTTCTTTTCATTTAATCTTGACGCTAGCAGTTCCAATGATTCCTTTGATAGCTCCAAATCCCTTACTAAATCATTCAATTATGCTTGAGTAAAACGTTGTGGTCCATCATTAGAAATTATATCTCCATAGTCAATAGCATCTGCCATCTCTTCAGCATACGAGTACTCAAGTGAAGGAAGCTTTTCATAAACTGGTACGGGTATTTCATCGGAATGAGGCACTGGTCGAATCGCGGAGTTGATAGTAGGATATACAATTTTATTCTTATTCTTCTTATTATAACCGGAGGTCTGAACTAAACAAAAATAATAATCATCTACGTGGTGTTTTGGTTCAGGCCATATCTTTGGAACGCCAAAAGCTAATTTCTGGAGTTTTCCCTTGCTCCATTTCCGCAAATTTACCACACAAGGTTTTCAGACATTATTTGTTTTCTGCCTTTACTTAACGATTTTCAAGAATTTTGAAATCGGCAAGCAAGAAGTGCCGTAGAAAGAAAACTTGACGTGATAGGGACAAATGGGTTTCATATTTGCATTAGCGTACCAATATTAATTAAAAACAAATGTCAGATCATAGTCAGCAGAAAAAAAAATTAATTGTTGGTCAGTGTAATCTGTAGTAAACGGTATTCTTCTCTCCTATTGAAGGTTATGAGTACAATAACAATATTGCCAAATAATTTATATTACTTTTCCAGTTTTGGCGGAGGCGAAGGAAAAATATCCTTGTGCTTATATGTAAAATAGTTTATTAGATGACAATTCCACATACATTCCAATTTAATATAAAAATGAAATTGTGTGGGGAACTACTTTACACCGAGATATGCAACGAAACATAATAAAAAGTAGATATAGGAATTAACATGGAAAAAGCAGCAAAATTACGATGACAAAAAACGAGCTTTAGGAAAGAAAAACAAAGCGGGTGAAATCAAAATGCCCGCATAACGTCCGAGCGTCCACTGGAACGTGAAATATTGTCCGAATTTTACCCTCAACTGTTCACATTACGTCTGTACAAATTTAATCGTATTAAAATTAAGCCCGGGGCATTGTTAAAACCGTATGCAAATGTGGCGGTTAGCGTAGGTTACGTCGAGTCGCGGTTCGAATTGCATGTGGCCCGGGCTTTTCAACAGAGTATGATGTAAAATGTGTAAATATTCGCATACACTCTCCACATTCGGACATGAATATGCATGAACCGTGTCAACCCCGGACGAGGCCGTTCGCAAATATTAACGTAAATTTGCACCAACTCTTCCGTCTCACCACCGACAACATCGCAACGCTCCATACCCATACAAAAGCCAAAAGGATTAAACGACGATCTTTTTCATTATCTTATTCCCATTCGGCGACGTGTTATTATGCCAGAGATGTATGATGTATCCGAAATCGGACATATCACCCTTTATACTCCTTTAGTTGCGCTGAGCAAACGTGATAATCCAATTAGTAAATATTGAATGATATACCAACGCAAAATGGTTTTTGTTCAACGATTTTTATTTAATATTACTTAATTCGCGTAATCGAAAATGCATATTTTAATACAGAATATAATAAAAGTCATACTTTTTTCATAAATTTGTAGTTTGATTAATGAAAGCGAAGTGCGAACAAGTGAAAGAAATGGAATTTAAAAACATACCCTACATGTAGTTTTTTGTGATCTTTGCAAGCCGGAAGAAAAATAAAAAAACTAAGTCATCTGTAGAGCTGGGGACACGAGAGGCCCATGACTCATCGCCCACGGGCGTACTATTGAAACTTTCAACTTTTAAAGAGCTTTTAATTTTATTTATATAATTTGAAAACAAACGGGTGGTGATCTATAAAATACGAAATGCATTTTTATATTTGTTCATTTTGTTGTTCAATTTGAGTAAAGGAGTATTAATATTAACTAGCAACCCTTTCTCAAGGTTCTCTTCTGTAAAATTTGTTCCTTTTGAATGAAATACATCCTTGTAGATAGAAAACGTCCTTTCTACATCGCAACTGGTTATAGGTGCATACTGGAAATATTCTTTTATTTCAGAGTATTTAGCTGTTAGATTTTGAGGTATTGTCATCATACACAATTGCCACAATGTTATTAAATCTGCATTTCCATTAAAAACTGCGTATAACTTTTGCCGAAGGCCATATCCGAAGTCACTTAGAATATTTTTCAAATTATTAATAACCACATCTAATGTGGTTAATCAATCATTTACATTGAGATTTTGATTTTCAAAATAAGTAATTAGTTTTGGCAAATATCCAAAGCGTTCCTGAAGAACGTACAACTGATTTTTTAAATTTGGAATTTGTATTAATTAGTTCCTCGCACCCTCGCATACTTCGAGCATCGTCATTTAAACATGTAACGAAATTTTGTAAACTATCGAAATTCTCTGCATAAAAACTAGTAGTGTCCAAGCATGTTCCCCATCTAGTTATTACTGGAGAGGGAGGCAGTGACAAACATGGAAGTTTTTCCCTTAAAGAGCTACTCTCAATTGTGCTTTTCTGAAAACTTTTTTAAAAGCGGATACAAGTCTATCAATTTCCGGAAAGGTGTCTCTGATATATTCACAGATTCTGAGGAAAGCATGTGCTATAACGTGTGTTCATTTGAAAAGTCAATCTAGTAGCATGTGATTTACTGAGAACACTTTGAAGTATGTCGTAAATTAAAATTTACTACTCTAACCTACGAAGTCGTATATTTTGACAGTTTCATACATAACGGGTGTTCAGAAACATTTGTAGTCAAGTGGGCACTGAACAAAAAATCGTATATCTTTACTTAAGTATCTGATTTGTAATAATTATTAAATGTCAACTGTTGTCTGTCAAAAATCAATCTATCTCAGACTTGACTTCATATTTTCGAGGACTACTTTGACATCGAATGTTTCTGAACACCCGTTACAAACACATATTAAAATTTACTACTTAACCTACGAAGTCGTATATTTTGACAGTTTCATACATACAAACACATACTAATATAACGGGTGTTCAGAAACATTCGAAGTCAAAGTAGTCCTTGAAAATATGAAGTCATGTCTAAGATAGATTTACTTAATACAATTTTATAGGTTATCAAATTAGTATCTTCGATATTAGATTCTGACAATTTTTGACAGACAACAGTCGACATTTAATAATTATTACAAATCAGATACTTAAGTAAAGATATACGATTTTTTGTTAAGAGCCCACTTGACTTCGAATGTTTCTGAACACGCGTTATTTGCGTCTTATTCTATCAAAATTTCAAAGTAATCTAGATTGACTTTTCAAATGGACACTTGTTACAAGTAATATGCAGTATATTAGGATATGTTTCCTTTAATAGTCTGCCTGTTTTTAACATATATGCAGCACTTTCATTGACAAACAAAAGTATTTTTTCTTTCTACCTGTCGTCCGAATGATGCATTTGGTGCATATTCTCGTTAATGGTTTTAGCTACTATTTACGCATCAACTGTATTTATAACTTTTGTTGCTATTACATATGCGTTATATGGATTACCTAGATGTAGTACACCAGCTACACATTTGCCATACAGCGTCCTAATATATCGACAGCTTCGTCGGTACTTATAAAAAGGTACTGATTTGAAAGATGACTTCTAATGCGTTCTACTACTTTCGTGTAGCATTTAGAAACATAATATTTGCGTAAGGTGGATTCATCAGGAACATTTCGACCAGTATATTTTTGGAGAAATGTTTTGAAGGTGGGATTGTTAAGTTTATTTAATGGAATATTTGGCCGCCATTAAAGTTTCACAGAGTTCTTCGTTAAAATTGTCAGATTCCAAACGGGTCTAATTTCTGTGTATGCTTTTGGAATTTTTTAACGATATTTTACAGACTTTGCAATAAATTTCGGAATCACTGGCCTTGGACATACAATCAGTTTGACCCTTAATCCAACTCGCCATTGTTTCACGATGTCGCTCTCGACGTTGTCCCATATCATATCTGAAAAAGTAACTTAAACAATGTTCTAGATCTAAATAAATGAAAATTAAAAATGAATGCGTAAGTTACTGAAACTTAACGAAATTCACTGGACTATATACGTATACAGTTAAAACAATGAAAAAAATAAACTAACTCACCGTACTTTATTTATTTTACGAAATATAAACTAATAAATAAAATAAATTTTAAAAACTCGTCACGCTTCTATCTATACCCATGAGGAAACAAATTTAACTGAAATATTGAAGTAAATGTGTCGCAATTCAACAACAAAAGATATATGTGCGGTTAACCGAATGAATAGTGCTATTCAATAACTGCGTGTTGTACTTAGCAATGTTATAGACTATTTATACGGTCCATCGTAATTTCGGCCTGATGCGTCCGGTCTCTAGTCATCTGTTTTGCACCAGGAAGATGGATGTGTTTTTTTACAAACATTAATTTTGTAATTATGTGGTGTATTCTGATGAGTGGTTATCTAGTTGATTTTGAGAAGAATACGTCTTGCACTATGCATCATGCATCTGTTTAAAATACAGGGCGAATTTATGTAGACAAAGCCAAGGCTTTTGACTTTAACTGTCAAATGTTAGTTTCCTGTCAGTGCAGAGTTTTTCTATTAGTTATCTATTGTCCTATTTACTATTAATATTAATTAAAAATAGTTATATCGATGCCGATGCATATAAGAACAACATTAATCGTGTCATCACTAGAAATGTAAATTTGGAGGTGCGCTCCACTGGCGTACCAGGTTAACGCGCAGCCCTCTCCGTCCCGATCTCCAGTTACCACAATTTCGTCTGCGATTATGTATTTTGAAAGCGACGCATATTTGTTTTGCAACAGGCTGCTATATACAGATTTACGCAAATGTATGGACTTATTAGATTTTAATAATATTTCCCACATTTAAGTTAATGCCAATGGGGAATTCGAAGAGCATATTTATTTTCAAATCAAACTTCTGGTTTACTTTTTAATTTTAAATATATTTTTACGAATTTCAAAAGAGCTCTGCTCTGGGATTTCAATAATAATAAGGTTTGTCACCCTTTTATTTAACAACGACGGAGATATTTAATTAAATCTAATAATGAAAATTTTATTGAGAACAAGAATAATGAACATAAAAAATATAAAGAAAATCAATATCAGTTAAGAAAGTTTTCGAAATGATAACCGTACTTCTTAAAAATATGCAAGTCTGTGAACAAATTTATGGATGACATTTGTTAAAGCCTCTTCCCGAATTAATTGCACTTCCTCAAATATTCTCTGCCGTAACTCGTGCAGATTATGCGATTGTCTAGTATAAACCACAGATTTTAAATCACCTGAAAGGAAAACATCCAGGGGATTTAAATATGATGACCATGCGGACCTTTCAATGAATCCTCTACGACCAATCCACCGATTTGGGAATGTTTCGTTTAAAAAACTTCGAACATTAAGGACATAGTGAGGGAGTGCTCCATCTTTTTCGAAAAGAACACTTTTCGGTAATTCCCCATATTCCTCAGTTTTAGGAACAACCAGGAACAAAAAGATCTAAATATCTCTGCTCAGTTATTGTACCAAATGAAAAATGGACCACTAATACGGTTTCTGAAAATACCAGCCCAAACGATTAATTTCTGCGGGATGTCGTGTATGCGTTTCTACCATCCAATGAGGGTTATCTATTGACCAATATCGACAATTATGGCGATTAACGGTACCATTCAAATAAAGCCTCGTCGGGAAACGTAAAATATTGATCATTTTTTCAAATCCCTATCACTCTTTCGCAAAATTTAATTCTGCGATCATAATACCTGCCATTAAGGCTTGCACTAAATGTGGTTTATACGGATGATATTTTTTGTGTTTCAATGTTCTGGCTACTGATCGGCAACTTATATCATAGTTTAATGCGAGAGATGTAGTAGAAGTTTGTGGTAATTCTTCCAGTGCTATAGTCAATATCTTGAGCAAAAACTTAATTAGTTGCGATTTTTAGTCATCCGCTTTTCGGTAAATTTCTAACATTTTCGGTCAAGTTATACCTTCTCAAAGTCTGGTGTGTTATTTGTAATGTTGTTGTGAGTGATGATGTAATGTGGCCTGGACGGTTGGAAGGACATTTGACTACAAATCATTATTTGTCATATCTTAAACGCACGAAACTTGATTCCACTGGAAGTTTACAAATGGAAAATGAGAAAGCTGTTGAAGCTTTTTGCAAAATTGCCTTGTTGGTAGCAAAAGACAAGAAACCTCATACAATTGATGAGTCACTAATAAAACCTTGTTTACTTATTGCTAGTAGTACTATACTCAGCGAAGACAGCTGTAATAAAGTATTGCAAAAATTTCTCTTTCAACCGACACAGTAAAACGCAGAATTGACGACATGGTTCTGGATTTAAAAAAATCAAGCAGTACAAAAACTAAAGAGCTTCCCATTCCTTTCCTTGCAGTGTGATTAAACAACCAACATTTCAAAACACGCACATTGTTTCCCTGGTGATTTATGGAAGCAAAACAATTCTTTGAGAAAATATTGTTTTCAAAATCTCTTGAAACGACAACTAAAGCTTTTGATATATTTTCTGTTCTTCATAATTTTTTAGTAGCTAATGACCTGCCATGGGAAAAAGTTATTGAAATAGGTACTGACGAAGCCTTAGCAATGACAGGATGCCGATCGGGATTTATAGAATTGGCTAAAAAAAAGAACCCTAAAATAAAATTAGTTCTCATTGTTTAATTAACAGACAAGACCAGATTTATCAAATCCAGCCCTTTGAACACTAGACTCTTTGGAGCATTGTGTCAAGCATTGAACAGTGACCAAGAAACTCTTCTTTTTCACACAGAAGTTCTTTGGTTGTCCAAAAATAATATTCTTACTAGATTATTTAACTTAAAATCGGAAGATCTGTACAGCAAGTTTACAGATGATACTTTTACTTGGAATATTTATCAGATTTTTTCGAAACACTCAACTTTCTGAACCTGAAGCTACACGATCAGAAAAACATTCTGAAAACTTATGATGCAGTTAAGAGTTAGCTTTGGCAACCCCGCCTTCAGAGTTCAGAGCCAAACTTTTCTTCCTCTTCAAGATTGAACGACCTCCTCGATGATGCAAAAATCTTCCACTACGACTACACCTAATACATTAATTTAAGGACCTTATATCAGGGCATTTGGTAGCACTGAAAAATCAAATTAGTGACTATTTTCCAGATGTTAGTTCAGAGAACTGGGAATTTAAGTTGACAGGAGATATTCAGGAACAGGCAATTGACCTAAAATGTGATTCTCAAGCAATCGCAGAATTCGCAAACATGGATGTTGAAGATTTTTGGTTAACCTATTATAAAATATTTGTCTTACTGGGTTCGTTTAAATAAAACTAACGGTAATTTAAAAACACGCTATATTAACAATAAAACAAAATACACTAAATAACATTTAAAACTATTACTAATAATAAGAGTATTTATTTACATTTATATAATATCACACGACGGTGATTACTCGTTGAATGCCTGGTCTCCCTTCCGAACGGTATATATATATATATATATATATATATATATATATATATATATACATATAATTTAAACGAAATTATCGACCGTAATATATTGATAAAATAAATTAAAATCGGGTAAGCGGTCTGTCAATTAAAAAACTCCTTTATTAAATAACCCTATATTTCGCAACAAATTTGTTGCTTCTTCTGGGGATACTACAAGATTAATGAGAAAAATAACATAAAATAAATAAGAGTATAAAGCAGTATGGTCACTTGATTGTGACCATACTTTCAATTTTGTTGACGTTGAGATCTTAGACGTTGAAAATAACCTTAAAAAAAGAACCTTTTTAGAAATGGTCCACATTAACAGAGACACAAATAACATAAATTATAGATCTGATACTAATGGACTAAGTATAATTTATTTTAATATACTCGGTTTGACGGTTAGTTGACCATCTTAAAATTGTTTTGTTATTTGGTCCATATATTGTTAAATTTATATTGCATTATATTTTTTATTTTTCATGTTTTAACTTTTACATATACATGTTTTTTAAAGGTTTTAAAGGCTTGTTTCTATAGTTACTTTAAGTTTTAAATCTAATCATTTTTATTTTTTATTGTACGTCAATTTTATTATTTTTCAACTCTACATTTTGTAAGTATTTTTACTACTGCTTTATACTCTTATTTATTTTATGTCATTTTTCTCATTAATCTTGTAGTATCCCAAGAAGAAGCAACAAATTTGTTGCGAAATATAGGGTTATTTAATAAAGGAGTTTTTTAATTGACAGACCGCTTACCCGATTTTAATTTATTTTATCTATATATATATATATATATATATATATATATATATATATATGTCTAGCTTACGTCTTCTAGATTTTTCCCGGGAGCTTTCCGTACGTCTCTTAAATGTGTAAGCGGGTGACGTAATTTCATGACTCACATTACACTATTTTCCTGTTTACCCACAAGTTGCGTTGGAAGCTGTGAAGTTGTTAGTACAGTTTTTATCCATATATCTCTGTCAATCTGAATTTTCTGCATTAGCATACTTAAAAGTTAAATATCGAGCAAGGCTGGACGTCGAAAGTGACCTGAAGTGTGCTTTGTCACAGTTACAACCAGATATTCAAGGATTGTCAAGGACAAACAGTGTCAAACCTCTCATTAATTTTGCGAAAGTGACTGATATTACATGCATAACTATCTCACGTAGATTAGGTACCTCAGATCAATTTGTATTTATTTCTGTGATTCTGTGATTTCAAAAATTAAAATAAAATCGTATACTAATAGTAATATTCTGAACTTACTGCAAATGAGAATTAATGAATATTAAATCTCATTCATTTTTACATGTAAATGTCGCCGTATGTGATGCGTTAATAACTACAATCCGACGAACTAAGTTTGTACCAGTATGTAGAACACACCACGTTGCGACTCCGACCTTCCTGGTTGTTTGAATAATTAAAAATTGCTGAAAAGCCACGTTCATCAACGGAACGTACAGACGCGTTTCGCTCTTATTGGAGCTTGTCAATGTACGGTATCTAGAAAGCGGATATGGCTTTTCACTTCTATACTTTGTGTATATATAGTTAACATTCTGAACTTACTGCAAATGAGAATTAATAAATATTAAATCTCATTTTTACATGTAAATGTCGCCTTATGTGATGCGTTAATAACTACAATCCGACAAACTAAGTTTGTACCAGTATGTAGAACACACCACGTCGCGACTCCGACCTTCCTGGTTGTTAGTTTGTCGGATTGTAGTTATTAACGCATCACATAAGGCGACATTTACATGTAAAAATGAGATTTAATATTCATTAATTCTCATTTGCAGTAAGTTCAGAATGTTAACTATATATACACAAAGTATAGAAGTGAAAAACCATATCCGTCATCTAGATACCGTACATTGACAAGCTCCAATAAGAGCGAAACGCGTCTGTACTTTACGTTGATGGACGTGGCTTTTCAGAAATTTTTAATTATCCTAACAACCAGGAAGGTCGGAGTCGCGACGTGGTGCGTTCTACATACTAGTACAAACTTAGTTTGTCGGATTGTAGTTATTAACGCATCACATAAGGCGACATTTACATGTAAAAATGAGATTTAATATTCATTAATTCTCATTTGCAGTAAGTTCAGAATGTTAACTATATATACACAAAGTATAGAAGTGAAAAGCCATATCCGTCATCTAGATACCGTACATTGACAAGCTCCAATAAGAGCGAAACGCGTCTGTACTTTACGTTGATGGACGTGGCTTTTCAGCAATTTTTAATTATCCTAACAACCAGGAAGGTCGGAGTCGCGACGTGGTGTGTTCTACATACTGGTACAAACTTAGTTTGTCGGATTGTAGTTATTAACGCATCACATAAGGCGACATTTACATGTAAAAATGATATTTAATATTCATTAATTCTCATTTGCAGTAAGTTCAGAATGTTAACTATATATACGCAAAGTATAGAAGTCAAAAGGCATATCCGTCTTCTAGATACCGTACATTGACAAGCTCCAATAAGAGCGAAACGCGTCTGTACGTTCAGTTGATGGACGTGGCTTTTCAGCAATTTTTAATTATAATAGTAATATGTTTAAAATAAAGTTATCTGTAGTAATATTAAGTAATGTTAAATGTTGTGTATAAAATTATCTGAAGTTTAATTTAATAACCAACTTTAGCTAACCTAACCTAACCAACTTCAGTTTCATATTCCCATTGTACTCCACATCTAGTGGTGGATGGGAGGCGTGACCCCCCATCAGTGTACAAAACGGGGCACGGAGCCTGAAAAATTGAGAACCCTTGGTATAGATTAAAGTTTCTTTCTATTTTGTAAATTTTGTTATGTGTGGCTATTTAGGTATTATAGATATGTTTTAGGATTAGGTATCCTGTAATGTCTAAATAAATAATTTTTTTTACGACCCTTTATAAAAAGACATTTTTCGTCACCGAATACTACAGCGAAAATTTGACTTCCGTCACTAGTGAGAGAAAATCCCATAACGTTAACTGTCGTCCCTAGTGACGAAAATTACCTACTAATTTTCACCTACGTCTGGTTGCCTGCTGTTGCTATATCGCGTCATTTTTAAATCACGTCAGTTTGTGCTGTTTGTAGCTTTATCATGATTTCTGATTCGGAAAGTGATTTAGATATTTCCAACACACTACCAGAAATAGTAAATCAAGCTGAGAAACCCTATGCGGGCTTATTACGAGAAAAATCGAGAAAGAGGTATGAAAATGTCATTGTAAAATTCATTGAATAGAGGGCTGATAATAGCGTAGATTCATATTCGGAAACTGTGCTGCTTGCATATTTTGCAAAATTGTGGGAAAATTTAAAGCCATCTACCTTATGGTCTACATATTCTATGTATCAATGTTTAAATCATAACTAATTTAAATATGATCTATAGTTTTGTAATTTTTAATTGAAAATAAAGTATTTGTTTACACAATTGTTTTAAATTTATTATAATGCCATAGGCGAAGTCGTAGAAAAAGTATAGTGTTTAACTCTTCGAAATCATTTTTTTAAGCTCGCGAACATTACCAAATTTCTCTCGCTTAAAAAAATGTTACTTTCGTCACTCGTTACACAATATGCTATTATTGGATGCATTAAGAACAACCAATTTATGGTTACTCACTTGTTATTACAAATTTTTTCCAGGCTCAACTTTTTAACTTGAGCATAATTTAAAGTAAACTATTACATCAAAAAAGTAAACCACGAAAAGTTTCGAATCTCAGCAGTAATTAAGCAACGTTACCGTTGACAGAAGGTTCCTAGCGATAGGGAGGGAAGGCGATGAAAGTTTCTTAATTTATATTGGTGTCTATAAATCACTTGGAGCACAGGAAATGATACCATTATTATATTGTCGTCGAGTCGACAGCAAAAATACGTTTTTGTTAAACTTATTTATGAGCTAATATTAAAGGCAAACAAGAAGCGAAGTAAAGAAGATATCAAAAATGATTAACTTGTGCAATAAAAGCAAGATTTATGTTAAACTCCGTTGAACGGATTTGATAAATTGTCAGAATAATTTTAGCGTATTTATTGTTTATATCATGTTCGTTTTCTAAATAAAAATAGAATTTTCAATAGTTCGATTTTACTTACCCCTCAAAGTTTCATAATATGAGTTAGAAATAGAGATGGCAAATTCGACACACACGCTAGTGGCGTACGCATGCAATTTTGCATTTAATTTAAATTATAAAAAAAAATTATAAAACGTGCACAAACACTTACCGCATTATGAATCATCGGTGAATTAATTTCATGGTTAAGATTTTTCAAATATTCCAATCATCAGATATGTCTCAACAGTCGCTTCACTGAAGTTAGTGCGACGTGCGAAATAAACGTATTTTAATGCCAAAAACGACCGTTCCACATCTAATGATGTTATATTTTACATATTTAAAATAATCTTGGAATGAAATTAATGGTTCTTTAGGCGCATCTTCCCAAATTAGTTTTAATATGTGAAAAGTAGTACCTAATATAGCTAAGAGAGTTCTGGACAAAAAATCCATAAGATTTAACACCGGGGTTTAATTTTGCATCCCTAACCACAATATTTTTTATTTTTGAACACTCAGGAATGGAATACTTTGAACGACTGCTAAAACCAGTAGAACTTTTAACCACAGTACTTTCAGGTGAAAAATATGTTACCATGTCTCTAGTGATTTCTCTAATTAGGGGATTACAATATTCATTAAGAGCAACGAATCCTGTACCCCAAACTGGTCAATACTTAAAAAAGCCCTGCAGGAAATTATTAGTCGTCGCCTTGGAAGCCTTAAACCAAACAAAATTGTTGCAAAAGCTACATTTTTAGATCCGCGGTTTAAGAAGGTTGGATTTGAGCTACAGGAAAACGCAAATAATGCCCAAAAATGGGTAACGGACAAACTGACACAATTGATAACCCAAAACAGTTTTATTGTTGAGTCAGAAGTACTGGATGAAGAAAATAACAAAGATTTTGACGAAAATTATATCTGGACACATTTTGATAAGAAAATTGCACAATCGAAGACACAATACTCCGACAACCATGGTCATAGATCAGTAATATTATAGATATGTAACTTAATAGTAAAGCAGATGACTATGTACAGCTTGTGTACTGGGCACCGTACGGGGAAAAGGGATAATTGTGTAAGCTGTAGTTAAATTACTATTGGGGTTATTCAAATTTTATGTATAAAGGAAAAATAATAGTTGATTAGATTAACTTCTGTATTGAAATCAGTATATGTAATTTAGAACCCATTACATAAACTTCTTAGACATATTCAATGCAGAATTTAATCGAACGAAACATTATTTTTCTTCATACTCTATTTAATTCTTTTCCACCTTCTTGAATAACTTCAAAATATATCATAGAATGTAAATTCAAATGAAAATTACAAACGTACAAACTCTTATGCCAGATGAATTTAAAGAAACAGAATAATATTTTCAAAAATTGTATAGTTTGACAGAATACGACATCATCGAATTAATATTAATCTAAAGAATCTACAACTAATAATAACAAAAAAATGGTAAAACTATACACTATTATATCAATAGTCCTAAATGCTAGTTACACAAACAAATAATAAATCCAACGAAAGTTTATAACATATAACAAGGGCACACGATTACAAAATTTAAATACGGCGAATACTAATCGACCAAGATAGCCAACATTAAATTTTTTGTTAACAGAGATCACAAAAATGCGTACAATCAATTTGAAACTCCTACGTACAACTTCTAAATGCAACATCCCCTTGTGATGTTTAAGTTGCATAACTAATTACCTTCCCCTCACGTTCTTCGCATACCTTACCACGCATCACTATCAAGCTACACATCTATTTATATATTGCAATTGCCGCTCCAATTCGTTGTATTAATTTCTACACATGACAAAATCACATTTGTCTAAGAATGTAGCTACAACGCGTCACGGCGCCAACCGTCCAAGTTGTCCGGGAAAAATGAAAAATGTGTGAAAGCCATATCTATCTGGAATGTGCAGACGCCGACGTTTCATAGTTTGTACTAATCATCAGTGCACCTCATCCAGAAATAGATACGACTTTCATTTCTATACTGCGTGTATATATGCAAATGATGATAAACGTAATGTTAATGAGAATTAATAATTATTAAATTCCCACATTACATGCAATTGCCGCTCCAGCATAGAAATAAAAGTCGTATCTATTTCTGGATGAGGTGCACTGATGATTAGAAAAAAACTATTAAACGTCGGCGTCTGCACATTCCAGATGGATATGGCTTCCACACATTTTTAATTTTTCCCGGACAACCTGGACGGTTAGCGCCGTGACGCGTTGTAGCTACATTCTTAGACGAATGTGATTTTGTCATGTGTAGAAATTAATACAACAAATTGGAGCGGCAATTGCATGTAATGTGGGAATTTAATAATTATTAATTCTCATTAACATTACGTTTATCACCATTTGCATATATACACGCAGTATAGAAATGAAAGTCGTATCTATTTCTGGATGAGGTGCACTGATGATTAGTAAAAACTATGAAGCGTCGGCGTCTGCACATTCCAGATGGATATAGCTTTCACACACTTTTCATTTTTCCCGGACAACCTGAACGGTTGGCGCCGTGACGCGTTGTAGCTACATTCGTAGACAAATGTGATTTTGTCATGTGTAGAAATTAATACAACGAATTGGAGCGGCAATTGCATGTAATGTGGGAATTTAATAATTATTAATTCTCATTAACATTACGTTTATCATCATTTGCATATATACACGCAGTATAGAAATGAAAGTCGTATCTATTTCTGGATGAGATGCACTGATGATTAGTAAACACTATGAAACGTCGGCGTCTGCACATTCCAGATGGATATGGCTTTCACACATTTTTCATATATATATACAGGGTGTCCAGAAACTCTCCTGACAAACGAAGACCGGAGATTTATTTTTTTTTAAATTCCTCCAGAACGCTTCTATTTAGAAAAACAAAAACTGGTATGCTTATTTATCCTCCAGAGATGAATCGATTCCATCAATTGCGAATTTCTAGTACCGGTCATAGGCGTCCGTTTTGGGTAGGTCAACCGTTATTTTAAGGCATAACTTTTTTGTCTTTAACTTTTAAGCATCTGTGACACTAGATTATTAAATTTTCAGGTATTCCAGTACTAAAATGTACTCTTACTTTAAGTCGGTAGGATACACCGTTTTCTAGAAAAATCGATTTGTAAATTTTTCGTTTTTTCTTCTTTAAAGTTCAATTTATTATGTACCTACTTATTTTTAGCCACGAAGTTGGCTTGGACTATCAAGGCATGGATGAAAATTAATTTAATAAATTAAAAACAAATTGTTTATTACAATGGAACGAAACTAACAAAAAAAGAACAAGTATCAAAGGTAGATTGTTACAAAAGTTGCTCGATGTGATGACCATTAGTCTCTATGCATAAGTTTACCCTTTTGCTTAGAGAGCGGCGAATTCTTGCAAAAATTCCAAAGTTATTTCTAAATTCGTTGCAAGCATCTTGTATCATTAGCCAGAGTTGTGCGCGATTTTGTATCGGAACGGAATAAACAAATGCTTTTATGTATCCCCAAACACAATAATCGCAAGGATTCAAATCCGGCGACCTTGCTGGCCAAGCAACTGGACCGCCTCTTCCAATCCAATGGTCTTCGTGTTATTATCTAGAAAGTCTCGTACATTCCTGCTAAAGTGGGCCGGACAGCCGTCCTGTAGAAACCATAAGTTTTGCCGAATATTTAAACGCACCTCATCTAACAAATCAGGTAAAATATTTTGCAGGAAATGTAAGTAATCAGCACCATTTAAACGAGCAGGTAATTCCACAGGTCCAAGTAGATAATCGTCAACTACTCCTATCCAGACGTTTATGCTAAACCTATGCTGATGCTTAAATTCTTGAACAACGTGGGGATTGTCACCAACGTACGAATAATAATGTGCATTATGTACATTAAAAATTCCATTTTTGGAGAATGTAGCTTCGTCACCAAACAAAATGTTCCTGAAGAAATCTTCATCTTGATTTTTCTGATTTTGTAACCATCTAGCGAATTCTACGCGAGCAGGAAAATCTCCTTCTAGCAGTGCTTGCACCTTTGTAAAATGAAAAGGATATAAATTTTCTTTGTGTAAGATATTTCCTACGGAAGATTTTGAAATTGTGGGGTACATGGCAGATAGTCTTCGAACGCTAATTTCTGGATTTTCCTCAACTTTCATTAAAATAACATCTTCATGTTCTGCTGTTACATCATTATGTCTCCCTGTTTCATTATTTTTTGGGACCACTGAACCTGTTTCTCTTAATCGTTGATGAAGAGCTGTAAATGTTGAGTGAGTGGGATGCTGACGATTGGGAAATTTTTCAGCGTATCTACGTTGCGCCGCTCGAGCGTTACACCTCATTTCGCCATAAACTAAATGCATATCGGCGTATTACTTATTAGTAAAAACCATTTTTTTTTAAATTGAAATCGTTGTGTTTGAATAACACAAAGTAAAAAATGAAAAGATAAACTTCGCGAACTGACAACAATTTGACAATTAAAAACGTAGGTTTTACTTCTGTTGGCAGTTCAGAGCTAACTATTGCAAAAAATAAAAAATTGAACTTTAATGAAGAAAAAACAAAAATTTACAAATTGATTTCTCTAGAAAACGGTGTATCCTACCGACTTAAAGTAAGAGTACCTTTTAGTACTGGAATACCTGAAAATTTAATAATCTAGTGTCACAAATGCTTAAAAGTTAAAGACAAAAAAGTTATGCCTTAACATAAAAGTTGACCTACCCAAAACGGACGCCTATGACCGGTACTAGAAATTCGCAATTGATGGAATCGATTCATCTCTGGAGGATATATAAGCATACCAGTTTTTGTTTTTCTAAATAGAAGCGTTCTGGACGAATTTAAAAAAAAATAAATACAAGGCGCCATCTTCAAAGAACTCTAGCTCCCTTAGGAAGCATTTTCGGACTAGGTGAATTTGGGTTTAATTGTCTTAAAATTATCTGAGGAAACTCCGGTCTTCGTTTGTCAGGAGAGTTTCTGGACACCTTGTATATATATATATATATATAACAATTGATAAATTATTGGAGTTTTTCGGCTTTTATATGAAATATTTACAAATATCAAATTAGAATGTATGTAATTGCAGAGTAAGTGGGGATGTAAACATTGCTGTCTACAAATTACAAAGCAAATCATACGAAATTTTTAATTGAAAAATATTGTCTATGTTTGAACTCGAACCCAAGTCTACAGTTTGCCGGACAGGCGCTTTTACCACTTAGCCACAATTAGGGCTGGGCGATACCGACGTTTTCGGTATCGGGTACCGATACCAATCGAGGTATCGATACTTAGCGATGTATCGGGTCTGTGCACGGTATCGATTCTGAGTACTGGAATCGGTAAAGTATCGATAGGTATCGATACCTTGGAATCGATACCTTGGAATCGATACTTTGGAATCGATACCTTAATTCGATACCTAGAAATCAATATTCATAACCCGTTTTCTAGGTATCGATTGTTTGATATCGGTTTCAAGAGATATAAAATTAATTTATCGATTCTACCATAACTACGGTATGAAATTTGCAATATTGTGATATTTTGTTTTTTAATAATTATAGATATGTCATAATAAGGATATTTAATGCGCATAATAATAATATTCGTTTAAAATATATAATGCATACAATCTTAAAAAGTTATTGCATCCTTTATGTACATTTACAAAAATGCACAAAGGTAAGCTACCCGATTAATGGCTACCCGATACATCGCTACCCGATACATCGCTACCCGATACATCGCTACCCGATACATCGATACTAAGCGAGTACTGGAATCGCTAACGTATCGATAGGTATCGATGCTTTGGAATCGATACCTCGCTACCCGATACCTCGCTACCCGATACATCGCTACCCGATACTTAGCGAGTACTGGAATCGGTAAAGTATCGATAGGTATCGATGCTTTGGAATCGATACCTTGCTACCCGATACATCGATACTTAGCGCGTACTGGAATCGGTAAAGTATCGATGCTTTGGAATCGATACCTTGGAATCGATACCTTGGAATCGATACCTTGGAATCGATGCTTTGGAATCGATACCTTAGAATCGATACCTTCGTTATATGAGGTATCGGGTAATCGATACCAGTTATGGTATCGGGTATTGGACGATGTATCGATACTTCGCCCAGCCCTAGCCACAATAGACTTAGGTTCAATAAACAACAGTATTCAAATAATTTGACAGCAAGCCGAATATCATAAGACTCTCTCCTGGACAACTTATCCTTTTTATTTAATATATTTCAAAGTCGTACGTCTTAACTTCAATTGACAAACATGTGTAGTATTCATGTGTGTTAGAAAGAGATTAAGTACAATTTGCGGTTTACACTACTGAAAAGATATACTTTATGAATGTGTATGTTACCTACATAAATTTCAAAGAAAATGTGTGATTTTTTAAATATCTTATAATTAAAATAAATTTATTAAACTTATTACGTTAAAATTAATTTAGTAAGGTATTATTTCTAGAATGTTTATTTATTTGTGTTATTTATTTTATTTATAAAACCTGTGTGCTTATTATATTGTGCGTTCAAAAAAAAACAGCCTCAGAGTTGGCCATGAAATTTTTAGGTATGTCGCAACTTAACCGCACCGTTCTGAAATGTCAAATGCGAATGTCATTTGTGTCATCTAATAAAAACGATACACCGAATTTTATTTATTCATGACAGGAAGATTATATTCTAGTAATTAATTTTGCAATTTTCTAAAGCCATCTGACATTTAAGAAATTCATATTAGTGAAGTTACGACATGCTTTTTAATTTTTCTTAGAAATCATGGTTCACTAGAGGCAAGTTTTTTTTTAATGCACGATATGTATCAAATCCATCTCTATAAATATAAAAATTCAGCCCGACTTGAAATTTTGACACAACACTACATTCGAATACGCGAGTGTTCTTATAGTAAAATGATTTTTTTTTAACACGGCGCGACAAAAGTCTTTCCGCACCGGTGAAAATAGACATAAGTAGCGCAAAATTTCTCAAATGCTTGATTTGGTAGTACTTTTTTATTACAAGTTGCTTTAGGACGGATGTGAACTGACAAGAACCTTTTTCTCGGTCAAAAACTTGCGGATCAGAGGCGAGGCATGGCATGACGCGTTGTCGTAATAAAGAATGAAGCCATTGGCCCATTTTTTCTGGTCTTTTTCTCCATACATCATTTCATAAACGTTGCAGTACGCCCTTGTAATATTCGGAGTTACAATTGTTCCCCTTTGAACGAACTCTGATCACACCATGGCCTATAAAAAAACGAGCATGAACGTTTGACGACTTTGACTGAAGGGCGAGGAGAGCCATTCATTTGCCATTTGGAACTGTATCGTTTGCATCAAAACGATCCTTCAATTCCTTGCAAATTGACACACGAAATCCCTTCTGTTCATCAGACAAAAGTCTGGTGACAAATTTCGCACTCACTCGTCTCATTTGCAAAAGTATCGGTTAAAATGCTTTGCAGGGACCCGTACGGGATGGTAAGTTCTTTGGAATGCTCTCGAATAGTCAATCGGCGTGTTTGAATGAATAATTTTTGCACGTTTTTGTGTTTTGAGGACGATTTTCGCTTTTAAATCGCCCATACCACTTGTAAATAGTCTCCAGAGTGACTACATTATCACCATACACTGATTGTAACATTTTATGGGCTTCTTTTACACTTTTTTGCAACTTAAAACAACAGTTGATAATAAAGTGTTGTCGGATATCTATGATAAGCAACAGATAAAGTAAACACAACCTCCCTCTTCCGTCTATGAAAGCTGTCAAGTCACAACTAATTCTAACGTGACACTAATTGTCTCAATGAAACAGATTATCAGATTTATTATTTCAAATAAATGTAGCATCAGCAGTTTTTGCTATACAAATTAATTCACTGTATTTTTGGATCACATCTCGTATGTCTTTTGCATATAATCCGAGCTTTTATTGCCATACTATGTGCTTCTTTATTACATCACAAATACACTATTTATAATTTCACATAAATAAATAGAAAATCAAGAAATTCCAAAAAAATCTGGTTTATTTCTTAACATTAGTGATTACTATTACAAATATCAGTCATCATAATTTATTATTAATCATGAAAAGAAAGAGAAATATCCTGATTTCAGCTACTAAATAAAAGGCTTTTTAGAAATTCTGACAAACATGCTTTCGCTTAAATATACAGACAGATAACACAGATTGAGTATTTTTCTTGTTCACACTTATTTGTTTCTCTGAAAAAGAAAGGGAGTTTATTAAAACAATGTATATTAAAATTAGTATTACCTCAAATTTGAATAGAAATGAAAACTAAAACCTAAGTATGTTTCTTATGTTTCTGAAAATAAAAGAATGAAAAAAATAAAATAATCGATGCTGTAACATGAATATCTTCTTACCTTATCTTTTACTTTTTGTGATTCAGAAGTTAATGTTGCTACTTTGCTTCTTTCTTGTTCCAGCAAAGCATGTAATTTTGCAACTTCATCTGTTAATTCGTTCTTTACATTATTAAGTCTCTCCAACTCCATTAATACATCAGCTTTATCTTTCACTATAAATATGAAAATAAACACATACAATATAATAATAAATAAACTGTTTACTTTCTCCATGTCCTAATATTTCACATAAAGTCTTATTCCTTTTTTTGACATCGGCGATCTCGACTTTTAACTTTTCTATTTCTTCTTTTAATTCGATATTCTTTTGGCGTTCTATTAGCAATTTTTCCTACACACAATTTTTTCGGACCAATAATATTAACAGTAACGAAAAAAGTAATATATTATGGTACCTGATATTGAGCGGATGATATGATTTCCTCTATATTAGCTTCGCGATTTTTACGTTGTTCATTTACTTTATCTTTTGTATATTCTTCTTTTGCTTCTAGCTTAATTTTCTCAAAGAAATTTTCATCTTTTTCTATTTTCTCCACTTTGGCTTCTTCATTATCTAAAAATAACTTTCAATAATATGCTAAATTTTATCAAGACAATACCTTTTTTGGAATCATTGGAACCTAAAAATTCATCAAGACTCATTGTTTTTACTTTTTTCTTCTTTTCGTTCTTTTTTTCATTCTCTTTTTGTGTTTTTTTATCAGAATCTTTTCTTGATTCATATTCCAATTTAGAAAGTAATATTGCACTTTGTAGATCTTGTTCAAAATTCCCATTTACATATTCATCATCTTTCTGTTTCCATTCTTCCCATTGCTTATCTGATAAAACTTTTATTTTCTTTTCTTTTTTATTGTTCTGCAAATAAAGTGGGTATATTTTTCCAATTATTTTAATCCAACTAGGTTTCCCTAACCTGTTTAATAGAAACTTTTTTGTTGTCTTTATTTGGCTTTTCGATCTTTTTAATAGTCGATTTTTCTTTTTTTTTCTCTGATTTTTGAGAACCTTCGAAATCATCCTCTACGAGTTTTAAACAAGAAAATCTTGAGGGAACTGATATATCCATTCTAAAATTAACGTAAATATTTTTCACAAACTTTAATCAATCACACACTTCTGAACCTAGAAATCGCAGCAATAATCTCAAACTTCAAATGTGTTTCAAATTTGTAAACAATTTCACACCACCAATAGTTAAAAATCTAAAACACTATGAAGTCTACACAAATATTTCTTTTTATTGAAAATATGTTTTAATTATTTTTATTATTTTTTATTTACTTCATATTTGATTACAGAGGATTCCATATTTAGAAAATATGTTAAATATTTTAGAAAATGTTTTTCGTTTTTTTGAAAACTGAACTGGGTATATAACTGGGTTATAAAATCAACTAAATTTAAATAAATTTTAGGATGTATTAACGGGTGTTCAGAAACATTCGAAGTCAAGTGGGCTCTGAACAAAAAATCGTATATCTTTACTTAAGTATAATATCTGAGTTGTAATCATTATTAAAGTTCAACTGTTGTCTGTCGTCAAAAATTGTCAGAATCTAATATCGAAGATACTAATTTGATAACCTATAAAATTGTATTAAGTAAATGTATCAATCTATCTCAGACATGATTTGACTTCGAATGTTTCTGAACACCTGTTATATCTATTAATAATTTTTATTTAGCCTTCAATTCTTCAATATTATTACGTCTATTCCTGTTTACCCATCGAAAAAAGGTCTAACTCGTTATCGCACGACTAAAATTAATGAAGGAAGTAATTAACTAAATTATTTGACAAACGCTCTTTGAACTCTGAGTAACAGTTTGAGTTTGTTCTGTAGTAACAGTGCTAGAATACTTTTTACATTTCAATCATATTTGAATAATTCAAATCTACAGAGTTGGTTCTTTCAGTAATAAGAATAAGTGAAAAATTTGGGTGAATATTTGCAAACGTGCTAATTATAGTAATTACTAAAATGTCAAGCTTAAATCGCATTGATATTGTTATATTTGGAGCAACGGGTTTTACCGGCAAATGCGCTATTCCACAATTAATAAATTTGATTAAATCAGAAAATTCAACGTTAACATGGGGTATCGCAGGACGATCAGAAAAAAAATTAAAAGATGTCTTATTGGAAATAGAACAAAAGGCCGGTAAGTCATTAAATCACTATCCCTTTATTAAATGCACCTTCCTCATATTATATTTGTAGATGCGGATTTCAGTAATATCCCCATAATATTCGCTGATATAAGTAATATTGAATCCCTTGAAAAAATGACTTCTAGAGCACGAATAATTATTAATGCTGTTGGCCCATTCAGATTTTTTGGAGAGCAAGTTGTACAAGCATGTCTTAAAACTAGCACTCATTATGTTGATATTTCTGGTGAACCACAATTTCTAGATAATATGCAATTAAAATATCATGATGCTGCATTGGAAAAAAATATATACCTGATAGGTGCTTGTGGTTTAGATAGTATCCCTGCAGATTTAGGAGCAGTATTTCTGCAGAAGAATTTTAATGGTATTTGAGACATTAATTTATTTATTTCTTGTTATATTCTGATTAACATAATTTATTGTTTTTTTTTTGCACAGGTGTGGTGAATTCAATTGAAACATATTTGTACACAACAGAAATTGGAGGTCCCTATCCAGGTGCCACAATAAATTATGGTACATATGAATCGGCTGTGTATGGATTAGCACATTATAATGAACTACGAGATATTCGTGCCAAATTATATCCAAAACGATTGCCTTCATTTAAGCCGAAGCTAGAACAAAAGTATATTTATCTTATAATAAAGGTTACTTTTCTTAAGGTAAGGATGTTTTAGAGGGCCAATCTTTAAAAGTAAATTAACTAATAAATGGAGTACAATATTTCCTGGCTCCGATCGTTCTGTGATGTACAAGAGTCAAAGATATATGTATGAGACTTATAAACAACGTCCTGCTCAAATACAAACATATTGCTGCTTTAACAACTTTTTGCACCTTTTTGCAACTATAATTATGGGTTCTATTTTTGCACTAATGTGTAAATTTAGTTTTACAAGAACTATTTTACTTAAGGTATGTATAAAATATATTGTTTTTCTGCAAAGATTTTTGTAAGTGTTTCTATAGTCTGTTTCACCCAAACTTCGAAGTATTGGGTCTTATGGAGAATAGCCTCTCTTATTAACTTATAGCGATGCTCATATAACTATCTTTTTTTAACAGTACAACGTTGCATTTATTTTGGCGCACTTTGTCTCTAGGGGAAAATTTTTATTTTGTGTTTGTTATATACTCCCTGTCACTTGAAAGTTTCGATATGTCATCTTTTGTGTATATTTCGTAAATGTCTCATATTTATAAAATAATCCAAAATAAAATTACATTATTGAATTAAAAAAAAATGTCGAAACGATTTTGTTTAATTTATGCACATTTACCTATTTTTGCATTAATGATTTTAACTAAATTGAACGTCTTGAAATACAGATTTAAGACGAGAGTTTTCTAACCTAAAAGGTAAACAACATGCATTTTGAATGTCAAATCGATAAATCAATATCTTACGTATAGCCAATCTATAAATGAAATATCCCTATTGTTAGAAATTAGGCAACAACAAATGCAATCTCCATAAGAGCAATACTTCGAAGTTTGGGTAACATAGACTATAGTATAGTCTAATCTTTTGCCACAATTTTATAACATTTCATTTTTTTTCTAAGGTTGTTAATTATAATCATAATTATAATTGTGTATATCCCAACTTTATTAAATTGATGTGCAATGTTACATATTGCTATGAATAGTGAGTTCGTAGTTGACTGAACCACTATTCACCACAATACTGTCCAACTTTAATGCTCAATTGCTTAATTTTCTTTTATGAGACAGCTTTCTTCTCTGGGTTTCCAATAGGAAAAACGTGGTACTTCTCTTCTACAAAAGTTAATATGGGCGCCAGAATTAATAGTTCAAACAAAGGTAAAGAGAAAGTAAGAGTTTCCAAATTACAGTTTATTATATAAAAAAAAATAAAAAAATTGAATCTTTATGAAGTATAGAGACCTGTGTATGACAATAACACATAGAGGTAAACTTAATTTGCTGATATTGACAGCTAAGCAAATTTAAACGTCGTCTAATGACTCGCGAACAAAAATAATGCTAATAAATTCCAAAGATATTTTTTTCTATCTCCCCAGAATAACAAATTCAAATATAAACAGAATAAATCTGTCAAACCGAAATATCTAAGACTTGCGCGATACCACAAGTATAAAAAAAAACAACCTTGAAAATAAAACGTTCTAGAATGTAACGTTAAAAAAAATTTACTAGAAACAAAAAAGTATCTTTGTCATCTATATTTCAATTACTATTCAAATATATATAAATTCATACAATGAATAATACAATAAATGCATACAGTAAAGAAATAATGTTATAAATGTAAAATAGAACTTACGTAGCTTTTATTTTATAACCTTGAGAACACGTGCAAGTAAGAGATAAATTAAATCAAAATTACGAGGTTTTCAAACTCGTATAAATTCGATAATGAATTAATGCAATCACAAACACTATGAATTCAACAACAAAAACCGAATTTAATTGAAATAAAAGATAAAAAAGTTTTATCTCCCAATATACAACTCTCTTACTTCGATATCAAGACGTGTCTCACGATACAAGCGGCACGCATCCAAACATAAAAAATTACAGTTATCAAAAATATTGCCCAGCAAGTCCAAACGGCTTCCAGGAACTGCGCTAATCAAAACCTAATAATTCAAAATAAAACAAAATAACATTAATATTCATACAATAAAATCATACACTGTCATAGAAAGTAGTACACTATAAAAATAATATTTTTCAAAAATGTTCACTAAATGTTGCAGGGAAAAATCCACTGCAATATGTAACAGCTGTCGATGTTATAAAAACTATAACGATATATGCTAAGGTCATTCAAGTGAATTATTAAAAATTAAAATACCGCTATTGCAAACACACTGCAATGTAAATATTGCTTTCTACATTTTACGACACTAATTATTCGAATTATTTAATTGAAAAAATTCACCCTTAAGCAGGATTCGAACCCACGTTCATGGTTTGCCGGACTAATGCTCTGCCACTTGAGCTATTAAGGACTGTGGCGAATTATTTCAATTAAAAAATTCAAATAATTAGTGTCGTAAAATGTAGAAAGCAATATTTACATTCACATTACTTCGCGAAAATGCAATTAATTGGCAACACACTGCAATGTTTATGTTTATAAAAACGCAAGAAAACAACATTGTGTATAAGTTTTGCAGGGTTCGATAACCGGGTACGAAAGTCAGCTGTTAACAATTTCTTGTGAATTTTTAAAGATGATGTTGCTACCTACGGCGCGCGCAGCGATGGCGTCTGAAGATGGTCAAAATCAGAACGAAACCGGTAGTCTTATCGCACAATTGTTTGGGAGCTTCTATTTATCGTGTATGCCCTTAGTCATTGGAGACGGGTGTGGGTGACTAAATTAAAAGATGGTAGGTAGCGCCACTTGGTTTTCTTACGAAAGCTCAAGTCTGAAAAGTGATTGCGCGATCTTAGGCGCGATTGCGCGATCTTAGGCGCGATTGCGCGATCTTAGGCGCGATTGCGCGATCTTAGGCGCACGCGTATACAGACTACAAAAATACAAAAGCTGAATACAAAACGAAACGCTTCACTGGGTAACTGCAATCTAAATTACAAACGCTCAAACTCCAACCTGCTAAAGAGATAATGAAACAAAATAAATGAAGGTAAAGAAAATTTTCAATCATATCCGACAACCGTTAACACGTGTATTAACAATTTAAATCATAAGAAAAAAAAGAACAAAATTATGTTCAAACTAATACAATAAAATAAAACATACACCTTGTATATGGATGACACTGTATATGTCAAAATATGAAATTTTGAACATGTATATAAAAAAAATAAAGGGTGATTTATAAATGAAAGAAACTATTCTTACATATAATGAGTGCGAAGAAAAGGATAAATTTTCAATAGTATAATGAATTATTACGCAAAAAAAGAAAATATAAAGACATTCATGTCTAAAATACAGATATCAAATATATTAGCCTTTCCTATGGTACCAAAAGAAAACTTTACAGAATAATAGTTATAAATGTAATAAAATAAAATTGTATTACGTATATTTCAAATAATTTTTAAATCAATAAATTTTATATTGTACGATAATATGTGCTCATGCACGACTTGCAAGCAGGTTTTTCGTTTATGCTAAGCGACGGCCGAGTACATATGGTCGCACAAAAACAGTTACACAAAGAAATTCTCACGTTAAAAATAAATTTAGAATATCCTTAAGAGAATAAAAACCCATAAATGAATATAAAAATATTACGTTAAAATTTAAGAAATAAATCACCAAAGCAAATTAAGTTGAAATCAAATTGAAAATATATTACAAGTAACTACAAATATATATATATATATATATATATATATATATATATATACAGGGTGTCCAGAAACTCTCCTGACAAACGAAGACCGGAGTTTCCTCAGATAATTTTAAGACAATTAAACCCAAATTCACCTAGTCCGAAAATGCTTCCTAAGGGAGCTAGAGTTCTTTGAAGATGGCGCCTTGTATTTATTTTTTTTTTAAATCCTCCAGAACGCTTCTATTTAGAAAAACAAAAACTGGTATGCTTATTTATCCTCCAGAGATGAATCGATTCCATCAATTGCGAATTTCTAGTACCGGTCATAGGCGTCCGTTTTGGGTAGGTCAACGGTTATTTTAAGGCATAACTTTTTTGTCTTTAACTTTTAAGCATTTGTGACACTAGATTATTAAATTTTCAGGTATTCCAGTACTAAAATGTACTTTTACTTTAAGTCGGTAGGATACACCGTTTTCTAGAAAAATCGATTTGTAAATTTTTCGTTTTTTCTTCATTAAAGGTTCAATTTTTTATTTTTTGCAATAGTTAGCTCTGAACTGACAACAGAAGTAAAACCTACGTTTTTCATTGTCAAATTGTTGTCAGTTCGCGAAGTTTATCTTTTCATTTTTTACTTTGTGTTATTCAAACACAACGATTTCAATTTTTAAAAAAATGTTTTTTACTAATGAGGAATACGCCGATATGCATTTAGTTTATGGCGAAATGAGGTGTAACGCTCGAGCGGCGCAACGTAGATACGCTGAAAAATTTCCCAATCGTCAGCATCCCACTCACTCAACATTTACAGCTCTTCATCAACGATTAAGAGAAACAGGTTCAGTGGCCCCAAAAAATAATGAAACAGGGAGACATAATGATGTAACAGCAGAACATGAAGATGTTATTTTAATGAAAGTTGAGGAAAATCCAGAAATTAGCGTTCGAAGACTATCTGCCATGTACCCCACAATTTCAAAATCTTCCGTAGGAAATATCTTACACAAAGAAAATTTATATCCTTTTCATTTTACAAAGGTGCAAGCACTGCTAGAAGGAGATTTTCCTGCTCGCGTAGAATTCGCTAGATGGTTACAAAATCAGAAAAATCAAGATGAAGATTTCTTCAGGAACATTTTGTTTGGTGACGAAGCTACATTCTCAAAAAATGGAATTTTTAATGTACATAATGCACATTATTATTCGTACGTTGGTGACAATCCCCACGTTGTTCAAGAATTTAAGCATCAGCATAGGTTTAGCATAAACGTCTGGATAGGAGTAGTTGACGATTATCTACTTGGACCTGTGGAATTACCTGCTCGTTTAAATGGTGCTGATTACTTACATTTCCTGCAAAATATTTTACCTGATTTGTTAGATGAGGTGCGTTTAAATATTCAGCAAAACTTATGGTTTCTACAGGACGGCTGTCCGGCCCACTTTAGCAGGAATGTACGAGACTTTCTAGATAATAACTACGAAGACCATTGGATTGGAAGAGGCGGTCCAGTTGCTTGGCCAGCAAGGTCGCCGGATTTGAATCCTTGCGATTATTGTGTTTGGGGATACATAAAAGCATTTGATTATTCCGTTCCGATACAAAATCGCGCACAACTCTGGCTAAGGATTCAAGATGCTTGCAACGAATTTAGAAATAACTTTGGAATTTTTGCAAGAATTCGGCGTTCTCTAAGCAAAAGGGTAAACTTATGCATAGAGACTAATGGTCATCACATCGAGCAACTTTTATAACAATCTACCTTTGATACTTGTTCTTTTTTTGTTAGTTTCGTTATAATTTCGTAATAATTTGTTTTTAATTTATTAAATTAATTTTCATCCATGCCTTGATAGTCCAAGCCAACTTCGTCGCTAAAAATAAGTAGGTACATAATAAATTGAACTTTAATGAAGAAAAAACGAAAAATTTACAAATCGATTTTTCTAGAAAACGGTGTATCCTACCGACTTAAAGTAAGAGTACATTTTAGTACTGGAATACCTTAAAATTTAATAATCTAGTGTCACAAATGCTTAAAAGTTAAAGACAAAAAAGTTATGCCTTAAAATAACCGTTGACCTACCCAAAACGGACGCCTATGACCGGTACTAGAAATTCGCAATTGATGGAATCGATTCATCTCTGGAGGATAAATAAGCATACCAGTTTTTGTTTTCCTAAATAGAAGCGTTCTGGAGGAATTTAAAAAAAAATAAATACAAGGCGCCATCTTCAAAGAACTCTAGCTCCCTTAGGAAGCATTTTCGGACTAGGTGAATTTGGGTTTAATTGTCTTAAAATTATCAGAGGAATCTCCGGTCTTCGTTTGTCAGGAGAGTTTCTGGACACCTGTATATATATATATCCAAATGTAATATTAATTTACGAAAAACTACAAACCGGTAACTTATAGCAAGAGAATGAAAAATATTATACCATTACAAATCATACGAGTTTTACGTGTTGTCATTAGGGCATGGAGATGCCAGGGGATGTCTGTAATTGATGTCGTCAGCCGGGAATTTTAATTAGTATACGCTCTACGTTCTTATCCGCAATATGCGATCTACTGAAAAATACGTAGAATTACGTAAAACTTAATTCTCTAAAGAGTGTAAAATGCACTTAGAACGACCAACCGATTTTATTCACAGCTCGTGAACGAATGTCCTACACATGCATAGAATACATCGGAAACGGGGAAGGGTGATACGATAGAAATAAAATTACACGGATGGCGACAAGGTACTCGTAAGATCAAAAATTAAAGCAACTCGTGACGAAAACAGTATACCGGTAGATAAAACGATAAATATTAAAAGGATGCAATTTTAAAGCGTAACAACGATATAATATATAGGAAGAAATTTTAAAGCGTAACAATGTAGTAAAAGAACATGTCAGACGTGTGCTCTACGGGCATTGAACGTCCTATTTGATATCAATCTATCTTTAATCAAAGATGAAGATTTAAATTGTATCGAACATACGTAACGGTCGACAGCTGAACGAAACTTAAAGCGAGATCGACAATAACAAAACTATTCCTTTTGTTCTTGTGGGTCAACTTTAAGATATCGTCTTTTATAATTTAGTCGATTGGACAGTGGCGTTACAAAACTTTTTTAAATATCTTTGTAATTTGTTTTCTCGCGTACGAGAAGGAATTTTGGGAAAATATTTTGGATATATATTCTATATAATTGCATCATTCCATTTTTTATACGTTGTCTTTTTACTTCAAGGGTACCCGGTATGTCAATTAAACCGGTTGCCTGTTTGGTAATAATTTACATTTAACACCTACAATATTGACAACCAGTTGACGTTAATGATATGTATATGTATGTATTTTCAATTGCCAAAGACTCTATTTATTATATTAAGATAAAGAGATAAAATCTTAATCCTGCATATTAAAAAATATTTATGGTATAAAATACAAACCCTTCTGAAATTTCAAAAGCATTAAATCATTTCATTGTATTTACATTCTTTAAATATTTAATTGCAAAATATATTACAGCATCCTAAATTTTTTTCTGGTGGAACTATTAGTCATGAAGGTCCTACTGAAGAAAAGCAGGAAAATACGTACTTCCATCTAGTATTGCAAGGTGAAGGTTGGAGTGAAAAGTTAGCTGAACCAACTGATACCTATAACGAGCCACCAAATAAAAGTCTAGTTGCTAAAGTGTCGGGAAAAAATCCAGGCTATGGCGCGACCTGTATCGCACTTGTTTTATCTGCGATAACAATATTAACAGAAAGCGATAATATGCCAAATAAGTAAGTATTAGTCTTTCTAGTTTAAAAACAAACTCCATTTGAATGTATTGTGTTAATTAAGTTATTAGACAAAAAGATTCTTCCGGAAACTATTGAAAATAACAAAAATGAAGTGGAAAATAATACATACTAAAAGTGGCAAAAGGTCGCGAAAAACACTCAAATGATTCAGTTTTTGGTTTGGTGTGAGTAACCGTGGCACCCAACGCTCCGAATATTTTTTCATTTTCAATTCTTCAGTTAAAATTCTGTGCACACTATCATTTGAGCTATCTACAAAGTCTGATATTTCGCGCACTTCTACTCGACTGTCATCCAAGACGATACGGTGGACTTTTTCAATCATATACGGAACAGTAACAGTTTTTGGACGTCCACTACGGGGTTCATCAATTTCCGCTCATACGACCACGCTCAAATTCGGCAACCCAGTTTTTAACCATTGAAAACGAAGGAGCGAATTCTAATAGTGTTGAATCCAGCTCTGCTTTGATTTCGGTTGGTGTTATGCCTTTCAAATGAAAGTACGTTATCACTGCTCTCAACTCAGTTTTTTCCATTATTACAAAATCACAGGAGACGTTCACTTTGGCGTACTGTTAAAAACAGACTAATTGACAGATCGCTCTGTACTGTCATATTTAACCTATTAAAGGATGATTATACATAATGGTAAAGAAGATTCCTGCGAATTCGCGCCATCTCTGTATTACTACCGAAGAAAAGACCTTTCAATCGTCAAATGATGGGAATATTCGTGTATATAGACCTATAGTTGAATCGCCGAACTGGTGCAGTAGTAACATCGCAGCGACGTCAAGTTCAAAAAACCCAACTCACAGCACATAACGATAAATAAATGTAGTTACTTGACATTAGACAGTTATAAACAAATAGTTGTAACCTTACAATGGACGTAGGAATTTAACGTTTTCGTATATAAATCCAATTATAATAAGACGAAATAAATTAATGCATTGTAGGGAATATGTATATATTATTGTCCAGGAACAGCAAGAAACAGTACATATATTTTAATGAATACATTCAAAATCAGAGAATATTAGTTTACTTACATTGAAAATAGACATACTTAACCTTCCCTAAAATAATTTATTTTATATGATTTATACGGTTATTTTTTGTATAATCAAGGAAAATGAGATGAAAATAATAAAATACAAGTTTCGTTAAATTTTAATGCATACATCAATATTTTGCCTTAAAATTAATATTTTGTCTAATTCATGTGTAAATGGGAAGACGTAAAGAAAACCACAGGTTTGGAAATTTTAATTAAGTATAAGAAAACAATGATTTACAAAAAGAGCATATTCAATCAAACAGCTTCAAATCAGACTCATTTGTCTTCACTAGAACATGATGAAATGGAGTTGTCACCTGTTACAATTAATGATTCTACTTGGCGATCTATTAAATTATCGAATTCTCACATTTTGTTTTCCACACTGATTACATGTTTAATTGCATTTCTCCAATTTTCACATAAAATATTGTTTACACCTTGTTGAAATAACTGCCTTATGTTCTCCAGCTTGAACAACACATTCTGTCTAGCAACAAATGCCTTTACTTGTGCCCACGTCAGCTCAATCGGATTTAACAATGGTATGGTGGGAGTCACAATACTGTAAAGCTTGTCTTTTCGGGTTTTTAAATAAAACTATCGATAACTTTTTAGCACACACGTATAACAATATAAAAACTAACTACTAACAATAAGCACATTTTTGTATTTATATTTATGTAACTTTAATCCGCGATGATTTGGTATGGAATGGTCCCCATCCCTTCCTCAACGGCTTATATATGAATGTGAATATTTTTTCTCGAGCGCTCTATCTGCATCGTGAAAACCCTAGAGGTATGACGCGCGACGCGTCATCGGATGAGTCATCACAATACCTTTCTATTCGATGCTTCAATTATCTCATCTACAGCATATTTTGCAGGACTGGTTACATTTTGTTTTATTAATGCTAGTAATTCTGCCTTCACCATGTCATCTTCATATGGTATGTTATGGCTCATACGCCATTGTTAAATTTCAGCTTTGCGGTTATTTGCGGTGGTTTGTTTAATTTGCGACTATAATCCGTTATCCAACACAATCATTGCGTTTTCCCTCAAGTTGGGAATGATTCTTAGACTTAAACAGTAGCAAACAATCCTCTACCAATCCCTCGTCGGAACCTACGTATTACAATTAACCTCTTTCCTTTTCTGGATGGATTTTTAAGGCCTGTAAACAAACCTATAAAAGCTTGTCTCGCAGTAAGCACCGATTTGTCTATCCACACTTTGTTTACTGTAGCCCTTCATTCACTCATGTCTCATCTAAGTAATATATTGTTCCATCTTCACAATATTTTTTTATTTGAAGTAAGTATTTTCTCCTCCAAGTAATAATGTCATCTTTTTCTTTCAGAATGCTATTACCATTCCTCTTTTGGTAACTACAAATGAACAACAGTTTATATAAAGTAACAAACATTTGCATATATGTATTTTACCGAAAGTCCAATTATTTTATTAATTGACTGAGTAACTTTAAAGTTTAGTAAATTGTCCCTTTCATTTATCATCGTAAGAACTTTCTGTACAGTTGGAGGTTCATTTTTGAAAAAAAATGGAATAAATAATTCTGCGAATGCTATTCCGCATTACATCATCTATGTTGTTCATTATGGCCCTTGTCCTGTAGTATTTTTTGGTGATTAAAATTTGTGCTGCTAATTTGTGCTATGCTTGCAAAATCTTATAAACACTACATTCTGATATTCCTAAAAAGAAACATCACCAAAGTGAGACGTTATTTTTAAAAAATATCATCCAAATTTACCTGCTGCTGTTGCTGTAGCTGCAACGTAAACTACTTTCGAAGTACTTGACTGTTCTGGTTTTGAATACATTCAAAACCCTCTTCTTGTCTTCTACTGTAAAATTTTTGACGGGCCTCTTCTTGGGAGGTGAATTCTTCATAATGCTACACAAAGGGACAGACTGATACTGATGTATTTCATGCGCTTACTTACGTTTGTCACGAAATCAATGTACAGCAACAAAATTCTAAAAAGGCTTTTTGTTGGTTATTGAGCAAGTAAACTAAGAAAGGATAAACTAATAGGAATATAAAATCGAAATTGTCAAAATATGCATCTCGGTTTATCCTACTGTAACGTCCACGCAAACGAACCCATAGTAAACGTTATTTTACGTTCAAGTGACGCATTTTTCGTGCCCTGTTACTACTGCACGTGTTCGGCGATTCTAGTATAGAAATACTAGATTTGAAAAGCAATAAGTACGTTGGTTTACAACAATTGGGGTGATTTTCTATAAACGTTTGGGCCTGGATAAGTGTACACGGAGGTGGTGTCTTGTGGGATATTGGTCATCAGCTGAATTTTATCTGCTGAAATTTATCAAATCATATTAGAAAATATCTATACACCAGTTATATCCCGAACAAAATGTTATTTATCAACATGAGGTTTGGTTTGGTTCGCAATACAGAACATTAATGGGATTGCGCAGAACTGATTCGCACAACCTAACTGTTCGGAATTTTCGTGAATTCAAGAAAACCAAAAGCTATTTAAGCTTTACTAGCGTGCCATCTAGTAGCAATTTAAACAATTTGTTTTTTATTATTCATACTTTTTTATACGCCAAGTTTTAAATAAAATATATAAATGCCTAGGGACCAAATAAGAGACACAAAAAATAAATGTCTTTGTTGCAATAAAAGTTGCATGTATTTTTCAATTTTAAAATTGCTCAATACGTGTTGGAGATCATTAAATAATATGCAATAGAAATTTATTGTATACAAAGTTATTCACAATAGCATGAAACAGTATATAAGTTTTATTTAGCGATTTGTGCTAAAAAATTCTTCAAATTCAAAACAATTGGATTTCGCACTTACATCGTGTTATTTAACAGCTCGAGTGAAATAACTGTTTGTCAAAAAGTTTTATTATCAGTACAATATTCGTACAACATGAAGAAGAGCTTTACAGAAAAATGTTTCTTGATGAAGAAATTAAAAGCAACATAAAATAAAACAAACCCCAAACCAACATCGAAAATACTTGTTAACACGATACGCTATATACAATACTATAAAGGTATACGATCGTGGCACCACTATCGGTAATGTTAATTCCCAATAACAAATTATTAGTTCGACCTCCACAACCTCAAGGCGAGATTCAGGGTGGAACCTAACCTTGAATAACAAATGGAATAAACTAAAACTACTGCCTATTGCTAAACATGAAATTAAAAATATGAAAAAAAAATTACTTAACATAACTTAACTTAATTTCTTTTTCATTAATCGATAATCATTATTGCTTCTTAATACTGAACATATTTATATCTTATATGGAAATAGCAGTAGGTGCTGCTACAATACGACTCGATAACATCGATACATCGACGATTCTTTTTCGATATTTTTTAAACCAACTTCTTGTAGACCCAACTTCTTATCAACATTAAAAAATGTAAAAGAAGAACTCGAACTATTAATTCTGAACTGATACTCGCTGAGGAGCAAGAACTGCTAGAACGGTTCTAGAATTGTTCCGAATTAATTATTGCAGACCAAAACATATAATTAAAACTTCGGAGCTAGTTCATATGTAACCAAAACACCAAGTAGCTAGTACGATTGCGCAGTAGTTCCGGAACTGTTCTGAAATGCGAACCAAAACAAACCTATGATAATTGTTCCATACACACTGCACATAAGTACCGTAAAAAATTTGTTCGTAGACAATAATATCGAAGGTCTGCCTTGGCTGGCAAATAGTCCCAACTTTAATCCTATAGAAAATGTTTGGAGACACACAAACAAAGTTGATGTATTGAGTTCTGAAAAGAACTATTAATCCATAAACTGAAATATAAAAAGAACAATTCCTAGACTACACGATAATATCAACAGCTGATAGTACACGACATACAAAAAAAACGCGATTAATGAGGTAACCTATGAAAGTGAAATTCACTAAATTGCGAAAAATAACTGGTCACGTGTTCGACAACCATTTTCGCTCGCATTTTAATTGTGGATCACAAATTAAATTACTGATTTTTTTTCAGTGGTGGATGGTATTCTCCTGGAGCTGCATTCGCAAATACTAAATTAATTGAAAAGTTGAATAAACATGGCGTTACTTTCGAATTAAATCCTGAGTTATAAATGCTGCTATTATTGTTGCTTTGGTTATGGATTCCTTCTATTCGTATACATTCTTCTAATCGCATTTATTAAATTAAATTTTGATATTAATTGTTAAAATAATAACTTAATAGAAATAGGTTTCAATAATATTTCACTGATGGTTTTGTTAGTACTATTTTCAGATTATTTCTGTTTTTATATGTAACCAAATAAAGAAGTTTTATTTGCATTATAGTGTATTTTCTCTACACAAATCCAAAACTATGAAAGCTGTAAATATAAATCTTTGAATCATATTGTGATGTGAGTCATCCGCAACTACGTCAGGCGACGGTCGGGCGATGACATCATGCGCTAAACATGCAAGCTGTCTCCCAGAAAAGTCTAGAAGCGGAGATCCAGATTGTTCTCGAACCTCGCAGGACTATATATAAATATATATATATATATACAGGGTGGGGCATAGGAATCAAGTGTTTTTGAAATGATAATAAAATTATTAGTTTTTACTCTAAAAAAAATTTATTGGTATTACAACATAGCTAATAATAAAGCATTTTGAAATATTCAAGTACGGAAAATTACATCTGGCATATGATGTCCGTTTTCATTGATACACTGTTGCAGCCGTTGACGAAAATTGGCCTCCACTCTTTCCAGCATGTCTCTGTCGATTAGGCAGATTTCATAACGAATCGATTCCTTTAATGCGTCTAACGTACGGGGTTTGGCCTCGTAAACACGTGACTTGAGGTACCCCCATAGATAAAAATCACAAATCGATAAGTCGGGAGACCGAGGAGGCCACAAAACGTCACCAAATCTCGAAATTAGACGATTTGGAAACAGGTGGCGAAGAACAGACATAGATGCTCTGGCGGTGTGTGCCGTGGCCCCATCTTGCTGTAACCAAAAATCTTGAATATCCACACCTCTTCTTAACAATTCAGGTATGAAAAAGTTATTCACCATATGAATGTAACGCGCAGATGTTACTGTAGCGGTTACCCCATTTTCTTCAAAAAAATATGGGCCAATGATGCCAAATTTTCCCACCGCACACCAAACTGTTACCTTAGGACTATGCAATGGCATCTCATGTAACTGTCGTGGATTCTCGTCAGCCCAGTACCGGCAATTTTGTTTATTGATGGCCCCCGTAAGATGGAAATGAGCTTCATCACTCATGAGTAACAACATGTTTTCATTCTCCTGAACAAGTTCAAGCATTTGTTGTGCGAAACTCAAGCGTTGGGCGTAATCTCTTACATTTAATTGTTGGGCAACCAGTATTTTGTATGGGTGAAAATGTAAGTCACCATGCAAAATCCGCCGTACAGTGCGATTGCTGATTTGAAGTGCAGCTGAATGTCGACGTGCAGAGCGGCGTGGACTTCGCAGTAATGCTTGTCTCGCCCTTTCAATATTCTCAGGAGTACGCACAGTACGTTGACGACCGGGCGGCTTTCTTTTCATTATTGAACCTACTGTTCGAAGGTTATTGACCCAGCGTAAGATGGTGTCTCGGGCAGGAACAGAGTCATTACGATGGATATTAAATCTTCTGCGAAATTCACGCTGTACTGCAGTCACCGACTCGCCACTTCGGACAAAACAATCATACGCGAACACGCGTTGCTCTAGCGTCCACCTCTCCATGATGGCAAGTGGCAACTGAGAAAGTGAAATGCTTTGAGTCGAGGAATGGATTGTAATAAACCGCGCGCCTCTCCCTTTTCTAATGGCCGAGTACTACCCAAACCAAAAACACTTGGTTCCTATGCCCCAGCCTGTATATATATATATTGTAACAATCTTTGAGTCAAACGTTTACTAAAAGGTGTTTTTAAAGACAAAATATTAAACTTTAAAGCAGAAAATGAATTTAAAATTCTAATTTTTACCCCCGCATTCTGATACACTTCTGCGCAGGTCCAATGAATATAAACGTTTGTTGTTAATAATCATAACATGTACAACCAAATAGTGTTTTGGCATTAAAGAAAGTTTGAAATTTAATATAATTTGGAAGAAACAACGAACATGAGTTCTCTAATATCTCCAGGGTCGTGAAGATTCTGCCTGACAAAGAAATTAAAAGGTATGTTAGCTCAGTATTAATATGATAAACTAATTGAATTCAAACGACTTGTCTTGGTTCTTAAATTCCGTTTATTAAAAGGAAACTTTTATCTTTATAAGTGAATATTTAATTAGGTAATATTTAACAAAACATTCGGAATCAACAATAGATTAACAATTTATTTTTATTGAAAATTTAATTATAAAATTTATTGGTTATGTGGAATTTCTTATAGGTTAAAAATTGAATCTACGAAAATGAGACACATACTAGGCTACATAAACAAATTAATTCTGATAAATTTGAATTATTTTTTGCTGAATAAATGAATTTGTATATAATCTCCTTACTTACAATGTTTTAAACAAAATGGTCATTAAAGGGATCTTTATCTACCTTCGGTAAGTAAATGTATCTGTTTACTTAAAAAAAAAATACAAATAATAAAAACTTAGCTCAATATTCTATCACAATTATCCGTCTAGTCTCTGGAATTAAGTCTTTCTTCCCTGACGTACGGCTGGTATATTTTAACCTCAGGAATAACGGTCACAATCCTGGCAGATCTCGAAAGTTAGGATCACCGGTCCCAATCCTGGTAATATAAGGCCTTGTAATGTTTCCCAATATTTTTCTAAAGCTGGTACACGTCTTTGGTGGCTCATTAATTGATAGCGGAGTATAAAATGAAAACAGTTCAAATCTTGGTATGTAATATAAATTATACTTGTTTTTATATTTTTAAAAAGAAATTCGTTTTATCTAAAACACATTCCATTAATTCAAGTGCAAAAATTCTTCTCTCTAATTGTTTCAATAACTCACTATGGCAACCCAACAGCTTTTTCTGTTTTTGAAGCTCATTGGTCACTTTAGTTATATAGAATTTTCCAAATTTGACATTTATACAATAATTTTGATTCTTAATTAATATTATGAACTTATTGGTTTACAATTAAATTTTCCTTCACACATAACCTTTGATATTACCAAACATTAACAATAGTATACAAAATGAACTAGCTTTACATAGTTCTATAATTTAGTAAATGTAAGAAAGTCATATACTTTTGAAATTTAATTATAGATTTGACACTCTAAATTAAAAAAACAATACAAATATAATAGACTTCCGACCTTCTAAGAAATCCCAATAACAGAAATGTAACAAATTAAAACTAGTGTCTTCAATAAATATTCAATTAACATTTTTATTATAATATATATATATATAACGCTCGCCATTGAGAAGCATTCAACCATCGACCGTCCTGTTAGAACATAGTTATAAGTGCGAAGTAAATATTGTTATACAAGATGTACCGTACCGTTATGTTCAAATTTTAGGAGTGTAAAGTAGACTTCATTTCATGTAACAAAAACGCAAAACTTGTATATCCATTTTTATTTGTTTCAAAGTTACAGATCTGTGAATGTGATTGTCAGATCATGAAAAAAAATGTAGTCCTAAAGTCAATAAAAACTGATTTTATATAAAAAAGTTCAATTAATATTTTTGAAATGTCCACCTCCTTGTTGAATGCAGGCTTGTGCCCGTAAGCCAACAGAAGAAGTACTTATCAGAAGAAATACTTCATACTTGTTTGTCGGATTTGCTCGGCAGCCAGGTGCTCTTCTCTTATGTTCGAAACTTGCGCGTAGACTAAATTTTTCATGTACCCCCATAAATAAAAGTCAAGGGGATTAAGATCGGGTGATCTGGGTGGCCATGCAACAGGACCACCTCGACAAATCCATCTTGGATAATTGACGTTAACCCAATTCCGAAATGAGATGGTGCCCCATCCATGTGAAACCACATGTCTCGTCGAACATTCAGTAGGACATCCTCTAAAAGACCTGGCAGTTCATCAATATGGATGATATGGATTTAAGCCCTCACGATTTAAAATTCGCCAAACTGTCGTTCGTGGTACTCCTAGTTGTCTAGCGATTCGACGTACACTGAGAGTTGGATCCCTTGTAATAATTGCAAATTTACTCCTCGGTCGAAAAGATAATCGCGCAGTCCGCATTCCCAAAATTATCTGTGTACTTCCAGAAACAGTCTGTAATGAGGAATGCGCCTATCGGGAAACCGATGTCGGTATTTAATAACTGCTTGACGTGTACTGCCGTTACAGTGAATAAATAAAACTTGTCCACTCACTAATAAGCTGTTGTATGAACTGAAACGTAATGTAATCCTTTATTAAAAAATGCAACGTTAACAGTCATCTGAACATTTGTTCATTGTATGATATTCATGGTTCAGCACTTACGAAATAAGTAAGAACCTTCTTTATCATTAATCAATCCCAGTACTCTTTTTTGTAGATCTCCAAGAAATTACTGTATGCACAACGACACGTGTTTATTTATTTTAGGATAACATTTTATTATGCGACGTTAACAATCACATTCATAGATCTGTAACTTTGAAACAAATAAAAATGGATACACAAGTTTTGCGTTTTTGTTACTTGAAATAAAGTCTACTTTACACTCCTAAAATTTGAACATAACGATATGGGACACTTGTATAAATGTGAAATAAATACTGTTATTATTGTTATAGTTTTGAAGTGTTATTAGTAAAGATCGGAACTTAGGTAGGCAAACAGCGGCGTCAATACGTTGGGTTTACTGAAATAAAAGTGCGCGTTATTTAAAAAAATGCTTTCAGTTTGAATTACACATACGCGTATTCGTAAATACGTCTATAAACAACGTCACACTATGATAGCTGTTTATGTATTCATATACTGCATACACATAGCACACGAAGCGCTGGTAAAGTGAGTCTCCCGAATCTATCGCTGGTCCACGCCTCTGTGAGCCGACCGACACTGCCGGTCTTTGGTTATTGGCGTATTTTATTATTAATATAGTGCTTTAATAATTAAAATACACTTTTTCGTCTTTATTGCATTTATTCATGCTTTAAATAAATTCTCTATTTTTCAATAAAATGTATTTAATTTAAGTTTCATGTATTAATGCAAAATCAGAAATATTTGACATTTATTTAACAATTAAGCTATTGTTTATAAGGCAATGCTTCATTGGTGTATAACTGGTTGCCTACTATGCTACCTATGCATTGATAATCCTTTTTTATCATTATACATAGGGAAATGTATGTGTAATGATAAAAAAACAACTATAAGCTTATTTGTGTGCCGATTGATGATGGGGGTCTTAGTGACACGCAATATCAATGTCAAACTGGGCCACACGGTTTACAGGAAACCGACTCATACGGACCGGTATCAGAACGGGTTTTCCCATCATAACCCGGCACACAAACAAGTGGCCATCAATACTCTTGTACATCGTCCGTTTTCTATCTCAAAACCTAGGGCACTACCCTCTGAACTTAAACATATTTCTACCACCCTACTCCAGAATATGTTGGAAAATACGAGGTGTATGTCCATGTGTACAGAGGCAGACGTGTATAATGCATGTCCGTTCCATTTGTAACAAATGCGTAATACGTGCTTAACGTGTTGATATACTCAAATTTATTTGGTATATTTGCCGCCATCTAGCATCGTGTTGATGGACTTACACTTATATACGTATTTTTTTCTCTTCTGTATCGGTATAGCGGCCAAGAGAAAATCGCTACTTTCGGCATAGTCTTTTTTGTCCGTCAGATGTCACTAGACATTATCTGGTGCCACCTGATAAAACAAAATTTACTATACCTATGAGGCGATTCATTAAACTTTACTTCACTAGCCAAACTGACGAAGTCTTATAGTTGATAACAGACACACGTGTTTTTTAGCAGAAGTAAATGTTGAAAAATACGAGGTGTAGGTCCATGTTGTTACGCTCCGCATATAAGAATATTTTAATTTATTTTTAAATAATATATTTCTTTAAATATCTCGTTTTAAAATATTTTAACTTAGGACATTTTCTGTATATTCGTTTACAAAGAGAAAGCATTTATTTTGTTATATCCTAACCCAGACCCTTTGTTTTCTACCTGACCGTCAGCAACTCTAACGTTACTGTGGAATTTATTTCTATATACATTTCATTTTAGATTGTTTTAATTCAATTATACATCCCTATGGTGTTTCATATCATTCGAAAGCTTATGTCACAAGCGATATTTTAATAATATTTATGCCATCCATAGAACATCTCTTCAGGTCGCGCTTCTTATTAATTATTATTCAAGATATCGGCCCTCTCTTCGACTCAGGTCATAAAACAGACCGTTTTCAAAAACCAGTGTTCTATCGACAAAACTATCAGTCCAATCTTCTCTTTAGAACCTTCGTGAGTTAAACAACTCATCGTGCTGTTAAAGTTCACGATGCCACGCCGCCCGGTGTCTCTCGCTTCTAAGGTAATCTGTATTGATCTATATATATATTATTCTTTTAAGCGAATCCATATTAATTTAACTAATTAATTTCTTATTCCTCCGGCCAAACATCGCTCTGTATATCTGTCCAGGTATATGACGCACCACGTGGCGCCTATCGCCGCAAATCAAAGGTAACTCTGTATTGTTCGATACAGAGATTATTTTATATTAATCGTAATTAATTAACATCTAATTTACTACTCAAGTTAACGTTCGTTTTCAGTGTACATTGTGTTAATTTTCACTTATTTACCGCTTATTCACTTATTTACCGCTCCTCGTGTACATATTACTTTTGTTTAATTACTTTTAAATATATCAATTTCAATTTCTTTCTTATGTAAATATAAATACAAACTTTAAGGACAACGCTCCTGTGTTTTATTTAGTAAGTAAGTTGTTGTACATTTATTTAATTAACCATTATCACACACGTCCTGGAACTTTGATGAAACTTCACCAGCACTACTAATTATTTTATTTATCTTAGAATAATTTCATTATTATTAGCACGGCACACCACATCCCATAACCAGCAAAGCCGCCGTTAGTAATAATGTGTACAGATACAGACGTGTATAATGCATGTCTGTTTCATTTGTAACATGCGTAATTCGTGCTAAAGTATTGATATACTAAAAATTTCTTTGGTACTTTTTCTAGCACACTGTATTTTTTTATGTATATATGTATACACTGTGTCCAGGGTAAGAATGAACTGCATGGGGATCTCGGGAACGGTAAGAGATACAAAGTTCTTTAAATGGCAAGAAAGTTGCGCACTTTAGTGACCTTTTACATGGCATTTACGTAATTCAATTATGTTTTTTGAGATATTTAGGAAAATGTGTTCTTTTTTTCTAACTTTATTTTACAAGTTATCGAAAAAAAATCAAACTTCTTCATTGGAACTTTTAAAACTCTACAATATGGTGTTACATTTTTAGAGCGACGTTTCGGTTTTGAGAAACCATCATCAACTTATTTTTTTATATGGACGGAGAAAAATGTACATCCTGTATTTGATTTTTCATTGTGAATTCAACGGTGTATCACACATATTTTAAAAATTACTTTTGACTGAAAAAGTAAATTTATTATTTTTTTGGTAATACCATATTTTCCTAAATATCTCAAAAAACAAAAAACATAATTGAATTGCGTAAAAGGTCACTAAAATGCGCAACTTTTTTTCCCATTTAAATAACTTTAATAACGAGATCCCTATGCAGTCCCTATACACTGTGTCGTATATATTTTTTTAATCATAAATAAACATGATCATTGACCTTTAGAATCAGATAAGTAGAAACGTTCCAGATATGAATGAGGTTTTATTTGCATTTACTAATAAATTCATAACTTCATAACACAATGTTGGGTCGTTTGCATATAATAATTTTCGGTGCTACAGGGTTTACTGGAAGACGAACAATTACAGAATTAAATAAAATAATTAAATCCGAAGAATTGCCATTCACATGGGGTATTGCTGGGAGATCAAAAGAAAAATTAAAATGCGTCTTAATGGAAGCAGAAAAGAAAACTGGTTTATTTATAATTCAAGATTCTTAATTTTTACTTAGTAATCTTTAAATATTTTTAGGAGATGATTTTAGAAGTATACCGATAATTACTGCAGATCTTAATGATAAAATCTCCTTAAAAGAAATGACTGCTAAAACTTGTATGATTATTAACGCTACTGGACCTTATAGGTTCTGTGGAGAGGCAGTAGTTCAAGCTTGTCTTTTAACACACACTGATTATGTTGATGTATGTGGTGAACCTGAATTTATGTAAAATATGCAATTAAAATATCATGAAGAAGCAATGAAAAAAGGCATGTTTTTAATTAGTTCTTGCGGTATAGATAGTATACCATCCGATTTGGGAGCTATTTTTATGATGAAAAATTTTGTCGGTAGTGCTATGGTTAATATTAATATTATATTCAATGCTGCAGTAAATATTATTTAAGGTACACTAAATTCTATTGAAACCTACTTGTACACAACCGAGGATGGTGGGCCATACCCAGGACCTGTGTTTAATTATACAACTTGGGAATCTGCAGTTCATAGCCTAGCCAATTATAAGAAGTTAATAGAAACTCGTTCAAAATTATTTTCAAAAAAATTACCTCGAAGTCGACCAAAACTAGGGTCGAAGTAAGTGAAAAACATTTTTTTCTGTTGGTCATATTTTAAGTCATCTTTTTAATATCTAAATCCTAGACTAAGAACAGCAGTTTAAAACACATTTCCCAGAACGTGTTTAAAAAAATTTAAAACACGAAACATGTAGTAACAAGAATGGTTTTGTAACTATGAATAAGTACAACTAGTCAGAAGACAAGTCAATAATAAAAAAATAATTATAATGCGGTCAAAGAGATGCAGGTGACAACTGCAAATCAAATTAATTAATTATAAACTATGTAAATGAAAATGGATAATAATCGATGACTTACCTTCTCGTCTAAATAGCCGAGAATTACCTCTTCTGTTACAGCGGAGGCTTTGTTATTTTCTCGCCAATGATAGAAACTTGAATATACTTTCTCGTGAGCAGTTTTAGACTTTACGGGTAATCATTTTTCCCGCAATAAGTTCTGCTTTCTTTAAAATATTTTCAGGAACTTCATTTAACTTTTCCATTTTCGTTTATAAAATAAACAACATATCCATAGCAACTCGTAACCAACGCAGTTGACCAACAGAAGAAATTTGAAATATCACATGCGAAAACGCGGGTGTCTATCTAACACGACTGCGTCTCGTTGCATAATGACAACCTCGAACTTTAAGCTTAGGTTTTCTCATTTGTACAGGGTCCGGCATCGAAACTTTCTTTTTTCAATGAGTAGTGGTAGACTGGAGCTAGTTGCGGCGCGGTAGTGTTTTTAGCCGAGAACGTTGATGGGGGAATTTATTTGTCAAACGTCGTCAGCCGTCAAAATGCTTTGGGTGAGAAAGCAACGCGCGTTTGCAGTAGAAGCCTACTTTTAAAGAGTCCAGTCAATCGCCGCGGTGCAGCGGTCGTTCCGTCCAGGGTACAATATTCCCCCTCGAGTTGCTGTTCGTGCCCGAGGATATATCTTATCGTGGGTGGAAGCTTTTAGGACAGTTTGGAATGTGTTCCGCAAGAGACCAGGAGCAGCACGGATCGTTAGAACAACTGCAAACATCGAAGCAGTCCAAGCTTCAGTTTTGCGATCTCCTAGGCACTCTGCTTCAAAACATGCGGCTGCCCTGGAGTTGTCAGATCATTCAACTCGCCGAATTCTTCATGATAACCGTCACTTTCATCCATATAAAATGGTAGTCGCACAAAATCTTTCCGAACGTGACTTAGTTTAACGACAGACGGCATGCGAAACGCTCCTTGAGAATTTGCCTCCTGACGAAGTTGTGTGGTTCAGTGATGAGGCACATTCCCACATCTCAGGATATGTTAACAAACAAAATATGCGTTATTGGAGCGGTATCAATCCCAGGGAAGTTCATGAGAGGCCTCTTCATTCGGATCGGGTCACAGTTTGGGCTGCGATATCAAAAGTAGTGATCATTGGGCCACATTTTTTCGAGAAGGACAATCGCACGGTAAACAGTAAATTCACAGCGTTATGGGGTCATGATTGGTAATTTCTTTCAGCGAACTCTTGAAAATATTGCTGTTAGCGAAATAGGATTTCAGCAAGATATTATTACCCACACATCACGAATTTTAATGCGTGTTTTAAGAATAAATTTTCCAGATCGACTTATCTCCAACGTGAAATAGCCAACATACCGGTTGCTATGATGGAGAGAGTCCACTTGCACTTCAGAAATCGGCTATAACAATGCATCGACAGCAACGGTGGACACTTGCCAAATATTCATTTTAAAACAGTTTGATATCAAACTTCCCATGTTAGAGCACAATGCTAATAAAAGAAAATTTAAAATGTACAAATCATACATTTATTTTTTACCTTTGAAAAAAGAAAATTTCAATGCCCGACCCTGTATTATTAGTAGGGACCGGATACGAGAGGCCAAAATTACGATGGACCATATAAATAGTCTATAACATCGCTAAGTACAACACGCAGTTATTGAATAGCACGATTCATTCGGTTAACCGGTCATTTGTTTTTTGTCCTTGAATTGTGAGGAAGCGTGGGAGTTTTTATAATTTATTTTATTTATTAGTTTATAATTTCTAAGATAATAAAGTACGGTGAGGTAGTTTCTTTTTTTCATTGTTTTAACTGTTAATTACATACTTCGTAATTTTTGTAATAGATCCTGTTTAATATAGTTTCATCGAATCTACTTTTCTTAATTATTTTGACGTAAGTGTCCAGTGAAGTTCCAATAACTTACGCATACATTTTTAATTTTCATTTATTTAGATCTAGAACATTGTTTAAGTTACTTTTAAGATATGATATGAAACAATGTCGAGAATGGCATCGTGAAACAATGGCGGGTTGGATTTAGGGTCATACTGCTTGTTTGTCCATTGCCAGTGATTCCGAAATTTATTGCAAAGTCTGTAAAATATCGTTAAGAAATTCTAATAAATCGCACGTAAACCGTCACTTAGCATCGCAAACACATACGCATATGTAATAGCAACAAAAGTTATAAATACAGTTAAAGTGGAAACAGTAGCTAAAACCACTTACGAGAATATCCACCAAATGCTTCATTCGAACGACAGGTACAAAGAAAAAATACTTTTATTTGTCAGTGACAGTGCTGCAAATATGTTAAAAACAGGCAGAAACATATCCTAATATCGTTACATGTTTAAATGACGATGCTCGAAGTATTTCTGAGTGCAAGAAACTAATACAAATTTAAAAAATCAGTTGTACTTTCTTCAGGAACACTTTAGAAATTTGTCAAAACTAATCACTTATTTTGAAGAGTTTAATTTTATTTATATAACTGGAAAACAAACGGGTGGTGATCTATAAAATACGAAATACATTTTTATTTGTTCATTTTGTAGTAAGGAGTATTAATATTAACTAGCAATACTTTGTCAAGGTTCTCTTCTGTAAAATTTGTTCTCTTTGAATGAAATACATCGTTGTAGATAGAAAACGACTTTTCTACATCGCAACTGGTTATTTGTGAATACTGTAAATATTCTTTTATTTCAGCGTATTTAGCAGTTAGATTTTGAGTCATTGTCCCTATACACAAGTGCCGCAATGTTGTTAAATCTGGATTTCTATTAAAAACTGCGTCTCTTGCCGAAGGCCACATTCGAAGTCACTTGGAATATTTTTCAAATTATTAATAGCCAGATCTAGTGTGGTTAAACCATCATTTAATTTGAGATTTTGATTTTCAAAATAAGTGATTAGTTTTGTCAAATTTCGAAAATGTTCCTGACGAAAGTACAACTTTAAATTTGGAATTTGTATTAGTTCCTTACACTCAGAAATACTTCAAACAACGTCATTTAAACATGTAACGAAATTTTGTAAACTATCGAAATTCTCTGCTTAAAAACTAGTAGCTTCCAACCATGATCCCCCATTTAATTATTATTGGAGATGGAGGCGGTGAAAAAGAAGTTTTTCCCTGCAAAGAGCTACTCTCAATGGTGCTTTTCTGAAAACTTTTTCAAAAGCGGATACAAGTCTATCAACTTCCGGAAAGGTATCTCTGATATATTCACAGATTCTGTGGAGAGCATGTGCTACACAAGTAATATGCAGTATATTAGGATATGTTTCCTTTAATAGTCTGCCTGTTTTTAACATATATGTGACAAAAAAGTATTTCTTCTTTGTACTTGTCGTCCGAATGAAACATTTGGTGCATATTTTCGTAAATGGTTTTAGCTACTGTTTCCGCATCAACTATATTTATAACTTTTGTTGCTATTACACATATGCGTTATATGGAATAGTTAGATGACTTAGATGTAGTACACCAGCTACAACATTTACCACACAGCGTCCTAATATATCGACAGTTTCGTCGGCACTTATCCATAGGTACTGATTTGAAAGATGGCTTCTAATGCGTTCTACTGCTTTCGTGTAGCACTTAGAAACATATTATTTGCGTAAGGTGGATTCATCAGGAACATTTCGACCAGTATATTTTTGGAGATATGTTTTGAAAGTGAGATTGTTGGGTTTATTTAATGGAATATTTGCCAGAATTTCACAGAGTTCTTCGTAAAAATTGTCAGATTCCAATGGGTCTAATTTCTGTGTATGTGTTTGCGATGCTAAGTGACGTTTTAGGTGCGATTTCCTGGAATTTTTAACGATATTTTACAGACTTTGCAATAAATTTCGCAATCACTGGCAATGGACATACAATTAGTTTGACCCTTAATCCAACCCGTCAATGTTTCACGATGCCATTTTCGACGTTGTTCCATATCATATCTGAAAAGTAACTTAACAATGTTCTAGATCTAAATAAATGAAAATTAAAAAAGTATGCGTAAGTTATTGAAACTTAACGAAATTCACTGGGTACTTACATCAAAATAATTGGGAGAAGTAGATTGGATGAAACGATATTAAACAGGATCTATTACAAAAATTATAAAGTATGTAATTAACAGTTAAAACAATGAAAAAAAGAAACTAACTCAGCGTACTTAATTTATCTTACGAAATATAAACTAATAAATAAAATAAATTATACAAACTCCTCACGCTTCTATCTACACCCATGAAGAAAGGAATTTCACTGTAATATTGTAGTAATGGCGTCACAAGTCAACGACAAAAAAACAGATATGCAGTTAACCGAATGAATAGTGCTATTCAATAACTGCGTGTTGTACTTAGGAATGTTATGACTAGAGCTGAGGATGTTTGCGGTACGGCAGGACCGTATGTAGTGGATCCCCACATTTAACTATTTATCTAAATATTCTCTGAAATGATTTGCCGGATCTCATAAATTAATAGAGTGATATTTTAGTATGCACTGGATATTGTTATTATACAAAATCATAATAGCCATTTGTATTTATGGATCATAAATAATAATACGCATGTATTTGTATTTTGTTGTGAATTCAATTTAAACTTAAAACGAATCGTAATATTTTAACGACAAGCCGTCCTTACAATACATGCATTTGAGACAAAGTGTGCAACTCTACGAATAACTTCCATAATTGATCGAAAATGGACATTTTGGAGCTGAAGTAAAGCCCCTATTCTTAGAAAATTTTATTACTGTCGTTAAGAACTATTATTATAAATAAACACGGCAGACTATGTGCCCGAACACTAAGTAAACTAACTGCCTCGGTATATGTATTTATATGATCGTCTCTTTGTTCTTTTCTGCGTTTTTTTTTTATATTTAACAATCAATAAAAACATCCATACATATATGTGTTTATTTAGGTTGTCTAACGTAAACGAATTTCAAACGCATGATGTTATTGTTATATATATGTATGCATTAATAAATGCTTTATATTTTCAAAATATTGTATTTATAAAATTGTATTTATTAAAATGTTTTGAATTTTTTATTGGCGTTGGCAAAATAAAAAAAAAACGCAGAAAAGAACAAAGAGACGATCATATAAATACGTATACCGAGGCAGTTAGTTTACTTAGTGTTCGGGCACATAGTCTGCCGTCTTTAATTATAAACAACAAAGGCCTTTTATTAGTGTTGAAGTTTTAGTTTCATTGAATTTCCATGTTGTAAGTAGTCAATTGTAAAGTGTTCATTCACAATATTCTAAAACAAGGTGTGAATTTAACTAAAATCCAGAAAAACACATTCTGATAATATATTACTAGATTAGAAGCTGTGTTTATTACTATTTATTATATTATTTTTATAACCAAATGCAAGCTACCTACTTGAACTAGGTGAATGAAGTTAGAAGTTATAACTTCTAACTTCATTCACCTAGTTCAAGTAGGTAGCTTGCATTTGGTTATAAAAATAATATAATAAATAGTAATAAACACAGCTTCTAATCTAGTAATATATTATCAGAATGTGTTTTTCTGGATTTTAGTTAAATTCACACCTTGTTTTAGAATATTGTGAATGAACACTTTACAATTGACTACTTACAACATGGAAATTCAATGAAACTAAAACTTCAACACTAATAAAAGGCCTTTGTTGTTTATAATTAAAGACGGCAGACTATGTGCCCGAACACTAAGTAAACTAACTGCCTCGGTATACGTATTTATATGATCGTCTCTTTGTTCTTTTCTGCGTTTTTTTTTTATTTTGCCAACGCCAATAAAAAATTCAAAACATTTTAATAAATACAATTTTATAAATACAATATTTTGAAAATATAAAGCATTTATTAATGCATACATATATATAACAATAACATCATGCGTTTGAAATTCGTTTACGTTAGACAACCTAAATAAACACATATATGTATGGATGTTTTTATTGATTGTTAAATATAAAAAAAAAACGCAGAAAAGAACAAAGAGACGATCATATAAATACATATACCGAGGCAGTTAGTTTACTTAGTGTTCGGGCACATAGTCTGCCGTGTTTATTTATAATAATAGTTCTTAACGACAGTAATAAAATTTTCTAAGAATAGGGGCTTTACTTCAGCTCCAAAATGTCCATTTTCGATCAATTATGGAAGTTATTCGTAGAGTTGCACACTTTGTCTCAAATGCATGTATTGTAAGGACGGCTTGTCGTTAAAATATTACGATTCGTTTTAAGTTTAAATTGAATTCACAACAAAATACAAATACATGCGTATTATTATTTATGATCCATAAATACAAATGGCTATTATGATTTTGTATAATAACAATATCCAGTGCATACTAAAATATCACTCTATTAATTTATGAGATCCGGCAAATCATTTCAGAGAATATTTAGATAAATAGTTAAATGTGGGGATCCACTACATACGGTCCTGCCGTACCGCAAACATCCTCAGCTCTAGTCATAACATTCCTAAGTACAACACGCAGTTATTGAATAGCACTATTCATTCGGTTAACTGCATATCTGTTTTTTTGTCGTTGACTTGTGACGCCATTACTACAATATTACAGTGAAATTCCTTTCTTCATGGGTGTAGATAGAAGCGTGAGGAGTTTGTATAATTTATTTTATTTATTAGTTTATATTTCGTAAGATAAATTAAGTACGCTGAGTTAGTTTCTTTTTTTCATTGTTTTAACTGTTAATTACATACTTTATAATTTTTGTAATAGATCCTGTTTAATATCGTTTCATCCAATCTACTTCTCCCAATTATTTTGATGTAAGTACCCAGTGAATTTCGTTAAGTTTCAATAACTTACGCATACTTTTTTAATTTTCATTTATTTAGATCTAGAACATTGTTAAGTTACTTTTCAGATATGATATGGAACAACGTCGAAAATGGCATCGTGAAACATTGACGGGTTGGATTAAGGGTCAAACTAATTGTATGTCCATTGCCAGTGATTGCGAAATTTATTGCAAAGTCTGTAAAATATCGTTAAAAATTCCAGGAAATCGCACCTAAAACGTCACTTAGCATCGCAAACACATACACAGAAATTAGACCCATTGGAATCTGACAATTTTTACGAAGAACTCTGTGAAATTCTGGCAAATATTCCATTAAATAAACCCAACAATCTCACTTTCAAAACATATCTCCAAAAATATACTGGTCGAAATGTTCCTGATGAATCCACCTTACGCAAATAATATGTTTCTAAGTGCTACACGAAAGCAGTAGAACGCATTAGAAGCCATCTTTCAAATCAGTACCTATGGATAAGTGCCGACGAAACTGTCGATATATTAGGACGCTGTGTGGTAAATGTTGTAGCTGGTGTACTACATCTAAGTCATCTAACTATTCCATATAACGCATATGTGTAATAGCAACAAAAGTTATAAATATAGTTGATGCGGAAACAGTAGCTAAAACCATTTACGAAAATATGCACCAAATGTTTCATTCGGACGACAAGTACAAAGAAGAAATACTTTTTTGTCACATATATGTTAAAAACAGGCAGACTATTAAAGGAAACATATCCTAATATACTGCATATTACTTGTGTAGCACATGCTCTCCACAGAATCTGTGAATATATCAGAGATACCTTTCCGGAAGTTGATAGACTTGTATCCGCTTTTGAAAAAGTTTTCAGAAAAGCACCATTGAGAGTAGCTCTTTGCAGGGAAAAACTTCTTTTTCACCGCCTCCATCTCCAATAATAATTAAATGGGGGATCATGGTTGGAAGCTACTAGTTTTTAAGCAGAGAATTTCGATAGTTTACAAAATTTCGTTACATGTTTAAATGACGTTGTTTGAAGTATTTCTGAGTGTAAGGAACTAATACAAATTCCAAATTTAAAGTTGTACTTTCGTCAGGAACATTTTCGAAATTTGACAAAACTAATCACTTATTTTGAAAATCAAAATCTCAAATTAAATGATGGTTTAACCACACTAGATCTGGCTATTAATAATTTGAAAAATATTCCAAGTGACTTCGAATGTGGCCTTCGGCAAGAGACGCAGTTTTTAATAGAAATCCAGATTTAACAACATTGCGGCACTTGTGTATAGGGACAATGACTCAAAATCTAACTGCTAAATACGCTGAAATAAAAGAATATTTACAGTATTCACAAATAACCAGTTGCGATGTAGAAAAGTCGTTTTCTATCTACAACGATGTATTTCATTCAAAGAGAACAAATTTTACAGAAGAGAACCTTGACAAAGTATTGCTAGTTAATATTAATACTCCTTACTACAAAATGAACAAATAAAAATGTATTTCGTATTTTATAGATCACCACCCGTTTGTTTTCCAGTTATATAAATAAAATTAAACTCTTCAAAATAAGTGATTAGTTTTGACAAATTTCTAAAGTGTTCCTGAAGAAAGTACAACTGATTTTTTAAATTTGTATTAGTTTCTTGCACTCAGAAATACTTCGAGCATCGTCATTTAAACATGTAACGATATTAGGATATGTTTCTGCCTGTTTTTAACATATTTGCAGCACTGTCACTGACAAATAAAAGTATTTTTTCTTTGTACCTGTCGTTCGAATGAAGCATTTGGTGGATATTCTCGTAAGTGGTTTTAGCTACTGTTTCCACTTTAACTGTATTTATAACTTTTGTTGCTATTACATATGCGTATGTGTTTGCGATGCTAAGTGACGGTTTACGTGCGATTTATTAGAATTTCTTAACGATATTTTACAGACTTTGCAATAAATTTCGGAATCACTGGCAATGGACAAACAAGCAGTATGACCCTAAATCCAACCCGCCATTGTTTCACGATGCCATTCTCGACATTGTTTCATATCATATCTTAAAAGTAACTTAAACAATGTTCTAGATCTAAATAAATGAAAATTAAAAATGTATGCGTAAGTTATTGGAACTTCACTGGACACTTACGTCAAAATAATTAAGAAAAGTAGATTCGATGAAACTATATTAAACAGGATCTATTACAAAAATTACGAAGTATGTAATTAACAGTTAAAACAATGAAAAAAAGAAACTACCTCACCGTACTTTATTATCTTAGAAATTATAAACTAATAAATAAAATAAATTATAAAAACTCCCACGCTTCCTCACAATTCAAGGACAAAAAACAAATGACCGGTTAACCGAATGAATCGTGCTATTCAATAACTGCGTGTTGTACTTAGCGATGTTATAGACTATTTATATGGTCCATCGTAATTTTGGCCTCTCGTATCCGGTCCCTACTAATAATACAGGGTCGGGCATTGAAATTTTCTTTTTTCAAAGGTAAAAAATAAATGTATGATTTGTACATTTTAAATTTTCTTTTATTAGCATTGTGCTCTAACATGGGAAGTTTGATATCAAACTGTTTTAAAATGAATATTTGGCAAGTGTCCACCGTTGCTGTCGATGCATTGTTATAGCCGATTTCTGAAGTGCAAGTGGACTCTCTCCATCATAGCAACCGGTATGTTGGCTATTTCACGTTGGAGATAAGTCGATCTGGAAAATTTATTCTTAAAACACGCATTAAAATTCGTGATGTGTGGGTAATAATATCTTGCTGAAATCCTATTTCGCTAACAGCAATATTTTCAAGAGTTCGCTGAAAGAAATTACCAATCATGACCCCATAACGCTGTGAATTTACTGTTTACCGTGCGATTGTCCTTCTCGAAAAAATGTGGCCCAATGATCACTACTTTTGATATCGCAGCCCAAACTGTGACCCGATCCGAATGAAGAGGCCTCTCATGAACTTCCCTGGGATTGATACCGCTCCAATAACGCATATTTTGTTTGTTAACATATCCTGAGATGTGGGAATGTGCCTCATCACTGAACCACACAACTTCGTCAGGAGGCAAATTCTCAAGGAGCGTTTCGCATGCCGTCTGTCGTTAAACTAAGTCACGTTCGGAAAGATTTTGTGCGACTACCATTTTATATGGATGAAAGTGACGGTTATCATGAAGAATTCGGCGAGTTGAATGATCTGACAACTCCAGGGCAGCCGCATGTTTTGAAGCAGAGTGCCTAGGAGATCGCAAAACTGAAGCTTGGACTGCTTCGATGTTTGCAGTTGTTCTAACGATCCGTGCTGCTCCTGGTCTCTTGCGGAACACATTCCAAACTGTCCTAAAAGCTTCCACCCACGATAAGATATATCCTCGGGCACGAACAGCAACTCGAGGGGGAATATTGTACCCTGGACGGAACGACCGCTGCACCGCGGCGATTGACTGGACTCTTTAAAAGTAGGCTTCTACTGCAAACGCGCGTTGCTTTCTCACCCAAAGCATTTTGACGGCTGACGACGTTTGACAAATAAATTCCCCCATCAACGTTCTCGGCTAAAAACACTACCGCGCCGCAACTAGCTCCAGTCTACCACTACTCATTGAAAAAAGAAAGTTTCGATGCCGGACCCTGTACAAATGAGAAAACCTAAGCTTAAAGTTCGAGGTTGTCATTATGCAACGAGACGCAGTCGTGTTAGATAGACACCCGCGTTTTCGCATGTGATATTTCAAATTTCTTCTGTTGGTCAACTGCGTTGGTTACGAGTTGCTATGGATATGTTGTTTATTTTATAAACGAAAATGGAAAAGTTAAATGAAGTTCCTGAAAATATTTTAAAGAAAGCAGAACTTATTGCGGGAAAAATGATTACCCGTAAAGTCTAAAACTGCTCACGAGAAAGTATATTCAAGTTTCTATCATTGGCGAGAAAATAACAAAGCCTCCGCTGTAACAGAAGAGGTAATTCTCGGCTATTTAGACGAGAAGGTAAGTCATCGATTATTATCCATTTTCATTTACATAGTTTATAATTAATTAATTTGATTTGCAGTTGTCACCTGCATCTCTTTGACCGCATTATAATTATTTTTTTATTATTGACTTGTCTTCTGACTAGTTGTACTTATTCATAGTTACAAAACCATTCTTGTTACTACATGTTTCGTGTTTTAAATTTTTTTAAACACGTTCTGGGAAATGTGTTTTAAACTGCTGTTCTTAGTCTAGGATTTAGATATTAAAAAGATGACTTAAAATATGACCAACAGAAAAAAATGTTTTTCACTTACTTCGACCCTAGTTTTGGTCGACTTCGAGGTAATTTTTTTGAAAATAATTTTGAACGAGTTTCTATTAACTTCTTATAATTGGCTAGGCTATGAACTGCAGATTCCCAAGTTGTATAATTAAACACAGGTCCTGGGTATGGCCCACCATCCTCGGTTGTGTACAAGTAGGTTTCAATAGAATTTAGTGTACCTTAAATAATATTTACTGCAGCATTGAATATAATATTAATATTAACCATAGCACTACCGACAAAATTTTTCATCATAAAAATAGCTCCCAAATCGGATGGTATACTATCTATACCGCAAGAACTAATTAAAAACATGCCTTTTTTCATTGCTTCTTCATGATATTTTAATTGCATATTTTACATAAATTCAGGTTCACCACATACATCAACATAATCAGTGTGTGTTAAAAGACAAGCTTGAACTACTGCCTCTCCACAGAACCTATAAGGTCCAGTAGCGTTAATAATCATACAAGTTTTAGCAGTCATTTCTTTTAAGGAGATTTTATCATTAAGATCTGCAGTAATTATCGGTATACTTCTAAAATCATCTCCTAAAAATATTTAAAGATTACTAAGTAAAAATTAAGAATCTTGAATTATAAATAAACCAGTTTTCTTTTCTGCTTCCATTAAGACGCATTTTAATTTTTCTTTTGATCTCCCAGCAATACCCCATGTGAATGGCAATTCTTCGGATTTAATTATTTTATTTAATTCTGTAATTGTTCGTCTTCCAGTAAACCCTGTAGCACCGAAAATTATTATATGCAAACGACCCAACATTGTGTTATGAAGTTATGAATTTATTAGTAAATGCAAATAAAACCTCATTCATATCTGGAACGTTTCTACTTATCTGATTCTAAAGGTCAATGATCATGTTTATTTATGATTAAAAAAATATATACGACACAGTGTATAGGGACTGCATAGGGATCTCGTTATTAAAGTTATTTAAATGGGAAAAAAAGTTGCGCATTTTAGTGACCTTTTACGCAATTCAATTATGTTTTTTGTTTTTTGAGATATTTAGGAAAATATGGTATTACCAAAAAAATAATAAATTTACTTTTTCAGTCAAAAGTAATTTTTAAAATATGTGTGATACACCGTTGAATTCACAATGAAAAATCAAATACAGGATGTACATTTTTCTCCGTCCATATAAAAAAATAAGTTGATGATGGTTTCTCAAAACCGAAACGTCGCTCTAAAAATGTAACACCATATTGTAGAGTTTTAAAAGTTCCAATGAAGAAGTTTGATTTTTTTTCGATAACTTGTAAAATAAAGTTAGAAAAAAAGAACACATTTTCCTAAATATCTCAAAAAACATAATTGAATTACGTAAATGCCATGTAAAAGGTCACTAAAGTGCGCAACTTTCTTGCCATTTAAAGAACTTTGTATCTCTTACCGTTCCCGAGATCCCCATGCAGTTCATTCTTACCCTGGACACAGTGTATACATATATACATAAAAAAATACAGTGTGCTAGAAAAAGTACCAAAGAAATTTTTAGTATATCAATACTTTAGCACGAATTACGCATGTTACAAATGAAACAGACATGCATTATACACGTCTGTATCTGTACACATTATTACTAACGGCGGCTTTGCTGGTTATGGGATGTGGTGTGCCGTGCTAATAATAATGAAATTATTCTAAGATAAATAAAATAATTAGTAGTGCTGGTGAAGTTTCATCAAAGTTCCAGGACGTGTGTGATAATGGTTAATTAAATAAATGTACAACAACTTACTTACTAAATAAAACACAGGAGCGTTGTCCTTAAAGTTTGTATTTATATTTACATAAGAAAGAAATTGAAATTGATATATTTAAAAGTAATTAAACAAAAGTAATATGTACACGAGGAGCGGTAAATAAGTGAATAAGCGGTAAATAAGTGAAAATTAACACAATGTACACTGAAAACGAACGTTAACTTGAGTAGTAAATTAGATGTTAATTAATTACGATTAATATAAAATAATCTCTGTATCGAACAATACAGAGTTACCTTTGATTTGCGGCGATAGGCGCCACGTGGTGCGTCATATACCTGGACAGATATACAGAGCGATGTTTGGCCGGAGGAATAAGAAATTAATTAGTTAAATTAATATGGATTCGCTTAAAAGAATAATATATATATAGATCAATACAGATTACCTTAGAAGCGAGAGACACCGGGCGGCGTGGCATCGTGAACTTTAACAGCACGATGAGTTGTTTAACTCACGAAGGTTCTAAAGAGAAGATTGGACTGATAGTTTTGTCGATAGAACACTGGTTTTTGAAAACGGTCTGTTTTATGACCTGAGTCGAAGAGAGGGCCGATATCTTGAATAATAATTAATAAGAAGCGCGACCTGAAGAGATGTTCTATGGATGGCATAAATATTATTAAAATATCGCTTGTGACATAAGCTTTCGAATGATATGAAACACCATAGGGATGTATAATTGAATTAAAACAATCTAAAATGAAATGTATATAGAAATAAATTCCACAGTAACGTTAGAGTTGCTGACGGTCAGGTAGAAAACAAAGGGTCTGGGTTAGGATATAACAAAATAAATGCTTTCTCTTTGTAAACGAATATACAGAAAATGTCCTAAGTTAAAATATGTAAAGTAATAAAATTTTCTAAGAATAGGGGCTTTACTTCAGCTCCAAAATGTCCATTTTCGATCAATTATGGAAGTTATTCGTAGAGTTGCACACTTTGTCTCGAATGCATGTATTGTAAGGACGGCTTGTCGTTAAAATATTACGATTCGTTTTAAGTTTAAATTGAAGTCACAACCAAATTCAAATACATGCGTATTATTATTTATGATCCATAAATACAAATGGCTATTATGATTTTGTATAATAACAATATCCAGTGCATATTAAAATATCACTCTATTAATTTATGAGATCCGGCAAATCATTTCAGAGAATATTTAGATAAATAGTTAAATGTGGGGATGCACTACATACGGTCCTGCCGTACCGCAAAGATCCTCAGCTCTAGTTATGACTATTTATATCGTCCATCGTAATTTCGGCGTGATGCGTCCGGTCTCTAATTATAACATAGCAAGTTGTTATTGAAGAATACTTGCGTCTTTAGATGTACTTGTTTATTGTTGAGGTGAAAGCATGTCACTTCTGTTTTATTCATATTCAGGATTAATCTCCAATCGACGAAGTATTTTCCGGGCACGGACAGGTCCTCTGAAAATATGTTATTAGTTCCCTCTATGGTTTTACTCTGGGATACAAGAGCCAAGGTCATTGGCATTTCCAAACTTTTTTGTAATCTTTTCTCGTTTTATGTGGTTTTCATGTTATATTCCCAATGAGATTATCATTTTGAAACCGTAGCATGTCAATTTTAAAATAAAAATTAGTCTATCGAGTTAATGCGTAATTCCTTATAGAAAATTATTTAAGAATAAAATTACCGGAAGATGGGCACTACCATTTCCAGGGGCCGATCGTTCTGTAATGCAAAGAACTCAAAGATTTTTATACGAGTTATATAATCAACGACCAGTACAAATTCAATGTTACCACGATTTCGAAAAATTGTACAACGCTATTTTCGCCGTTTTAATTGGAAGTATTTTTTCGACAATGTGTAAATACGAATGGACCCGTTCAATATTATTAAAGGTATATATGAAGAAATTTGAAGTATATTGAAGTGTTCAAATAATGTTGGTAACGAAGTTCCTTGTAGCAATACATAAATAAAGATAAATAGACTATGTTTAAGCTGTGCATCGACAAGTTGATACTTGCATATACTGAGATTCTGGCCATGGTATATTTGTCCTGTTACCGCCGCTTTTGATAGATACACGCAATATAAGTTCGCTTTTCTTTTCAATTTAATTTACAAATTATACATGGTTTCTTCGAAAAAATCCAAAATTAGAATTAAAAGAAATTGAAAATACTGAAAAAATCTACACGTTGACAAACAAAATTGATTTTATCGTTGTGTCGTTGATTTTATCGTTGTATCGGGAGACACATACACAGTATCACTCTCCACCAAAACATTTAAACCCGAATGGAGGCCTAATCCAACGAGAGAATATAGCTTACGAGGGGTACCTAAAAGAACCCGAACATATTTATTTAAGTTAAAAAAAACTACAATTCCTTTCAAAGTACTCTCCACTGGCATTAATCTTCATTCTTTTATGCCATTTCTCAAAACATCTTTTAAATTCGTCTTCTGTGATGCCTAGCCCCGCGTCATTGTTTTTTTCTTCGCCTTAGCAACGTCGGCAAAACGTGTCTCCTTTCATTCGGGGAAATAAAAAAGTAGCAGGAGGCAAGATCGGGTGAATGGAGGGGGGGGGGGGGGGGGGGGCAGCCACTCGATTACCACACCGTCACTGAACGGAACTCCAAATCACTCCAGACAGCTCATCAACTTGTTCAGTGGTCCGTCATCTATTTTCCAGGATGATTTCGCAATTTTTTTAACATTTTCATCGGTTCGGGCCGTGGAAGGGCGATCAGAGAGTGGGTTATCATCAATTGACATTTCGCCTCTTTTAAAGCGGGAAAAACCACTCAAACACTTAAGTTTTCCCAATAGTATCATCTTTGTAGGCCGTTTTTAACATTTCAAGAGTTTCTGTCCCAGTTAGAAGTAAAACTTTACGGGGGCTGTTCACGAGAAGCAATTATTGCAAAAACGACAAGCACACAAAACAACTGTCACTAAAAAATTCACACAAACCGAATGGAACCGTTTGGCTTACTGAGTGGTATGAATGGTCACATCAGTTCGATTTTTTATTTGGATACCCTGTCGTATATAGGTTTACTTTGAATATTTTACTAGTTTATAGTAGATAAAGATGCTCAATATAAATGAATAAGTACAATTATTAAACTGATATTTTGCTGTAAATTCTTTGAAATATGCAGTAAATCTATTTATTGCTGCCCCATTCCAAGTACACATTATTTACGTAGCATCATTGGTAGAGAGATTAATTCGAGTAACATTGCACAGCCTCGCTCGTATATACAGTGTGTCCGCCTAAGCTCTCTACATACGGAAAACTTTTATTATTAATTTTACGAAAAAAAGTTTTGTTTAAAAAAACCTCTGCTTCTTAAGAAAACGCGATTGAACTACTCAAACTTTATTCACCATATACAGACTGCTCAAAAATTAAGAAATACCAATTTTTTTAATTTTCAAGATTTTGATTAAGATACGTACATAATGTTATTTTATTTGAGTAGAGTAAAATTTTAATGTAATTGCATATTTGATTCAACATATTTACCTTTCTTCTCCATGCAGGTAGCTGCTCTTGCAGAAAATTCATGTAATACATTTCTAACTATGGCAGGAATTATTCCCTGTATACTTTCTCTAATTGTTCTCTCTAGATGGTCTATATTTTCAAATGGTTTTTGTAAATACACCTTCTGCTTCAAGTATCTCCATAAAAAAAGTCCAGAGGGTTGAGGTATGAAGATCCTGCGGGCCAAAAAATGTCAGAGTACCGATAAATTATTTTTACATTGAAAAGAACATTTAAATATTGTCTGACATCTCTCGTGCTACGACAAGATGCACCATCCAGTTGGTACCATACCTGCTGCCTTTCGTTTGCGGGTAGTTCATGTATAAAATTGTGTAAGAAGTTATTCAAAAATTGTAAGTAACGTTGGCTATTTAATGTTTATCGAAAAAATACCGATCCAATTACTCGATCTTTAAATATTCCGCACCAAACATTGGTTTTAAAATAATATTGATAACGAGTCTGTATCGTGAAATTGGGATTTACGTCACTCCACCATCGACAATTTTGTGAACATATAGTACCATTTGATGTGAACGTTGCTTCGTCGGTGAAAATAATTTTTCTCACCATAAAGGGATCATCTTCAATCTCTTCTTGTACCAAACTGCTGAACTCAAAACGTCGATCATTATCTCTTGGTTTCAAAGTTTGTACAAATTTTGGTTTATATGGGTTGTATTTATTTGCTTTTAATATCTTAGAAATAGAGCTTTGTCAAATATTATTTGATAATGTTGCAGATCTTCTACGCTGTGATTTTTTCTCAACTTCTACCATATTCGCTTTCAATATCCTCGAGAAATTGTGTGAATTGTCGGTGATCGAGACCTTGTGATTTTATAAAGTTTACAATAGGTACTACAACTTTCATCACATTTTCAAATCCCAATAATTTTGAACAGAGGGCCTCTTGATGTATAATGCAATGAAACTGCAAGTTTGTAAATACTCTTTTAACATAGTTATTATCCCAGATTTACTTCCAACCAGATGCTCCGTCAGTCGTAATTTGGTTTGACTTGTCAAAGAACTCATACCAATCAGTTCTTCACTCACTTCAAAATTTTGCGTTACACCTGGTAAAAATATTAAGAGTTGAGCAGTGGAACTTACATCTGTAGATTCGTCGAATGCTATAGAAAAATACTCAAAACTTTTCGATTTCGTAGCTAATTGCTCTTCTATATTAGCTGCTAATGTGGTAAGTCTTCTTTGAACAGTCATCCGATGTAGTTGAATTTTCTCAAACCACTTTGCATCTTTCGGACACATTTTTTTGCGGCGATATCTAAACACTGCTTAATAAACTCACTATCTTTAAAAGGCCGACAAGTTTTCGCTATTATTCGAGATATTTCAAAGCTAACTTCAGTAGCTGTTTCAGCATCTTGAATTGGTTTTGTAAACATAGCTTGCTGGCCTATTAGTTCCCTTTGTAAAGTGGAAATTTTTTGCGTTCGATTTTCGCCGGTTAATTTGGTAAAAGTATGATGCTGGGTTTCATAATGCCTTTCACATTATATTTCTTCGGAATAGAAACACTACTCTTGCATATTAAACAGACACTTTTGTTATACGATGAAATAAAGAAGTATTTTTCGGTCCAAGTATCTTGTAACTGTCGATTTTCATCTTCAACCTTACGACTACGTTTTTTACTGGGGCCTGGTTTATCCATATCAAAATTGATATTATATTGTTACGTAGGTAGATGCCAAGTTCGAACGACGAAATATTTATTCTTCACAGATTACAGTTCAAACCATGTTACCGTTCGCTTGTCCGTAGTTAAAACTTAACTGCCCCGATAGCGGGCGATGCGTTGTATTTATACGAGTTACCTAACATCGAGAACCTACCACATTGTTCGGGGATAATACCGACGTGTTTCGCGAATCTTCGAGTAATCTAGTTGGTTCGACAGATTTCTAGTCTCGTAACAATATGCTTGGAACGACGAGGAGCATACCTGTCCTACGTAGTAAACCTGAACAAAAAAGTAGTAGGTACTTAAAGATACATATCTTACTAACAATTACAAAAGTTAGAATAAAATAAAAAGTTAAGAAATATTGATTTGAATGGATTTTTACCTACTTTTGTAGTTTTTCGAACAATTTTTGACTGGCCGCATAAATATCGACAGTGGGCCGCATGCGGCCTGCGGTATGCGCATCGCTGTTGTAGAGTCAAGATGCCGGTGATGGTCCAGTTTTAATCCAAACTTATTTCTTATTAATCGATGTTGTGAACAGAATACCAAACAGTGTGACACGCTGACACAAAATAAACATGCCAGTGTCAGTTACTAGTTCCGTCATGCTCTAGTTTAAACATATCTTTAAGTGCTGAACTAACTTTACCGCCATGTTTATTTGAACACACTATGTAATAGATCTGTTGTAATAAAATGCTAATAATAATCTGAAGAATCCAAAATTATTTTCCATGGGTGTTTTTACCCTTGAAGGACCAAACGATGAAAAATTGGAAAATTCCGTATACAATTTATATTTAGAAGGCAAGGGCTGGGAGCACGAGATAGATCAATCATCTCCGAATAAAACAATTCTAGTAAAAATTTCTACAAGAAATCCTGCATATGGAGCTACTTGTACCGCTGTTGTGTTATCTGCAATAACTGTACTAACAGAAAAACATAAGATGCCCGAAAAGTAAAATTACATGAAATCGACTCGATATAAACATTAATTTGAATATTTTTAGGGGCGGCTGTTTTTCACCAGGTGCTGCTTTTGCTAAAACATCCTTAATTGAAAAACTGAACAAGTATGGAATGAAATTTGAGTTAAGATCGAAACTTTAAGAAATATAGTTTCTGCAAGTGTCTCGAAATTGGGTAAACGCAGAGTCAAATTACTTACATATAAGGGGTGATCCAATTAATGCTTTAAGTTTTCAAAATGGAATAAAAGGTAAAAATTGTTCTGCGACACAAAATGTTTTGTTTTACTCAGAAGAACTTTTTATTACAATTTTGTCTTGTAGATGCCATTCAAATATGCAAGATGACTTTGTTGACAACGCGTTTTATTGGATCAGTCCAATTTCTCATTGCAGCTGGTATCTCACGAAGAACAGTTCTGATTTTGGTTTTTAAATACTCAATTGTTGTTGGGTTGTTAGCGTAGACCTTCAACTTCACATAATCCCACAGGAAGGAGTCATACGGCGTCAAATCATAAGATCGTGCTGGAAAATTCACAGGACCATTCCTTGAAATAACTTATCACCAAATTCACCATGGAGTAACGCGAGGGTTTCGTTGGCAGTATGACATGTAACGCCGTCTTGTTGGAACCAGTATTCCTGCAGATTGTTTGCAACAATAATTGGGAAGAAATATTCGTTTAATATTGCCTGATAACGAACGCTATTTATGTGACACGCTGTCGTTGCACATTTTCAAAGAAATACGGTCCGAAGACACCACCGGCGTGAATGGTACACCAATTTGTTACTTTCGCTAGATACAAGGGTATTTCTTCATATTTGTGTGGATTGTCTTGGCTCCGAATCCCTTAGTTCTGCTTGTTTACATACCCATTTAGTCGGAAATGCGCCTCATCGCTGAACATTACAATACGATGAAAAAATTGATCTGTACCCAGCTGCTCTAGTATCCAAGCAGCGAAACCACGACGAAGACGATGATCTACTGGCTTCAATTCTTGGATCAGTTGGATTTTGTATGGATGCAAACCCAACTCCTTGATCCATATGTAAAATCAAATTGCTGAGCACGGTACTCACAAACACTCTGACTTACAACTCCAGGATTATCTGCATTTCTGACATGATTTCTTCTTGGATTATCTAGCAACGTAAGCTCATGTTCAAATGTCTTCACAGCATTATAATTTTTTGTTGACTTGGTCGATGCCAAGTTCCCTTACAGAGCATTGCCTGATAATAATTTGCAATAATTTTGCAACGTTCTTGGACCATTAGATGCTCCTTGTTGTTTTATAATAAACAACAAAACAGATAAAAACATGGAGATAGTCACTATACAGGTTTGCCAATATTTCACATTAAAATTCTAAAGCATTAATTGGATCATCCTATACATCAATTGGTGCTGGACATACAAAATTAAGATGAGATGATAAAAATGCGAGATCATTGTTAGTTATAAAAAAAGTAACATGTCATATATTTTTATCAAATACATATACGGGTGCATTGTGTTCATTCTATATTATAATTGAATAAAGTTTAATGATTTTGTTTTATTTTTGCATATTTTAGCATACTAATTATATCAAATAGAGAAATCAAAATTTCTTTCTAATTACATAATTAAGAAACTGCAGTACGTGCTTCTGATCCTCAAACTTTAATTTAACTCATTAAATTTGACGATACACACCAGAGTGATATGATGAGAGAATGACTTTTGAATGAAATACTTATTTTAGGATAAAAATATATTTTATTTTTCTAAATAATTCTCATTCAATTCTATTTACTTACTTACATCATCCTGGAAAATCCTGTACCTTTCAGTGGCGAGTTATGTTGGAGTTGAGAGTGACCTTGTTGGAGTTGAGAGTGACCTCTCAACTCCAATTTTCTTCCATTTTTCCTTCCACTTCCTGTCACAAGCTAACCCTTTGTTACGTTTTAATTTCATCTTATATATTTCTTCGGTCGGTACACTATTTTTCATTTGCGAGTTATTTAATTTCGTTCCACCAAATTGGTATCGCCCTCCGTCTTTAAAATTTGTAATCGTATCACCCCTCTGCCGTTTCCGATTGCATGCGGCGTGGAGGAATTCGGGTCGTCAACGAATACAGTCAAGTTGATAGAGTGTGCATCTTCGTTTTAAGGAAAGTTTTAATCACGTATTCTACGACATTGGGAATTATACGAGGGATAATGCTAAAATTCGCGGAATCAAGTACTCTTTGAATTACCAGCATTCCACAATTATCATATTCGTAAAATTTGAATTTTTAACCTATAATTCAGTTGACAGTTCGATTTAAAACCGAACAGTTTTGTCTTAACAGAATTTAACAAAGTAATAGTTGTGTCAAAAATGGAAATTTTGAATCGTGATTTTCAAGTGATGATTTTTTACGATTTTCGATACGGTTTTGACACCAAAGCAATGTGTGGGAAAGCTTAATTCGGTATTTTGGATTGAAGCACCATCCAAAACTATGGTTTACAAATGGTTTGCAGAATTCAAGCATGAAAGACCAACGTTTGGTGACGATCTTCGTGAAGGTCGTCCATGCACCTCTGTTGTTGCGAAAAATATCAATGCTGTGCGTGAAATGATTTTATCAGATCGACATGTGACATACAGTGAGATAGAGGCGTCTTTAGGCATTGCGATGAAACAAATACATATGATTTTGCGCGATCATTTACATGTCAGGAAGCTTTCCAGTCGTTGGATCTCTCAAAATTTAAAAAGACGAGCAAAAACAGGCACGTGTCAAGTGGTGCAAGGAAATGTTAAAAAAATTTGATTGTGGTCGTTCAAATTCTGTATATAACATTGTAACAGGTGACGAATCCTGGATATATTCATGAACCTCAAACTAAACAGCAATCGACTCTATGGGTGTTTCAAAATGTACCTAAACCAACAAAAGTCGTGCGATCACGAAGCGTTTCGAAAAGATTGATTACTTGTTTCTTCGGAGAAACGGGTCATGTTGCAACTGTTGCATTAGAGGATCAACGAACAGTTAATGCTGACTGGTATCCGTCAATTTGTTTGCCGGAAGTTATCGATGAAGTCAGAAAAAACAATATAAACCGACGAATCATTGTTCATCATGACAATGGAAGCGCTCACACAGCACGACAAACTGTCGAGTTTTTGACCAACTGGAACATCGAATGAATGACTCATTGCCCATATTCGCCCGATTTAGCGCCCAATGACTTCATCGTATTCCGAAACATCAAAAATAAAATCCTTGGAAAACGGTTTTCATCGGCTGGAGAGGCTGTTGAAGAATTTAAATCACTGGTTTTCGATACCTCGCTCAGAATGGAAAACGTGTTTTGAAGATTGGTTTTATAGGATGCAAAAGTGTATACATCTTAAAGTGGAGTATTTTGAGAAACAGTAAAGCGATTTACATAGCGTAATTTGTTTTATTTCACAATTTTCCGCGAATTTTAGCAGTGGCCCTTGTAATCGTTTAGGCGCATCTAGTTGCAGAACGTGATAGTTAATTGGAATCGCCGATACCGTTTGAGAAGCTTGGAAAGGCTTATAAAACCTTTCTTGGCAAGTATCGTATTTTTTGGTGGCGTCTACACGAACTTCGGTTATAGTTAAACTTCTCTGGCGAAGACATCAAGCTCAGACACCTTTCATCTGAGTCTACAACTACCGACGGTTCTCCTGACAAATCAATGGAGAAGACGTAAACATTTGCAAGTTCTTATCCTCGAGGGCTGATTGCCCACGTAGCTTCCGGTTCCAACTAATTGGACGAGCATACCACCGACTTGTGACAATTCCTAAGTATTTGGTATGTTGAACCTAATTTAACGTTTAATTTTGTTTGTAACGTAATATATTTTAGTAAGATATTTGGAATATAATTGCAATTTAAATTCATTACATGTTCCAATTTAGATTCAGCTTTGGTGGTTATTATATTATTTAAACGTAATATTAGATTTAAATTTCTGTTCATTTTTGTATATATAGGTACATATATATATATATATATATATATATATATATATATATATATATATATATATATATATATATATATATATATATATATATATAGGTGTATATCTTAACGTATTATTTCTTTGGCACTTAGATTTTTGTCGTAATAAAAAAAAAACCTTAATTTTTTTTATAACAACTGTTGTTTATGGACTATTGCGAATCTCGTATAAAGAAAAAAAACTACGATAAATGTAAAATTCTAGAAATATTATTTGTTTAAAAATTATTGATTTACGCGCATACTTATTTATTTAATTGTATAAACTCTACGGTTATTTCTATAGATTCTTAGAAAAAAAATTTTTGCCAAACCTGTAATCTAGATTATTATCGAAATATTTCTTTTGCTTGTGAAATTATAAATTAATTGGATATCTAATTGCTCTATTTTTCTATTGCAACACGTATTAAGCTTATTAATTTGTAATATGTAACGAAATTTTGTAAACTATCGAAATTCTCTGCATAAAAAGCTGGTAGCTTCCAACCATGTTACCCCATCTAGTTATTATTGGAGATGGAGGCGGTGAAAAAGAAGTTTTTCCCTGTAAAGAGCTACTCTCAATGGTGCTTTTCTGAAAACTTTTTTAAAAGCGAATACATGTCTATCAACTTCCGGAAAGGTGTCTCTGATATATTCACAGATTCTGTGGAGAGCATGTGCTACACAAGTAATATGCAGCATATTAGGATATGTTTCCTCAAGACACAAGAAAGTTTTTTAGTGGATGAAATGTAGAAATGGATTCAGCGTTTGCAGAAATGTTGTTAAGAAAGCTTAAGATAAAGGTGCACATTTGTTTGACACCGTATATGTATATATTCAATGCAAAACAATAAAATTCATAATTGTTTTGTTTTTTTTTTTGTTTTACATATTTAGCTAATTACTTTCCTTAAATTCATACGCATCATGTATTTAGTATACTTAAAAGATCTTGCATTTGGGTCATACGAATTGCTATTCAATGTTAATTACATATATTTATAATCATTGCGAAATGCTGAAATTTCCAAATGATGTACTTAAAATTTCCTAATTGACTAAACCTAATAAATGTAATTCTGTGGCCCGTCGCGTGCCTGTTATTTGGTTAAATATGCAAATTGAATGTAAAGATCCATTTGGGATTCTACATACATACATGGCATAGAAGAACAGTATCTACCAAGAACTCAACGAGAAAACATCTAACGAGAATTCGTAAAGCATCGAGCTAGATAGAAAACTCGGCATTCCCTCAGATATTCAAGTATCTTTGATCGAATAATTAAATAGTTATGTACACAGTAGATTAAAATATTTAAGTTCAAAAACGAGTGTTTTATTTGGAAAATTTTGCACAACAAAAAACCTGTCAAACCAGGGAAGCTTCAACAAATGTGTTGCACTAAATGATGATTATGTGGAGAAATAATTATGTACATTGTAGTAAAATAAATTTACTACATTTTGAGAGTGGTTTCATTATTTTATCTTTTCTTATTCTTATTTTAGAGTCGGACATCCTATATATCAATCGACCCTCGCACATTACTTTTAAAAAGTTAATAGGAAGTATTGAACATAAACACGTTTTACAAATAATAACCAGAGAGCGGATTCGAGCGATTGATGATTCATAGCCCATAGGCGTCTGCCTTGTATTCGCAATAGGTTTGTTTCTGTAAGCGATCCGTGAGTTTCGAAAAATTTGATGTGCGTGGCAAGCTGCATAAGTGGCACATACCTACATATGCAGTTAATATGTATCTGCCAATGCACAACCGAACGAATGTAATAAACGGTTTGGTAACTGGCAGCAACTCCTGCTGAAACAAAAGGAATGCTGACAAGCGAATTGCGTATCGAATTTTGAATAAAAATAATTTACAAAGAGCAAAACTCAAAACTATCTATTTTCTGTGAAACAGTGAAAGTGTAAAACATTACTATGAATAACTAAAATTTGTTCAAGATGTTTTTGTGTTAAATTAGTTCTGTTACATGTTAAAACGTCTTTAAAAATAGAAAATGTCCATTCTACACCACAACTGGTGATGGGTACGTTATTAAAATGTTGCAAAAGTGCACCATACTTCGAATGTATAGATAGATTTTTCAATCGGCTCTGTGCAGAATTGATAAAATATATTCAAGTTTTGATTTCTACTAAATATGGCATCAACTTTTTGTCTCAGCTTGATTCCAAATTCAGAATGCATACTTTTCATTCGATCGATAACGGTTTCTAAGTTAATTATCGCCTTTTTTAGGTTAATATCTTGATTTTGCATGTAAGTAATCGTATTTGTAAGACACTAGAAATTAGCTTTAATAAATTTAATAATTTATTTAGCTGGTTTTGTAAATTTTCAATTTTTATCAGGTGTTTGCAATTAAAAATGCTTTGCGTATCATCATCTCGAAGATGAAGTGTTGTGAATAGAAAATGCTGCTTCTAGCCATGTTCACCACTTAGTTAATACAAGAACTGGAGATAAAGGCAAATTTGGAAGTATTTCTCTATATAATGCCGCTCGTGAAGGTGCTTTGAGAAATATTTTTTAAATGATGAAACTAACTTATCATCATTTGGAAATATCTATTTATGGCATAAGTGAATAAAGACAAATTTTATCCACGAAAAAATTGTTTAGCGCACGAGGTGCAAGCCGAGTGCGATAATGTTTTTGAGTGGATAAAATTTGCTTATTCACGTGTATCATACAAGATTCTTTCCAATTTTGCAAAAGTTTCAAACAAATTTATTGATTAGGTAATTTATTTACATGAATATTGATTGTACTATTAATAATTTGATGAATTCTTAAACCAGGAAAGTTGACTCTATTTTCGTCAGAGTCGAGTACAGTGCAAGCTAAGTTGACTCTACTTTCGTCAGGGTCAAGTGCAGTGGAAGTTCCAGGCCTTTCATTTGAATTTACATCTGTCAAAATTTATCTTGACGTGGACATTTTTTCAGCAATTGATTTTATTTTTTTTTCTTTATTCGTGTTGTCAATAGTAGTGTGAATAAAGTGTTGCCATAAACATTTTATTCACTGTTTTGATTAATTTTATTCACCTTTATAATTAAAATGTTGTTTTAATAATGAAATTCAATATATGTAATGATCATTTTAATAAGTAAAATTGGAAAAATGACCCTTGATGTGTTCACATACTCAGTGTAGTGCATATGCTCCACAGGCAACGTGTAGTATTTTGGTATGAGATCGCTTAAATAACTTTCCTGTTTTAAGCATATAAGCTGCCGCATCAATCCAAAATAATAGCATCTTGTCTTTATAGTTTATATTTTGGTAAGTGGTATTTACGTAAAGTAGATTCATCTGATATATGACGAGATCAGTATATTTTGTAAGAAACCTCTTGAGGACTGGATTCTTAAGCTTTTTTAATGTGATATTGGCCGTCATGAAAGCTTCACATAGTTCTTCGTTAAAAGTGTCAGGTGCAGATGGTCATATGTAATCTTGATGAGTTTTCAAAGAAACATGTCTCTGCACATTACACTTTTGTGGACGCCTTAAACTTAATGAACAGGCACTGCAATATATTTCGGTATCATTACGAATATGCAACCAATCTGTATGGCCTCTAATCCATCCTACTATGGTTGCCCTACGAGAATTCTCCATAGTTAATGAAAATAAAGAGAAATACTAAAAACAGAAAGAAATGGACTTAAAAGAAATGAAGACTACTCCAAAAAAAAGGTAGTACTCGTAAGTTAAACTTAATATTTATAAAAAATTATAGGATAAATATACAATATAGCAATATAAAACGGATTTTTTAAAATACTAAACGTTATAACCAAATTGCACTGAAAGAATCGAAACCAGAAACAATCCCTTGTAGAAGAGAATAGAAAATATACCATCTCAAGAACAATAAATACATATATGTATATGCATGTATAACAGCATACAGAGAATACACTTTGGAAACTAGCGGATATAATTTTTTAAGCAATTATTTCAAGAAGAATGAAATAGTATATAAATCCATTCCGTCTTACATGCCACTGTTGAATTTAATTTATGAAGGAATACACGCAATGTACTATTCATAACGACGGAAATAAAAACACCAGCTCGAGGAATGCAATTCAGCAAGCAAATAGTGGGGCTGTTATAACATGCATACAATACCTGAGACCGCCACAACGGCTTTGGAAAATTGCCAAAACTAATCACTTATTTTGAAAATCGAAATCTTAAATTAAATGACGGATTAACCACATTAGATGTGGCTGTTAATAATTTGAAAAGTATTCCAAGTGACTTCGGATGTGGCCTTCGGCAAAAGTTTGAAGCAATTCTTAATAGAAATCCAGATTTAATTACATTGCAGCAATTATGTATGGAGACAATTCAACAAAATCTAACAGCTAAATATGAAGAAATAAAAGAATATTTCCAGTATGCACCTATAACAAGTTGCGATGTAGAAGGGACGTTTTCTATTTATAAGGATGTACTTAATTCAAAGAGAACAAAATTGACAGAAGAAAACTTTGAGGAACTATTGCTAGTCAATATTAATACTCCTTTACTCAACTTGAACGACAAAATGAACAAATAAAAATGTTCCAATTATAGAAATAAAATTAAAAACTATAAAAATACAACTTTTCAACAAATACATATGTATTTCGTAATTTTATAAATCACCACCCGTTTGTTTTCCAATTATATAAATAAAATTAAAAACTTTATAAATACAACTTTTCAACAAATAAATATGTATTTCGTAATTTTATAGATCATCACCCGTTCGTTTTCCAATTATATAAATAAAATTAAATATTTTAGAAATACAGCCTTTCGCCAGTACTGCACTGGGCTTTGCGTCATGTGGTAAGCGTGTCCGTTCTCTAGTAATTACTTAGAGATATTAGTTACACTGATTGACAATAGACATTAGCTACGTATAAAGTTAAAAATAAAATTAATTAAATTATCATTACGATATGTATAATTATAGTTTTATTAACAGATAATGGTAATTTATAGATTTATTACTTTTTGATAATTACAAATAAATTAACGAGCATCTAGGAACTAAAAGCTGTTGTTATTTTATTGTCTATCGATCTATAAGACGGTAACAAACTAATGAACCAATAATACATTTCCTTCATGTCCATTTTCACACATTTTTTTTGTACTTTTAAGACATTGTACAAATTTTAAAAAAAGGTCTGAGCAAATGTCACAACTTGTTCGTTATAAATAATTGCTTCGTTTATTGACCTAAATAAAATGCACCTTGATTTTTATTGAACATTTCCCCATAAAAAGAACACGGAAAAGCAGTAGGTACCGTAGTAATAAAATGCAATCTGCATTCATACTTTGTTGTCAAGTTAACCTTGAAATTAAAATTAAAGACCATAACTTTATTAAATATTGTTCTACTTAAACAATATTTTATATCGGAATACCACTACATTTTATTTCAGATCCCTAAACCATAATAGATAAAATATTAAAGTCCTAAATTGTCTCAAATACATAACGATTTGATTGAACAGGAGTTTGTACAGTTTGTTGCAAAATTAATGTGCTCATACGACTAAATATCAATTCTACCTTCTAAGGCGGTGGAGTGTATTTCCATTGTTAAATACGTAAATACTACTAATGTGTAATACCAAAAGAAACTGAAAAAGATACTATTAATAAATTCTGACGTGCGAGGTGTGACTATAATATAACAAGACATACGCTACTACACACGAACTACGCATGCGCCAAAGTTGTACCAATGAAAGCTGTGTAGTATGAACTCTTCTGTTCGATTACCGCTGCTCGTGTGTCTATAGACATAATAGTCTTTGGGTGTTTGGATAAGATCTATTTTTTTTTGCTACAAATTGTCGTGAAATTTCATATGAGGCTTGAAAAGGCCGCTTATCTTTTATTAAAAGAAGTCTATGATGCGCAGGTATTTGAGTAATTTAAGCGCTTCCAAGATGACCGAAAAGACTCGTCCAGGACGCGACGGCTAACTATTCGTGCGATTGCTGAAACTGTAGGAATCGACATTTTCGTCCTTTAAATTCTTATGTAAAATTTGCCTCACGTATTCTTATATGTAAGGCAAATTTTACATAAGAATTTAAACATGCAGAAACTGTGTGCGAAAGTGATGCCGAAAATTCTCACAATTGATAATGACTTAAACTTCTTGGAAAGAGTGATAACATGTAATGAATTGTGATTTTTCACTTATTAATCCAGAAACTAGTCATGCTATGCATTGAAAGAGCCCAATTTCACCCAGAGTTAAAAAATCGCGAATGAGTAAATCAAAATTCAAAGCTATGATTTTTTCGATATCCATGGGATTGTGTACTGGATTCCTGAAGGTCAAACTGTTAATCAACATTACTACCTTGAGGTTCTTGCTCGACTCAAAATCAGAAAAGAAAGACAAATTATGGAAAAAAAGTCATAGCTTATTCATTAGAACAACACTGAATTATCTGGCAAGGCGATTCCAGCCAAGTATAACATTCCAGTGTTATTCGCATAACCTGGCACTATGTGACTTTTATCTGTTACCCTGGTAAAATCTGCATTAAAAGGAACAGTATTTCAGACCATTGAAGCTGTGTGTGATGACTCATCCAACGATGCGTCGCCCGTCATATCTCTGGTGCTTTCTCGATGGATGTAGAACGCTCGAGAAGAGAATTTCACATTGATATATAAGCCGTCGAGGAAGTGATTTAGGCATTCCATATCGAATCATCGCGGATTAAACTTACATAAATATAAATACATAAATGTGCTTATTGTTAGTATTTAGTTTTTAAATTATTCGTTTTTATTATTAATATAGTGTGTGTCTAAAGTTATCGTTAGTTTTATTTAAGAACCCGAAAAGAAATACTTTACAGTGGTATTCAGGTGTTTGCGGTTTAATAAATAATGAACTAAGTAGATAATTAAGTGTTAATTAAATATCTGTTTAAATAAATATACAGTGCGAAAAGACGTTATTTTAAATATCGTGATGGTCAATAGAATGAAACTCACGGAATTAAAAGTAACTGATTAAAACGAGAATTAGAGGAGAGGGATGAAGATACAACCGACAAAAAGGCAATTCTCCAACAACGGCTTCGAAATGTGTTGATCCAAGAAGGCGAAGATTCAGAGAATTATGTCTTTCAAGTTCCAGGTGGAGATGCTGACGTGAATTCACTGTTGAAAAATATGGAACAACGACTAATAGAGAACGCGCAATTTCAAATGCAGCAGATGGAGCAGAAGAATCTAGATAGTGCGAAAAATATGGAACAACGACTAATAGACAATTCGCAAACTTCGGAACAACGAATAATACTATTACTCTGTTTCATTGAAGAAGGATACTATTCTGGGGTGGTGTTCGCCAGTGTCGGCCGTCGTTCATCGTATAGCGGCGAAGAAGAATGGATTCGTGCAGGTTTCTGATAAATTGTCCAAGATAATCGACTCCGCCTGTCAAGGAATGAGCAAGAAGGAACAAAGCCAAGGTAAGGATAAAATCAAACATTATGAAGACGTCTTTGAAACTGAAACGGTACGAAAGGAAGAACCAATATTGTAATGCACAAAATAAATACCGGCGATGCAAGTCCAATTCGACAAGAACCAAGAAAGTTACCACTGGCAAAACGTGAGGAAGCCAAGCAGATTATACAAGATATCGAAGGCCAAGGAGTAATTGAACCATCGAATAGTCCATGGGCTTCACCAGTGGTCCTTGTCAGGAAGAAGGATGGATCTACCAGATTCTGTGTGGACTATCGCCGTTTGAATAGTGTGACCAAAAAGGACAGCTATGCTCTCCAAAGAATAGACGATACGCTAGACACCTTGGCAGGAGCAAAATGATTCTCCACTCACGACTTGAAGAGCGGTTATTGGCAAATGGGAATGGATGCCAATGACAAAGAGAAGACTGCCTTCAGTTTAGGTACAGGACTCTGGCAGTTTACAGTCATGCCATTTGGACTGTGTAACGCCCCAGCTACTTTTGAGCGACTGAGGAGACTGTCTTGGAATACCTGCCTGGTATATCTCGATAATGTGATTGTGGTAAGGAAGACCCTTGAAGATCACATGCAAAATTTGGAAGTAGTATTCCAGAGGTTACGAGATGCCAACCTGAGATTAAGTCCAAAGAAGTGTCACCTTTTCCGCAAGGAGGTAAATTACCTTAGGCATATGGTTTCCAGAAAAGGAGTTGCTGTGGATCCAGAAAAAGTAAAAGCTGTGGAGAAATGGTCTGTACCCAAAGACAAACATCAACTAAGAAGCTTTTTGGGATTATGCACGTATTATCGACGCTACGTTCCTGGATTCTCTAACATCGCAAAATCACTTACTCGCCTAACATAAAATCGAGCATTCATTTGGAACAACAAATGCCAAGCGTCCTTTGAGTTGTTAAAAGGAACTTTGACCAGTGCACCTGTTTTAAACTATCCACTGCCATCTGGGAGCTTTGTTCTGGATACGGGTGCCAGTAACGTCGGGATTGGTGGTGTGCTCTCTCAAATCCAAAATGGACAAGAGAAGGTCATTGGATACTTCAGCAAGACCCTGTCCAAACCGGATAGGAACTACTGCGTAACCAGGAGAGAACTATTGGCAGTACTTAAGACCATTGAGCATTTTTACAAGTACCTGTATGGGCAGAAGTTCCTGATCAGCACTGATCCCGAGGGTCAAGTAGCTAGATGGATTGAGAGGCTACAGGACTATGACTTCGACATTAAACACAGAGGAGGCCTCAAACATCGAAATGCAGATGCTCTTTCCAGAAGGCCCTGTCCAGAAGACTGTCGACATTGCAACCGAATCGAAGACAAATCGGCCAACGCTCTTCGTACCACCGTGATTGATGACCAATGGCAACCTGACAATTTGCGCGCAGATCAAGAAGCTGATCCGGATCTTGCAGCCTTCGGGGCTTGGAAAAGAAATTGGCAAAGACCGACCTGGCAATAAATTGCTCCCCATTCACGAGAATTGGCACATTGGGCACAATGGGATTCTTAACCATGGAAGACGATCTCCTGAGACGTGAGGTCGAAAATCACGTTGGAAGCGAGCGGAAGATGCAAATGGTGGTTCCCGAGAAAAGAATATTAGAGGTATTGCGAGAACTTCACAATGGGGCTTCTGGGGGACATTTTGGAGTCCATAAGACACTTGAGAAGATGCGCCAGAGATTTTACTGGGTGAATTGTTCACGAGATGTGAAAGAATGGTGCCGAAAGTGTGCTAATTGCGCCGGAAGCAATGGTCCCCAGAGGCGTCGTCGTGCACCCATGCGCCAATACAATGTAGGAAGCCCAATTGAAAGGATCGCCATAGATGCCGCCGGCCCTTTTCCAGAAAGCGACAAAGGAAATAAATACATAATAGTGGTCATGGATTATTTTACCAAATGGGTTGAAGCATATGCTCTTCCAAATCAAGAGGCTGGAACTGTAGCAGACGTGATTGTGAAGAAGTTCGTGAGCAGTTTTGGTGTACCCCTGGAACTTCATTCCGATCAAGGGCGAAATTTTGAATCCAGTCTATTCGAAAAGATGTGTGAACTTTTGGGCATACGGAAGACGAGAACAACTCCCTTGCATCCACAATCAGATGGGATGGTAGAGCGAATGAACAAGACCATGATCAGACACTTATCCAAAGTGGTCTCCAAACACCAGAGAGATTGGGACGAACATTTACCATTATTCCTAATAGCGTATCGGGCCTCTGTTCAAGAGACAACTGGCCAATCACCAGCGAACGTGTTATTCGGTTATTCCGATTGCCCTGTTATTTTTAAAGTTTGGGAGCAAGCCTGGTGAAGATATTGCCGGAGAAGATTATGTCAGCACGCTCAGACGACGACTAGATAATATCCATGAACAAGTCAGACATAATATCCAAGATGCTAGTGACAAAATGAAGTAGAACTACGACATCAACGCCGAGAAGAGTGGTTACAATTAAGGCAACCGGGTTTGGTTATATAATCCACAACGTCGACTGGGCCTATCTCCAAAACTTCAAAATAATTAATTTTTATATTAGTTTTTATATTGTTATTCGTTTTATTATTAATATAGTGTGTGTCTAAAGTTATTAGTTTTATTTAAGAACCCGAAAAGAAATACTTTACATGTGAAAGAAAAGGAGGCACGCGGCATGAACGATCTCACAGAAGAAGCACTGTTTTACACAATGGAAAATTCGAATAATAATGTTTAAAAAAACAGAAAAACATTATCATCAATGCAAATCTAAGTTTAAGAAATGTCGTGAGTAAAAACAGAAGAATATAAAAATTATGCAAAGATAAAATAATAAGTATACAAAAAAAAAACAGAAAAACGTTAGTGGTAGAATGAAATGTCACGTACATACATCAGTTACATTACCAGTTATATAGGAAATAATATCAAGCGAGCCACCAAATTTGTATCCTAGGTAGGCCATGAACTGAGATAGACATAAGAGTAGAGCTGAGGATGTTTGCGGTATAACCATGGTTATACCATGTAACCATAGTAAATTACTATGGTTACATGATATAACCATGGTTATACCGCAAACATCCTCAGCTCTACATATAAGTCACGTTTGAGCTTAGAGAATTGACGAAATGTTGTTTGTAAATAATCATAAGTCAAATTGACAAGTGACGATTTAACCTATTACTAATAATAATACTAATAAGACATAACTGTTTCAATCCATGGTATACCCTGAAAACTTTTTTTGTGGCTCACTCCTTATATACGAGTATAATAAATAAAGGCCGGATTATATGCAGTTTGCATAAATCATAAATAATATATGCATTTTGTATATTATTTGCATATTTTGTAGTAATTCAGACTTTTTGCATATTTTAAGTGTCTGAGTTTTATTTATTTACTAAATCAAATTTATTATAGGCATTACTAAAAATATGTAGTGGATGTAACAAACAAACAAAAATTAAACAGCCCTCTTTAAATTAAAAATAGCATTTTATTAAACCTCTTCCCGTTACTTTTCCGATAAGCGTCTCCAAGAATTTATTAATGCTCTTCCCATACATCCAGGCCGAGACAAAATTCCAGGAAAAGCTAATACTTTAAAACTTCCAAATAAATACAAAAATACATTTTACCAAAAAATTAAGAGTGTATGTGTTTCTTTGCTATTCGGCGAAATTTATTCCCATATTGGAAAGTAATTTTATTTTAAACGTCATTTTACGTTGGCTTTTCAAAGTGTAAACTTGTGAGTTGTGATATATAGTAGCAAAAATGACGAAAATAGCGTCTGTGCCTGGATTGCACCTTATTCAGAATTGCGTGTGGATGGAGAAAAAGTGTTTTGCGTAGCATGCTGCAAGATTGTGAGTAAAATTTTAAGTTTATTTCCTCTTACTAATTAATTAATTCAGTTTTTTATTATTCTTTTATCTTTTACTAACATTTATTTTGTAAGAAAACAACCGATGATGTGATTTTTTTTTTGCAGATTACAAGTGAGGGAAAGTTCCAAGTCGACCAACATATGAAAACTCCATCTCATGCTGCAAAACTAACAAAGGTGAAATTGGCGAAGAAGACAGCAAACATTACAGCAATGTTTCCCATCAACTTCCAAACAATCGGAACAAGAACAATTTAATGAAAATTTTTGTCAAATGTTTGTATCGGCAGATATTTCACTACATAAATTAAAAATTTAAATGTCAAGTTATTTTTACAGAAGCACATCAGTAAATATAACATTCCCGACGAAAGCACGTTAAGAAAAGATTATATTCGCTGTGTCTATGCAGAAACATTGACTAGCATTAAGAAGGTTGTTGCAAACAATTATCTTTATATATGCGTAGGTGAAACTACTGATAGTGTGGGCCGATACATAGTTCATTTAATGATTGGTATCCTTAACGTATCGGTTTCAGCAAAATCTTATTTAATTTCATCCAAACAGTTGGAAAAGGCAAATAATTTGACAATAACAAGGTTTATACAGGAAGAACTGGCAACTTTCTTCTTGCGGGAATCAATTCCAACAGAGAAAATTCTATTGTTTTTGACGAATGCTACACCATACAGCGAAGGCAGCTTTCAACTTGAAAATCTTTTACCCAAATTTAATTCACACAACTAGCTTGGCGCACGGACTAAATCGTGTTGCAGAAGAAGTCAGAAACCATTTTCCCTTAGTAAATACTTTAATTAGTAGTGTTAAGAAAGTATTTTTAAAGGCCCCATTACGAGTTCAGTTTTCCAAACAACATCTATCCGGTGTTCCGCTTCCTCCTCAACCAGTAATCAAACGATGGGGAACGTGATTGGAGGCTGCTATTTTTCATGCAAATCATTATGACAATTATTATGGATCTTGATAGGGATGCACAATCTGTGATAGACGCCCAAAAGGTGTATTCGAGTAAAGAAATACCTCTACAGTTGGCGTTTATTAAAGCCAATTACACAGTTTTATTTCCACTTCTATATTGCAATTGGAAAAACAATTTATGTCGCTAATCGAGAGCGTTGAAATAATAAACAAATTTGAAAAGTCATGCTTTGATGTTAAAGGAGAAGTGGGACAGTCCGTGTTTGAAAATTTTTTAAATGTAATAGGAAAAAATGAAGGATTTAAAAAGCTAATGGACATTGCTAAAATCTTGTATGGTGATTGAGTAGAAAATATTGAATTGATAATTGATGATATTTCTAATTTGAAATATGCTCGACGAACCTTTTCAATATATAAATACATGTTTTCAAACAAGCGTCACAATTTTTCTGTTGAAAACTTATAAGTGATTGTAAATTGTTTTTATAGTCAATTATGTTGTAAAATGTTCTAAATAAACTTATAGTAAACATAGTAGAATATTTTTTTCTACAGTATTCCATTTTCTAACATTCTTCATATTTTTTTACCTGCATATTTTTCATAAGGAAGTGCATATTTAGGCTAAAACATGTGCATATTTACGCGCATATTTTCAGTTTTTTTTTGCATATAATCCGCCCTTTAATAATAAATAATGTACATTAAGATGTTTTCTTGTATCTTATGTGTTGAGATAAGAATTTGTTTAGGTATATCGCGGCTTTACCCGAGCCACAGCATTCATTAATGTTGTAACTCCATAAGTAATATGATAATCTAAAATCGACTGTGATTATTTAAAAAGTTCAACGTATTGATTCAAATAATTACTTTTTTCTATTTTGCGTTCGTAATGAACTCATTATGAAACCCAACAGTATCGAAATGAGGTTCATTTCGATACGCTTTTTTCATTTTTCAATGTTGGCGTTGTTCGAACACAGAACTGAATATCATTGCTGTTATTTGATTTTAAGAAATTAAGTACATTTGACAGATATGATATATATACGTAGGCTACACAAACAACGTATACAACTGATAACATATATATATATATATATATATATATATATATATATATATATATATATATATATTAGTTTCTTGTTTCTATGTCGCTCATGTTAATATTTTTAAATAAAATATCAAGTAATGTTAACGAAAATTAATAAATAATATAATATACTTCGTGGATAGCAAGATTTAAATTTGAAAATGTCAAGTATCAATGTGACCAACTGCATAATTTATATAAAAATAAAACTGAACTTTCAAATTAAATAATTTCAATTTATTAATGTAAAAAATCCAAAATATAAAAAATAGTATAAAAAACTCATTTCATGAGGCCTTTTGTCGCACTTGTTCTTCAGAAAACTCGTTTTCTAAACTGAATTCGTGCGGCAATATAGTGCCTTTTGAAACTTGTGTTTTCATAAACTATTAAAATACTAAAATTGTTTTCTGAGTTTTTAAATCACCGACACATGTACTTCTACATTAGACCAAAAGATGTCAGAATCAAGCAGATAAGCAATTATACTTCAAAGATAATACTCCACACTATAAATACATTTTGATACCAAAAACCTCTTTAAAAAAGATATCTTAAAACTCTGTAAGTTTATTTCATTCTTAATATTGTCCAGAAATCCATTAAATAATTTACAACCTTTATACTCAAGGTGCCTGAAAAAGTGTGAAACGGTGAAATAGGGGTATTAATAGATCTTCATTCCTTGTCTGTTTACAGTATCGCACCGTAAAATTTTCAAATTTTTGTAAACATAATATAGAACATCGTAAATGTAAATCGATGGTAATGTGAATATATTTAATTCTTTAAAATGACTTATGTTTCAATTTTTCAATAATTCTAATAGCACTTTTTCGTAGTACGAAAATTCTATTCATGCCAGCAGACCGACCATACTGTATAATAATAATAATAATCTTTATTGCTAGAGATGACAAATTCGACACACATGCCAGCAGCGTACGCATGCAATTTAATTTAAATTCTAAGAAAAAAATTATAAAAATTTAAAAAAAAGTAGAAATTAAATAAGTAATTAATAAGTAAGTAAGTAATATAAACTGCTGTTCAATTGAAGTGGTCCACTAATGAAAAAATAATATAAATCAACGTTTTTCCAAAATAAATTAACAAAAAAGCAAAAGGCGGCAGGAATATAACAAAATATGTATTTTTTAACTATTAAAAACCATTTAAGCACTAACTTAATGATAAGAATGAATAAATTGTTAAAAAATAAACTTAAGTGATAACAATATGAAACAAACATGTAAATAATTTACATATCTGTAGCTATGCACATGGACAATACAGTGACAATACAGGGACAATACATGGACAATAAGTGATAATTCAAAAAAATAATGTTTTAACTAAAAGGAAACATTTTTTACATAAAAAATAACTTTAAATGTGGCAACTTCAATTTTAATATTTTGTAGGGCCCCCTCGAGCTCGTGACACAGCTAAGCATCTTCTTGGCATGTTTTCTATTAGCGTATTGATGAATTCTTGCGGTATTCTTTCCCATTCTTCTCACACCGCTTCCGTGAGTTCATCTAGCCTTGTGGGAGGACGAGCACGAGAACGCAACTGTCGATCAAGTTTGTCCCAAACATGCTCGATGCAATTGCAATCTGGAGAATTAGGGGGCCATATCATTCTTTCAATATTATTGGTAACAATGATATCCTCGACGATGTGGGCTCGGTGGGGACGAGCATTATCGTCCACAAATACGAAATTTCTTCCAAAATTTCGGGCAAATGGTACAACTATTGGCAAAATACATAAGTCCCTATACCTCTCTGCATTCATGGATTGATTTCTCAAAACCACCAGCTCGGTGCGACCGTTAAATCTTATGCCACCCCAAACCGTAACACCCCCACCTCCAAATGGCACACGTGGGGTCATGTTCCTTTCAAGATACCGTTCTCCACGCCTCCTCCACACTAAAACTCTACTATCAGAATGATGTAGAGTGAATCTGGACTCGTCAGAGAAAAGGCATCTTCTCCAGTCGCGGGCCTCCCATGGTAAGTGATTTGCAGCCCACTGCCTCCTAGCGATCATGTGTTGTCTGGTCAATAGTGGGCATATGGCCCTTCTTCTAGCCCTTAAACCAAACTCGTGCAGCCTTCTTCTAACTGTTAGATTAGATATAACCACTCCTGTAGCTGCACGAAGATCGTTATTCAATGTCCTAGACGACTGGACTCCATTTCGTCTGACCTGGAGTCTTAAATACTGATCTTGTGCAGGAGTTGTACTCCTCCGACGGCCTCCCCCATGAGTAAATCTTACACTACCACTTCTACGAAATCGTATTGCAACTCTATTAATGACACTGTGAGATACATTATAAATTCTAGCCACTTCTCTGTTGGAATATCCATTTTGTATTAATCTTAGGGCATTGTTCATAATATCTTCACTAAGACGCCGCATTTTTATTAATTTAAGTTACTTAACCCTAGTTTTAAGTCAGCAACAAACTGACAGATATAAACTAATATCAAAAAGTCAATGCCAACCTAACATTTTGTGTGAAATATTCCCCTAACTTAAAAACATATTTCCATTAGAATTTAATCCAATAAATTAATAAAGTATCATAAGTTAAAATTTTAACAAAACGAACATTATATTAGACTTGCTGCGTTAAATAAACTATAAAACATTTAAATTCGTCATGCTATGCATTGCTAATTACTTATACTAAGAGTAACATCAAACTTTTAATAGTGGACCACTTCAATTGAACAGCAGTTTAGTTGAAGGGGTAAATTATCAGCGGAAAAATTAGCTAGATGTTGAGGGGAAGTAGAAAGTGTCGGTGTATAATTTATTAACGTTTCTTGCCGTATGATTGAGGGGCGCCCTGGCGAAGACATTTGTTCTAGCTCTGCTAATGAAGAAAACATCATCCGATCGAGTACCATATTTAGGGGACTACGATACTTACACTTGAGAGTAGATTCGGCGTATCAATTTTGTTATTCGAAGCCCCTTGAAGGGTAAATTCCAGACGTTCTATACAATGGTCTCCTGTAAACTTTCTCTATTAATAATGTCTGATAAACGTAGCAGGGGTTCCAAATTACCGATGCATATTCAAGTTTGGGACGTATCAATGTGTGAAAGAGTGACTTCAGCGTCTCCATATTCGCAAAAGGCATATGGCAAAAGTTGTGACATGATCTTATAAGATAGCTAAGTGTACGTGAGGCGGAATTGCAGATTCGATGAATATGCCCAGAAAACTGCAAACGTAGATCAAACAAAATACCAAAGTCTTTTATCTATGCTTGCCTGGAAATATAGGTATGATCGAGGGTGTACGAAAATGATAACGGCACATTTGTTAATATTAAGCTTTATTTTGTTTGTGTGACACCAGACACCGTCCGAACTTAAATCCCTCTGAAGTTCTTCACAGTCCGGTATAGAAAAAAATGTTTGCGAATATTTTTAGATCATCGGCGTAGGTCAGAACACAGCAACGGAGAAGGTAGAAGAGATCATTAATGTAAATATTGAACAGTAGTGGACCCAGGTTTAAACCTTGTGGAATGCCTTAGGATATGGTGAATGTATTGAAGTAAGATCTAGATAAGATGCAATTAAGTTGACGGTAGATGAATTGTACTCGAACTTTCGTAAAATCAATGTATAGTACATCAACTTGGTCGTGTGAATCAATGCAGGCATTAATAAATTGGGTTATCTCTGCCAGATTCGTAAGAGTCGATCTCCCCGCCATGAATCCGTGCTGTTGTAGTTGAGATGTAGCGCTGCACACAATAATGCCACATTTCATAACAGGATAAATACAACCGTGGTAAAAGTTGATCAAAACACTCTTAAACAGGCAGAAACAAGAGAAATCCCTAACGACAATATAACGTGTGTTCATTTGAAAAGTCAATCTAGGTTACTTTGAAATTTTGATAGAATAAGACGCATATATATTAGTATGTGTTTGTTGTTCCGTAAACGTAAATCTAAATGACATTTGATAATGTCAATCACATCTGTTATTTATTTGTATGTATGAAACTGTCAAAATATACGACTTCGTAGGTTAAGTAGTAAATTTTAATTTACGACATACTTCAAAATGTTCTCAGTAAATTACATGCTACTAGATTGACTTTTCAAATGAACACCCGTTATATATATCAATAAATTCTAAATACGTATTTCGGCAATTAAATTGCTATCTTCATGCCATAGAACAAACTGAAAACGAAAAGTAGTGCTAAACGTTTTTGGTTAAGGTAAAACCTTCGAATGCCCTTCACCAAATTGCCAGTGGAATAACACTAAATTCCTAACCTTAAAATAAACCTTTATATACTATGGTATATCCCAAAAAGAGAGAGGCAAATTTCTGAACAGACCCCCAGCCCTAATTACAACCTATACATTAATTTTACGCGGTAAATTTAAATTTGAAAATTTGTCTGAAATATGAAATCTGTAGCAAATTAAATTGTATATGGATTGTTCAGGGATAAATCCACAGTTAAGACAGCAGAATGGTAAATGTAGTAATTACAGCACATGAAAAAAATTTGTCTAAAAAACACATGTTATTTCATTTATTTGTTGAAAGGAAAAGGACAAATAGTACATGTCCTTATTGATAAACATTGCATGTAATACATAATATGCAATACAGTAGGAAATAGCTTAAATTCTGCGACTGTAACTGTGTATGACAATTAATTCCAATTAAAACCGATTAACCAGTTAATAACAAAAATATCTTATTTTATAAACTATTTGAAGATTGTTGCATTCAGTCTGACGTTGGTGAAGAAATGGAATTATCACTACCACTGTCTCTAAGAGAAATTATGAATGGTTCTATAACTTCATCGATGATTCCGTCAATATCTTTCATCCGAACTTCTTCTTTAATAACATGACTTATGCATTTTGCCAAGTTGTTGAAGTTACATTATTGATAGCATTATGTAAAAGTTGCTTAACTTCATTTAATTTAAAAGTTCTATTTTTTGCAGCTACCTCATTTTTTATTTGTGCCCACACAAGTTCAATCGGATTCAGCTCGCAGTGGTATGGAGGTAAACGAAGAACAGTCTTGTTTTTGGACTTAGCAATTTCATCGATTACGTATGAATTGTATTTACTTTTAACCATATTTACTAAGTTCAACAATTCTGCTCTAACCATATCCTCCTCATACTCTATCTTCTTATTTCGTAACCAATTTTGTATGTCTGCTTTTCTCCACAATGTTGTTGGTGTCTTTTCAGCCTTGCGGCTGTGATACGGTGCATTATCCATCATTACGACAGCATTCTCTGGTAGATAAGGTAATATATTAGAGAACCAATCCTCAAACACTGTGGTATTCGTTGCCTCATGATAATCAGAAGTTTTCTTCCCCTCAAACTTTTCGATGAAACGATCCGAACTGCCAATATGTAATATTATCTATCAGGCGAAGTCCCTTACCAGACGGATTTTTTAAATTCTGTTGTAAGTCCTTTCACAAAGGCCTGTCTGTGGCTTAAAACACTTGTGTCCATCCATATCTTCTGCACTGTATGGCCCTCATTCAACCAGGTTTCATCTAAATAGAAAATTGGTCTATTCTGGGATCTATATAATGAAATATCTTTCAGATATTGTCGTCTCCATCTTACGATATCATCTAACACTGTTTCTACCACGTTTGAGGTATCTGTAATATTTAGCATAGTTATATTTAGATATATAAATATACCTACTATAAATATTCTCACTTAAAACTTAGTTGCTTCATTAAGCGGTACAATGTTGAGCGACTCATATTTGGCAGTTCGCTGCTATTATTTATTTGAGCCAGCACTTTATCTAGCGTGGGAAGGTCATTTTATCTAAACATGTTGTGAACAATTTGACGAACAACAATTTTGACAGCCTCATCAAAAGATTCCAGTCTCTACCAGTTATCTTTTTTGGCTCTGAAGTTTTCCCCAGATGTCAAAATATTTGACAATTGATGGCAAAAAGCGAATGTTTTAGGGTGTTATTTTGCCTTTCTCTGGACCAATAAGAAACAACTGTCACTTGGGTTTGTTCAGAAATTTGTCTCTCTCTTTTTGGAATATACCATACTTAAATCTAGAGTGAAAATTAAAGAACCGTGAAGCGTGAAAAAACATAAATCGTAAAGATAATACTATAGTCACAATAAACCATACAAACTGGACTGAGGAATTGGTCCATTGTCAGAATTCAGTAATTTACTCTTATTTCCATGTATATAAATCCTTTCGCAGCTATCTAATTCTGTATAATTATTTACAGTTTTAATTAATATAATATTATTTGGAGGCATAGTGTAACTTGTGTCCCAAATATGTCGAGCAGCGCTAGATTTTTCAGGTCTATTAAATCACCCTTACTGCAGTAAAATAGTAAATGCCTTAAACCAAAACATAACTGTGCAATTGCACAATGAAAAATTCGAATGGAGCGTTCTAGGAATAGAGAAGGGGTGTATATTGTCAACTAAAGTCAACTAAATCTCCAGCTTCGTTGAAAACTAGCTCCGCTAACCTTTTTTTTATTAAAGTCAAATAAATCTCCAGCTTCGTTGAAAACTATACTCTATTTTTAAAGTAGAGAGACGAATTTCTGAACAGACCACTTTGACAGTGAAATCTCATTGGTTGAAAGCAATTTGGCATTGCTTTCAACCAATGAGATTTCACTGTCAAAGTGGTCTGTTCAGAAATTCGTCTCTCTACTTTAAAAATAGAGTATAGCTCCGCTAACCTTTTTTTTAATAGGATAATAATTAAATATGTATAATTTAAAAATAAAAAGTTTGACAGCATTAGTCTCGTTATTTTATAGCCTCACCTCGTATTTTGTAAACGAGAAAAATTTTTTTAAATATTTATACACGATTTGAGACATGTATGTAGTTTAAAGTACGTATGTACTATATACATATTATAGAAATGCGCGTTCAGAAATCGATGATTCCATTATATCAAAACTAGCAATCAGACAAAACCTTTAATTTTCTCAATACCCTTAGTTATCTAAATTGGTGGCTTTGCATATATTGTTTGCATTATTTATTGCATACTAGCCTTGACCGTTCATTAGAATAACTAGGAACTACTTGTCAAGTACATAATTAAAATAAGATGTTAAGTATTCGTTATTGTTATACTTTTGTTTATTCAAAAAGGCAAATCTTTACATACTGTCAATGAAGCAATTGCATTAAGGTACTCGCTAATGACCCTAACCTAGAATTGAAACCGGTACCTTTACCTTGTAATGTGGCATTCGTAACACACGCATGTGTACATTTTTATTTTGAGTTTATGTGAGAGAAACGTAAGGATATGATAGGTTATAGAACTGATTAATATACATAAAGTATCTCAGAGAATTTTACATTTTTCTTTCTAATTTTGCTCAGCTATCATCAACTTTTTTAACTAACTTTATTCAGAACTTAAAATTACATTTATTGAAATTCATGTATTATGGAAAATTATATAATCTAAACTATTCTAAACCATCGTTTCTCAACCTGGGAATCGCGACCCCCAAGAGGGTCGCGGTGATATTAAAGGGGGATCGCAAATAACCTAAACAGTAATGAAAAATTATGAGAAAAAACATTTACTATAAACATTTTACTTACAGTATAGTATAGTAAGTATAGCAAGTGTCAGATAAGTTGGCGAGCGGAGGGGAAGTTCGCGCAGGTTTAGAAGTATTGGGGAGATTTGTATTTAGTTTTACATCAATTTGCGAGATACCATAGGTGGCGTAAACTACACATCTATCACTTAATAAATTAATAATTTATTAGAGTAAAATATATAACGTGGACGTTTAAGAAAACGGCTTCTGCGCCCCCCCCCCCTCTCGCCATCTTATTTGGCGCTTGCTATACACATGTAAAGAATAGAAATTAATGTGATGGTTGCATTTGCTTTTTATTTAACTGTTTCTCCATACGTGGATCTACATTAGAAACACACAAAAGCAGTTTGTTTTTTGAGTGATAAGATAAGTAGACTGCGGAACAGACTCGGAACGGAACTCTAGTGAGTCATGCAGGCGCAGATATAATAAGATAATAATAATAAGATTGATGCAATATTCGTTCGTAGCCCTGATTTTAATGTCCTGAAAGGCTTTTGTAGTAATGTTTAAAATACGGAAATCGGTAAATATATTAAATTTAAAGATTATTATTTCTATGCGCTACTCACTAGCTCTGATTTTGAGCGAAGTTTTTCTATATTTAAAGATACATAAAAGAACGCACTTTACAGAACAAAGTTTGGGATATATTGTAATAATTAATGTGAATAAAAAATGTTTAATGTGGTGTGACAAAGCATTCACTTTAATTATAGGTGATATAATTAATTTCAAGTTTATACTTTTTCAATATCTCGAATTCTTTCTCTGTATAAAGTAAATGCATTTTGTATATACATATATATATATATATATATATATATATATATATATAGTTTGTATTCTCTTGATAAAGGCGTACACAGCCGAAACATGTAGAGTTTTTGAAATACATATATTTTGAAGTAATATACAGACCTTTAATCGCCTACTGATTAGGTTTACCATATCATACCAAGGTCACGAAGTTATTATATTTATATATATATATATATATATATATATATATATATATATATGGTAAACCTAATCAGTAGGCGATTAAAGGTCTGTATATTACTTCAAAATATATGTATTTAAAAAACTCTACATGTTTCGGCTGTACGCCTTTATCAAGAGAATACAAAATACAAATGACAGGATATAAATGTCAATACATTTTTGACATGTAAATAAATGTATTGACATTTATATCCTGTCATTTATATTTTGTATTCTCTTGATAAAGGCGTACAGCCGAAACATGTAGAGCTTTTTAAATACATATATTTTGAAGTAATATACAGACCTTTAATCGCCTACTGATTAGGTTTACCATATCATACCAAGGTCACGAAGTTATTATATATATATATATATATATATATATATATAATATTTTCGTGACCTTGGTATGATATGGTAAATAAGTTTGGTATGATATGATAAACTTAATAAGTCGGCGATTAAAGGTCTGGTTTATTACTTCAAAGTATATATATTTAAAACAACCCTACATGTTTCGGCAATGATACCTTTGTCAAGGATATAAAAAATATTTTTTATATCCTTGACAAAGGCATCATTGCCGAAACATGTAGGGTTGTTTTAAATATATATACTTTGAAGTAATAAACCAGACCTTTAATCGCCGACTTATTAAGTTTACTATATATATATATATATATATATATATATATATATATATATATATATATATATATCTTAATTAATTTCAATTCAAGTTAATTTAAATTCATTTAACTTCATTTTTTTTATTTATTTGTCTAAAAATAAATTTCCGTATATACATTTCATTGGCTTTATTACAACTCTGGCGAAATATATTTCAAACTCCGTCTGTTTGCATTGAAAGACGTACACATAGACAACTTTTATCAACACCATTGCGCTATAACATTCATATATACTGTTATGTTGATCGATTTTACATTGTCGGCACCGATGAATTACATCCGATACGGGATAGCGCCGGTTCCGCAGTCTAGTGATAAGAAACGATTCCTGTATTTAGTTTTTAGCGCAACCATAGACGAAAAACTCTTTTCACAGAGATCAAACTTGAGAAGTACTTATTTTAAGTGAAATTATCATAATTTCCATGTGACATGTGACATAATTTCCATGTGAATTGGCGTTACGAGGCCAATTCAAAAAATAGGAGAATGGATTTTATTTACAAAAAATAAGTAAGTTTTTTTTGTGCCCACCCTCTTTCATAACACACGAGCCGCCACTGACTATGATAAGTCTACAATCAAAAAATCAAAGTAGACACACAATTGAATATGTTGCTAGATTTAAAAAAAAAAAACAAGTCGATAATAGTTAGTGATCAACATTTAAGTTGATAAATCGGTCCGTTTCACACGAGAGAGTGAAAGAATTTTTGTAGGATACGGTCTCAGTTATTGATATGTTCAATCGTAAATTTCTTGGTAAATGTTGAATTTGGGTATGGGACATGGTACATGGTACATGAAACATACTTAGAATTCGATGCAGAATTCAAAAATGAAATAAAAAATAGGTGTTTCCATTTGAAAAAATTAAGTTGATGGTCGTAACTTTTTGGGCCACCTGTGTACATGAATTTACCATCAGAAAACCCGTACCCAAAAATAAAAATCGCTTTGTCCGAGCGTTTTTCCAAAAAACAAACCCATGAATTTTAAATTAATTTGTTCCAACATACGCGTCCTCACAGTATATCAGACGTGACTTCAAATTTCCATGGATTACTCTGACGCTGAATTTTTCTCAACACCCAGGCGCGGCTCATGATGACGTATTTGGGAGGACGCGTACAATGATGCGGTTTTCGGTGTTTACTAAGAAAACGCTACAGTTAGTACACGAGAATACACGAAGTACTCGCATCATTGTACGCGCTCTCCCAAATACGTCATCACGAGCCGCGCCTGTTAACACCCGATACAAATCATTGCATAGCAAATTAAACTGTACATGGTAAACTACACTCACTATCACATGTATTTTAGACACACATTTTTGTTCGTAATGAGTCTATTAGTATGCCTAAATACTCTTTTTATTACATTCGCGTCCGTTGACTTTATATATTCAGTTTTTTATGGTATGCTTAAATTTAAAACAATAGAATACCCTAATCTTATTGTAATTTTTTCCTGGAATATATACAAAGGGATTCATATAACGGGTGTTCAGAAACATTCGAAGTCAAAGTAGTCCTTGAAAATATGAAGTCATGTCTGATATAGATTGATATATTTTCTTAATACAATTTTATATGTTATCATACACGCAAATGTCAGTTTATGTCGAAATATATTACTTTAATATGCCATATTAATTAATATAAACTAGTCAAATAATGATTTTAGAAGGTAACAGTAATTAATTTGCAAATTTAAAATTGAGTATTTTAATAATTTAGAGAATTCTTGCTGAACAATAACACCTCTTCATGCGATAACTGGAAAAAATTACATAATCCAATTAATATGCTGTTCATTCTTGTGTAATAAAGCTCATCTAATCTGTAGTAACATGTAAAAAGACAATGCAGAATTAAGTGGAAATAACTTTACAAGTAAAGGTTTTATTCATCTTATAGTGACACTAGTATCTAGTTATCGTACTAGTTTAATATATCAACATTCAACAAATTATTGTAAGAAATGGCTTAAAATAAATTTGAAACAAATAAATTGTTTGTAGAGTCCTTAGATTACAACCTTATAATAAATATCATAAATTGTAGTTGCATAAATTACCAACAATAATGACCATAATTATAAAAGATGTTGAAAATGTCCACCACCTTCTTCCAAGCATTTTACGCACCTCCTCCGAATGCTACTAAATACATTTTGCAGTATGGGACTATTTCTAATTTCACTAATTTTATTTATAATTCTGTCTTGGAGATCTATATAATCTTGCACTGGCACTTGATAAATTGAATTCTTTAAAAAAGGCCATAAACAGTAATCACACGGTGTAAGATCACAAGGTCTTGGAGGAAATTCATGATCGCTGTTCAAACTAATTAAACGATTTCCAAACACTTCTTGTAACATATTCATTGTTTCCCCCGCTGTGTGAGCTCCAGCACCATCTTGTTGAAAGTATCCCAAGGCTAGTTCATCATCGCGAAGTTGATTAAAGAAAGGCAATAGTATTTCCTGTCGATATATTTCTGCAGTCAAGGTACCATTAAAAAAAAATTGGACCAATAATCCTTCTTCTACTTATAGCGCACCAAACACCAACTTTCTGAGGATGTAAAGGAGCTTCAACATAAAAATTATTGGGCTTTGTATCACACCACATTCTCATGTTTTGGCGAGTTAACATATCCACTAACATGAAACCATGCTTCGTCTGAAAAGAAAGTTTTGTCTAGGACATCATCATTAACATTATTTGTAAACCATTCGCAAAATACTACTCGTCGCGGATAATCAATATCGAGGATTTCTTGCAAACAAGTTATACGATATGGGAATAACTGTAAATCTTCTTTTAAAACTTTATGGCAAGAACCAACTGACATCCCGGCTTGTTGAGCAAGAGTTCTTACTGAAGTTTTAGGGGCATCAGTCATTATTTCTCTAACATTCCCAATCACTTCTTCTGTCCGGACTTTTGGTCGCCCACCACCCTCTTGGCGTCCCACACTACCAGTTTGTAGAAAAACTGGAACAATTCTGATTAGTGTACACTGAAAAGTACCATACGATCATTTAAATTCTAAATTATAGCATGCGGGTTTTTTTTTTTATTAGGTTGTCCAGAATGTCAATTATTAATTAATTGAAATTTGCGGTTATGTTATACTCTGTGACATTTGTCAATCTTATGTGTAATCGATATAATTTTAATGGAAATGAAAGCATTACAAGATAAATTAGTTTTATTGTGAATTACAAAAGGTGTTCAAAGTGTTCTCCCCCTGTTGCAATGAACTGTTAATCCTCCGTTTCATATTTTCAAAAGCATTTTCCAACATCTGAACGGTTATAGCGTTGCATGCATTAGAAATTGCCTCTTGTAGTTCTTCAAGATTATGTGGGTTATTTTTGTAAACTGTGTTTTTCAGATACGGATAAATGAAATAATCAAGAATCGTTAGGTCCGGACTGCGAGGCGGAAATTTAATGACTCGATTATCATAAAACTCGCGAATTCGAGCCCCACTTTCCCTTGTTTTGTGAGCTGTTGCATTGTCCTGTTGGAAATACCCATGTAAAAGTTCGTCATCATGAAGATTTTGGAAAAACGGTTCAAGTAAATTATTTCGATATCTCTCAGCATTTATCGTTCCTTCAAAAAACACAGGTCCAAATATACGCCTTCGAGAAACCGCTAGCCAAACACCAATTTTCTACGGATGGAGAGGCGATTGAATAAACTCATGAGGATTCTCCGAAGACCAAATACGCATATTTTGTTTATTTATATAGCCGGATAGGTAACAAACATTCATAATCGTACGCATTTCGGAAATCGAATTCATGATAAATGAATCATTTATCATGAATTCGATTTCCGAATGATCATTTAAAATGATCATTCTTACTTAGAAAAGACAAAATAATGACTAGAGATGGCAAATTTGAAGCACACGCCAGCGGTGTATGCATGTAATTTAATTTTAAATTATAAGCAAAAACTATGAAGCGTGCACAAACACTAACCGTATTATATACACGACACGACTGCATACTAATTTGCAATTCAAGGTTCCTTTCATTCGGACGGCTAGCTGCCGATATCAAACACGATAACGGCCGAAATATCTCCGGCTATGTATGTGTCATCAATATGCCATCTCTAATAATGACATCAGTCTCGAAATTAAGTAAATTTATTGTACTACCAATGTACTATTGATTTAAAAAAAAATCTGGTAAAACTCTTAGTGTCTAATTTGACGTTTTTAAAATGTTGTGATATTGGCTTAATAAGCGCTTTATTTTCACAATAAGAGTAATCAAATATTAACAAGAAATAAATTTTTTTTTTCAGAAAAATATATTTCGGTAAATAAAAAATTTGTATCTCTAATACTTAATAGAAATTTCGTTTTTTTTTTTGATAACTTCCTCAAGTCTTCGAGGAATTTATACGATGTAATTTGTCAAAAAATCTTCTTCACTTATTACTTCCCGAGTGCTATTAATAGCTTCGCATAGCTCTTCCTTGTTAGGTTGAAAATTATTTTTGTGCAACTTTTTCACAATCATTCTCCAAATGTTTTCATTTGGGTTTAGGTCGGGGCTGTTAGCAGGCCAAGGTAAATAAACTTTAATGTTTTGGGTTCCAAACCAATTTCTAACATTACTGCGGTGTGCACCGTACAATTGTCGTGTTAATATACAAAATTGTTGTGATATAATAAATTTACTGAAGGTAACATGATATTTTCCAGAACATTCAAATAAATTGTAGCGTCAAATCTACCATCAATCCTCCAGCAAACTCCAGACCCTCTTGCACTAATCCAACCCCATACATTAACAGAAAATCGTCCCAATTTTTTTAAATTATTTATATATTTTGCATCGAATTTACTATTTTCAGGCCGGTAAACTCCCAATTTTGAATTTTTTGTCCATAAAAATTACCTTATTCCAAAAACCAATATCTCTGTACAGATAATTTAGAGAAAATATTACTTTCGACTGTTTTTGTTCATCGGTAAGAAATGGTCTATTAGCGGCAACTCTGTATTTTAATTCCGAAGCTTTTATTCGCCTGCTAACGGTGGGTAAAGACCCAGGATAATTGCTTTGATTTTTACCTACTTTTGTGGTGGAAAATGGAGATTCCTTTAAAAAATTTAGAAACTCCGTATCTTCTTCCACGGTAGAAATTGTGGGTCTCGCTGATCCATCTTTCATAGATAGTATTTTTTGTTGCTCCCAACGCTTTTTTACATAAAAACAGTAGCCTTGTTAACGTTTACAGCACCAGCGACTGCTCTTATAGACCATCCATTTTCAAGTTTTGCTACTATTCTAGCTTTCGAAATTTCATTTAATTTTGGCGGCATATTGACATGAACGTTCAATTAATTTGAGATGTAAAGCAAAAACATCACTGGCATGTGTGATAGCTGTCATAGCGTTTGACAATAAAAGGTACGCTTACAAAAATTAATTTTAAGTGTACCAGATTTTTTTGAAATCAACTGTACATCATTATTTTTCCACCCAATCACCATTTAGTGCACCACATTTCTCCAAATGCTGAATCCATTTCTTCATTCCGTTTATGAAGAAACTTTCTTACTGGTACTGTTTAGTGTTAATCCAATCGTGAACAGCAGTCATTATCTGAGGAAAAATGTTTACCTTTCACAATCTCCTTCAAATTTGGCAATAACTAGAAATCTGAAGGGACCAAATCAGGACTGTAGAAAGAGCATGAAACGACCGTCAAGTTCGTTACTGTCTTCATCGTTTCGTTGGTACAATGCGGTCTGAAGAAGGAATAGGTGTTAATTTCCTAGTAAAAGACATGATAAAGCATTTATTTGCATTCAACGTCAAGTGATTGGCACTAAACCAATTAAAAATAATCTCAATATCTTTCTGTAATTTCTCAAATTCAGCTTCACTAAACACTACATTGAAGATTTTAATATCATTAGCATAACCCAAGACATTAGAAAGCAGACTTACAAGTAAATCATTTACAAACAGTAATAAATAAATAATAAACATAAAATTAATATTAAAATAAATAAATAATAAAGGCCCTAGTTTGGAGCCCTGGACAACCGCAGATGTAGACATAAAAGCATGAGATAAGTAACCATTATAGAAAATTTCATTAATTGATGTAGCAGACACTTCTTGGTGAAACATTTTGTAATTAACAAATTATTATAAAAACTCACTTGGCTATTTCACAATTTTTTATTAGATCTATGTCTAACATATGTTTCGGCTGTTATGCCATTGTCAAAGAGTATCTTAAAACTAACTTACAATACGTGTCCTTTTAACTTTTATACCTATATTTTAGTTCTAGGGTGCTGGTTGGGACATATTTACAATCACGTCTATTATGGGAGTGTTAACAAATTCTAACTGTGTATTCGTAATTATTCTATTTTGTTTTTGTGATTTTTTAATTTCTAGTATTTCTAATAAATCTAGTCTTCTACTTTTTATTACGTTATGTAACACGGTGGAGCTATTCATATCGGGCAAATGGTTTTGTTCGATACAGTGTGTCGAAAAACCTGTGTTTTTATTACTATACTTTATATCTCTTACGTGTTCGGATATGCGTTTTTTAATGGATAGGGCAAAGTGGAAGATCCATTAAAAAACGCATATCCGAACACGTAAGAGATATAAAGTATAGTAATAAAAACACAGGTTTTTCGACACACTGTATCGAACAAAACCATTTGCCCGATATGAATAGCTCCACCGTGTTACATAACGTAATAAAAAGTAGAAGACTAGATTTATTAGAAATACTAGAAATTAAAAAATCACAAAAACAAAATAGAATAATTACGAATACACAGTTAGAATTTGTTAACACTCCCATAATAGACGTGATTGTAAATATGTCCCAACCAGCACCCTAGCACTAAAATATAGGTATAAAAGTTAAAAGGACACGTATTGTAAGTTAGTTTTAAGATACTCTTTGACAATGGCATAACAGCCGAAACATATGTTAGACATAGATCTAATAAAAAATTGTGAAATAGCCAAGTGTGTTTTTATAATAATTTGTTCATTATAGAAAACGTAATTAATACTTTTGTTTAAATCCGGCTTTATGAGTCTGAGAATACAAGGAGAAAAGTCAAAAGAAGATCTAATCTATAATCTAACAATTTTTGTTTTATAATAACTGGAGACAGGACGCAGCAGACCGAAATTACGATGGATCATGTAAATAGTCTACAACACGAAGTTATTGAATAGCACTATTCACTCGGTTAACCGCACATCTGCTTTTTGTCGTTGAATTGCCTAGCAATTACTTCAATATTACAGTTAAATTCCTTTCTTCATGGGCGTAGATAGAAGCGTGAGCAGTTTTTATAATTTATTTAATTTATTAGTTTATATTTTGTAAGATAAATAAAGTACGGTGAGTTAGTTTCTTTTTTCATAATTTTAACTGTTAATTACATATTTCGTAATTGTTGTAATAAATCCTGTTTAATGTCGCTTCATCGAATCTATTTCTCCCAATTATTTTAACATAAGTGTCTAGTGAATTTCGTTAAGCTTCAATAACTTAGGCATACTTAATTTTCATTTATTTAGATCTAGAACATTGTTGAAGTTACTTATTCAGATATGATATGGAACAACGTCGAAAAATCGTGAAACAATGGCGAGTTGGATTAAGGGTCAAACTGATTGTATGTCCATTGCCAGTGATTCCAAAATTTATTTCAAAGTCTTTAAAATATCGTTAAAAGATTCAAGAAATCTCACGTAAAACGTCACTTAGCATCGCAAACACATACTCAAAAATTAGACCCGTTGGAATCTGACAATGTTAACAAAGAACTTGTAAAACTTGAATAGCGACAAATATTCCATTAAATAAACTTAACAATCTCACCGTCAAAACATTTCTCCAAAAATATACTGGTCGAAGTGTTCCTGATGAAGCCACCTTCCGCAAGTTTCTAAGTGCTACACGAAACCAGTAGAACGCCTTAGAAGCCATCTTTCAAATCAGTACTTATAGATAAGTGCCGACGAAACTGTCGATATATTAGGCCGCTGTGTGGTAAATGTTGTAGCTGGTGTACTACATCCAACTATTCCAAATAACGCATATGTAATGGCAACAAAAGTTATAAATACAGTTGATGCGGAAACAGTCACTAAAACAATTTTCGAGAATGTGCACCAAATGCTTCATTCGGACGACAGGTACAAAGAAAAAATACTTTTACTTGTCAGTGACAGTGCTGCATATATGTTAAAAACAGGCAGACTATTAAAGGAAACATATTCTAATATGCTGCATATTACTTGTGTAGCACATGCTCTCCACAGAATCTGTGAATATATCAGAGACACCTTTCCGGAAGTTGATAGACATATATCCGCTTTTAAAAAAGTTTTCAGAAAAGCACCATTGAGAGTAGCTCTTTACAGGGAAAAACTTCTATCTTTGTCACTGCCTACCTCTCCAGTAATAACTAGATGGGGTACATGGTTGGAAGCCACTAGTTTTTATGCAGAGAATTTCGATAGTTTACAAAATTTCGTTACTTGTTTAAATGACGATGCTCGAAGTAGTTCTGAGTGCAAGGAACTAATACAAATTCCAAATTAAAGAAATCAGTTGTACTTTCTTCAGGAACATTTTGGAAATTTGCCAAAACTAATCACTTATTTTGAAAATCAAAATCTCATATTAAATGATGGATTAACCACATTAGATGTGGCTCTTAATAATTTTAAGAATATTCCAAATGACTTCGGATGTGGCGTTCGGCAAAAGTTAGAAGCAGTTTTTAATAGAAATCCAAATTTAATACCATTGCGGCAATTGTGTATATGGGGACAATGCCTCAAAATCTAACTGCTAAATACGCTGAAATAAAATAATATTTCCAGTATGCATCTATAACCAGTTGCGATGTAGAAAGAACGTTTTCTACCTACAAGGATGTATTTCATTCAAAGAGAACAAATTTTACAGAAGAGAACCTTGAAAAAGTATTGCTAGTTAATATAAATACTCCTTTACTCAACTCGAACTACAAAATGAACAAATAAAAATGTATTTCGTATTTTATAATTCACCACCCGTTTGTTTTCCGACTATATAAATAAAATTAAAAACTCTTTAAAAATACAAATTTTCAATAGCACCCCCTTGGGCGATGAGTCATCGGCCTCTCGTGTCCGGTCCGTAAATTCATAAGCATAACCATTAACCATTAGAAGGGAGACTTACATGTAAGTCATTTATAAATAATAATAAATAAATAATAAAAATAAAATAAGTAATAATAATGAAATAAATAAATAATAAAGGCCCTAGTTTGGAGTCTTGGAGAACCCCAGATGTATGTACATTTAAAAGCATCAGATAAGTAACCATTATAGAAAACGTAATTAATCCTATTGTTTAAATACGACTCCATAAGTCTAAGAAGACAAGGAGAGAAACCAAAAGAAGAAATTTTATTTAGAAGTATGTCATGATTGTTATCCTAATCTATAAAGAATTTGTGTTTTATAAAACTGTTTCTTTTTTTTTGTGAAATGATCTCTTGAATGTAGAATTATGAATTTCCATCAATTCAATTCAAAATCTTGAATGTAGTTTTATTTCAATAAATTTGTGTCGTCACATTTGATAATGAGTTTTGATGGAAAGGCTTGTGAATCCCGGTTTATGTAAAAGTAGATTTTGTGCCAGATATGCGTTCTAGGGTTAAGGACTAACCTGGAAGCACACATTTACCTACTTCTCAATTTATTATATTCCATTACTAAATATACATTTTTACAACTTGCACATATTTGTATGACTTACCTCATTTATCTAGAAAATTTGTACAATTTCTACTCATTTATATGAGTTATGTTAGTTATCTATACATATTTGCATGCAAAGCAAAAGCAATTTTGAAAAACAAACCCAATTTTAGGTACATGTGTTCGTATGCGCGTTAGTGTAACCAGTTATATATAATTACAATATTATTACATATATTATTAATGAATTGAATACATAGTACATATATTAAGCGCATCATTTTTGATTGTATAGCACAATCTTTAACAACACATATATAATGTAAAACCACGAGTAAATGGTCAGTTATTGTTAGAACGTGGAGGTAAAACATTTAAATACTGCAGAGAATTGAAACAGTGGTTGCAATGAATGCAATAACATCTTTATCTTTGTTCGTTGCGGTGAAATTTATAACACAAGGTAACTTTTTTTTGAGATATTGACGCTAATTAATAAAAATTAAATTATTTTTCGAATTAGATTGTGTACGCGCGGGCGTGTATTAGTGCGGAATTAATGAAAGTAATTAATATGGTCGTGGATGTAATTTTAAAATTCTTGGAAGTATTACTAGCTGTCAAGATCTAATTGTAATTATTATTGTCTATTTTGTAACATAATCTAGCAAATTAGTGGAAGTTTTTAATGAAAAAAATTGCTATTGAAACACCTGCCCATAAAATTATGACGCAAGTCAAATTTAATGAATTGCACTTTTATTTTCGACCAAAACCAAATGGGTTCCATTAAACAGTTAATGTTGTTACATCAGAGTTTATAACCTTAATTAACTGGACTGGTTGTTGGTAGTTTCCGATTATTAAACAATCTTATATAAATAATCAATTATTTGCTATTCTGATTTAAAATTATAATACATATTTATTTGTTATAAAACTACTTACTAAATTATTGAATTGATTCGAGTTTTACTTAATGAAGATTCATAATTTAAAAATAGAAATAAAACTAAAAGTTAGAATCCTCAATTTATTAATATAAGTTGGTGAAACGACAATTGTTTCATCAGCACAGTGTCTTCATCAGGAACTTACTAGAGCACGTTACAAACTAAAATCGGTATACATAAAAAAATATAAAATGAACAAGGTTAATATTATTTTACAACGCCTTTAAAATCTAAGAATTTACACAAATATTGTAGTGAAAATATGTGGCTCATCTGGTCAGCCTTTACTGTTACTATAGGGTACTAAACATGTCCACATTTTCTAAATGTAGAATTTGAAAATTAAAAACATTGAATGTGTGGTTTTCTTCTAATTTCGTAGATGATTGGCAAAAGTGGAATCTTGTTTTTATTTCTAAACGAAGAACAATGTTCAACAATACGTTTTTCAAACGATCTTCCTGTTTGGCCAACATATGTCTTATCACATCTGCATAGATCTAACTATTAAAAAGATCAACAATAAATTAAAGTTTGACTTTTATCATAAAGAACCCCATACAGATATAACTATACATAATTCATCAACACATCCCATACAACACAAATTTTCAGGTTTCCATAGTTTCTTACATAGATTAATTAATTATTCACTATCCAAAGAAAATTATGAAAAAGAACTAAATCTAATCAATAGGGACCGAACACGAGAGGCCGATGACTCATCGCTCACGGGCGTACTATTGAAAATTTGTATTTTTAAAGAGTTTTTAATTTTATTTATATAATCGGAAAACAAACGGGTGGTGATATATAAAATACGAAATACATTTTTATTTGTTAATTTTGTAGTTTAAGTTGAGTAAAGGAGTATTAAGCAATGCTTTCTCAAGGTAATCTTCTGTAAAATGTGTTCTCTTTGAATGAAAATCATCCCTATAGATAGAAAACGTCCTTTCTACATCGCAACTAGTTATAGGTGCATACTGAAAATACTCTTTTATTTCAGCGTATTTAGCAGTTAGATTTTTGAGGCATTGTCCCCATACACAATTGCCGCAATGTTATTAAATCTGGATTTCTATTAAAAACTGCGTCTAACTTTTGCCGACGGTCAGAAACGGTCACATCCGAAGTCATTTGGAATATTTTTCAAATTATTAATAGCCATATCTAATGTGGTTAATCCATCATTTAATTTGAGATTTTGATTTTCAAAATAAGTGATTAGTTTTGGCAAATTTCCAAAGTGTTCCTGAAGAAAGTACAACTGATTATTTAAATTTGAAATTTGTATTAGTTCCTTGCACTCAGAAATACTTTGAGCATCGTCATTTACACATGTAACGAAATTTTGTAAACTATCGAAATTCTGTGCATAAAAACTATTACTGGAGAGGGAGGCAGTGACAAAGGTGGAAGTTTTTCCCTGTAAAGAGCTGCTCTGAATGGTGCTTTTCTGAAAACTTTTTTAAAAGTGAATACAAGTCTATCAACTTCCGGAAAGGTGTCTCTGATATATTCACAGATTCTGTGGAGAGCATGTGCTACACAAGTAATATGCAGCATATTAGGATATGTTTCCTTTAATAGTCTGCCTGTTTTAACATATATTCAGCACTGTCACTCACAAATAAAAGTATTTTTTCTCTGTTCTTGTCGTCCGAATAAAGCATCTGATGCATATTCTCGTAAATGGTTTTAGCTACTGTTTCCGCATCAACTGAATTTATAACTTTTGTTGCTATTACATATACGTTATAAAGAATAGTTGTATGTAGTACACCAGCTACAACGTTTACCACACAGCATTGTATATCGACAGTTTCGTCGGCTTTTATCAATAGGTACTGATTTGAAAGATGGCTTCTAATGCGTTCTACTAACCTTACGACACTTTATTTATTTTACGAAATATTAATAAATAAATAAAATAAATTATAAAAACTCCTCACGCTTCTATCTACACCTTGAAGAAAGGAATTTAACTCTAATATTGAAGTAATTGCGTCACAATTCGACGACAAAAAACAGATGTGGGGTTAACCAGATGAATAGTGCTATTCAACAACAGCGTGTTGTATTTAGCGATATTATAGACTATTTATATGGTGCATCGTAATTTCGGCATGTTGCGTCCGGTCTCTACTAATCAAACAAATTGCAATCAATACCGGCTACACAGATAATATTAAAACTTAAAAATATGCTGATAAAAAAATTATTTAAAAAAACTATCTCCATGGTCCTGTAATAAAAGACAAGCAAAATTCAGAGTACAAACGTACACTAGGAAACCTAATGAGGATATTTCAATGTATTAAAAAAAAGCTGAATATAGAAGCGGTTTTCTAAACAAATAATAATTTATCAAAACATTAAAAACAATAAATATAGAACAGATAAAAATAAGAAATCTGGCGTCTGTAAGTTAACGTGTGGATGCGGTAAGATATATGTTGGTCAAACAGGAAGATCGTTTGAAAAATGTATTGAAATAAAAAACAAGATTCTACTTTTGCCAATCATCTATTAGAAGAAAACCATGCATTCAATAGAAATTAGAAAATACAGGCACTAAATTAAATTTACCGGAAATTTTAGAAATTAATAAATTAAAACAATCACAAACTTTATTTAACGATCAATTGGATTTAAATAAGTCACCTTTGTTAAATTTATTAATTTAAAGCAACCGTTTAGACGATAATGGAAATGCACATCTACTTTATTAAAAAAAAAATTATTTGTAAATATATTTAGTATTCTATAGTAGTACATCGTTTCACAACCTGAGGGTCACGGTGATATTAAAAGGGGGTCGCGAAATATATATGAATGATAGGCTAAACTGGACTGATCACATAACGTTGTGTAGTAGATTGAGTACAGCAATTTTTACAATAAAACAGATGAAGAATTTTGTTTCATTACAAGCTGCGAGGTGGGCCTATTTCTCAAATTTTCATAGTCTTGCATCATACGGCATAATTATATAGAGAAGCTGCTCTGATATCCAGCGTATTTTAGTACTGCAGAAGAGTGCTATTAGGGTGTTGTGTGGTCTACAATGTGGGGACAGTAGCAGGGATTTCTTTAAACGGGAGCGCATACTTACCATTATAAGCATGTATGTTTGGGAATGTGTGAGGTCAACACCGTTTTGTAGCAAATTCAGCTCGTCACGAATATGGCACACGATACAAGGACGCGCTAGTGATCTCATACCATCGCCTTAAAGTGACACAGCAAGGCGTCGATTATTGGGGCCCGAAGCTGTATAATCGATTTCCGAGTGACATAAAAACTTTAAGTATAATTCAATTCTCAAGAAGGCTTAAGCAACTCCTGATTTCATGTTTTTTTATACAGTTGGGGAGTAATCTTTAGTGTGTTTTCTAGCTTGTTGCTTCCAGTTTCTTCGTGCCGGCTTTTATGTTTTTTTTTTGTATTGTGGTGCATATACATATGTATTTATTGCTAATCTTTTGTATTTATACCTTAATGACGTGTCATGCAATTTTTATTACTTTGACAAATAAAGACTGAATACTGAAATAGCCTAAACAATAATGGAAAATCATTTTATGAGAGAAAATAATTTATTATAAACATTTAACTTAAATAAGTACACATGTAAAGAAAAGAAATTAATGTGATGGTTATGTTTATTTTTCATTTAAAAGTTTCTCAATACGTGGATCTACATTAGAAACACACAAAAGCAAGTTGTTTTCGAGTGATAAGAGACGATTGCAGAATTTAGTTTTTAGTGCAACCATAAACGAAAAATTCCTTTTCACAGAGATAAGACGTGGCGAAACGGATTAATATTTTCAACGCTTCTGTGACTAAATTTCCATAAAGTAAATGTAGCGTCAGCAGTTGCTTCTATACAAATTCATTCACCGTATTTTTTGATCACACCTCGTATGTCGAAGGATTGCCTCCTAACCCTCCAATGAATTTACAAAGCTACATGATGGCCTCTTCAAGTTGTGTATAATGAGCTTCCGCGGATTCCACGATAATATTACTGGAAGCATGGTCAGGTGAATAGTAGAATATATTCGTCTAACTGAAGCAGCAAATAAATTTCTTGTATAAAGGATATTAATTTTTCAATAAAAATTTAATAATTTATTATTCTCAACACAGTAAATATTTGTACAAAATTTGGTTGAAAAATAGGTACTCGCACTGGATTATTGTGAGACAGTATCTAACTTTTCATAGATTTCGTATCATTTCTTAAGTATTAATTTTATTATATTTTTATTTTTGCAGGTCTAGGACAAGATTTCGGATACGATGGTAATGAAGGTAATTAAAAACTTATTCTTATATTTCCTATTAGAAATTTCTAACAAATAACATTCAGTTTTTTTATATTTAAATATAATATTAAAATAATTATAAGAATCGCGTTGGTCTAATGGGTAGGTCACTAGCCCATAAAATCGATGTTTTTTTTTTCGGTCCTAGTTCGACTCGGGCTGACAAAAGTGAGTACCCGTGCCTGGGATAACAATAGGCGGTCGGTACATGTTACCATCCTAGTGTACTGAACAGCTCGAGTTGTAACAAGCCTACCATGTTACCACCCCAAGCTCCTGCAAGGCTAGTTACAGGGACTATTATAATTATTATAATAATTGTAACTAGGGACCGGACACAAGAGGCCGATGACTCATCGCCCACGGGCGTACTATTGAAAATTTGTATTTTTAAAGAGTTTTTAATTTTATTTATGTAATTGGAAACCAAACGAGTGGTGATCTATAAAATATGAAATACATTTTTATTTGTTGATTTTGTAGTTCAAGTAGAGTAAAGGAGTATTAATAGTAACAAGCAATACTTTCTCAAGGTTCTCTTTTGTAAAATTAGTTCTCTTTGAATGAAATACATCCTTGTAGATAGAAAACGTCCTTTCTACATCGCAACTGGTTACAGACTGGAAATATTATTTTACTTCAGCGTATTTAGCAGTTAGATTTTGAGGCATCGTCCCCATACACAGTTGTCGCCATGTTATTAAATCTGGATTTCTATTAAAAACTGCGTCTAACTTTTGCTGAGGGCCACATCCGAAGTCACTTGGAATATTTTTCAAATTACTAATAGCCACATCTAATTTGGTTAATCCATGATTTAATTTCAGATTTTGATTTTCAAGATAAGTGATTAGTTTTGGAAAATTTCCAAAGTGTTTCTGAATTCTTGAAGAAACTACAACTGATTTTTTAAATTTGAAATTTGTATTAGTTCCTTGCACTCAGAAATACTTGGAGCATAGTCATTTAAACATGTAACAAAATTTTGTAAACTATCGAAATTCTCTGCATAAAAACTACTAGCTTCCAACCATGTTCCTCATCTAGTTATTACTGGAGAGGTAAGCAGTGACAAAGATGAAAGCTTTTCTCTGTAAAGAGCTACTCTCAATGGAGCTTTTCTGAAAACTTTTTTAAAAGCGGATACAAGTCCATCAACTTCCGGAAAGGTGTCTCTGATATATTCACAAACTCTATGGCAAGCATGTGCTACACAAGTAATATGCAGCATATTAGGATGTGTTTCCTTTAATAGTCTGCCTGATTTTAACATATATGCAGCACTGTCACTGACAAATAAAAGTATTTTTTCTTTGTACTTGTCGTCCGAATTTGGTGCATATTCTCGTAAATGGTTTTAGCTACTGTTTCCGCATCAACTGTATTTATAATTTTTTTGTTGCTATTACATTTGCTTTATATGGAATAGTGGGATGTAGTACACCAGCTACAACATTTACCACACAGCGTCATAATATGTCGACAGTTTCGTCGGCACTTGTCCATACTGATTTGAAAGATGGCTTCTAATGCATTCTACTGCTTTCGTGTAACATTTAGAAACATATTTGCGTAAGGTGGATTCATCAGGAACATTTCAACCGGTATATTTTTGGAGAAATGTTTTGAAGGTGGAATTGTTAAGTTTATTTAATGGAATATTTGCCGCCATTCAAGTTTCACAGAATTCTTCTTCTTCGTTAAAATTGTGAGATTCCAACGGGCCTAATTTCTGTGTATGTGTTTGCGATGCTAAGAGACGTTTTACGTGCGATTTCTTGGAATTTTTTAACGATATTTTACAGACTTTGCAATCAATTTCGGAATCACTGGCGATGGACATACAGAGAGTTTGGCCCTTATTCCAACTCGCCATTGTTTCACGTTGCCATTCTCGATGTTGTTCCATATCATATCTGAAAAAGTATAAGTAAAGTAAACAATGTTCTAGATCTAAATAAATGAAAATTAAAAATGTATGCGTAGGTTATTGAAACTTAACGAAATTCACTGGACGCTTAAAGTTAAAACAATGAAAAAAACTTACTCACCATACTTTATTTATTTGGAGTAATTTCGTCACAATTCAATGACAAAAAGCAGATGTAAGGCTAACCGAATAAATAGTGCTGTTCAAGAACTGCGTGTGGTAGGTACTTAGTAGGTACTTAGACTATTTATATGGTGCATCTTAGTTTCGGCCTGATGCTTTGGGTCTCTAGTTTATAATATAAAAAATTTTAAAACTACTACTATACTTGTATCCAAGTAAAAAAATATTTTCGATGTGCATTACATTGCAGACCCACTGTACCCAAATGTATATTTAGGAAAGAATAACCAGTACACGAATCTATTATCATTGATTTTTTTATATAATAGTTAGGAGTGCTTTCTTGTTTATATAAATACAATAGAGGTAACCCACTAAATCTAAATACTTTAAGTACTCTTTTTAAGATTAATTCAATTTAGGGCATTTATTCAAATACAATTTTTATTTTTAGTTATTAAATACAGTAGAATATTCCTATTACATATTTGATTTTTGAATCGCCTTATATTTTGTATCATATCGTTTAACTATATTACAAAGAAAATGAAAATTTTTTTTTTAACTTTTATTTCAATCGAGTAAGATAGTAATGCATTGAGTTAGGAATTTTAGTCTTATCTTTAAACAAAGTAACACTTAGAATGTACATGTAAATTTGGAAATAACGTAGTTCATTAATAGTCATAATAATATCGACAATAGGAAATTTTAACAGATCAAAACCAAATACAAATATAAAGCTAAACAAATACATGGCATAATTAGAAATCGATAAATTACCAGTAAAATGGAAATCCCTAAAGGCTTATTTGCGATGTCGCAGAATACATTAATCCTAGTTCTTTTTAGTACAATTAGTCTAATTTGATATATATATATATATTTACTCGCTTGAAATACGAGACATTTAACAGTATTTTCGGTCTGGAAAAGGTCGGTACTAGTAATCTTTTAATAAGTAATATTAAGTGAAAAGGGGATTAAGACAGGAGCAAATGATGAGTCCTCTATTCATGAATGTCATTATCAAAAAATATAAAAAACGAGTTAAAAATTTGCATGGTTGAATGTAAAGATCTACAGAGAATATAAATTAGAGAATGTGCCTCGCAGACCACATTGTCATTGTGACTAGAAGTGAAAAGTACTCAAAAAAGAATCTGGAAATATGGAAAAACGTATTAGAAGAAAGTGGAATAAAATTAAATATAAATGAAATGAAAGGTATGGTTACAAGAGATCAAAGTAAGGACGTAAACGTGCAAATAAACGGAATTCAAATACTCTTATTGGTAATAATGCAAAATACACATCACCAAGAAGCAAAAATTAATAAACGTGTAGGAAAAGCTTCGAGAACATATTACACCATAAACAAAATTTTTGTTTTGATACACAAAAGAAAACTATTAATTTGTTGGTTATCTAGAGAACGGACACGCTTACCACATGACGCAAAGCCCAGTGCAGTACTGGCGAAAGGCTGTATTTCTAAAATATTTAATTTTATTTATATAATTGGAAAACGAACGGGTGGTGATCTATAAAATTACGAAATACATATTTATTTGTTGAAAAGTTGTATTTATAAAGTTTTTAATTTTATTGTGAGTGGGAGGCAGTGACAGAGATGGAAATTTTTCCCTGAAAAGAGCTACTCTCAATGGTGCTTTTCTGAAAACTTTTTTAAAAGCTGATACAAGTCTATCAACTTCCGGAAAATGTCTCTGATATATTCACAGATTCTGTGGAGAGCATGTGCTACACAAGTAATATGCAGCATATTAGGATATGTTTTCTTCAATAGTCTGCCTGTTTTTAACATATACGCAGCACTATCACTGACAAATAAAAGTATTTTTTCTTTGTACGTGGCGTCCGAATGAAGCATTTTTTGCATATTCTCCTTAATGGTTTCAGCAACTGTTTCCGCATCAACTCTATTTATAACACTTGTTGCTATTACATATGAGTTATAGGAAATAGTTTGATGTAGTACACCAGCTACAACATTTACCACACAGCGTCCTAACATATCCACCGTTTCGTCGGCGCTTATCCATATGTATTGATTTAAAAGATGGCTTCTAATGCGTTCTACTGTTCTCGTATAGCACCTAGAAACATAATATTTTGGTAAAGTTGATTCATCAGGAACATTTCGACCAGTATATTTTTTCAGAAATGTCTTCAAAATAGGATTGTTCAATTTAAATAATGGAATATTAGCTGGCATAAAAGTTTCACAGAGTTCTTCCTTAAAATTGTCAGATTCCAACGGGTTAAATTTTTTTTCGTGCTTTAACGATCCTACGTGACGGTTTACGGTTGATTTATTGCAATTTTTCAATAACGTTTCACACACCTCACAATAAATTTCGGAATCACTGGCAATGTACATACAATCAGTATGGCCCTCAATCCAACTCGCCATTGTTTCACGATGCCATTCTCGACGCTCTTCCATTGTCTGAAAAAGTAAGAATATTCTAAATCCAAATAAACGAAATTAAATAACGAAATTTTATGCACACTTACGTGAAAATAATTGGAAGATGTTGCTTAAATGAAAAGAAAAGGAATGTACGTGCTATTTCTCTTACGAAATACGATAAACTTATTTATTTTATCTACGTACACGACACCACTGAAAACACTATATTCTCCGAATACAATAGCTGGGTTGTCCATTGTTATCGCTGCGAGACCAGGTGGCCGAGTAAGTCAAACAAATACTTCATTGAATTACGCCGGGATGTACTGAGCGACGTTATACACAATTCCAATTGCCGATTGCGTTTTATGGAAATTGCATCCGTTCTCTAAGTTATCACACTTATCACTTTATTATAACAGATAACGTTACTGCAGTTTCGCCATTAAAAACATAATCATTCTCAAACGAAATTAACAATACGTGTGAGAAACATGGCAACAATTATACAGGTGTATATATATATATAAGCAAAAATAATCCCAGCCTTACGATCTAATTAAAAGGTAATTAAGTGACTATGGAGAATTTTCGAAGAAATATCGGACGTGTAAAGTAAAGAACAATACATTAAGATTGTTGTAGATTAATAAGACTATTTAAAAGATTAGTTTTAAATAGGTTTAACTGGTCGTTAAGAATAACGTCTTTAAAATTTTTACGAGGGCGATACTGAAAATTTTTAGAAAATCAAACGTGGATTAATTTAAAAAAAATAAATTATTTTATTGTTTTTCAAAAATATTCCCCTTTAACATTAATACCTTCATGTATTCGATAAAACCAGTCCTTCAAGCGTGAGTAAAGCCTGTTTTACATTATACTTTTTTTGTCTAGAAACTTTGACAAGTTTCAATACTAGATGGACTTGTAGAAACTTGAACAATGTAAATTAGAAAAAACGCATCGAAGTTTTCGTACTAAACTTTTTTTCAAAACTAGTTGTGGACCTATTTTTCGTTCAAGTTGTGATGTTAGAAGCTGATTTCGCGGACTACCAACCTCGTATTTGTAAACAAGTACAGTTAAGCCTACATAAATCTAGTATAAACGATTTTTGAATTTTTGTTTTGTTGTAATTCATTCTTGTAACGTCAAAATGACATTTGTCACTTTTTGATATCCAAAATGGCAAGAAAACTGACTCCGGTAGACAAAGTACAAATTTTGTTAAATTTGGAAAGTCGCACCATTAAACAAGTCGCAGAAGAATTTCATTGAAATAAATCAACAGTACTACAAGTTAAAAAAGATGGGAAAATGAAGGCAGTATATGTCGAAACAAGGAACTGGTCTTAAAAAAATATCAACTGATGTAGAAGATCACAATTTGTTTGAATATTTGAGAGAAAATTCGTTTGCAAGTGCAAGAGCAGCTATTATTGAAACAAATTTTCCGGGTTCTAAGCAACGGCAATTCGGAGACTCAAACAAAGTGAATTAAGATCTGGTGTTGCAGTAAAAAAAAAAATCTATTGACGGAAGAACTGATACAGTCGCGGTTACTGCACTAAATTATTTATATAATGGGCCACAATTTTGGGAAAATGTCATGTTTTCTGATGAAAAAATCTTCAATCATCAAGTAATGGTACGTTATGTGTATATAGACTCCAAAACACCCGGTTTGAAGAGCGATACTTAAATAATAGTGATAGGCAAGGAAGGTTTCCAGTTAACGTATGGGGTTGGATCTGTTATCACAATACCGGAATGTGTTGGAGAATTGATGAAAGATTTAATGCAGTAAAATTATATAAACATTTTAGAAATTGTGATGCTGCCGTCCGCAGAACAGATATATCCACAAAGAAATTTTATTTTCCAATATGACAATTGCCCCGTGCATACGGAATATAATACTACTGAATGGTTTCAACGGAATAATATTGAAATTTTACAGTGGGTCTCGAAAAGTGCCGACCTAAATCCTATAGAAAATGTATGGGCCGAAATGACAAAGCAAATTCATAGATCTCGTATAAGATTTACTAATAGGGAGCAACTATGGGAATCTATTGAAAATACTTGGGAAAACATTGTTGAAAAGCCTAATTTTTTAAGAAATCTAATTTATTCTGTACCTAGAAGATTAAGGGCAGTAATTGATGCGAATGGCGGATCAATTAAGTATTAGTTTATTTGTGTCTTCCAAATTGTATTAAAAAATTACTTGACAATTGGTTTTTCTTTCAAAAAAGGATTGATAAACACTAAGCAATATTAGAAAATTTTGACAATTTTGACAAGTTAGGTTATACTAGATTTATGTGAGCTTAACTGTACATAACCTAAATAATAGAAATTGATATATTTATTTTTAAAGATGGCTCTAACAATTAACTTCAATCTTGGTGCTTGCGTACAAAGTAAATCTAATGCCCGCGATTTTAAATTTTAACTTGAACCAAATCTAGCACTGGATCTAGTATTAGAAACTAGTCAAAGTTTCTAGAAAAAAAAGTATAATGTAAAACAGGCTTTACAATACACTTTTTTTGTACTAGAAACTTGAACAAGTTTTGATACTAGATTTCATACAAGTTTTAATTAATAATAATGCTATGTCGAATAAAGGACACCAAATTTTGAGTGCGTTACAAACATAAAATAAAAATTTCTGTTCGCTTATTATTATATACCATATGATCATATATTTCTACCCTCTAGAAGGCAATGACATTTTTCTTTTTTAAACTTAAGTTGGTACCATAATTTAAGTTAACTTATTTTGCAGCGTGTGTGTGATATAGGTTATTTTATACTGATGACAGATTAGGTTTTGTCATTTTGACAAATAATTACACACAAACGTTTCAGTTGAAAAAATGAAAAGTTTAATAATAAAAACAGCTACAATAAATGTTCAAAGTGAGCTCCTTCATTTTTTATGCATAGCGCAACTCTTCGTCTTATATTATTGAAGGCATTCCTTAAATTATGTGGTGTAATTTCCTCACAGACATTTCGGATAGCATTAGTAAGTTCTTCAATTGTATGTGGGCGATTCGTAAATACTCTATTTTTTAGATGTGGATAAATGAAATAGTCCATAATTGTTACATCCGGAGATCGTGGTGGAAAGTCTACTATTTGATTATCAAAGAATTCATGCAATAATTCCATCGTTTCTCTTGTCTTATGGGCTGTTGCATTATCTTGCTGGGAATATTCCTCGCGGAGCTCATCATCATGTAATTGATTTACAAATGGTAGCAATAAATTATTACGATATCGTTCTGCATTTATCGTATTATTAAAGAATATTGGACCAATAATCCGTCTACGAGAAACTGCAAGCCAAACGCCTATTTTTTGTGAATGCAAGGGTGTTTCAAGAATTTCATGTGGATTTTCACAAGTCTTTTTTAAGGATTCTCTGGCAGGTCCCATATGACAGTTGTGTTTGTTGTGAAAACTTACGAATCGATTTCTTAGGTGATTGATTTATTCGTCCCTCAACATCTGCTATATTTTCAACTGTCCGCTTTAGTGGTCTACCAGCACCTGGTTTTCGAGACACAGACCTTGTTTCACGGAATTTAACCACTGACTTTTGAATTAATTGCCGCAAACTGTCATATGTTGTTGGAAAATTTGGAAATTCTGCCCGAAATTCTTCTATACAAGGCTGCAAGGAGTACGACCATTCTCCATTTTCTAATTTTACACCATTCCTAAAGTATGATTCTATCAGAAAAACTTTATGATTTATTGTAAACATTTTTAAGTGTCAATTAATAAATACATTAATGACAGATGAGTTTTATTTATCAGAACATACACATAATGACAGATGTATTTTATTTGTCACTACCAACACGATATTTTCAAGAAATAATTTCATGGCTTGCTAGAGGGTAAATATAAATAATCATATTGTATTTGACGTTTAGGCGGGTTGTGATTATTTATTGGTTCTTATAGATACAAAATATTAAAGAAATCAAGTTGAAAGCCAGACAATATAAACTAAAATGTTTATTCAAAATATTAGGACTATATGATTTGTGTAAATATAAGAAGCCCAGTGGCATAAACGAAATGGTGTTGAATGCGTCTAGTATGAAACTTCTATGAAAAGTAGGACCGGACTTAATTTTGTAGTTTAGAAACTTCGATGTGTTTCCTATCAAAGTTTCGACAAGTAGATTTAGTTTGAAAACTTGTTCAAGTTTCTACTAATACAACAAGTTTCAATAATACCACTCTTCTTGAGACACTTCATAAACCAGGTTTTTATAATGTTCTACTGCTTCATCTGACACCAAAAAATAATTAATTTCATAACTATTTCGCTCGTCGTAAAAATCACCTCCAGACAGCTATTCGCAACTTAGTTTTAACTGAACATAATCATTTATTAATAGGATTTAAGTTAAGTGAATCCACGCATTTTATTTTTAATTTTTGCAAACAAAAAGAAATCACAAGATCCTAGGTGGAGGGTCTATAGTACTGACGTTTAAGGCAACCAGATATTCATTATTAGTTTTGCTTTATGCAACAATGCGTTGTCATGGTGTACAATTATTTCTCCTTTTGAGCGTTTTTCACCAACTTTTCCAAAAATTTGCGATAAACAGAGATTTATGTATTAATCGACAGTAATGATACGTCCATCTTCTAATGCTATAATAGCAATATGGCCCGTTTTAGAAAAAAAACTCGCAAATATCTTCTAACCAGCACTCTCAATTCGTCGGACTTTTGTAGGCTTAGGTTCTGTTCAAAAGAATCATTGAGACGATTGACTTTTCTTTTCAATATCATAATAATAAATCCATGATTCATCACTAGTAACAATGAACTTACTGCACATGAGAATTAATTACTATTAAAATCTCATTTTACATGCAATTGTCGCCCAATGTGTTACACGTTAATTACTACAATTCGACAAACTAAGAATGCCAGAATGCAATACGTCGCGACGTCAACCTTCCTAGTTGTTAGGATAATTAAAAATTCATCTATTCCGGAACGTGCAGATGCATTTCGTTCTTATTAGAACTCGTCAGTACACGATATCTTGGAGACAGATATGTCTTCCATGATTTCAACATGTTTCGTATATATACACAGTATAGAAGTGAAAGGCATGTCTGTCTACAGGATATCATGTACTGACGAATTCTAATAACAACGAAATGCATCTGCACATTCCGGGATAGATATGACTTTTACAAATTTTTAATTTACACTACTAACGATATTCCAAACTGAATTTTAAGTACCACCTTGGAATTTTTCTAGAGTTTTTCAGCATCATTTAAAGCGTTGATCTTATTGATCGGGAATCAGTTGATGTGGAATCCATCGACAAGAAAGTTTTCTCACGTCTAACTGTCGACGTAAAATATTTTGGATTTGACTCATGCCAATGCCCAATATCGCCCGAATATATTCATATGATTTCCGCAAGTATTGCTCGAACAGCGGAAATATTCTAATCAGTAACAGCAGTTCTTAAGCTTCCTTCGCGAAATTCATCACTAAGAAAAAAACGATCTCTTTTGAATTCGTTATAAACTGTTCCCTTAGATAGGGTTTTTAGCCAAATACATTTCTAAGCCGATCTTCGCATTGTTTAGGAGTTAAAGACGATTTAACATCGTAAAAAATCATAGACCGGAATAATGTTCTCTAGTAAAATTCATTTTTGGGTGAACACTAAATCTTTAAATTATGATAATTAAAAAATCATTGGAGCAAATCGAACAAATTACATAGCAATCAACTCGCAAAACATTAAAAGTAGCTGTCAAATAAAAACAATTTTCATTTTGTTTAGAAACATGGCCATTCTAGATTTTTTCGGTGTACCCTCTCGTAGTATATAAGTTTCTTAATTTTCAATAACTTAAAGGAATTTATGTTAAAACCATATAACGGGTGTTCAAAAACATTCGAAGTTAAGTGGGCTCTGAAAAAAAAATCGTATATCTTTACTTAAGTATCTGATTTGTAATAATTATTAAATGTCAACTGTTGTCTGTCAAAAATTGTCAGAATCTAATATCGAAGATACTAATTTGATAACCTATAAAATTCTATTAAGTAAATGTATCAATCTATCTCAGACATGACTTCATATTTTCAAGGACTACTTTGACTTCGAATGTTTCTGAACACCCGTTAGAAGTAATCCCATTCATAGAAATGTTTCCAGCCTTACCGACATAAAGTAATTGTAAAAAAAAAATTTCTTTCGTCATCGGATAGATGGCCTCAACATATGTAAACTGTCAAAATTGCAAATCATATCGATCATTAGTTTATCTATGATACGCTTCTAAAGTTTTCAGTTCTAATTGTCGTTCAACAATGAAGAAACTTGAGTATCGTGCAGTGATAAAATTCCTTCATTTGAAAGGAAAAAAGAATTTCCCTTTCCTTTCCACCAGAAATAAAAGATGAGTTAGGCTCTGTATACGGTAAAGGCTACCCTTAATATACAACGATAAAACATTGGGTAGCTGAGTACAAACGTGGTTGTATGAACATTTTAGACGAGACACGTTCCGGGCGTTCGAAAATTGCTACATCTGACGAAATGGTCGATTTAGTGAATCAAACTGTGATGGAAAATGATCGATTAACTAGAATACAGCTAAGGCTTGTGGAATATCATCTTAGCGCGTACACAAGATTTTACATCAAGTTTTAGATATGAGAAAATTGTCCGCGCGTTTGTTGACGATCGACCAAAAGCGTCTACGGACGGACATATCCAGCCTGTATCAAAAAAATTCGGAGGAGTTTTTGCTGCGATTGATAACCGTCGATGAAGCCTGGGTACACCACCATACGCCCGAGACCAAACAGCAGTCAATGCAATCGATTGCGGTGGGAAAACCAGCTCCGAAAAAGGCGAAGGTCGTTCACTGCATTACTAAATATATTGAAGGCCACAATTATGAAAAAACGTCCACATTTGACAAAAAAGAAAATCCTGTTTCACCAGGATAACGCTCAGGTTCACACGTGGATGATTGCAATGTCAAAATTGAACGAATTGAAGTATGAATTGCTTCCGCATCCACTGTATGTGCCAGATGTAGAGGAAACGGCCTAAAAGTGACACTAGTGTTTTAAAAAATTATTTTGTTATTAAACATTCAAAATAATAATATTTATTTTTATATAGAACAAATCAAAACACTAATGGCTACAACTAAATAAAAGTGCAATGCACAATATCTAATTTAACATTAAATAAAAGTAAAATTTTTAAAACTAAATACATATGTGTCTCAGTGTTGGAATAGGCTGTATTATACAAATGATAAATAATAAAATATCTACCGCACATCTAATTCCCCAAAATTAATTTCAACTGATAAATACGAATTTTGTTTGCCCAAAATATCTAATTTAACATTAAATAAAAGTGAAATTTTTAAAACTAAATATGTGTCTCAGTGTTGGAATGGGCTGTATTATACAAATGATAAATAATAAAATATCTACCGCACATCTAATTCCCCAAAATTAATTTCAACTGATAAATACGAATTTTGTTTGCACAAAATATGTAGGCTTTGGTAATATAATTTTTACATCATTTATTGAAACAAAAATATGTCAGCAATATTAGAAGTTACAAAGTATCCTTGGAGTTTCGAGGATTTACGCAGAAAACTCACTTCAATCTCATTGTTTTCATTGACGTTATTAATAACTCTTCCCACATAAAAAACATTAGTGCCTCTTGCTTTGAACTGAACAAGAACATAGTCTTCTTTCTCAGGGTCTCTTTGCAATTCTTCAAAATTTTGAGATAAAGTGTTTTCAAAGTCTTCCTCTGAAATTTCTGTGCCTGAGTTAAGGTCAGGGAGAGATTCACTATCTGAAGTGGCGCCTGAAATTACTTTCTGCCGATTTTTCTGATAACAGCAGCCTTTTCTCTCTAACCGTGACTGCCATTCTTGATATTTTTGAATTTCGTTTTTTTCAGGTGTGACTGTCGCTATCATACACTTTCCTTTTCTTTCTGGTTTTCTATTGGTTTGAATTTCGGATAGCCTCTAAATTCCTCAGGCGAAATCATCGTAGAAGTTGATAATTCCAACTGTTATTATTACACAACGATGGTGGAATACTAGGTACATTTGACTGAGTTGGGGCTTCGTTTAAATTGGCAGATATTTCGGGCTGTCTTAAATGATCAGACTTAGATCAGATTTACCTTCATTCACAGCCCCGGTGTCTTTTCCTGGTGGTTGGTCCGTGACAGAGCTACAGAGAAAGCCACTTTCATTAAATATATGCCTATCAAATGGTCTTATTCCTGTAGCTTTAAATGCCTTTGTTATTGTTTCTGGCCTCATTGCTTTTTCGTACGCTATCCCGACACACTCAGCAACTTCGTATATAGAAAACCATTCCCCTGGATGGTGCATCATCCAACTCTCGACCGAAGAATCATAATATTTCTGAAATGGACCAAAGATATCAACATCGTGTGGTTGTAATTTGTGTGTTTGTGCTTTATAAAGTGCTTCATAACTTCTATAAATGTATCACGGGTCATCCAACCGCTCTTGTTTGCTAATTCTAGCGTTCCTGGAGCAGCCTCACGTAACATTCTGTTTTGGAAATGCACTCGTGGAAAAATCAGCGCAGGGGGAATTCAGTTTCCTGTCGCACTAACAATCATACAGGTGGTAACTAAAATTCCCTTCTCTCCACTGGTTACTTTGTTCATTTGTTTCGACCCCCTCTCAACAACCACCTTCGCGTGAAGTTTTTGGTTGGTCATTGTAGCAGCTTCGTCGAGATTGAGTAATGGTGTGCCATCTACAAATTTAGGATTACGGGTGTAGCATTCCTCTAGCTTATCAAAAAATGTTCCGACATTAAACTTTTTCATAAGTTTAATGTCGGAACATTTTTTGATAGCTTTTGATAGCTGATAGATTTGTAGCACGAGCTAAACTACATTCTTCAGGCGTTCGCAGGGATAGCGTTTAGTGTTTTTTCATGAATAGGCGCATCCAGTTTACAGGAACGGACATATTATTATGCATTGCCATTTCATAGGCAAGTCGCCTGCATTCTATCATAGGTAGCCCATTAAATCATTTTTGATCAAGTTTTTATATAATTTACTAAACAATTTTCTTGCTCAGTTGTAAATATTTTGTTCACCTCATAATTTAGTGTCATTCGAATTGGTACATCTGATGATTTTTGTTTTTTGACGTATCTGTGTAGGGTTTGAAAAGGTATATTTTTAAACGAAGTAACTGAAGTGATGGAAATCTCTTGGTGAAACATTATAAAAAATAAGGAAAATAAAACACACTTGGTATATTGTGAAATAATACCAACTGTGGTATATTTTTACGTTTTCCCACTTCTCGAAGCGGCTCTTCTTCTAATACCAACGCTACTGCTTCTCTCATCGATACTAAATCATTCCTGGTTAATTTTTTCTTAACTTTCATTTTGGTGCTTGACTCACACTAAATTGAAAAAATAGGCTATAGTTGCTAATTATATAGGTAAATAGAAATAAAATGAAAAAGCCACTTAGCAAGGCTAACTGAAATTTTTTTCTTTCGTTTAATTTGCAATAAAAATATTCTCTACAATGATTAATTTAGAAATGAACAGAATACGCAATTTTAATCATACAAATCTAACAGTGAGACGTGTCTCATTGTTGGGTATCTTAATTTGTCTTACTGTAGGTACTATTTTAATAGTACACTTACCACAAAACTTTCTACCCACTAGAATAATTCAGTTTTCACCAAGCAAAATTGCATTAAAATTTTAAATCATAAGAAACACTTCCACTGTCTTCCACAACTGTTAAATGAAAAGGCATTAACTTAACCGCGAATGTTAGGACATCTATACGTCTCAGTCTCCCCAAATTTAAAACGCTAGAAGTTGAAAATACGTATCTCGGCGGAAAAAAATATGGGTCAAATGCTGAGATTGAAGACGCTGTATATCAGTATTTTTCAGGTTTGGACAATCAATTTTTTCTAACGTTTTGAAGGGATGGGAAAAACGTTCGACCAAATGTATCGAGTTGCAGGGAGATTACGTCGAAAAATAAATTTTATTTTGCTTGAAAATATATGTTTTTGTTAAAAAGGCCGGAAGCATTTCAAATATCCCTCGTAGTAAGAATTATGCAATAATTATAATTGCGGGTTTGTAATTTTTAATATCTATTTTTTTAAATCAACGAATTTTTTTTATTGTTATCTAAGCACCAAAATAAATGTTTCAGAATAAATAGAACATAATTAGATTTTTAAATATATAATTTATCATGTTTAACATGTATCATCGATGCATATGTGTAATTTACGTGACTATTTCAATTTATTTTTCTCAAAATTACTCGATTGTTAGCAATGATTCAAGATAATCAGAGATAATGCTTCATTCTTCCTACGATTAAACCTTATTAGGAAATTGATGTGAATGTATTCCAATTAACTTAGATAATAAAAACCGAACAAACGGAAATCACGGGTCAACTTTGATCTGACCAAAGAAAAAAAATCTACTTATCGTTAGATATGGGTAATATTATTTAATTTTCTGCGTTATATTTGTCCGGAATTACACACTTCCGGACTGATAAAAAAGCAATTCTTGTTGGAATTAATAATAATTTAACGAAATATTATTCCAAAAAGTAATGACCATGTTTTTATAATGATTCAATTCTTTTAACGCCATGATAAAAAATGGAAATTTAACATTATTTATAAATGTACGATACTCTCTGTTTGTACTAATTTGTGCGTTTATATCAGCAAAATGAAACGGTTTATCAGAATATACTCTGCGTTATAAGAGAGGTTCCTTGACCACAGGGAAATAACAATGATTAAATTAAGGAAAAAATTGTAAATACGTAAGAGATAGAAGGCCGGAATTAAAAATAATAATATTGTATTCATATCCCAATATATGAGGGAAATTTTTTAAATAAGGTCCTTTTGTGAATGAGAGAAAGAATGACGTGCGGTCACCGCAGTGCGCATGCGCGTCTGCTCCCAACCAGATTTCAGGAAATGGTACTAAAAGAAGATTTCTTCAGTGCAGTGGTTCGGCAAACCAATGGACGTAGGTTCGAATCCTGCTTCAGGGCGATTTTTTTTCGGCAAAAAAATTCGAATTATTAGCGTCGTAAAATGTAGAAAGTATTTAATCCATTTATATTATTTCGCAAAATGCAATTGATTTGCAACAAATCGCCCAACTACGAGCAAACAATTTTAATATCTGTTTCATAATGTGATTTAAGACTTTTCCGACGATTCGAAACTTCAGTCCTTAATAGCTTAATGGTAAAGCAGTGGTCCGGCAAACCTATGGACGAAGGTTCGATCCTGCTCCAGGGCGATTTTTTTTCGGTAAAAAAATCCAATAATTAGCATCGTAAAATGTAGAAAGCATTTAGTTTATTTACATTACTTCGCGAAAATGTAATTGATTTGCAACAGAAGATTAGATTTTTTCGTTATTTATGGATTTTCGTGTAAATGAAAGTATAAAATAAATGCTTTATTTTTTAAATTAAAAATTTCAATGCATCAACATAAACATTTTTTTCTTAAGATTAAAAAACAGAAAAAATAAAAGGATAAAACAAATGCTTGATTTTTTAAATTAAAACTTTCAACGCGTGAACACATTTTCCTTGAAAGTAAAAAAAACAGAAAAAATAAATGCATGAAACGAATACTTATGTGTATATATATATATATATATATATATATATATATATATATATATATATATATATAAGGTAAACTTAATTAGTCGGCGATTAAAGGTCTGGTTATTACTTCAAAGTGTATATATTTAAAATAATCCTACATGTTTCGGCAATGATGCCTTTGTCAAGGATATAAAAAATATAAATGACAGAATAGACCCTTTAATCGCCGACTAATTAAGTTCACCTTATCATACCAAGGTCACGAATATACTATATTTATATATATATATATATATATATATATATATATTTCTAATATATTTCATAAATTAAAAATCTGAATGCATTAACATAAACATCAGGAAAAATATTGGAATAATATCATTTTCCACACCTGCAATTTTACATTTATATTTGTGCGTACTTGGAAAAGTCGTTATAATAGTATATTGTACCGAGATATCAAAAATTATCTTGGTCAACGGTGGCCATGAGGTGAAAAACGTCTGTCTTAATTTATATCATCCTTTTGAGAAAAATCTGATAAAATTTTCAGGTTATGTGTCATACTGACATTAAGATTAATATATTGACAAATTTTAACGTCAGCATGACACTTAACCTGAAAATTTCATCCGAATTTTCTCAAAAGGATGATATAAATTAAGACAGACGTTTTTCACCCCATGGCCATCGTTGACCAAGATAATTTTTGATATCTCGGTACAACTAGTGCTGAAAATAGGATATTTCACACGAGCGTGAAGTTTGAGCCACGAGCCGTAGGCGAGTGGTTTAATTATGCGTGTGTGAAATATTTTCAGCACGTGTTGTACACTATACTTTTCCGACGACCGCTTAGTGACAAGAATTAATTTCAATGAAAATAAAAGAATGATTCACAAAATAATGATATATGATGTATTTCATAAATTTTACATTTAAACCATACAACTTAATCTTTATTATTTTTATGTAAACTTACCAATTAACAATAACTAATTGAATAATCTAATTTAGACAAAACGAAAACACTAGTCAATTTACCAACACCGCGTATCAACAACAATTTGACATTTGAGAGTCATTCATTTGACAGTTTCCTATTTGTTATTTTATGATTAGTAGGTTGGCGCGTCTGTTACTTTGCACACGGTTCTGCGACGATTCTAATTGGCCCTCTTGAACTTTTCAGCACAGTTTTAGTTACAAGATAACTTTTCAACACAGTTTTGGGGATACAATGCAATTTGCAATTTTCAGTGCTAATAAATCATGCGAATTTGTTCTTTTTACATTGTGGTCGTCGGAAAAAGTATTTTTTCTACAAACACCGTTAAAAGTTGACATTTTGACACGGCTAACTTTAATTAAAAATGCGATTTTATAGCGTAGCGGCTTAAAAGTATTACTTTTAACACTAGTGTTAAAAGTAAATTGACATGACAGTTTGTCAAAAATGACAACATATACTAAAATGATTGAAAATTACATATTTCTTGGATAATTAATATTAAATGTACAGTTTGTGTAATTCGAGATATTTATTTCCTGTGTTGCAGTACTTTCAGAATTATTATTCTCGCTATTAATTCATTTTCTTTTTAAAATACGAACTCATCTTTTGTATGAATTGTGACTTAATTTGACGTAATTTAACGGTTGCGTCCAGTTGTGTCAAAACGTATTCATGAGCTGTCAAATTTGGTCAGTGGAGTTTCATTATATTTTATAATAAAAATTGTGTTTGTAAAAAAAATATTGTACGATACACGTGTTAAAAATGCTATTTTATTTCACTCGTAAATTGCGACACTCGCTAACGCTCGTGTCGCAAACTTTTACTCGTGAACTAAAATCGCACTTTTAACACTTGTATCGTAAATAACTATTTTATGCAAAATATTAAAATTAATTATTACTACAACAATTAATAATACTCAAATTTACCCAAAAACTTGTTCATCTTCAAAACTAATTTTGTAAAAACTACGCAATTATACTTGGATAATATTTATTCATAGATTTCTTAAGAATATGAACAACGAAGACTTCTTGGTGAAAATAACCCTAAAAACTATCTGATTCTTCATACCAAAATCTTCCTTGACGTTAGATTATAATCCTTTTAGATACAGAGACTACAAAGACTTGGCAACAATACTATTTTTAGTACGCCATACGAAACCGAGATAACGCGCACATCTTGCCCGAAATTTCGTATTTAATAAAATACCCCTGCTTACAATAAAATGAAATGAACGAAAGCGTACTCCTGGTGTTTAACGACGTAACTTGAAATTTTAATCATAAATGACTCTACCAATCAAAACGCTTTGCTAGCTGCTTGCATCGACAGCAAGCACATAATTTTGACGCTTGCAAATATGGCCGCCGCTAGCAATCATGTTTTGAATTATAAACAACCGGTCACCATGGTGATTGCAAGCAGCTTGCTAGCAGTTACCTAGCCAGTACGTCTAGTGACCGCGGGCAATGACGCTGCCTGGCATGCTAACTCACAAAGGGTGTGACCAACACCACCTAGCGGTCTTTGATTGTAACTATGTCAATTTACGCGCGTGATACAAATTTCGGAAATTTTTTGATATCACCTCGTATAAAATCACGGTGAGAAGGTACAACAAAGCACGTGCTTAATACTTAAAATTTACGCTGTATTTAAATAATAGCGAACAATAGACAATATTGATCCTAATCTAGGTCATACTTTAACTAAAACAACTAATTGTGTAGTAAGCAGGTGCTAATACGTGCATAGAAAACCTATATTAATATATGTAAATCATTCATTCATACACATTTTTATACGTAACTCCTGTTGTTCAATAAATGCGATAATTTGTTTCTTCATTTTTTATTGCCGGAAAATGTCGTGTTACCTAACTTTTCGAACAACGTATAATCGTTTACTTCCGAATTCTGTTTAAATACGAATACAATGCCGTAATTACTTCAACAAACAACATTATTTCTAATGATTTCCCATAGAAATACTAAGGTTTTTATTAAATAGTGTTTATTATAATATTTATTTTTCTTGTCGTCGATATTAATTAACTATTAGCGTTCTTATATGAGCCCTATAATGTTCGGATGATACGATTTTTAATAATAATAATTTATTTTGCCCAACAGACTTATCCAAATACACTCAGCGGCAGAATTAACCGTCCACCCTATGTTTTGTTATTTTGTTGGAGATTTTCGTCAATTTTCGATATTAATTGACATTACTATCATTCGTACGCTTATTAGTAATTTGGTTCAAATTTGACTTGCTAGTGTTAGTGTATTTCTGATTTCTTTTTTATTAAACTTAATTGTTGTTTAGTAGTTTATCTTTTCAAATCGGTTTAAGTTAAGTTTAAAAACATTTTAATTCGAAACAATGCCATTGAACGCAAACTCCGTAGTCAAAGCTGTGTGTTTTATTCGATAAAGGTTACAGTCAACATCGTATTGCTGGAATACTTGGTGCTGCCCGTGAGACAGTCAGAGATGCCATCAGGCGTTTTCGAGAGACGGGTTCTTACACCAGAAGGCCTGGTCAGGGCCGACATCGCTGCACTTCCGTGAGGGACGATCGTTTTGTTGTAAGCACGATTTTAAGAAATCGGTTTTGTACCGTCGTTGAAGCCCGTAATCGTCTTGCTGAGGTTGGAAATGTGGACGTGAGCGAACGAACTGTAAGAAGAAGATTGGCAGAAAATAATCTTTCAGCGAGACGCCTTTACCGAGCTCCACAGCTTCGCCCGCATCACAAAACAGTTAGACTCCGTTTTGCGCGGGAAAACAGTATGTGGAATATCATTCAGTGGAAGAATGTTTTATTCTCCGACGAGAGCAGAATTGCTTTAAGAAATCCCGATTGCCGCCAGCGTGTATATAGACGTCCAAACGAGCGATTTGCTCCTTGTTCTCTTGTTCAAACCGTGGGTTACCAAGGAGGCTCAATAATGGTATGGGGAAGAATTTCTTACGAGGCTTGTACGGACCTGGTGATTTTTTGATAGAGGCGGTGTACATGCTCACAGATATGTACAAGAACTTCTTCTAGATCATGTCATTCCGTTTGCACCATTTATTGGAGACAACTTTGCTTTAATGCAAGGCAACGAACGCTGTCACGTCGCTCGAGTGGTTTTGCAATACCATAGTGAAGTTGACATCAAAACTTTACCATGGCCAGCAAATAGTCTAGACATCAATCTAATAGAACACATCTGATTCGAGCACGGAGACCAGCTCCAACCACCATTATAGCTGCGATGGAAGAATGGGAAAACATCCCACAAGTTGACATTCGCTGCACTTCCGTGAGGGACGATCGTTTTGTTGTAAGCACGATTTTAAGAGATCGGTTTTGTACCGTCGTTGAAGCCCGTAATCGTCTTGCTGAGGTTGGAAATGTGGACGTGAGCGAGCGAACTGTAAGAAGAAGGTTGGCAGAAAATAATCTTTCAGCGAGACGCCTTAACCGAGCCCCACAGCTTCGCCCGCATCACAAAACAGTTAGACTCCGTTTTGCGCGGGGAAACAGTATGTGGAATATCATTCAGTGGAAGAATGTTTTATTCTCCGACGAGAGCAGAATTGCTTTAAGAAATCCCGATTGCCGCCAGCGTGTACATAGACGTCCAAACGAGCGATTTGCTCCTTGTTCTCTTGTTCAAACCGTGGGTTACCAAGGAGGCTCAATAATGGTATGGGGAAGAATTTCTTACGAGGCTTGTACGGACCTGGTGATTTTTTGATAGAGGCGGTGTACCTGCTCACAGATATGTACAAGAACTTCTTCTAGATCATGTCATTCCGTTTGCACCATTTATTGGAGACAACTTTGCTTTAATGCAAGGCAACGAACGCTGTCACGTCGCTCGAGTGGTTTTGCAATACCATAGTGAAGTTGACATCAAAACTTTACCATGGCCAGCAAATAGTCTAGACATCAATCTAATAGAACACATCTGATTCGAGCACGGAGACCAGCTCCAACCACCATTAGAGCTGCGTTGGAAGAATGGGAAAACATCCCACAAGTTGACATTCGCTGCACTTCCGTGAGGGACGATCGTTTTGTTGTAAGCACGATTTTAAGAGATCGGTTTTGTACCGTCGTTGAAGCCCGTAATCGTCTTGCTGAGGTTGGAAATGTGGACGTGAGCGAGCGAACTGTAAGAAGAAGGTTGGCAGAAAATAATCTTTCAGCGAGACGCCTTAACCGAGCCCCACAGCTTCGCCCGCATCACAAAACAGTTAGACTCCGTTTTGCGCGGGGAAACAGTATGTGGAATATCATTCAGTGGAAGAATGTTTTATTCTCCGACGAGAGCAGAATTGCTTTAAGAAATCCCGATTGCCGCCAGCGTGTACATAGACGTCCAAACGAGCGATTTGCTCCTTGTTCTCTTGTTCAAACCGTGGGTTACCAAGGAGGCTCAATAATGGTATGGGGAAGAATTTCTTACGAGGCTTGTACGGACCTGGTGATTTTTTGATAGAGGCGGTGTACATGCTCACAGATATGTACAAGAACTTCTTCTATATCATGTCATTCCGTTTGCACCATTTATTGGAGACAACTTTGCTTTAATGCAAAGCAACGAACGCTGTCACGTCGCTCGAGTGGTTTTGCAATACCATAGTGAAGTTGACATCAAAACATTACCATGGCCAGCAAATAGTCTAGACATCAATCTAATAGAACACATCAGATTCGAGCACGGAGACCAGCTCCAACCACCATTAGAGCTGCGTTGGAAGAATGGGAAAACATCCCACAAGTTGACATTCAGAACGTCATGGATGCACTTCCACGCAGACTCTTTGATGTGATGGGGGAGTAACACTCATTATTGAGGTCAACTTCGTTGACAACAATACTTTTTTTCCATAAATTTCATGCATTGCTAATCTTGTTCAAAATGTTCGGAATTTTCAAAAACTGTTTTTCTGTAATTTTTTAAGAGTAAACAAAAAATTTCAATTAATTGGTGTTTGTTTCCTTTGCCAAGATGTACTTCGATATTAAAAACTTAAAAAAAATGAAAATTACAAAAATCTCCGAATTAATGACAAAACATAAGGTGGGCAGTTAATTCTATCGCTGAGTGTAGAACATCAAAATTTTTTACTCTATGTGACAATAACGTGCCTTCAAAAACTTTCCACATTATAGTAGGCTGTTTTTAAAGTAATTAAGTAATTAAAGATCGAAGCTTTAGAAAACTTCAAATTCTGGCAGTTGAGGTATATAAATTCCAATTATAAACGCTTATATTTTTTAAATTATTATACTATAATAATTACAACATAAAATATTTATTATTCAAAGTTACTATAGAACTGGCCAAAAATTAGAAAATTGAGATTGGGTTTATTCAGCTAATCAGTGCTTACAGGATTTCCGGCAACAGTATCCTAATCTGCCAGTTACTTATACACGGCTGCAAAAACATATTCAAGTTTGTCTTATTAAATTTGGTGAAACAGGAGCAATAACTCGTAAATCTGGCTGTGAAGCACCTAGAAAACGAACAGCAAATTGTATAGAGGATATTCGACCTCGAATTGACAAAAAAATCAATCGCAAAACTATTACAAGTTCATTTGTTCATGGGAACATGTCATACTATTTCAAAAAAGGACTTAAATTTGTTTCCATACAAAATTCAAGCAGTTTCGGAACTCAAACAGGTAGATTTTGTTAGGAGAACACAGCATTGTCTAGGGTTTTTGAATAACATAAATAATAATGACATTCTCGACAAATGGTTCTTTTCGCATGAGACTTCGTTCCATCTTTCAGGATATTTAAGCAAGCAAAATATGAAAATTTGGTCTGCAGAAAACCTTCATGAATTTGTGGAAACTAGGCTATATCAACAAAATATAGGCGGCTAGCTAGCAGTTTCAAGAATTCGAATTATTGGGCCTATTTTTTTTAATCATTCCATAACTGCTGAAAGATATCGTAATTAATTATTAGAGCCGTTTATTAATGAACTTCATGACGATGAACTTACGAAAAGATATTTCCAGCAAGATAATGCACCAGCACACCAATCTCGAGAAGCAATAGCTTTTTTGTAAGATTTTTTCGATACAATAGTATATTACATTACTAGGAGTAGAAAGCTGTCATTTTTGTGTCGAGCTTTCTACTCCGTGTGATGTATACTATTTTTTCTTCAAATAATTTTTACCGTTCTTGTGAGCTACACATTTAAATATATCATGCATTATAGTCGCTTAAATATAGGTTTTATATATCTGTCAAACAACTGTCAAAGTGTTTTGTGTAAACTTATATTTATTTAAGTAATATTAAAAGTACAATTATGAACAGAATAATTTTGTATATTGAAATCACTATTGCCTATTTCGATGCCGGTGTTGATAGAAGTAGTTGACATTCTGACATTTCCCATTTTGATATTTAATAAAAAATCTGGTCAAGTTTGTGTCCTTTAGACGAAGAGCAGCATACTCTCTGTACATATTCATGTAAAAGTCTCCGATTATAGTAAAAGAACGTTATATTGCGCACTGACACTTATACGTACCCCAGCAACTAAATATTCTCTGTTCGGTGCATTAACTAAGAAATTGTCAATTTCACCTTTACACAATACCTTAGATTTTTTTGGTTTATAACCTTCGCCTTGACGCTTTAAAAATGCTGTCAATTTGTTATATTTTCCAATATTTACATTATGTGTTAAGTTTAGTTGACCTTTAATGATTGAATATTGTGCCCATAATATGGAGCTTTTCAAATTTTTCGATAAACTTGCAAAATATGCCAACAAAACGTTTTCGGTGTAGTTGTTGTGTTCTCTAGTCCACTTCAGAAATTTTCCATACGCATTTTCACACACTTTACGAGATTTGGTTGGGATTAAAGTTGCGGCAGCTTGATTGGCGATTTTTATTAATTCTGATGGCGTACATTGAAATTCTTCTTCGCCCATTTTGTAAATATTTGACAGTTATCAAATAATTGTGCAGTAACTTTAAGGAGTTATGATTGGTCGGTTACATTTTTTTACTAGTAAAGAAATGAGCCCATTTTTTTATTAGTAAAAAAATGTATTACTTCTAAGGTATGTATTCAGTATTAAAATGATCATATTTTAGATCGTTTGAAGAAAAAAATTATTAATTTTCTTCCAGATTTGGCAATTTTAGATTATTTTATTTTTGCATATTTAAATAATACCATTTTCAAGACCAAACATCACACAATCGAAGAGCTTAGTAATGGTATTGTGAATTCTTGTGCTGACATAATCCAAGAAATCCTAATAAATGGCTTTGAAAGCATGAAGCGTAGAGTTAAACTTTGTCAAAATAATGGTCATTTCCAACATCTGCTTAGTATTATTTTCTTTTAATTTGGACTATTGTAATACAAATTTTTTGAAAAACTAAATTACTAATTCTTACACACATTTACATGACATAAGCAAACTGTCAAAATTATACGTTTGTGACAGAATACGTGCACTGTCACCAACCATTAAAAAAAACCTTGCCGTCAATTAGGGGGAAATTTTTTGAAGACACGATATTTTGCTTCGTTGGTATGTCAAAATCATTGCCGGTTTTGGTGTTTGTCGGTAGCTGTTAAATTGTTGTCGTTACCGTAGCGAGTAGCGCAGTATCGATCGCTCTGTGGGATGTCATTGGTATAAATCAAGTAGAGGATAGGTTCGAGGATTGTCTAATGTCAAGTGAAAGATGATGAATATTATTTCAGTAGAATCTATAATCATGATAACACGCAAACATTTTTATACTATTTAACCAAGGAGGATTGGGCGGATGTTTATGGCGCAGGCTCGGTGGACGAAGCATTTGAATATTTTATCAATGTTATGCAGTATTATATAGAATTAAGTTTTCCACTCAAGAAATTTAAAGTCAACAATATTTGTAAGAAAAAGCCTTGGCTTACACCAGGTGTTCGAATTTCTTCAGCGAATCTTAAAAATCTGTATGAACTTGCTATAAGTACTAATGATGCCCTTAAATGGGAATATTATAAAAAATATAAAAAAGTCTACCAGAAGGTCTTAGATAATGCGAAGAGCCTTCATTATTGTCGTGTTTTTATGTCTTCAAATAATAAGTCCAAAACCGCATGGCAAATCATAAATAGCAATGTAAGCAGGTCTGGATCTACTCGGAAAATAACAAAAATTAATTATAAAAACGCACTTATTCGGGTTTCAGCTGCAATACCTGATGCATTCGGAGAGTACTACAGTGGTATCTACAGTACGTTCTCAAATAGTAATAAATTTCCGAAGAATGTTAGTGATTCTTTTAGGAAACATAATAATTATCCCACCCGGTTACTGAGTGTTGTACGTATAACACTATTTTGGAATTGAAGACATCCGCATCGGCCGGAGTTGATGGAATTTGTTCGGATGTACTTTAAAAATGTGCACTTTTCATCACAGCACCTTTAACCCTACTGATGAACAATTCGATCGATACCTGTATATTTCCGAGTATACTTACTGCAAAGGTAGTGCCAATATATAAGACTGGAGACAAAACACTGCTAACGAATTATAGACCTATTTCTTTGCTATCTATCAAAGGATTGTGAATTTCTGCTCAAGAAATAACGTCATCGCCACTGAGCAACATGGTTTTCAAAAGAATAGATCCACCACGACAGCTGTTTTAAGCTTCATTAACGAATTGTATTGGCCCTTGGGTCACCACAATCGCAGCGTGGGTGTCTTCATGGACTTGAGTAAGGCGTTTGATTTGGTGGATCACGAGCTTCTGTTGAGAAAGTTAGACTCGTATGGCATGCGTGGAGCCGTTAACAAATGGATTCGATCATACCTCACATACAGAGAGCAAGTCATTGATGTAAATGGAGAACTATCAAAGACCTACAATATTAGATCTGGTGTGCCCCAGGGCTCTGTCCTTGGCCCATTTATTTTTGTGATCTTCGTAAATGACCTGCCAAATATAGTATCAAACGGTTTAATAACCATGTTCGCTGATGACAATACTTATTTGTGGGGATCGGGTCACGTGAACGAGACAAGAACTCTGACACAACAGATGCTGGATATTTTTAGAAACTGATTCCAGGAACATTATTTCATTCTTAATAGGGACAAAACAGTGTTCATAAACTTTTCGACAAAGCCCTCGGCTAGTGATACATCTTTACTGCTAAGAGTTGAAAATAAATCTATACAACAAGTGCATTGTACTAAGTTTCTTGTACGCGGCATGTACGTGGATAGTGGCTTGACGTGGTATCGGCATACGGATGAATTGTGTAAGAAATTGTCAAATATTTGTTATGCTTTATTCAGACTGCGTTTTTTTGGTGCAAAAAGAGATATTATTAACGTACTATTATCCCGGCTTCGAATCAAGACTACGTTATGGATTAGTCTTTTGGGGTTCTTCATCCAGTATGCAACGAGTTTTTAAAATGCAAAACGAGCTATACGTAACATAATAGGGTTGAAGTTATCTGAATCCTGTAGACCGTGGTTTCGGTCTCTAAGAATATTACCTTTACCATGTCTGCATATAGATGAAGTGTTATTAATTGTATATCATAATTTGCAGACTTTACAAAAAAATAGTCAATTTTATAGTTATTTCACTAATCGCAAAGATGATCAGATACCTATGCACAACTTAGTTCTGACTAAACATAATCCTTTATTAATAGGAATTAAGTTTTACAACAAGCTACCACAAAATATTAAGCAGGTTGCACACATAGGTCTTTTTAAGAGGTATATTAAAAATTACATGTTGACACATTGTTTTTATATTACAAATGAGTACCTTGATAATTAAACTAACAAATGTAGACTTTTTTGTTTTTGTTTTGATAATGTGATTTTCCTTAGATTTTGTTAATTGTCATATTACCATATATGTATTTTTTTGACTTATCTTATATCCTTTTTCTTTTGTACATCTTTTTGTACTATCATGTAGAATGTTTGGATTCAATAAATATTATTATTATTATTATTATTATTATTACTACTATTACCTTGTGGAACACCGGCAAAGATCTTGCGAAGCTCGAAGTATTCTTCGCCATACTTGACCCTGAGGAGTGGCGGTTGAAGATGTACGAGCAGAAAATTTTACTGATTTGGTTTGGTTAATATTTCTTTAATGTGTATTCCAGGCCCTGATGCCACATTCGATCGATTGCTTGGGACACATCTAGGAAGATCGTTGCACGGGTCTTTTTCTCTCTAATCACATGAGTAATTCGATGGATTTGGTCCATGGCCGAATGCTTGTGACGAAATCCAAAGTGACTATTAATAAATTTATCTTGTGATAGTAAGTTTTCTTCCTGAGAGGTTGTTCATCCATGACGGTCTCGAAATCATTACGATCATATGTTCTACTCCAGCCAATCCAATACTTGCGTCAGTTACGGTTCTTAATGACGTACAATATAAACTGCTGCACTAAACCTTAGCATATACAGAGAAGCAAGTAGCTGCAATCGAAATTGTTCGAAGCAGTCTCATCCGTGCAGCAGCAGCTTATATCATCATGTACGTCATTAAGAACCGCCAGTGCTTCCATCCGTGCGTCCATCTAGAGCAGGTCGACTGCTATAAGTAGTCAGGTCTACTTTAGCTTGACCATAAATAGCTTTTCTCTTGTGATTCAATGCCTTACATTCTTGCAAGATGTGGCTAAAACATAATAATCGGGTCTGAAGAGGTAACACAATGCTGATAGAGAGATGGTTCAATCGGTTGAAAAGCCGGATGCTTACGTTTTAATAGCTAGAGAACGGGCGCAATTTCCATAAAACGCAATCGGCAATTGGAATTGTGTATAACGTCGCTCAGTACATCCCGGCGTAATTCAATGAAGTATTTGTTTGACTTACTCGGACACCTGGTCTCGCCGCGATAACAATGGACAAATCAACTATTGTATTCGGAGAATATAGTGTTTCTTAAAGTGTTTTCATGAGCGTAGATAGAAGCGGGGTTTTTATAATGTATTTTATTTATTAGTTTGTATTTCGTAAGATAAATAAAGTGCTGTGAGTAAGTTTCTTGTTTTCATAGTTTTAACTGTTAATTACATCGTAATTTTTGTGATAGATCCTGTTTAATATCGTTTGATTGAATCTATTTCTACCAATTATTTCGACGTAAGAGTGTGCATTGAATTTCGTTCAGTGTCAATAACTTACGCACACATTTTTAGTTTTCATTTATTTAGATCTAGAGCATTGTTTAAGTTACTTTTTCAGATATGATATGGAAGAATGTCGAGAACGGCATTGTAAAACAATGGCGAGTTGGATTGACGGTCATACTGATTGTATGTCCATTGTCAGTGATTCCGAAATTTATTACAAAATCCGTAAAATATCGTCAAAAATTCGTCACTTAGGATCGCAAACACATCTGAACTCTGTAAAACTTTTATGGCGGCTAATATTCCATTAAATAAACTTAGCAATCCCACTTTAAAAATATTTCTTCAAAAATATACTGGTCGAAATATTCCTGATGAATCAACTTTACGCAAATATTATGTTTCTAGGTGCTATACGAGAACAGTAGAACGCATTAGAAGCCATCTTTTAAATCAATACATATGGATAAGCGCCGACGAAACGGTGGATATGTTAGGACGCTGTGTGGTAAATGTTGTAGCTGGTGTACTACATCCAACTATTCCCTATAACTCATATGTAATAGCAACAAGTGTTATAAATAGAGTTGATGCGGAAACAGTTGCTGAAACCATTAAGGAGAATATGCAAAAAATGCTTCATTCGGACGCCACGTACAAAGAAAAAATACTTTTATTTGTCAGTGATAGTGCTGCGTATATGTTAAAAACAGGCAGACTATTGAAGAAAACATATCCTAATATGCTGCATATTACTTGTGTAGCACACGCTCTCCACAGAATCTGTGAATATATCAGAGACACTTTTCCGGAAGTTGATAGACTTGTATCAGCTTTTAAAAAAGTTTTCAGAAAAGCACCATTGAGAGTAGCTCTTTTCAGGGAAAAATTTCCATCTCTGTCACTGCCTTCCACTTCAGTAATAACTAGATGGGGAACATGGCTGGAAGCTACTAGTTATTATGCTGAGAATTTTGATAGTCTAAAACATTTCGTAACACTGCTAAAGGAGGATGCTAGAAGTATTGGTGAGTGCAAGGAGCTCACACAAAACCCAAATTTAAAAAATCAGTTGTACTTTCTTCACGAACACTTTGGAAAATTGCCAAAACTAATCACTTATTTTGAAATTCGAAATCTCAAATTAAATGACGGATTAACCACATTAGATGTGGCTGTTAATAATTTGAAAAGTATTCCAAGTGACTTCGGATGTGGCCTTCGGCAAAAGTTTGAAGCAATTCTTAATAGAAATCCAGATTTAATTACATTGCAGCAATTATGTATGGAGACAATTCCACAAAATCTAGCGGCTAAATATGAAGAAATAAAAGAATATTTCCAGTATGCACCTATAACCAGTTGCGATGTAGAAAGGACGTTTTCTATTTATAAAGATGTACTTAATTCAAGGAGAACAAAATTGACAGAAGAAAACCTTGAGAAACTATTGCTAGTCAATATTAATACTCCTTTACTCAACTTGAACGACAAAATGAACAAATAAAAATGTTCCAATTATAGAAATAAAATTAAAAACTTTAAAAATACAAGTTTTCAACAAATAAATATGTATTTCGTAATTTTATAGATCACCACCCGTTTGTTTTCCAATTATATAAATAAAATTAAAAACTTTATAAATACAACTTTTCAACAAATAAATATGTATTTCGTAATTTTATAGATCACCACCCGTTCGTTTTCCAATTATATAAATAAAATTAAATATTTTATTAATAACTGCCATGAAATTATTGCTAATATTTGTATTGAAAGAAAACGACAACGTATGAAAAAAGGAAAGAGGCAATTATACAGACTGTTCCGTAAAAAAACGCCAACAATCATAATTCCGTTATTTATTGTCCGATTTTATTTAAACAAAAAATAAATTTAATAGCTTCAAAAATACTACAAAATAGCAGTGTTTTATTTGGTTTCGCTTTTTTATTTTAAACGCCAACATATATATTTTTGGCTATATTCGGATTGGATTTTTTTTCTTCCATTCTTCCATTACTTATAAATAATCGAGTGTGCCATGAAATAACAAAAATGCGAGACCAAATAATTATTGGAGCGATACAATCTGACTGGTCGTTTCACGTTTTTTAATTTGCCATAGTTATATTTGTTTCAATAATTTTTATTGTTTAATTTATTATTTGTAATCAATGATTACAAAATGTAATTCGCAGAAAATGTGCTAGAAACTGTATTTTTGAACAAAAAGGGCAAAAATGTACTAAATTAGTACAATTGTACTAGCTCTGGCAACGCTGCCAGGGAATAATTGCTTCGCTATTTAACGCTACCCCTACCCTTTATAGTCGGTCGCACTTCTTTAAAAGTAGTCGGGACAAATATTTTTTTTTCTCGCGTCTGCGTGGGAATTTGGGAAAATATTTTGGATTCATATTCTATACAGGGTTACCGCTGAATAGCGCCCAAGCTATGCGAATCTCAAGAATACGTATAAAATGTCTAACTGAAAATCAAAAAAGAAATTTATTTGTAATTCATTAAAAATTTTAAAATTTTTAGGGCCAAAATGTAGTTAAAGTCGGTCCATATCTTTGTTTATTCTATATTTACCGAAATACGGCTGTAATTCAAGTACACTGACCTGCAAAAAAATCGATAACATTCCGGACGATACTTTTGACATAAGTTCCGATTCATAGATAGTGAATGTTGTTGTTTTCTTAGCAAAACATAAACATACTCGGCCGCACATATGGCGATGTTTTTTTTTTACGTCGAATATATCGACAAACCTATGCCGCATTAATTACAATATGATTAGAATTAAATACTTTGAACGTTAAACTCCTTTTAAAAGTAAAATTATTATGTTTATAATAAAACAAAAATCATCATAAAACAAAAAGCTTTATGTAGCGTCTCTATTGCGTGTCCAATGGGATAGTTACCTGGTTTTAGTTATTTATATGGAATTGGTGCTATACACAACTAGCATTGTATAATTACATCTTTCCATTTTTCATGCGTTGTCTTTTTCTTTCAAGCATACGCGGTATAACAAACGCTTTGTGAGTTGTAGCCCTATATCGTGAAAGAAGTAACATATACATATTTATATATTGATAAAATCATCTTCGTAGGTCCTAATCACTGGGGCGAAAAATACCACCAGTGCATTGGTAAACATCAAAGCCCTATCAACATTGAAGAACACAACGTGGAAATCGCCGATTTATTACCGATGGTGTACGAAAACTTCGACAAAGAAGTGAATCTGTCTATCGTGAACAATGGTCACACAGGTTGGTATAAAATCTTCCACGAATAAGCTGCAAATCTCGAACGTTCTGTGCGTTTTAATAAATTCACTTTCTTAAATTTAGTTCAATTTCTTCTGAACTCCGATGAAAAACTGATTATTACTGGTGGGCCATTGATTGGAAATTACGTATTTGCCCAGATGCATTTTCATTGGGGAAATGATGATCATGAAGGTTCCGAAAATCGAATTAACAACAATAGGTATGTAATAATACAATTTATTAAGAAAGTCAGTATATATAGTAAAATAAAGATGATTCAAGTAGAATTTTCGAATATTTTTGAAACTTTAATTTATAGGTCAAATATTCAGTTTATAGATTATAGAAACGTGTACAAAATTAATCATGGAATAATATAAAATCGATTCAAACCACGTGTTAAAGTACTTAAACTTCTTACGAAAATAATCAATCAATTTTTGGGTGTACCAAATCGACTACAAATCCATAATTTCGAATGCGATCCAGAAATTTGAGCATATTAGATTCGTAAGTAAGTTAACGCCTATAATTGATTTTATTATCACTAACAGAGCAATCACACTCACGCAAATATTCGGTGTAAGGGTCGAGACAGACCACAATTTCTTACTTTGCAAGCTTTTAATGGAGCGACCCCGTAGAATTAGGAAACAGACAGTATACATTGAAAAATATAAAACAAAATAATAATAATAATAATCTTTATTGCCAAACAGATTTCTCTAATAACAGGACAATACAATAATACATGTAACAAAACAAGTGTTCATTTGAAAAGTCAATCTAGTAGCATGTGATTTACTGAGAACATTTTGAAGTATGTCGTAAATTAAAATTTACTACTTAAACTACGAAGTCGTATATTTTCACAGTTTCATACATACAAATAAATAACAAATAATAGGTATTTATTGAAAACTATAACAAATGTTAAAAATGTTGTCCTTCAAGATCAATGCACTTTAAAATCCTCCGTTCAAAATTTCTGATGATATTCTGCAACATTACTGGATTGTTATTAATTTCCATGCATTTCTGTTCGATTCTCTGTAGCATATCATTCAAATTCAATATAGGTGTTCGAAATATGTTATTTTTTAGATAAGGCCACAAAAAGAAGTCGCAAGGTGTTAAATCGCATGAACGTGCAGGCCAGGCAATTTCAGTATTTCGACTAATTACACCTACGCTCATCAAAAAATTCTCTTAAATAATCCAAATATTCTGCAGTACAGTGACAAGGTGCTCCGTCTTGCTGGAAATATGCATTTTGAAGTTCATCATCATGCAACTGATTGACAAATGGTTGTAAAATTTCCGTACGGTACCTTTGAGTAGTTAACGTTCCCTGAAAATATATTGGTCCAATGATTCGCCTTTGGCTTATCGCTGCCCAAACACCAATTTTCTCTGGATGTAGCGATTCTTCATAAATTACATGTGGATTTTCACTACTCCAAATTCTTGTACTTTGTGAATTTAGGTATCCCGTTTTATAAAACTATGCTTCATCAGTAAGGATGACTCTTTGCGAAAGTTCTCCATTATTGTTCATATTTACAAACCAATTACAAAACTGTAATCTACGTGGGTAATCAATTTCTAACAATTCTTGTACTGCTGTGACACGGTATGGATAAAGTTGCATATCTTTTTTTAATAACTTGTGAGTTGTACCAACAGAAAGGTTTATTTGTTAACTCAAATGTCGAACAGATGTTTGTGGTTCATTTTCCATTATTTCTTCACCACGATTGGCAACTTGAGGTGTATGTTTCTTAACTGCTCCGCTGCCTGATTTTCTTAAGAGACTACCAGTTTCAGAAAAAAGTTTTAAAATTCTATCCAAAGTATTCTTAAATTGTATATAATCTATTACAAAATGTGAAAACTCAACTTGAAATTCTACCATGCAATCTTGAACTGAATAAACCCATAAACCATCAATTTTATTACCACTTCGAAAATAAGCCTGGACTAAAAAAAATTTATGTTCTAAAGTGAAAGCCATTTTAAAACTGAGAAGCAATTTATTTAAACCAGAATCGACGCACGATTATTTTATGCACTAACTGATATTTGTGATTGACATTATCAAATGTCATTTGGATTTACGTTTACGGAACAACAAACACATACTAATACATTTGCGTCTTATTCTATCAAAATTTCAAAGTAACCTAGATTGACTTTTCAAATGAACACTTGTTACAGTGCGTGTAAATAACATACAATACTAAGAATACTAAGAAAAATAAAAATTAGAATTATTAAAAATAGAAAGCACACGCAAATTATACGAGAACAGATTAGCGGAAGATAAACAGTATCGACTTCATCCAATATAATGTTGAAACATCCTGGAACAAAATAAGGAACTGTATACACCTGGCGACTGAAGAATCCATTGGAAAAAGGAAAATAAACATAACGCAACAAACTCCACCAACTTATGGTTTTCAAGAAGTGAAAGATCTTGCCGAGTTAAAAAGGAAAAACTATCTAACATTCAAGAGCTTCTCAACCCAGGAAAAACACACCGAATACATACAAACCAAAAACAACTCAAGAATCAAGGCGATAAAGAGAGACAATTGATCTATGTTCACAAGCTCAATGCATGATCTATACAAAGCCCCAAAAGAGGCCTGGAAGATGTTAAGAAATGCAAAAAAAACTGTAAACGAGTATGTAGCAAAGGCGTCACTATGAATGTGTGGGAGGAATACTTCAGAAAATTGTACGATTCCGAAGAAATACAGGAACTGGAAGAATATCTGACAGCGTCTAACGCGACCGTTTCAGAAAGGGAAATAGTAGCAAAACTTTAAAAAGCTTAAAGAACAGAAAAGCCTCTGAAACTGACGACATACCAAACGAACTTCTAAAATAGGGCGGCCTAGAGGTTGCAGCAAAACCTACGGTACTGTTTAACAAAATTCTGACCATATCGAAAACACCAAAGGACTGGCATAACAGCGTACCAATTTCCATTCACGAGAAGGGGGAAAGAACACTCAGAAAACTACAAAGGAATAACACAACTGTGCTCAACAATGAAGCTGTTTACTAGTTTGCTCAAGAACAAATTAGAGGAGCAAATAACAAACAGAGGAACAACTTGGGTTCAAAAAAAAATCGACGCCATATTCATTATCAAACAAATTAAAGAAAGGCTATAGAGTTTAACACACTGGCATCGTCTGCTTTGTTGACCTTACTAAGGTATTCGACATAGTCCGCCTAACAGGTGTCATCGGCATTCTAAAAGAAAAGGAGGTCCCTGCTATCATTGTAACAGAGACATACGCCCAACAGAACACAGATCAAAGATGGAGAGAACACTACAGATAGTATCCCAACACCAGGTGGAATTAAACAAGGGGTAGTCTCAGTCCATTTCTCTTCAACCTCATAATGGATAAAATAATAGCAGAAGTGACATCTTTAAACTTTGGACACAGGATAGAGTCAATTAACCATAGAGCCATATTAACAAATCAGCTACAGTATTGGGCTGCCTAAGAGAAAATGTATGGGCCAACCCTTATATGCGAAGGGATAGTAAGATTAAAATATACAAGACATGCGACATGTGAGGCCGATAATGACGTATGCAATAGAAGTAAGAAATGTTACAGAAATGTCAGTACTAAGAGGGATAGTCAAGAAATCAAGAAGAGATCGCGTAAGAAAAATTGACGTCAGAGAGTAGTGTGATGTACAATATATAGTGAGACTTGAAGGCAGAGGAAAGGAGAATGGTATAACCACACGTAAAAAGGATGACAGAATACCATGCGTTGTTGTGGAGGGTAGATCAGCTGACAAACGTCCATCTCCAAAATTACCAAAGAGATGGAGAGACAGCAGACAATCCACATCTCCGGAAATTTTACAGAGGCAGGCTCGGGCCTAACAGATCAACTAGCTCTTAAATAAATAGAAGAAGAAAAAGTAGGGGAAAGTCGCCTAAATTGTACAGCCTCCTAAATCGCACCACCTTTATTTCTCATAAATAGTGTACATGCCGCCCCATCTGAAGATAGTTTTACAAAGCACTAATACCGACTGCTTTTAAAATATAAAATTCACAGAATGGCGCCCACCCGTTCGGACAAGATTTAGTGCAAAATGTTTTCTAGTTTCGAAATGTAAGTTTTAAATCAATATATGTAATTTAGCACGTTTTACGCTCCAAACTAAATACATAACCTCAACTGAATTTTGTTTTTTGTGATTGGCTGCCTAGGTTGTACCACCTCCTAGTTTCCCCAATCGTACCGGTACAATTTAGGTATGTAGGGCACGTCGCTAGTCTATAGCAGACTTTCTCTAACAGATATGTTTAGAGAATGAATCCTGTCACCAAAAAAAAACGAAAATACTGTGTATGGTCTACTGATGATATGAGAGAAGCCATAAAGAAATGCCGAACTGTAAATATGAAGTTAATAAAATTTGTCAAATGTATTAAATTACAAAACCAAAATTTCTAAGACACTTAAAAGGTGGAAATGTCAGGGTAAATGAAGACAGGAAAGTGTTATGTCGTGCTACAATTTTTGATGAAAATACAGAGAAGGAATTTGAAGATTATTTGATATATTTGGAAGAAATTTTGTTGGGGGTAACCATCACATATGTTAGAAGAGCTGTGTACGATTTGGCTGAAAAATATGGTATTAAACATAACTTCAATAGAATGAAGAGAATGACAGGAAAGAAATGGTATTATAACTTTATACACCGTCATCCTAATATCTCCCTTAGAACACCAGAATCCACTTCACTGGCTAGAAGCAAAGGATTTTAATCGAGAAAACGTGTACGGATTCTTTGATATGTAGAAAAAATTGTGGATGATAATAAAACAGTCTAGAAGAGAAATCAAAAAATATTGACAGACAAACGAAGGCCATGGCCAGACTATTATGTCTACAAATACAGGAGGGACGACAATCGAAAGACAAGAGTTCACAATACACAGCTGTCGGTCATACTACTTTCACGCATGCGTAGTTCGTTTGTAGTAGCATCTATCTCGTTATTTTATAGCTACACCTCATATTTATTAACGTTGTAATGAAGTTTCAACAAGTATCTCCTTCGCCAATCGATTATTTATTGATTTAATTTTAATCAATTATTTTAACGGAAAAAATTCTATGTTGAATTTCCATTTTCTCGACTTAATCTTAGATATTTGATGTTTTCTAAATAACGGCAAAGCCTACATTTTAAAAGAGTACTAAATTAAAAGGAATAATTTTCGGTAACTTTAAATTCAAAAATAAATCGTGTAATCCTTTTTGGCGGGCCCTGTAATATACATACATACAAAATCTATCTACATATAAGTATGAAAATATTTACTAAAATTTTATACAAATTTTGTCACGCAAAAAAGGCAAATATAATTATCTTTGCATAACTTATCGACATATTTATGAATACGATAGTAGGGTTAATATTTACAGGCCTATATAATCAATGTAATTAATGTATATACTTGGAAAATTAATAAAGTTTTCGAAAATAATACTTTTCGTTTATAATAATTCTAATTAAAATAATAGTTATCAATAAAAAGAGACTCTTTTCTGTTTAACTCTCAGTTACTATCGCTTATTTGGACTAACATAACTATGATCGTGGGGTCAAATATAACTCCAATTTTTATTTAGCTGCTGAAACACCAAAATTGTTTCTTTGGAAATTTCTGTCGCACTGACGTATATAGGAGTTGTATTTAAAATCCAAATACAGTTTTTGAAAAAATTATTTAAAAAAATAAAATTATTATAAACTAAAATATACACGCTTTACATTTAATACAAAATAAAAACTACACTTTTTATTGAATAATTTTAATCATTTGTCACCTGTTATATGAACCCATACAATGGATTTGTGCTATCTTAATATTTTAGATTTTTATTTTAGTATTATATTGAATATCGATATTATTGAATCCAATAACAGCTAACTCTAAATTTAAGATATTGCGATTTGAAATATTGAAAAATTTCTTAAATAAAATGTATTTTTAATAGTTTTCCTATGGAATTACATATGGTGTTCTACAGTGCTTCATATGGTTCTGTTCAAGCGGCTACTGATCATCCCGATGGACTTTGCGTTTTATCCTTTCTGTATTCGGTAAGTATATAGTAATAGTTACTTAAATTATATACTATTTAAAATAAGAAAGGATGTCCGAAATAACTGGAATTATAAGTGTTGACATTTTATACATATCATTGGATCCTTTAAAAGGAAACTTAAAATTACAAAGACATTTTTACTTGTTTTGCAGAGTAGTATCGTACGTAAAAGCATACCCGATATTTCCATAAATGACGTTTGGTTTCAGCAGCATGGATGCCTTGCTCATAATGCTGCAATTATGGGACAATATTTGAACAGTATATTTGATACCAGTTGATGACACTGGTCAACACAGTTTGGTTTTCTTATACACCAATACGCGTGATTGGTCTTTTCTTATATTGATTTTGAATCTGATTTAAAATTTGCTACATCACAGCAGGATTTTGAAATATTTTCTTAAATAGTTTTTTTCAAAAAAACGCAATAACTTTTTGCAAAATTTAAAAGTTACTTTTATATATTAAAAATATTCTTCTGTCGAACATTGAGTGAATCAAATTAAGAATTGGCTCCTTCGATTCAATGTAAGTCGGTTTGTGATAGCTGAACGTTTTTTATTTCATAATGTCGCGTACGTGTATAAATAATCCAAACAGTTTCTGTTTTGTATGTGGAGAATTCACTACACACCAGTATAAGCGGAATCATGCGCATCAAGTTTGCTCATCTCCTATTTAATAAACATTCAAAAACTACATCTAACGATGTAGTTTTAGAAACTTATTCCAGAAGTGGCTAAAGTAATGTAGATCTTTTTTATGAATGGCTTCGGCATTTCAAGAATACTGTAAAACCATAAAAAAATGATGCAGTCCTTTTCATCCTGGACAACCACTCCAGTCACATTTCCCTTCCTATATTTGACTACTGCAAAGAGTATGGGATTTGTCTTCTGACAATACCTCCCCATACATCATATAAAGTTCAACCCTTGGATATAAGTTTCTTCGGCCCACTTAAATCAGCATTCAACAGGCAATGTGAGTATTACTTACTAACAGCAGAAAGGATAGCTCAATATGATTTAGCAGAGATAATTTGATAAAGCTTACGTGAGTGTTGCTACAATGAACGATGCACACTCAGGTTTTAAGGCATATGGTATCTGGCCTTTTCAACCAGATAAATTTACGGATGATGACTGTTTACCAGCTGCCTATCGTTCACCTGGTGTAATCGATTATGAACCGCTTCCATCTGCTTCATCCAGCGATAATCAAACTCAAATCTCCAATATCGGAAATACGTAAATACATGTTCCAGTTCCAAGAACATCTAGCAGCAGTATTTTAGAAAATCCGCTTCCAAAACCATCTCAAGTGAAAAAAAAATCGCCGAAGAAAACAAAAATCAGCGATATTAACAGAAACGCCTAACAGAAAAACTTGAAATAAAACTGAAAAGAGAAGAGAATGGCAAAATCGTCTAAACAAGCACAAAAAATGAGAGAAGAGACAAAGAGAAAACATTGAAATTAAAGTACGAAAAGGAAGGTTTTTGAGAACAGCGACTCCAAAGATATTTCGAAAAGTGAAGTGTGTGATGATTAGTTAAACGATCTCGAGTCAGATAAAAATAACTTGTGTGTGATATGTGGCGATCGCAACAAAAAAGACGAGGTATGGTACCTGTGTTCGGTATGCCAAAAATGGGCCCACGCCTTTTGTACTGGAGAGGATAGTCGAAAAGGATATATTTGTGACTTGTGCGATACATAGACAATATGTATTTTTCAATAATATATTTTATATATTTTTTTGTATATTCCTTGTCTGTTTTTGTTCAAAAAAACTACATTTCCGACGCTGTTTCTTATTTCTCGTGTGATGCGCACAGTTACCCGACATATGCGCACCATTAGCCGAACAGGTCGGATTACATGTTTACGAAATTTCATCTGCCTACACTGTTCAACCAATGGTTGAATTCGGTCCTTCCTAAGATATCTAGATCCTTGAATTATATTTTAAAAAGAATTGGAAACTGAATTCTTTCTAGTTTTCGCAATACCTACTCTGAATTGGGATTAGGTGCGGACCAATACTCGACCCTCCCCTACACCCTTAATAGAAAAGTTATATTTTCGCTATTTTGGCTTAACCATTGAACTTCAAGACAAGCCATGGGCTTCTCTTGATATTCGATGAAGCTGATGAAACGGTAAGAAAAAGGCTTTGCCATTTGCAAGACCTGTGATTGACGTGAACAAACGGACCATTCGACTGATTGCTACTTTTGCTGCGCGAAAACTTTAGAGTTTTTCAACAAATATAAGAAAGTCTGCCCTCTGCTACTCATTCAGTACCTCAATCGGAAACCTTGCCAGAACTAAGACCCATACGTGTTTCAAGTGAAAAATATGATGTTACAGAACCAAAAGAAGTGGAACAGTGAAATGCTTCCTGATTATTGTTGTATATTGATATCAGAAAGTACCGAAGCACAGTATAAAAGAAAAGTAAAAGAAAAAAAAACATTTTGAACAGGACGATACCATACAACTCCATATAATGTACATACCTAATTAATATTACTTCATTTCATTTACTTTTCAATATTATTTTTTCCAAAACCTGACGTGCCAGAATAAATTTGTTGTTATTACTAGACTCGGCAAGGAGGGCAATTTCCAGTGCAGTGACAAGAGCAACGTAGAGGGGAGAAGCGCACGCCACGGAACTTTCTTAGGCCGATCTCTTAAAGAAGAGAGTGGCAATCTGTTACATGTAACATGTAAAATCCATGCTTTAAACCTTGTGGCGCAATTGATACCTAAATGTTATCCACGAGTAAATGCTTTAATAGCTCCTACGAAGGCAGTGTTTCTAAAGTCCCCAAAACGTACAAAAAAAATTCACGAACTGTGTCCCAAAATGCCTGAATCACCACAGCCGATTACTACGCGTTGATGTAAACATTTTGATGATGTAAAGAAGATAGTTTTACAATTCGATCCGAGACATGCCGAAGCTAGCAAGAAAAGCCAGAAAATATTTCAAGATAGTCAGGTAAAAAGTGATTTAGAAACTATTCGCAAGAACTACTATGGACTAGCGGAGCAAATTGAAAAATTAGAAAATGATTCGATGTCGTTTGTGGATTCTGTTCAAATTGTAGATGGTGTTCACCAGGGCTGGGCGAAGTATCGATACATCGTCCAATACCCGATACCATAACTGGTATCGGGTACCCGATACCTCATATAACGAAGGTATCGATTCTAAGGTATCGATTCCAAAGCATCGATACCTGTCGATACTTTACCGATTCCAGTACTCGCTAAGTATCGATGTATCGGGTAGCGAGGTATCGACTCCAAAGCATCGATACCTATCGATACTTTACCGATTCCAGTACTCGCTAAGTATCGATGTATCGGGTAGCGATGTATCGGGTAGCCATGTATCGGGTAGCTTACCTTTATGCATTTTTTTAAATGTACATAAGAGATGCAATAACTAAGTAAAGAATTTTTAAGTATATATAGCATTATATATATTATATAGTATATATTTCAAAGGATGTTGTTGAATTTTATATTATGCGTAGCAAATATCCATATTATAACATAAACATAATAACTATAATTATTACAAAAAAAATATCACAATATTGCAAATTTCATACCGTAGATATGGTAGAATCGATAAATTAATTTTATATCTCTTGAAGCCGATATCAAACAAACGATAGCTAGAAAACGGGTTATGAATACTGATTCCTAGGTATCGAATCAAGGTATCGATTCCAAGGTATCGATTCCAAAGTATCGATTCCAAGGTATCGATTCAAGGTATCGATTCCAAGGTATCGATTCCAAAGCATCGATCCTATCGATACTTTACGGATTACAGTACTCGCTAAGTATCGATGCATCGGGTAGCGATGTATTGGGTAGCGAGGTATCGATTCCAAAGCATCGATACCTATCGATACTTTACCGATTCCAGTACTCGCTAAGTATCGATCTATCGGGTAGCGATGTATCGGGTAGCCATGTATCGGGTAGCTTACCTTTATGCATTTTTTTAAATGTACATAAAAGGTACTTTTTAAGTAAAGAATTTTTAAATATATATAGCATTATATATATTATATAGTATATATTTCAAAGGATGTTGTTGAATTTTATATTATGCGTAGCAAATATCCATATTATAACATAAACATAGTAACTATAATTATTACAAAAAAATATCACAATATTGCAAATTTCATACCGTAGATATGGTAGAATCGATAAATTAATTTTATATCTCTTGAAACAAACAAACGATACCTAGAAAACGGGTTATGAATACTGATTCCTAGGTATCGAATTAAGGTATCGATTCCAAGGTATCGATTTCAAAGTATCGATTCCAAGGTATCGATTCCAAAGCATCGATACCTATCGATACCTTACCGATTTCAGTACTCGCTGTATCGATGTATCGGGGTAGCGATGTATCGGGTAGCCATGTATCGGATAGCTTACCTTCGTGCATTTTTTTAAATGTACATAAAGGATGCAATAACTTTTTAAGTAAAGAATTTTTAAGTATATATGCATTATATATATATTATATAATATATATTTAAAAGGATGTTATTATTGTGTGTAGCAAATATCCTTATTATGACATAACTATAATTATTATAAAAAAAAATCTCACAATATTGCAAATTTCATACCGTAGTTATGGTAGAATCGGTAAATTAATTTTATATCTCTTGAAACCGATATCAAACAATCAACACCTAGAAAACGGGTTATGAATATTGATTTCTAGGTATCGAATTAAGGTATCGATTCCAAAGTATCGATTCCAAGGTATCGATTCCAAGGTATCGATTCCAAGGTATCGATTCCAAGGTATCGATTCCAAGGTATCGGTTCTAAGGTATCGATTCCAAGGTATCGATTCCAAGGTATCGATTCCAAAGCATCGATACCTATCGATACTTTACCGATTCCGGTACTCAGAATCGATACCGTGCACAGACCCGATACATCGGTAAGTATCGATACCTCGATTGGTATCGGTACCCGATACCGAAAACGTCGGTATCGCCCAGCCCTAGTGTTCACTCACACCTATGCGCGGCGTAAGGCGAAAAAAATGAGTGTGTAATACAAAAATTTGAAAATGTTATTGACATGAATTCATATTTTCTCATACTAGGACAAATTTGTGAAGGTGCGTCGATAGATCCATTAAGTTGTCACAAGGATTACTTTAAATTTTCAAATATAACATCACTCGATGTGGAACCGTCGTTTTCATCAATGAAAAATATTTATTCCGCACGCCGCACGTAGGGACAAATAACCGAATTACGACGACAAAAATGGAATTTTTTCCTATATTTTATATATATTTTCCTATTTTACCTATAAGTATTTATTTTTTTAACGCATCACATTAGTCTGTACGTGCGTTCAAAGTATTATTATCTGTTACACGCACTTATACCTGTCAGCAGCATCTATAGCGTTTATTGTTGCTACACTCGACAATTTTTTGTAAATTTACAGTTTAAAGTTTTTTAAATATATTTTGAAGCATCGGGTATCTAATTTAATTTGCAGTTATTATTAAAATAACAATTATATGTAGTGTAGATATAGTATAATGTTTTTATTATGAAATATATTGAAAAATTTACTTTAGCTAGAGCTATAAAAAAAGTTCCAAAAAGTTCCACGGCTTATCCTTATAAGTTAAAAAAAACAACTAGTAATAAGTGTAAAAAAGTCAAGTGGAGGTCCCCCCGTTTCCCCTTTCAATAAATAGAGCATATTTTCCTTAGGTAGTACACCTAATTCTGAAAATCCCACATGCAAATGACATTTTTTTTATTCCCTAAATTTTTCATTCTGTGCAGTCTCCTCACAAAATACTTGAGTGCACGCACCACTGATGTATACTTAAACTGTTACGAAAAAATATAAAAAGGGGAATTCTGTAACTAAATTGTAACTAACAGAACCGCAATAGCTAAATTTTTCGAATAATTCAGCATATGCGGACTCTAATATAATTTGATGTACGATTGTGCCACTGTAAATGTGAATCTAATAGCAATAATGACAAAATATTTTGGAAGAACATGTCACCATCATCGACCAAGCGTTGTCGACCAATCTCATTCAAGATAAAAAAAGGAAAACGTCCAAAATGTGAAAGAAGAGTATAACGAAATTCAAAATCGAATATTGCAATTGGAGCCCACATCAATCGTACTTGACGGTAAAGAAATAAAATTTAAACATATCCCTATATGTACAATGCTGAATGGAAAGACTGTCAACATTTTGAGTGATACTGCAAGTTCACAAGCGTGTAATGTTTGTCAAGCTACTCCCAAAATTTTAAACGATTTAGAAAAATTAAAGAATAGAGTCTGTAATGAAGACACCTTTAAGTATGGGATTTCGGTGCAACATGCACATATTAGATGTTATGAATATTTACTACATATAGCATACAAATTGGAACTACAGAAATGGCAAGCAAGAGGCGACAGTGCAAAACAAGAAGTATAAGAAAAAAAGGGTGAAATAGCAACTAAATTTTATGAACAAATGGGCCTTGTAGTTGACCAGCCAAAACAAGGTGGAGGCAATAGCAATGACGGTAATACTGCACGAAAATTTTTTAAGAATCCTTCGCTAGTTTCAGAAATAACTGGAATTGATAAAGACTTAATAGAAAGATTTGCAAATATACTGTCAATAATTTCTTGTGGGCATTACACCAAGGAAGAAGTATTTAAAAACTATTGCTTTGAAACAGCAGAAATTAAACTTTATGGCTGGTACAAAATGAGTGCCACTGTTCATAAAATTTTAATTCATGGAGCTGATATTATAAAATCTTTACCTTTACCAGTAGGCCAACTGTCAGAAGATGTAATTGAAGCAAGTCATAAAGAGTATAAAAATTTAAGACAATATCACTCCAGAAAAACTTCAAGAGCCAATACCAACAGTGACATATTTAACTGGATGCTGGTTTCTTCGGACCCTGTTGTGACCGATAACCGAAAAAAAGGTAAAAAAAGTAAAGCAAAATTTAATGAAACTGTATTAAATATGCTAAGGCTGCCCACTTTCTGTAGCAACGAAGAAGAGAATTACGAACAGGAGTTTGATGACGTCCAAGACTATGAAGATGTTAATATAGAATAAAATAAAAATTAATATTATGTCCCCGTATGTCATCTTGATAATTAAAAAAAAAATGTGAAACAATTAATTATAATTCTTATTATTTTAAGTAGTATCATCACCAGTTGATCAAATTTAAATAAAAACTTTAAAAAAATATAATTATTAATTCCGCTTTTTATAAGTATTCTCGTTTTAAGTTTTTAATTAGGCCTAATGTTTTGAAATTTGAATTTTTAATTTTTAAAAACTGACATAAAAAATCCCGTGTAATAAGTTTTAAGCGAATTCGATCAATTTTTTAAAAATTGTACGCCATATTGGATCCGCCATTTTGAATTTTTAAAAACTAACATCAGATTCGTAATCAGCGACCCTAAAAACCTTGAGGTACCTAGTTTTATTAAAATTTATTGAATCCATATGAAGTAAATAATTTTGTCGCACTAAATTTTCGATTTGTCCCTGTGTGCGCCGTACTCATTTGACTGAAACAAGTGTGGAAACATATTTAATGATTCAAATATTTAATAGATGCCACCCACTTTGTGATTTCATGAAAGCTTTTTAAAACAATAAGTGTTTCAGCACGTTATATAATATATTTTTTATAATTATTTTATGTGTAAACATTCATGCGCCCGCATCGCATCGCATCGCCTGCTCATGAAAGTCGTTGTCGTGTTGGAAATAGCGACAATCTTTTGTAAAGGAATAGCAAAAATATCACGCTCCTACGATATATGAAAGCGGAAATGTACCGGCGCGCATTAAAAAGTTGTATTCATGTGACTGGGGCTTACATTACTTTTTCGATAAATTGTACGAACTTACACATTACATGTGCACCTAGAGACGTATGTATATTCCTTCCTGGATGGTACGTATTGTCATTGTCTATATTTACATATTTTATTACTACAGCGATAACTTTTAAAAGCAAACACGGGAAGATATTATGTACCTAACTGTTTATAATAGTCCTTCAGTTTTCTTTATTTTACACATTAATGGTTGCGGTTTAAGTTTTTTAATTTACAATTGGATGCGAAAGTAATAATCATAGCAATCACTATGTCGATATACTCTCACTTTTCAAATAAATAATAAAATGTCCACAATATTACACAATAGCAGTCTATAATAACTTAGATATTAATCGCACAGACTCATAGAAAGATTTAAAATAATATTGTTAAAAGTATTTTTTTTTTAATGGGAATTACACTAAATTATTATTATCTTCTGAATGTGTAATTTTCAGCCTAGTTCAATATATTACGATGTGTTTATGAAAACTTATTAGTAATGATTCATTACTAATGAATCATTAATATTAATTGCATTTCTCGCGAAGTAATTTACATTAATTAAATATTACTTTCTACATCTTACGACGCTAATTATTCGAAGATCTGTTTCCTTAATGTACCTTAAGGCTTCCCGATGTATTCGGAACCAAAGTCCTTAATAGCTTAGTGGTAGAGCAATGGTCCGGCAAACCGCGGACGTGGGTTCGAATCCTGCTTAAGGGCGAATTTTTTCGCTAAAAAATTCGAATAATTAGCGTCGTAAAATGTAGAAAGTATTATTTAATTAAATCATTAATATTTGATGTTTATTGTAATACAAAGTCAGAATAGACATCATAAAATAAACTAGGTATTGTTTATTAGCGGAATTTTCAATTTTTTTATTTACTTACTGTGCAGTAAATTTCTCATATGTCGTTTATTCGAACCACAGATTCGGACTTGTTTTCTTTTAAACTTCATATAATTGCAAAAAATTAATTGTGGAAGCTGTTACTTCGTCATAGTTAATCATATTAATTCACAAAAGTATATAACAACTGTCCATTTGAAAAGTCAATCTAGGTTACTTTGAAATTTTGATAGAATAAGACGCAAATGTATTAGTACGTGTTTGTTGTTCCGTAAACGTAAATCCAAATGACATTTGATAATGTAAATCACAAATATCAGTTAGTGCATAAAATAATCGTGCGTCGATTCTGGTTTAAATAAATTGCTTCTCAGTTTTAAAATGGCTTTCACTTTAGAACATAAATTTTTTTTAGTCCAGGCTTATTTTCGAAGTGGTAATAAAATTGATGGTTTATGGGTTTATTCAGTTCAAGATTGCATGGTAGAATTTCAAGTTGAGTTTCCACATTTTGTAGTAGATTATATACAATTTAAGAATACTTTGGATAGAACTTGCGGAGCAGTTAAGAAACATACACCTCAAGTTGCCAATCGTGTTGAAGAAATAATGGAAAATGAACCACAAACATCTGTTCGACATTTGAGTCAACAAATAAACCTTTCTGTTGGTACAGCTCACAAGTTATTAAAAAAAGATATGCAACTTTATCCATACCGTGTCACAGCAGTACAAGAATTGTTAGAAATTGATTACTCACGTAGACTACAGTTTTGTAATTGGTTTGTAAATATGAACAATAATGGAGAACTTTCGCAAAGAGTCATCCTTACTGATGAAGCATGGTTTTATAAAACGGGATACCTAAATTCACAAAATACAAGAATTTGGAGTAGTGAAAATCCACATGTAATTTATGAAGAATCGCTACATCCAGAGAAAATTGGTGTTTGGGCAGCGATAAGCCAAAGGCGAATCATTGAACCAATATTTTTTCAGGGAACGCTAACTGCTCAAAGGTACCGTACGGAAATTTTACAACCATTTGTCAATCAGTTGCATGATGATGAACTTCAAAATGCATATTTCCAACAAGATGGAGCACCTTGTCACTGTACTGCAGAATCTTTGGATTATTTAAGAGAATTTTTTGATGAGCGTAGGTATAATTAGTCGAAATACTGAAATTGCCTGGCCTGCACGTTCATGCGATTTAACACCTTGCGACTTCTTTTTGTGGCCTTATCTAAAAAATAACATATTACGAACACCTACATTGAATTTGAATGATATGCTAAGAATCGAACAGAAATGCATGGAAATTAATAACAATCCAGTAATGTTGCAGAATATCATCAGAAATTTTGAACGGAGGATTTTAAAGTGCATTGATCTTGAAGGACAACATTTTCAACATTTGTTATAGTTTTCAATAAATACCTATTATTTGTTATTTATTTGTATGTATGAAACTGTCAAAATATACGACTTCGTACTTTAAGTAGTAAATTTTAATTTATGACATACTTCAAAATGTTCTCAGTAAATCACATGCTACTAGATTGACTTTTCAAATGAACACTTGTTATAGTGATTGGCATATGTGTAGAACCATGTAAATATCTCTTAAATTAAAAAAGATATTGTAATAAAATTTTAGACATGAAAATGAGAGATTAAGAGCCATCATTCGAAGCATTTTTTAAATATAGGAGAGATCCTTGTACTTTGGAACACAAAATTTCTTATGATTTAAATTTAAATAGGGCGCCAATATTCCAGTCAGTGAAGTTATTGTACACTAATAGCTATACAGTAAAATCGCGCTTACCGCGAATATATAGCAATGGGAGAATAGAGTGGGGATGTAATTTTGTTGGTCGCAAGTTAAGTCGGCTGTCACATTCACTTATGTCAGTTGTTATTTTGAAATCTTTCAAATTGATTAATCGCGTCCCACTTACTTCTCCTATCGTAAAGCACGAATCACATAATTTTGTATATTCGCAGTAAGCGCGTTTTTACTGTATATGTTACAATATATTAAAATTCTCAGTGCTATTTCATGTTTCGTGTGATAACGTGTTTTGTCAGTCGTGAAGTAATTTTTTATCCTTACTTGTTGTAAGCTAAGGTAAGTTAAACAATTTTTTTTTTTGAAAAGCAGATTATGAAATGAATTTCACAAGAACTTTCCAGTTTATCATTAAACTTGTAATGAAATTAATAATTTTGTAAAATGACAGCTAGGGCTTGTACTTTGGCATACGATCTCACTTGTACTTTGGAACATGTCCCAAAGTATAAACCTTATAGTAAAATGTTTTGTTCATCATGTTATACCTTAATTACAGATGCTAAGAAGCAAATCAAATAAGAAAAGAATAAAGCTGAATGAGGAACATATGGCAGCTGCTTAATTTTAGAAAACAATTTCGCCATTAGACATGTTGCTAACCAGTACGGCAATTTAGTCAACAAAGAAAGTGAGAAAGCTAGCATTTAACTATGCTGTAGGAAATAAAATAAAATATATCGCTTCTTGGGACTTAAACAAAAAATCCGACAAAGAATGGTTTAAAACAGAGGTTGCCAAGCCGTCGATCGCGACGGCTTGGTAACCAGTAGCTCGCGGGACAATTTGGGTAGCTTATACATATATATCCTAAAACCTAAAATTTTCGTAAATTCGCCATAAGCCATAAGGCCGCCTCGGACGTCGAACTCATAATCTTAATCTTATAGTCAAATGCTGACGTCACATGCTAGACTAGAGAATTCGCGGAATCGCCGCGAAAATTCACAACAAAACTATTTGACAGATCAGTTTTAAAATTAGGGTGCGTTCTTTAGAAATATGCTTTTTGACAAGCACAATGTTGGATTTCAAGTAGCAGCGCCAGCTGTTCTAATTTTCAGGTACTTCTTGACACACCCTCATAACACTAAGAAAGTTTTCTCGTGAACGGAATGAAGAAATGGATTCAGCTTTTGGAGAAATGTATTGCACTAAATGGCGATTATGTAGAAAAATACTTATGTATATTGGCAGTACAATAAATTTACTTTATTTTGAGACCGATTTCATTATTTTGTCTTTTCCTATTCTTATTTTATCTACTGAAAAATCGGAGACTGTGGCTTTTAAGTTAATAAAAAAATTAAAAACCCTTACCACAATAGAATCTATTGTGGTTTTTATTTTTTTTATTTATTTTATCTGTTGGAGACCTTGTACATCATTTCTTATTTAAATAATAATTTCTTATAGAAAGACGATGTAAGTAACGACAATTATACAGGAATTGTAAATTCACTAGCCAAAGTTAAGGAAGTTGGTAGTACAGCAGATTTGACGGAACCTCTAGCAATAGAAGACATCATAGCAGGAGATAAATCCACTTACTTTTTTTATGGTGGCTCCTTAACAACACCGCCTTGTTCTGAAGTAGTAACATGGATCGAATACAAACATACAATATTTCTTGCTCACCATCAGGTAGGTTTTTTCCTCTTTTCTTTCGAATACAGATAAGCAGAACTATAAGTAGAGTATCCATCGGCAAATTTGGAATTTCGAAGAAAAATAAAAACAAGAATTTTAGCAAAATGATGCGGAAATTATGTTTTAAAAATAAGACTTTTGTGTGTCGCCCATTTAGACGTATGCTTCTCTCAAATCTGATAAACATGATGGCGGAGACCCGCTTACAAAGTGCTGGATGCATTGTGACACTCCTTGGAGAATGATGATAAACACGCACTTTTAGGTATTCCCACAAGAAAAAGTCGAATGCGGTTAAATCAGAGGACACTAAGACCAAAAATAAAAAGCCTATTTCATCATATTTGCTAATTACACGAGAGACCGATGAGTCATCGCCAACAGGCGTACTATTGAAAACCTGTATTTTTAAAGAGTTTTTAGTTTTATTTATATAATTGGAAAACAAACGGGTGGTGGCCTATAAAATATGAAATACATTTTTATTTGTTAATTTTTTAGTTCAAGTTGAACAATATTAACTACCAATACTTTCTCAAGGTTCTCTTCTGTAAAATTTGTTCTTTGAATGAAATACATACATCCTTGTAGATAGAAAACATCTTTTCTACATCCCAACTGGTTATAAGTGCATACTCGAAATATTCTTTTATTTTAGCGTATTTAGCAGTTAGATTTTGAGACATTGTCACCATACACAATTGTTACAATATTATTAAATCTGGATTTCTATTAAAAACTGCGTTTAACTCTTGTCGAAGGCCACATCCGAAGTCACTTGGAATATGTTTCAAATTATTAATAGCCACATCTAATGTGGTTAATCCATCATTTAACTTGAGATTTTAATTTTCAAAATAAGTGATTAGTTTTGGCAAATTTCCAAATTGTTTCTAAATTCCTGAAGAAACTACAACTGTTTTTTTTTAAATTTGGTATTTATGTTAGTTCGTTGCACTCAGAAATACTTCGAGCATCGTCATTTAAACATGTAACGAAATTTTATAACCTATTGAAATTCTCTGCATAAAATCTAGTAGCTTCCAAGTATGTTCCCCATCTAGATATTACTGGAGGGGGAGGCAGTGACAAAGATGGAAGTTTTTCCCTGTAAAGAGCTACTCTCAATGGTGCTTTTCTGAAAACTTATTTAAAAGCGGATACAAGTCTATCAACTTCCGAAAAGGTGTCTCTGATATATTCACAGATTCTGTGGAGAGCATGTGCTACTCAAGTAATACGCAGCATATTAGGATATGTTTCCTTTAATAGTCTGCCTGTTTTTAATACTATCACTGACAAATAAAAGTATTTTTTCTTTGTACCTGTCGTCCAAATGAAGCATTTGGTGCATATTCTCGTGAATGGTTTTAGCTACTGTTTCCGCAACAACTGTATTTATAACTTTTGTTGCTATTACATATGCGTTATATGGAATAGTTGGATACAGTACACCAGCTACATTTACCACACAGCGTCCTAATATATTGACAGTTTCGTCGGCACCTATCCATAGGTACTGATTTGAAAGGTGGCTTCTAATACATTCTACTACTTTCGTGTAGCACTTAGAAACACAATATTTGCGTAAGGTGGATTCATCAGGAACATTTCGACCAGTATATTCACAATTCAACGACGAAAAACAGATGTGCGGTTAACCGAATGAATAGTGCTATTCAATAACTGCATGTTTTACTTAGCGATGTTATAGATTATTTATATGGTCCATCGTAATTTCGGCCTCTCGTGTCCGGTCCCTACTAATTACTTTTCCCGGAAAAATTCTTCTCAGTTTGTTCATGGACGACCTGGCTGTGTGGGCGGTTGTCTCATCTTGCTGAAATTGAATCCGTTCAACCGTTGAAGCTCAGATGCCAAACAGTTATCTATCACAATACTATCTAGTTCAAAATTAACAATTTGGCCATCTTCGTAAAAAAAAGGGGCAAATAAGACCTTTAGCGGAGGTCGCACAACAAACGGTGGCATTAGGGCTTTGTAATGACTTTTGATGGAGTCGTTTTGGCTCCAATAGAGTATTTTATGTATGCTTACGTATCCTTCAACATAAAAATATGCCTCATATGGCTTAAAAATAATGTTACCCAACGCGACTATGGTACAAAAATACTCGACCATTGTTCCGCAACACCTTTCTCTCTATGCATAATCTTCTTCATTCAATTTCTTAGAAACCTAGATGAAATCAATTTTTGGCAATGATACTCCATCGTTCTCAGCAATAAAAAAGTGAATAGCAGAATTTAAACGTGGTCATACATCGATTCAATATCTTACATGAACGAAAGGAGAAATAGAAGCCCACGGCGCCCCTTGATTTCAACAAAACAAGTCTAAAAATGGGTAGATGCTGGTTCTCAGAAGAAGACAAAAGCATTTCCATTGGCTAGAACTACTAGACCACTATTTTTTTGTGAGGTACGTTGTATAGTACCCGTCAACTATCTTTGAAAACGCTTAGAAAACCCAAAAACGTACTATGAAAATAATCAATTAAAACCGAATCCCAGTAAAACTCAAGCTTGTGTATTCCACCTGAGAAACAGGGAGGCTAAGCGTAAACTAAGAATCACGTGGAGAAGTGATGAGTTGGGGTCATGTGAGTACTCAAAATACTTAGGGATAACCCTGGATCGTACGCTCTCATTTAAGAAATACTGTCAGAATATAAAGGTCAAAGTCTAAGTTAGAAACGGTATCATACTATAAAATATTTGTCTTTCTGGGTCCTTTTAAATAAAACTAACGGTAATTTAAACACACACTATATTAATAAATAAACAAAATACACTATATCACACTTAAGAAACTAATAACTAACACTTAGAGCATTTATTTCACAATAAGTATTAATTTATATTTATATCACAATATTAGCCCGACTTTTCTCGTTTTGTTCTCGAACGTCTTGGAGACTTGATGACATATCTGCGCGTGATACTGCCCGGCTGACTTACCGTCGAGTGACTCATATCACAATACATAAGCCCACCGGCACGGATTAGGGAGCCGATCCTTCAGTTTTACGCTCTCGGTTTTTCAGCAGTAGATCTGTGCATGCGGTCTACATCGTTACAAGATACTTACGTCCTACCACATTGATCTCCAATATATCTTCTCTCTGACATCGTCTTCCCTCTCGCTGACATCGCTCCAGCTGATATAAGGCGACAGGCTCTTATGGAGCAGGAGAGGAAGAAACAAATGAAAGACATAAGACATCCTCTACACCACAACTACACTGCGGCCAGATCGAGATTGAAATTAAGGAAATGTTTCCTAAAAATGGAGGCAATAATGGAAAGCTTTACACCTGCATCACGACGTGTAGAACTGTGGAAGAACAAAACACCGAATAAGTCATTTGAACTGAAGTAGGAACTTGCCTCTGGACATAATCCGATTTATACAATCCGGAGGACAGTGAATAGGCAGGCACCGGTGTTACTCGCCGTCACGTAAACCTTAGAGATGGAGTTTCCAGGCAAAGAGCGATCTGTGTGAATGCGGAGTGGTCTAACCCGACCAGCACCTGTTGTCTTGCCTCGACCTTAGGGAGGGCTACACAATAGACGGTCTGTACCTCACAAATGATAAAGTTTTAGCCGTGGCTACACATTGGTCGGCTATGTAGAGTATTGACGATGTTCGGTAATGGAAATGAATGTAATAATGACCACTTGCAAATTAATTTTAACTGTATTTTTAAAAAACAATTTAAAATTATTCAATTTTCGTTTCAGATGGAGGCATTCAGACATTTGAATTCAAACCACGGCGAGCTAATGCACAATTTTCGCTCACCACAGCCCCTACATGGAAGAGTAATTAGAATGAATAGAGACGTTAATTATCAGAAAAGTAGTGCTTCAAGTCGAACGCGTTTGCATTTATTAATTTTTTTAATAGTTATGTTGGGATTAATATAATTTCTGTAACTACTTTATTATTTTTGTATATTTTATTTGAAATTCCCAACATTTGATCTCGCAAATGCTTTTTATGTGATATTGCCATAGGATAGAATTGCACAGAACTGATTTAGAAAATAAATTTGCTTCAAACATTATAGGTATACGAGTACAAAAAATAAGAACATGACCTTGATACGAAGCTGTCCGAACGCGTATCTCTCGCTACGCTGTAAACAGCCAATGTGGTTTGGTTCACATTAGTATCGATCAGCAATTAGTATTTGTATGGTGCCCGTGCAAAAAAAAAATGTCGACTCATCAATAAAAAGAATATTTTTAATCAGACTTTCATTTCGATTGCTCTTTACTCTCATTATGTGACAAAATTCCACATTTTTAGAGCGGTCTTCGGGAAATATTCCTGTTTTTTTTTTATAAGAATAGTACTTGTTATTTTTTCATAACTTTATGTACACTCCTGTCGGAAATATCAAATTTATGTGTAATTTGTTTGCCGATTTTTGCAAATTTTCGTACACATTGGAAATATTAAGTCCGTTTTACAGTTTGCAATTTTTATTGCATGCATGCGCAATCAACCATTTTCGATCGGCTGATTGCAAGTAATAGAACATCTTTATTTTCATTTTTTTAGGAATTTTATAACAACCAACACACTATGAAAATTCCCGTCTTTTTACAAATATAACTTACATTTGGTATATTGTCCTGGGTTGTGATACCAGGTGTTTTCCAAACAAAAAAAAATAGTATTTGAATTGGCTCCTTGAAATATTTGAAGAAAATATGATGAGTTGTTTAGGTAAACATGTAGAATTCAGCTCCATTTAAACTGTCATAATTGACTCATTTACACATGCGCATAACCAATCATATATCGACAATTTACAAGTAGTGTTGCCAAATCGAATATTTATAATAAAGATCGGTGGTATAGTGTGATTTGTATGGCTTGTCTCAAAAAGAGAGACAACTTTCTGAACAACCCACAATGACCGTTAATTTTCATTGGTTGAAAGTAAGTAATGATGTGGTTTGGGATGGGGGTTCGTTCGGAAAGTTGTCTCTCTCTTTTTGAGACAAGCCATAGGTTAATCAAACATCATATAGAATTAAATTAATTTATTATTATTTCCATTATTTCTTCTTCCTGAACAGTGATATGTCTTGCAATACCTTCTCTACCTGCCATTTCAACGAAAATTAAAGTGGAATAAATATAAATCAAATATTAAACTATATGATATTATCACTAATAGAAGTTACAGAAGGGAGCTATCAAAGTTTGGCAACGTTGCGGCTAATTTGGTATGTTTGTAACGGGAAATTCGAATGGGAGCTGGATTCTGCAGGTTTACCAAATTTCAAACTGTGAAGCGACATTTAAGCAGAGAACGCCCTAATATTTTTTATATTAAATTACATATTTATTGTTGATATAATTTTGTTATAGTTCTTTTCCTCAAGCCATTATAAGAATATCATCAAGCTTCTTAGAGAACTGCAGTTTAACTAAGAATTGAATACAGTGTTGCCAGATTACACAAGCTGGTTTTGTGAGATTTGCCCGAAAAAATCGCGAGATTTCGAAAAACTTGTTTTAAATTCAATTTAATAGTGTTACAGTGCGTTCCGTACTTTCTTTATGCGAACGAAGTATTGGTTTTGAAATTACATTTATATATAAATAAAAAATATATCGTATATACGTGGGCAATTCATAAAGTAAGGTCGTTTGGTTATTTAAAAAAAAACACCAAAACACGTATTATATACAACCTAAAACTACTACTTTGAGCTATTTTTCTACATAGCTGCCATTAAAATTGAGGCATTTGTCTCAATCTCAATCAGCTGTTTTAATGCCTTCTTCATAGAACTCTGCCGTCCGTGAATTAAGCCATGCTATAACACTATCCTGTAGCTCTTCATCGCTATAAGGACGCCTTTCTTGTACCAAAAGACAGTGACCATGACTTTTCTCGCAAAAAAAGTTTGACGTCACTTTAAGGTTTCCTCGGAGGCGAGTTAGAGTGACCCCATTGCATTGACTATCTTTTCGTCTCAACGTTGACATAGGCGCTTATCACCTGTTACGATATTTCTGAGGAAATCTTCACCTTCAACATCGTAACGTGTCAGAAAAATTAGTGCCGATTCCATTCTATTTGTTACATGGTCTTCGGTAAGAAGTTTTTGCACCTATCGTGCACAAAATTTGTGGTAACCTAAATGCTCAGTAACAACCTCGTACAAAACTGAAGGTGAAATTTAAAGGAAAAGGGCACTCAGTTCTGTGATTGTGAATCGCCGATTTTCACGAATTTTTTCTTCGACATTACCTACAAATTCGTTCGTCACAACAGTTGATTTTCTATTCCGTTCTTCATCATGGACATTAGTTCGTCCTTTTCGAAACATACGCAATTCAGAATCCGATTACAGCAGCCATTTTAAACGACCAAAATAGCGCGAAAGAATGTCCGAACGATTGTCTCATTAGTACTGCCAGACTCGCATTGAACCAGACTACACCGCAGCGCTGCGATCGCACCGATATCACCACTCCTCTGCTCACTAAGCGGAAACGGGACTTACTTTACGAATTGCTCTCGTAAATTACAAAGTATAAAAAGTAAATATTACAAACATTACAAAAAGTATTACAAAAATAAAGTGTCTGAAGATAATATGTATCGACAAATACGTACATAGCAAAATTAATAAATAATAATACATTACAAGTACACAATACACAAGTAGTAAATAGGTACCACTACAAGTTTTAATAGGAATGTATATGATATTTACTCTGAATTATTTAAATTATAACTGTCTTTTGTTGAATAGAGTACTGTTCTATTCATATGCTGTAATATGTAATTCGGAAGTTATTTTATAATTACAGCATTTACCACTTTCTGCTACCAAACTTTTTGTAAAAAGTAAACCTAAAATATTACTTCTAAGCCTATTTCTTTGTCTCGTATATTTGTGAGAATATCTTTGGTTCTTTAGCACTGTGTGAAAGACTTATAATATTAAGAACGAGAGGTATTTAATTTGGACTTGAAATCTTTTTTCAATATTCTCAAGCTGCCCAACTTTTCTTCATAATTCAACTACATCATCATTATCATTTAAGCCTAACTCCTCAATATCTAAATACTCACAATTCATTATCAATACTTTGAATATTTGGAAGTAAGTCTAGCTGGTAAAAACTAAGAAATCCAAAAGTTATTATTCACTGCTGAAATTCGTGTGATTTAAGTTGAAATCGTCAAATCGTACCTATCAAATACTAAATGCAACTTCTATAATCTTCCATTTGCTATTTATCCCCACTACTAAGTTGAATCGTGTTTGATCGTACAATTTCTTGTTCTTATGAAAGACGCACCTTAATGTATATAACGAACATTATTAAATTTGGCACTAAAATTACACTTGTATGCTTAGAGCCGTACTGATATAAAATATTTTTTCCGATTGAAGCTATTACCTCTGTATTGTTAAGTAAATGTAAGTAATTTTATAAGGTTGCTTTAAAATAATTGTGTTAACCCAAATAAACAATTACATATTACGTCACTTATAGGTGCGCGAACAAAAGTTGCCAGTGGCGTAGATATTTTTAACGGCTTAAAGCATTTTATAGTATGAAAAAATAAAGCAAAGTTTTAGACATTTTATGTAGTGGAAAAATAAAACCAAATTTGATGTTATAAAAGTATAAAACACTTATTTTGTGTAATGTGAACATTGTGGTAAATCATTTATTATTGCGGCGTAACTACAGCTTGCATGCTACTGACGTCTCAGTTGATATCAGGCTACCCCTTGCCGCGTAATAATGGACTCGACCGAAATGATCTGCGCATGTGATGTAATATGGTACTTCTTTATTTGGGTTATATCTACTTTACATGTCTCTTATTTTTTTATTTTAAAATAGAAACATCATCAGATACACAATTTTAAAAATCGCCCTGGAAAATTAAAAAAATTACCAAACAGATTTAGACAGTAACAGAAGTAACAGAATCTCTTATGATTTTTTCATTCATTTTTATTTATTAAATTAAGAATACCATAAACATTTTCACAAAATGCGTTGAATTTGATGTACAGACATTCACATAGTTTCTAATATACTTTTACATCAATTGCTGCATCAATCTACCATAATGTTAGTACAAACCAGGCGCGGCTCGTGATGACGTATTTGGGGGTGCAAGTACAATGATGAGTGCTTCGTGTACTAACTGTAACGTTTTCTCAGTGAACACCGAAAACACACGAGGCACTCGCATCATTGTACTTGCACTCCCAAATACGTCATCACGAGCCGCGCCTGAGTACAAACTCAAAATTAAAAAAATCAATAATTATGTATTTTATTAATTAAATACTTTCTTTATATCAACATTTATCGTTTATATTTCTTTATTTTTGATGAATAGTAAATTTCCATTTTTTCTGTGAAATCTTCATAACCATTAACTTACATATATTAAATTTTAGTACCATAGGAATTAAATTAAAAAAAATAGTTTCACTTAAAACAGATAGCTTCAATAGTGGGGTAAAGTTATACTGCATAAATAAAATGCAATGTGATATTTAAAATTTGATTTTATATAGCACATATCATAGAAAACAAACTTATTAAACTGATAATAGTCTTAATTTACTTATCAATGACACAATTATTCAAACATTAATGCCAATGGAGAAATTACTTCTACATAAATAATTGCAATTTCTTTGTCTTGTTTCTTGTCAAAATTTATATTTATTATTTACCTATATTTTATATATTAAATTACATATTTATTTTTGTACATATTGTAAATTGTGATTTTACTCCAATAAAACTTATTATTTAAAAAAGAATTTAATTTACTTACTGAATTTTATGCCTGATAAAAAATTTAACATATCCAGCTGAACATAATGAATGTTCTTTTGCATCTGTAGACCTAAGATATAAGTACGAGGTATCATTGTTCCATAGTATACATTAAAATATATGTATTTATTAAAATATTGTTACATAAAACTAGCTCTTATTATCTATTGTGCCTACATTAACCATTGAAGCTAAGTCTTCTTGCCTTTCTTTCAATCTTTCCCGAATTAATTCTGCTATAGCCTTTTGGGTTCGACGTTCCAATTTTTCTAGTTTTTTTGCTACATCTCTTTTTAGATCCCAATCTGGTTTTCTTGGAGCCAAATTAGATATATCTAATTCTTCTAAAACTACTTTTGACTGTGCAGACTGCAACTGGTCTTTAATTTCTTCATCAACATTTACTAATTTGGATTCAGGTACGGAATGTTCATTTAATTTTTCGTCCTGAGGTTTATAACTTCGAAACTTTGGCCTAAAAAAAAGTAAACATGAGAGAAACAGGTTATGTTATTTCACATTAGATTATACTTTGGTAATTCTAGCCTTTCATTGTTAATGTTACTATTTTTTTCTATATCAACATCTGATTCCCTTTTACGTTTTAATAATTTTAATCTTTCTTTCCTTTTTAAAGCTTGTTCTTCTAACGAAGGTTGGTTTTCCATTCTAATAACCATTTCTTAATTTCTGAATAGTGACCAAAGATAAAACAGATAGTGACTTTAATTTTAGTTATTTCCCCAAAGTAAAACACGAAATAGATTTGAGCATATAAAGTCACTAGATAATGATAATATATGTATCTAGTGACTTTATGAGCATACTGTTATCAGCGCCATCAAGACAATATGATAAGTACTAACGCAGATTTAGAAGAGCACTATAAAATTAGGTTCGAAACGAAAATGAGCGGGTATTTTAAACATATTATGAGTATAATTTAATTTACTACCGCTGCATATTCGCAATTAAAATTAACACGTGTTTGTTTTGATATTTACTGTACCATCGTTACTCACAGAATAAAATGACAAGAGTTGACAAGTCACACTTAGTATTAAATTAGGAAAAATAATTTGCAAATAAATGAATAACAAATACATAGGATTTTATTAAAACACTTTTATTTATAAATCATATTTACCAGTCTTCTGTTTACTTAGTCTAAAATTTTTTGGTATCCCACACATAACTGAGAAATGGGATATAAAATAACCAATAATAGCACCAAGACTACAAGGTATTGGCCATATTTGCCATGGTCTATCCCAATCTAAAGGGATTACAAAAGCTCCAAACCAGGTTCCTATATATACTAAACAGATATTTTGAAATATAAATTCAGACATTAAATCTCCTTCATATGGAGCTATGTTCTTTAACATATATACAATTTTATCAATTCCCAAATGCACACAAGCTGGTATTATTGTTAGTGTTGTTAATATTACTGAGAACATAAATGTTTCTTCTAAAGCATGAAAAAGTTGTGCTCCAAATAAAACTGCTATTATGTAATGTAATACAATCATTAAAACAATGATAAAAGCACATCTTATGATTCTGTTTAATTTCACACCTCTCTTTGTTTTTATTGTCCTTTTTTTGTAATTGTACGATTCTGAAAGAGTATGCTTTAACACTTCTGCCGACATTAGCACCAACATTAAGGGATATGATTTATATTTTCCAATATTATATAAAACATTAAAGTAAGCAAGCACAGATACAAATACAGACACATAAATACAGGTGATATAACTATACATCTTGATATTTTTCAAAATAATTTCCTCCATTTCTGGCTATTCTGAAATATTATCAATCAAAAATAATTAAGTTTTAGGTTATAAAATCACTTACCTACACTACAATATTATGGCAAATCTTTGATGTACTTTCATAATAAATAAATAACTCATAAAGATAGTCTACATTATTTCATTTAAATTTTCTTTTGTTATAAAATTCTTAACACTATAATTTAAAAATAAAAACATTGTTTTCGTGAAAACAACGTTTAATATCAACAACCAACATTAGGTATTTTTTAACATCAAGAATATAAAGAAATTCGTATGCCAACATAATGAAATGAATTAGTTATAATAGAGCGCCATCTCACTTAGGTGGGAAAACTAATCAAAAGGAATGTGGCGTCAAATTTAAATTTAAAAATTTCTAAATTTACGTTCGTTCACCGGTGGAATCTACTAATTATTTTTATTTATTGAAATACAAATTTAAAAAAATAAGAGTAATTAATAGATTCAACCGTTGAATAAACATAAGAATTGCTCTTAAAATTGGAAATTGGAGAAACTAGAATCAACCTGAACAATATCAATAGAGGAATTATAAATTTGCACTTTTCAAGCTCTCTATTCAGAAACAATGTTATTTGCCTTTTAAGAGACTTTTTGGATAACCAAATGTTTTAAACTCTTTAGTTTTTTTTAGTTGATGTTTCATACAAATATATTCTGTTTAATTGTTACAGAGACGAAAGTCTTCACTTTCGGGCTGACCTAATGCATTGATTGAATAAGTATGAAAATGTATTACTAAAAAATAATTTATTAATATTTTATATAAAAAATAAAGGTTTATTCTGAATTGTTTATCTTTCATGATAGTTTAGGTAATGACTCGTAGGTCACATCGGGCTAAAATGGACATCATTACGACGGACGATATAAATAGTCTTCATGTGTAAGTACATCACGCAGTTGTTGAATAGCATTATTCATCATTCGATTAACTGCACACTGAAAAATGGAATATAAGTTAAATATAAATTGGAATGGATTATGATCAGTAGGTATTTGAACTGATCATAATCCATTCCAATTTATATTTAACTTATATTCCATTTTTACATTTACTCTTCATGTCTAGGTTTATGAAAACTACTTTAGAGGTTCACAATTTGGAGGTCCACATTGGAAGTAAATTAAGATAAGAAAAATCACAAAATGTTATACAAGCTCATGTAAGATATTGATGATATTTATTACAAGAAGGATTCTAATTTATATGCCCTTCCAAATACTCATTCAGATACAATATTTATTAATGAATTTGTGGAGTTAGCAACTTAATATTAAAAGTAAACATGAGCAAATTAGTAGTAGAATATAGCTATTTATATGGTTCACAATTTAGTGACTATTCAGAAAATAAATTTTTTACGTAATTTTGATAAGTGAACAAGTAAAAATTATGAATAAATGAATTTTATGATAAATACATTAAATTAATGATAAAAGTGAGTAAAATTAAAGTAAAATCTGTAAACATAGATAATTTTTAGAGGTTTACAAATTGGTGTTCGGCATAATACGTAGATTTTTACTTAAAATTTAAAAAAATAGTAAGTAATGTAAAATGTAGAAAGCAATATTTACATTCACATTATTTCGTGAAAATGCAATTAATTTGCAACTTTGCACACTATTCAATAAATTTTTACACAAATGCAAGAAACTGAAACGATATTTAACTATAATCTAAACCACACAAAAATAATAAACAAAATGTGAATTATTTCCAATCCTGCCAAAATAAAAATAAATTAATAATTTACTGAACATGCCGCGACATCTAGATTAGGTGGGATTTTTAAAATTTTACAATTTATTTGGTGTATTTAACAAAATGACCAAATTAACATTATCATTTTATTTTAAGAAATAGGATGAAAAAGGAAATTGTACATTAAAAGACTTATTAATATTAATTATCTATGGATTATGTGTTCTATTTTAGAAACTATCACTAAATATAGTTAGTTAATGTTACAATAAACTCTTTTGTTACAAAATATTTCCTTTCTGAACAAACCTGATCTAGAAAGACACCAATGAAAGCGATTGATTTTGCGCATGCTTTAAAAATATAGGTCGCGAAAATTCAATATCTTCGCACCCACAATGTATTGTTTGTGTTCATCGCTTCTTTGATAATTAAAAATGTTTACATTTCTTTGATAAATAATCAAGCCAGTAAATTGTACATATTCACAACGGCCAAATTAGCAAATAAGTAAATGTCTTATACAATGAAACTTACAAATAATCGCTACAAATTAATAATAGCCGTGCAGGCATTTCTATTAGTGATGGATCTCAATATAAATACATTTTCGATTTTAGTTAGAAAGCACAATGCAATAATGCTTGTTCTGTTTATGTAAGTATAAATTCATTAGAAAAACACATATAATGGTATTTTTATAAATATTTCAGATTACAAGATGTATGTATAGTTTTAGCATTATCGGCACTACTTTTAATGTTTTTCTCAACATATGTATTTCAGGTGCGTAAACAAAGTTGTAAAGGCAAAGAATCAAAGAGTTAAATTCTTATTTTATCATAATATGAGCTTTAATAAAGTAGTTCTTAAATGTCAAAGGTCATTTAATGTCAATAGTTTTTGCAGGCTGGTTTAGTGGAACTTCTCTATGATAAATTCCGATTTACGATAATAGTATGCGTTATTTATTTCATTCTAACGACAGCTGCATATATTTGGGCATTGTCAGTGCGGTGGAAAGAGCCCTTGAAACATAATTGGTCAGTGGGATTGTATATTATGTATATAATACAAAGATTTAGTAAGTATTTTTATTAATTTTCTATCGAATAAATCGAAGTATAATTGTGATTACCTGTTTTTGCATCTATTTCTGTTCATTAAAACTAACGTTTTTGTAATTTAAACCTTAAGAATAATTTCATAAATCATTTTATGATGTCCTAAAAATTGGCCTGAAAAATCTATGATCTTTTATACGAAAAATATTTAAATTTATCTTGTATGTAGTACCAGTATATAAAGTATGTTCATTTGAAAAGTCAATCTAGGTTACTTTGAAATTTTGATAGAATAAGACGCATATATATTAGTATGTGTTTGTTGTTCCGTAAACGTAAATCCAAATGACATTTGATAATGTCAATCACATTTGTTATTTATTTGTATGTATGAAACTGTCAAAATATACGACTTCGTAGGTTAAGTAGTTAAAGTAGTAAATTTTAATCTACGACATACTTCAAAATGTTCTCAGTAAATCACATGCTACTAGATTGACTTTTCAAATGAACACGCGTTATAATATATGGGGTATAAAAAATGAGAAATTGTTATATTTTTTTAAATTTGAATTATTATAATTATTAAAAATTATTTATACAAAAGAATAAAATATGTATATATTTTTTAAAGTTACCGATCGAATAAAATAGAAATATTGATAAAGACAATTATTTAAAGAACAATAATTTACTAAATTCAAAGAAGCAACAACAAAACATAAACACCAATATAACTTAATCGTAAACGGCACGCAACTGTCACCAAACACCCCCTAACTTAGTTCAGACGGGATATAATGAATTTGCCCAACTCTAATATGTTCACAGCGCATTATGACGTATGTATATGGTATCCTCTAAATGTTTTCAATATACAGGGTGCGGCAAAATGATAGGTACTATTTGGGATGTCAATAAAAACCAAACCACATAAACCAAACATTTCATATTTTATTTCTTAAATCTACATTTCATGCCATTCAGGAGCGTTATTTTTTAAAAATGATATCTTTTAAATGACGGCCATTATTGTCGATGCACTCTTGTAGGTTCTCACGGAAGCGCGTCATTACCCGATGGATCATTTCTTGGGAAATTGCGGCAATTTCTTGTCTTATGGCTGCCTTTAATTCTTCCAAAGTCCGCGGGCGATGTGTAAAAACTCTCGATTTGAGGTAACCCCAAAGAAAAAAGTCGCAAGGCGACAAATCAGGCGAACGCGGCGGCCAGGCGAGATCACCCCGTAAAGACACCACTTTGTTTGGGAACATGTCTTGAAGAAGATTAAGTGAACGACACGTGGTGTGCGATGTAGCACCATCCTGCTGGAACCAAAGATGTTCTCGCTGATTTTCGTTCAACTCGTTAACTTTTGGACGCAGGAAATTGTTAATCATATCAAAATATCGATCTCCGTTGACTGTTACCGTTATTCCATCTTCTTCGAAAAAGTAAGGGCCCCACACGCCGAATTCAGATATTGCACACCAGACGGTAACCTTTGGACTGTGAAGTGGTCGCTGTACCTGTGTTGTAAGTTATGAACGCGCACCTTCATTCTTCAGCTTTCGTCTGGTCATTCATCTATTACATTTTCGATTTTATGATTTATAGTTATTGTCTTCGTTATGCCTTCTTTTTGCGCATGCCATACCCCTATACCCTACACTCTTCCATTAACTTATTCACATTGTAATTTTTAGACTACGTAGTCCTAATTTTAACTGTATTTGTTAAGGAGTTGGCAATAAAATAGTTTAGTTAGTTTCAGTTTTTGAGGTTGGCAAACAGAACCGAGCAAAAATGTAGATGTCACAACAAGTTGTGTTTGCGAAAAGGTGTTGGACAATAAAAAGTTATCAAAAACTGATCCAGTTGTCTGTTAATTTAACGTAGTTTAAACCCAAAACCTCATCAAATATAACAGGTTACGGGCCCAGATACGTTTAGGCCATTTATTTGAGTCTTTGGGTAGAAAACAGTGAAATACTTTAGAGCAAGGTCAGAGTTAACCGTAAAAGTTTGGCGGGAAAGCGGAGAGAAAAGAACCCGGAATTACAGGGGAAAGAGAAGTTTTTTTTTTAGACAATTACGTTGTAATAAATTAAAGAATATGGATCAGGTAGAAGCGACAACTTCGATAAAGTTCACAGGCGAAAACTGGACGATATGGAAATTTCAAACGATAATAGTTATGAAATCAAAGGGACTTTTAGACATTGTGACAGGGCTAGAGCAACGACCGGCTCAGAATGCGGAAGAATTCGATAAAAAAGACGCAAAAGCACAAGAAATTATTGTGGTTAGGATGGAAGAGAAACTGTTAACTTATATTCTTTCCTGCAATACATCAGCAGACATGTGGGATAAACTAACCTCAATATATGAACATAAATCACAGGTTAATATACACTTGTTACAACAAAAGTTTTTTGGGTAAAACTGCAGTTTAGGGCTCCCATCCGAATTTCCCGCCAATAGCATACGGAATCAGCTGCAACGTTGACAAATTTCGGTGACTTGGCATTTTGTCATTGAAACATGTTATATGTTATTGATACTTATTGATTCATATTAATTCGTTATTTGTTCATAATTTCTATTAAAATGGCAGGTAGAGGAGGTATTGCAGGACACACCATAGATTTTCATTATAGACATTCACATATTTTAAACAATTTTAGCACAATCCGCTTAAAGTGAAAACGGCAATATTTGTTATTGATGATCGGTTTGGCAACGCTGCCCTACTTTATTGGGTTATGCGCATGCGTATAAGAGTCCGTTGTGTCACTTTAAATGGGAGCCCTAAACTGCAGTTTTACCTATTTCGGTGAGGAATTAAGTGAAAGGATGATAATAACAAAGATCTTAATGTCGTTACCCGAGAATTTGAAACATTTTATATCAGCATGGGAATCTACATCAAGTGACACCCAAACATTGAAAGAAATAACATCAAGGCTGCTGGTGGAAGAAGAAAGATTAAAACAGAGTGAAATAGCAACAGCACTTGTCGCAGGTAAATGTGAATCGAAACAGTAAAAGTATGAACTAATATGCTATGCTAATAATACGGGACATTTCAAATGAAATTGTCCTAATTTGAATCGAAGAGAAGGTGACAGAAGCTTAAAGAAAAAATGTTTTTATTGTAAGAAGGAAGGCCATTTGTTGGCAGATTGCAGATTTAAAAAATCGAAGGAACCATCAAATGCATTTGTTGGTTTGTCGGATTTTATAGGTAACACTGAAACAGTCAAATGGAATGGAGGATTAAATACAAATACATATGACTGGTGTATGGACAGTGGAGCCAGTGATCACATGTGCTACGATGAAACACAGTTCATGTACGTGAATAGCTTGGATGAGAGAAAACAGGTGAAAATTGGTGATGGATCTTTTATTGAAGTCAAAGGAATAGGAAAAATAGAAGTTCAAGCTTGGAATGGACAGCACTGGATTAAAACTGAATTAAGCGAGGTATTGTATGTACCAGAATTAAAAACAAACTTGTTTTCTGTAGGTAAAGCATTAGACAAAGGATTTGTTATGCGTTCAGATAAGGAAAAATTAAACTTGTGGATAAAGATGGTCTAGTTTGTGCAGTAGCATTTAGAAAAGGTAAGCTGTACAAAATGTTTTTTAATGATGATGCACCTCAAGGTAATATTGTTGAGAGCACATAAATTAGCACATATAAATTTTAAACAAGTAAGAAATATTTTAAAAGCGAATAACATTAAATATAATGAAAATGGAAAGTCATTTTGTGAAAATTGTCCTATTGGAAAACAACACAGGTTGTCTTTTGGCAGCAGTGAATCTAGAGCAACAAAAGTAGGTCAGTTGATACATGCAGATTTGTGTAGACCATTTGAATCTGAATCGATAGGTTCAAAATATTTTCTGCTATTGAAAGATGATTTTTTGAATTATAGAAGTGTGTATTTTCTGAAAAATAAATCTGAGACCAACAAGAAGATTGAAAATTTTATAAATTTAGCAGAAAAGCAGTCAGGTAATGAAATGTTAATATCATGTACAGATAATGGCTTAGAGTTTGTAAACAGAGAATTAAAAGAAATATTAGAAAAGAAAGGTATAAAACATGAAAGGACATGTGCATATTCACCTCAGCAAAATGGAAGGGCAGAAAGGGATAACAGAACCATAGTCGAAGCTGCAAGGACAATGTTGCATAGTAAAAGTTTAGATAAAAGTTTCTGGGCTGAAGCAGTAAATATGGCGGTTTTTGTGCTAAACAGGTCTGGAAAAAGTTCTGTAAAGGATAGAACACCTTTCCAGATGTGGCATGGAAAGACGTTTGATATATCACTATTTCAAGAATTTGGGGCAGAGGTATTTACCTCTGCCCCATATATATGTACATTTATACCTAAAGAAAAGAGAGGAAAGTTAGATCCAAAAAGTGAAAGAGGTATATTTATGGGTTATAGTGAAGAGGTCAAGGGTTATCGCATTTATTTCCCTGAAAGAAATAAGGTAGAAATACATAGGGATGTATTGTTTGTGCCACAGAATCAAAGACATGTCATCGCAAAAAGCCTGGAAGCAACAGAAAAAGGATTGATGCTGGAGATAGAAAGGGAAACCGATGAAAATATTGAAAGAAATCAAGAACAAGAGGAAAATTTGAGTGAAAGTGAAGAAGAAACAAAATATGAAACAAATCATGAAATTGAAGAAAAGATAGACAATGTGAATGAAGAGGACTGCAGAAAAAGCCTCAATCACATTAATGAGGAGAGCACGGAGAGTGTGAATCTCAGTAGAAGAAGAAGAAAACCCATATGGATGCAGGATTATGAAGTAAACTTTTTTTCAGTTACAGAGGAACCATTGACATATGAAGAAGCAGGGACATCACAGAATGAAGAAAAGTGGAAGGAAGCTATGGAGAAGGAGTTATGTGTGTTGTGCGAAAATAATACGTGGACATGCCATGGCCTGTTAATAAAAAGGTAATAGAAAGTAAGTGGGTGTTTAAAATCAAGAGTGACAATCAGTTTAAAGCAAGATTGGTTGCCCGCTGATTCCAACAAGACGGAATTAACGAACTATATGATATTTATGCGCCAGTGGCTAAATTAAGTACATTTAGAATACTTGTAGTAGCTAATAAGTTAGGGTTACCAATCTTCCAAATGGATGTACAAGGTGCTTTTTTATATGGGGATATAACGGTAGAAGTTTATATGTTGTTTCCAAAAAAGAATATAAGTAATAGCAATACTGTAAGTTAAATAAGTCAATATATGGCTTGAAAAAATCTCCTAAGTGTTGGAATAGCAAATTTGATTCTTTAATGAAAAGCCAAGGCTTTGCAAGATCTCATAATGATTGTTGTTTGTATGTATATAAAAAGCGTTCAAATAAATTTTACCTCTAGTAGTCCATGACAATAAAAATGTTTGTCGTAACTTGTACTATTTACATTTGCATCAGTTGTCAATTTGACAGACTATTTATTCTGATGTATACTTAGTTGGAGCTTTTTGAAATTGCTTTGTAATTTAAAATTGATTTAAAATGGTTTTCACTGTTCAACACAAATCATTCATGGTTGAATCTTATTTTTGGAACGGACGTAATATTAACGGACAATGGCACTATTTTCTTGAAGAATGCTTAGAGGAATTTAGAAATATGTTTCCAAACTTCGTCTTTGATTTTGATAGTTTTTGGTACACAGTTAAATATTGCACTAAGGTTTTCAGAGAAACAGAGAGTGTTATACGGAAAGAAGACAGTGGCCGTCCGAAAAAATGTACGGAAGAGCTAGTTGACGATGTAACGCAAATTATGAATGATACACCAGGAACATCCATACGAGTATTCTCTCCATGAGTGGGTGTTTCAATTGGCACTTGTCATACAATTTTGAAAAAAGACTTACATTTATTTCCATATCGCATGGCATATTATCAAGAAATTGACTATCCTAGAAGAACAACATTTTGTCAGTGGTTCTTAAATAATTTTGATAATGACATTCTTGACAAAATTTTTCTCAGATGAATCATGGTTTTATCTGAATGGATATGTTATCTCACAAAATATAAGGATGTGGAATACTAAGAAACCGCATGACTGTTATGTTGTTCATCCACAGAAAATTGGTGTATGGTGTGCGATTAGTCGAAGGAAAATCATTGGCCGTATTTTCTTTAAAGGAGAAAGGTATCGACAAGAAATTATTATGACATTTATTGAACAGCTTAATGAAGAAGAAATAAATCAGGGTTACTTTCAACAATACGGAGCTAGAGTGCACACAGCTTGTGAAACAATTAACATGATACGGAAATTTATCAAAATCGGTTGATAAGTTTAAACATCGAACATGAATTTCCAACAAGATCTTGTGATGTTAACCCCTGTGATTTTTTTCTGTGGCCATTTTAAAGAACTCAATTTTTTGGGTACAGATACCTGATCTTGCAGACCTTCAGATCAGAATTGCTGAAATAATTAACGAAATCGACGATATGCTACTACAAAACGTTTTCTCCTTCATTAGAAGAAGATGTTAGAAATGTCTCGAACAAGGTGGTGGCCACTTTCAACAATTTTTATAAAATGTTACTTGTTTGTTGCAAATAAACGTATCTCATTTAGTTAAATATTTTAATTTTATTATTTTGACATTTATCATGTCATTCAAATAGTTCATAACCAACAAAATTCATATTAAGAACTTAAGTAAAAAGCTAAGATATACGTATAATTTCCATGGGCAACTGCGAGGTAAAATTTAGTTGAACGCTCGTTATATATATATATATATATGAAAAATTTTGTGAAAAACTTATCTGCGCGGAATGTGCATATATCGATATTTCACTGTTTTTTACAGATCATCAGTGCACCTTACCGAAGACAGACATGTTATTCACTTCTATACTACGTGTATATATACGAACTGTAATGAACTTCATGTGTATGAGAATTAATAATTATTAAATCTCATTTTACATGCGATTGTCGCTATAATTTGTTGCATTTAATTCTACAATTCGGCAAATCACTTTTGCCCTAGATTGTAGACGCAACAAGCCGCGACATCAACTGTACAAGTTGTCAGTACAAATGAAAAATTTTGTGAAAAACTTATCTGCGCGGAATGTGCATATATCGATATTTCACTGTTTTTTACAGATCATCAGTGCACCTTACCGAAGACAGACATGTTATTCACTTCTATACTACGTGTATATATACGAACTGTAATGAACTTCATGTGTATGAGAATTAATAATTATTAAATCTCATTTTACATGCGATTGTCGCTATAATTTGTTGCATTTAATTCTACAATTCGGCAAATCACTTTTGCCCTAGATTGTAGACGCAACAAGCCCCGACATCAACTGTACAAGTTGTCAGTACAAATGAAAAATTTTGTGAAAAACTTATCTGCGCGGAATGTGCATATATCGATATTTCACTGTTTTTTTACAGATCATCAGTGCACCTTACCGAAGACAGACATGTTATTCACTTCTATACTACGTGTATATATACGAACTGTAATGAACTTCATGTGTATGAGAATTAATAATTATTAAATCTCATTTTACATGCGATTGTCGCTATAATTTGTTGCATTTAATTCTACAATTCGGCAAATCACTTTTGCCCTAGATTGTAGACGCAACAAGCCGCGACATCAACTGTACAAGTTGTCAGTACAAATGAAAAATTTTGTGAAAAACTTATCTGCGCGGAATGTGCATATATCGATATTTCAACAAATTATAGCGACAATCGCATGTAAAATGAGATTTAATAATTATTAATTCTCATACACATGAAGTTCATTACAGTTCGTATATATACACGTAGTATAGAAGTGAATAACATGTCTGTCTTCGGTAAGGTGCACTGATGATCTGTAAAAAACAGTGAAATATCGATATATGCACATTCCGCGCAGATAAGTTTTTCACAAAATTTTTCATTTGTACTGACAACTTGTACAGTTGATGTCGCGGCTTGTTGCGTCTACAATCTAGGGCAAAAGTGATTTGCCGAATTGTAGAATTAAATGCAACAAATTATAGCGACAATCGCATGTAAAATGAGATTTAATAATTATTAATTCTCATACACATGAAGTTCATATATATATATATATATATATATATATATATATATATATATAATACGTATATATAAACATATATATACAAAATTTTCTAAACACTGTAAACTATTTGTATTATTATATGTTGATCTACTCAATGTAGGATCAAATTTAGCAGAGGTTGAAAGTTTAAAAGATGTGCTGAACACGAATTTTTCTATGAAAGATTTAGGTGTGATTTCTCAGTATTTAGGCATGGATGTTAATCAGAATTTGAATGAAGGTTATACAGAGTTAGATCAATCTAATTATTTAAGACGAGTTTTAGAAAAAATTAACATGTCAAACTGTAAAGAGATAAGCACTCCTTTAGATTATAATTTTAATTTATTAAAATGTGATAAGATTGACAAAGAGTTGCAAAAACTGTGCCGGCAAATTATTGGTAGTCTTATGTTTGCCATGTTAGGTACAAGGCCAGATTTATGTGAAAGTGTAACTATGTTAAGTAGATTTCAAGACAAAGCTAATATTTATTTATATAAAGCTTTAAAACGTATTTTACGGTATGTCAAGGGAACTTCGAATTTAAAGTTACGTTTTAAGACTAACGATGATGTTCTTCGTGGATATGTAAATTCGGATTAGGGAGGGGATATTGTTGACAGGAAGTCAACTACCGGGTACATTTTTAAATTGTTTAACTGTCCTATTGTATGGGCAAGTAAAAAGCAGCAAACGGTATCAATATCCTCGACCGAATCAGAATATGTTGCCTTAACCACAGCAATAACCGAGGCTTGCTGGTTATGAAAACTGTTATTGGACTTTGATGAATTTCCTCTTGAAAAGCCTATAACAATATATGAGTATAATCAATCGGCAATAAGGATTGCGAATACTCCCGAAAATACTAAAAGGTTGAAACATATGGACATAAAATATTTCTTTATTAAGGAGAAAATAGAGAAAGGATTGGTTAACATAATATACTTAAAAACTGAAGATCAGTTAGCTGATATGTTCACCAAGCCCTTATCAAAAGCGAAATTTGTGAAATTTAGAGTGGAATTAAACTTGTATTAATGTTAAGGTTTGATTTCGTTGTTCTAGATAAATGTTAAACTTTTATGTGTACTAAGTCATTTTATTGAGGGAGCGTGTTAAGGAGTTGGCAATAAAATAGTTTAGTTAGTTTCAGTTTTTGAGGTTGGTAAACAGAACCGAGCAAAAATGTAGATGTGACATAGACAACCTTACCTAGGATAGAACGTAATCTCCCTAAATAATAAGTGGTACCGTGACATAAGAGTTTGGGTGGAGGTGGGTTGATTGACCCACCGTCCGATTTGCTCGTGTTGCTTACTTTCTTTATTTGTCTCTTTTTGGTTTAAATGAAACACTGCTCTTTATTTCTTGGTGTTTAAATGAAACACGGTTCTTTGGGCACATAAATAATTAAACTCTTTATTTTTTTTAACTTATACCCAAAGTCTCACAAGGTTTACACACTACTTTCTAAGTCTATAACTAACTTAAAAGTACTTACTAATGTTTCCGCGAGGTCACGCACTTTCACTAATTGTTGATTTGCTAACTGGCTCTATGGTTGCTGTTTCACCTACGGCTGACTAACTGTTGTCTCACCGGCTGGCTGACTGACTTCTCGCCGGCTGGCTGAGTTAGTTACTACTGGCTGGCTCACCGGGTAGCTGACTGTCCGCTCCAGGCACCGCTTTTATTTGCTATCGATGGAGTGGGAAGTCGCCCCACTCCTCTGTGAATGGTCCACGCCGTCTGTGGGCGGGGCCTAGCGGTGGCATCGTGAATGCATAAATAAGGGTGGGGCGATAGTTTGCCGGCACCACTCACAACCAACCCGACGCCCGGGGAGACTGCAATGATTGGCGCTCTTTGTGATTTACGCACGACTTTGAATACCATAATGGATGTAGACACATCAAGTAATTCTGGCTCAGCCCTGTCAGAAACCACCTCTACCACTTCTACCACCACCACGACTACTGAACAAATCAGCGAAGAGTCCGACGCGGAAGGCACCGCCCAAATCCCATCAACGAGCCAGCTCCACCCGTGCCAACTACGACATCCAACAGATATCAGGCGTTAGAAAACCCCACCTCTAACGCCAAGAAAAACCCCGTCGCCCCTACCACTCAGGCAAACATCGCCGCAAAATCTCGTATCCCCCCAATTACACTTAAATGCAAGGATAATTGGTTATCTGTTTCTGCTACATTCAAAACAAAATACATTAATTTCTCAAAGGCCAGAACCACCTACGATGGCATAAGAGTTAACCCCTCCTCTGTAGAAGACTACAGAAAAATCGTCTCATTCGCTAATACCAACAAAATTGAATATTTCACTCCCTGAAGAGCACTCGCTCAAAGTGGTCATTCGCGGTATCACCTCAGCGATACCAACCGATGATATTCTTGCCGATCTAAAGGAGCAAGGGCACGACGTTCTTAAAGTCCACCGAATGAAGAACGTTCGTACCAAACTACCAATGCCACTAGTTCTCGTTGAACTTCTAAAAACCAACGAGAACAAAAAGATTTTCCAATTGGTCGAAGTATTCCAACTTCGAGTCACGGTTGAGGTGCCGAACAAAAGAACCGAAGTTACCCAATGTTTCCGTTGCCAAAGGTACGGACACAGCCAACGTATGTGCCACATGCATCCCAGATGCGTGAAATGCGGGCAAGAGCACGCCACTTCTGAGTGCAAGAAGCCCAGGGAGGACCCAGCCGCCTGCTGCAACTGCACCGGCGACCATACGGCTAATTACCGAGGATGCCCCCGTCACCCAGTCAAGAGAACCACCAACATCTCTCAACCATCAAGACCCGCACAAACAAGAGCGCCGAGATTCAATTACCATGAAGAGCCGAGAACAAATCCCTCCCAACCCAGAACAGATTTCCCTTCGCTCCGACCTTCCCCCTGGACCAAACATCCACAAACTCCTGTAGCTCCCACTACAGCACCAAACCAACAACCCACAACAACCCCACCCACTCCCAAACCAACTCAATCTGGGCAATCCACAGCCCAGAACATTGATTTCAAAAATTTCGACATCGCCTCATTGATGACCTTGGTCTTCAAAATCGGCGCCGGCCTCAGAGCAGTTAAATCTGTGGAAGAAGCTATCACGGTCATAGCAAGTTTCGCTCAGGAAATCACCAATCTTTTCAACACCATTAATGTATAGACAACCTAACAAACCAGCATCGTTAAAGATTGGAGCATGGAACGCATGCTCCCTACTCCCTAAAATCCTGAGTCTCACCGAATTCGCCCAACGCCACAACTTGGACGTTATTCTGGTGAATGAAACCCACCTTCGAGCTGCAAACGCTCCACACATTCCCGGCTATACTTTGTATAGAACTGACCGCCTCTTCGGGAGAGGAGGAGGTACGGCCATCTTCATTAAATGTTTCCTGCCACATCATGAATGCTTTTCCCCCGTTCTTATGGGCTTTGAATCCACAAGCATAAAAGTTCAAACAAGACATGGAGATCTCAAGATCATATCCGCTTACAAACGGCCTCAAGCACCCCTGCTGCACGAGGAACTCTCCTCGATGAAAACGTCCCCACCATCATCGCTGGAGATCTAAATTCCAAGCATCCAGCATGGAACTCTAGAGTCCGAAACCGCGCTGGAAATTCCCTGTTCTCGTACATGGAAAGGAACAACATTATCGTCGATGGTCCCGTTGAGCCCACACACTACGGCCCAACTGGAGCACCTGATGTTCTAGACATCATGGTGGCCAAAGATCTCTTCTTTGACCACTCCATCACAGCGCTCCGAGACCTCGACTCAAATCACGACCCAGTAATCATCGAACTGGGTCAAGAGCTTCCCCCTTCTGAGCGATTCAGAATTGTCATGTCCTGGCCAGCTTTTTCAAAACACCTTCAGAACAATCTCGGTCTGATTCCCTTCATCAATAATGCCCAGGAGTTGGATGAAGAAGTCGAACGCTTCACCAACTCTATCCACCATGCCAGGGAATTCGCCTCAAACCGAATTCCCGTAAACAAACAAATCTCACCTCTTCCTCGAGATTTGGTCGAACTCATCAGACAGCGAAACCACTCCCGAAGAACGTACAGTCGCACCTTACACCCAGACGACAAACGAGAGTGGAACAGACTGTCTGTTGACGTTAGATATGCCCTATCCAACCACAGGAATCAGACATGGAGGGAAAACATGGAAGCTCTGGACGAAAACCCAAAGATGTGGCAGGTCAAACGAGCCCTGGGGAGGAAACATCAACCAACAGTCCCCCCAATCCATGGGCAAAACGGAGTCGTCTACTCCCAAGACGAGAAGGTAGAGGCGTTCGCTGATCATCTCGAACAAACTTTCAGCCCTACCTTCGACAACATCAACATCGAACATCTGGAGGAGGTAGATCGGGTCGTCAACAGGCAACTCGGGATTCCGCCTCAAGAAAACCTCCGCCCAGTCACTCCGTCAGAGCTAAAATCCATACTCAAGGATCTCCATGCAAAGAAAGCACCAGGACATGACAAGGTGAGCAACACCTGTCTGAAGGCACTCCCACGTAAAGGACAAATGTCGCTTCTCAACATTGTCAACTCGGCCCTCCGCCTCAGGCATTTTCCCACCGCCTGGAAAGAAGCCCGTATCATCATGATCAGGAAGAAGACGGAAAACTCGACTTTTCCGCAAAGCTACAGGCCCACAAGTCTACTTCCGAATATGGGCAAAGTCCTTGAGAAGACCATCCACTCCCGACTCAAGGACGAAATTGAAGATCTGGACCTGATCCCAAATGAACAATTTGGATTCAGGAAGAGACATTCCACGACCCACCAAATCCATCGAGTGGTACATCACATCACTACGGGCTTCAATCTACGAGAAGCGACGGGAGCAGTCCTCTTCGATGTGGCCAAAGCCTTCGACAGAGTCTGGCATGAAGGACTCATCTTTAAACTTATCCAGGTCAACATACCCACATCCCTGATCCACATCATCCAATCCTTCCTAAGTGATCGTACCTTCTCTGTTGTCCTCAAAAACTCCACCTCAGCCTCCCGACCTATATTGGCTGGAGTCCCTCAAGGTGCTGTACTCTCCCCTCTCCTATTCAATCTATACACCCATGACATCCCTAGATCCCCCAACACTCACCTCGCCTTATACGCTGACGACACCCTCATTTTTTCCCGCTCCCGATCCCCCTGGATAATACAACGACGCCTTCAAGCAGCCATCGACGCCCTGGAGGAATGGTTCTCCAACTGGAGGATCTCCATTAACCCAGGGAAAAGCTCAGCAATCATCTTCGTCAGGCATACCAGGACCAGGCCAGACACAAACCTTTCAATGTACGACAGGGACATACCATGGGCAGCGAAGCTGAAGTATTTAGGGGTCATACTAGATACCAGGCTCACCTGGAAATTCCACATCGAAAAGGTCCGGAACCACGCTACGGGAGTGATCACGCAGCTATATCCCATGCTGCATGGTCACAACAAACTGGACCTTAATATGAAGATTCTCCTCCTCAAGGCCGTCATCAGACCAATACTGACATACGCAGCACCAGCGTGGGGACATGCTGCAAAAACCCACATTAATCGACTCCAAATAGTCATAAACAAAGTCTTGCGTATCATCACGCAAGCCCCATGGTATGTAAGAAACGACACCATCCGTCGAGATCTCGATTTCCCAACCATCCGGGAAACCATAGTAGAGATCGCAAGGAAGTATTTTGAAGATGTTCCACAGCATGAGAACCCGTTGATCTCCGAAATGGAAATACACCTCCATTTCGGCAATCATAGACGACCCCAAGACGTCCTACTTGATGACCCTCCTTGAAACAACCCTCCAACACCCATCACCTTACTCCATCTCTCACTCCAAAACTCCTACTGCCCAAATACCGGCTATTATTAACACCCATCTTCCGATTCAACAATTCACTGACCAAAACCCGAGAGGCCAAGAGCCGCAGCACACTGCATCTTGACCTAAACTCGGACAAAAAGCACCCGCGTCACGAATCATACCATTAAAGAACCGAAACAAAGAACTAAGTTCATTTCGGAATATCTCCATTGCTAGAAGAAGAAGAAGAGTTTGCCGGCATTCACGATGCACCTGTGGTTGGAGTCGGACCGTTGTTTAAGAAGGTGCGGTTTTGTATTTTTGAACCAGTCTACGCTCAAACACGTGCTTCACACCGGAGGCCGCCGTTGGTAATAGGAACGATGTTTCGGTGACGGTTCGTGTAGGCACTTAATGTTGAGCGGCTTTGGGTGACCGGTCCAATACTGTGATTCTCCTGCTCGCGAACGTCCATGACTGGATATTCGCTGCACGATGCCTGTATCGGTGATTGTATACGTCCCCTGGCAAGCAATGATTTTCATGTTGGTGGTAAACCTTGTGTATCGTCCCGTTTGTTCATGCTTTCAGGTCTTTTGTTGATTTCTATGGCTTCACGTATTGTTTTTGTTCGTATATTTGTACTATTCATTAAAGTTTCGGTATTCTCAAAATCGATTGTATGTCCAGTCTGTATTACATGTTGTGCTAATGATGACGTATATGTTCGATTTCTTATGTTCTTCTGCCCTGACACTTATTCACCTGTTAGTTTGTTCGCAAATGTTTGTGTGCAAATCTTGCAGGAAATTTCATATACTTATTATATATTTTATATATTTCTAAGTGTATCTTGTCTTGTCGGAGTATATTTACAACGAACCGAAAAATACGTTTTTGAAGGCATGTTATTATTAGTTTAAAATGTTTCGAATAATCAAAATTGGATATTCAGAAATAAACCTTTTATTTCTTTTATAATTTCAATTTAAATTAACTCTAAAAAAATATTTACAATTGTCTCGTTTAAATTTCTAATTTTACTTGCAGCGGCACCTATATATTATTACTTTTACAAAAGAGCAACGTTGAGAATCAGCGATCCAAGATTCTTCGAAGAATGGGATGCCAGCAATCAAATTACGCAAATAAACGGTTTGGTGAAATAATAAATGAAGTACAACACTTGAACATATCCGCTTATCAAAGGACAAAAACAAAAAGAAATATCTTGATCAAACTCGTAAGACTTAAAAAGCTGTGTTCTATAATTTTGTATGCTTTTAATAGGAATATCTTTCTTTTTTAGTTGTACATGTTCATACTTTTACAATAGTTTTATTATTATTTTATTTTTAAGAATAAATAAATTTAGTTTAACCTGTACCTACTTACTGTTAAATAAAAAGATTGTGAAATTATTGCTTTTTTATATAAATTTATTTATACAAGTGTTCTAAACATTGGTAAAATTTATTTTATATCATTAAATAAAAGCTATAGTTATTATATGTACACATAACATATTTACACATATACATTCTTTTAAATAAATCGCACCGACTGTACATTAATTATCACCATGCAACTGTGTAAGAAACACATCAACGTTTATATTCTTCAGCAATTCTTGGCATTTTATCTTCTTCAATTGTGTTTCGCCAGCTTCATCTTCAGCTTTTCTTTTGTTTGTCACCTTTTTCTTTAGGACAAACAAAAGAAAAGCTGAAGATGAAGCTGGCGAAACAATTGAAAAAGATAAAATGCCAAGATATCAGCCAGCTATCTTAAAGTAACTAAACTAAGTTTTGTTATTTGGTTTAAACAATACTCCTAATTTATAGTCAGTCCGTAATGTAATGTACATCGAAAATAATTTCTTCTAGTCTATGAGATGCTACTTGCAAATGAGAGTACAGCTATATAGCGCTAGATGGTGTGAGCTACGTCAATACCAACGCCCGGTATTATCAACGTATTTAAAAGGACATTTATATTAAATGGCATTTATAAGGTGTCCCAACAGGAACTTGGCGATTTAAATTCCAAATAACATGCATAGTATTTAGAAATTCAACGATTTATTAACGTAAACATAAAATAGAAACCCTAAAATTATATGTGGAACAAGATATCGGATAAATGTCCACCGTGACTTCTATTGCACACAGCGATTCTTTTTTTTTAAATTTTCAATGACTATCACACATATGCAAGTTAATCTCGCCAATAGCCGCACGAATGTTATTTTTTAATTCATCAATTGCCTGTGGATTATTTGTGTAGACTTGATCCTTAAGGAAACCCCAAAGGAAAAAGTCCAGCGGTGTTATGTCGCAGGATCTTGCAGGCCAATCCACGTCACCAACGAGAAATCACACGGCGAGGGAATTTCTCCTGCAGTAAATTTAGAGTTTCCCTGGCAGTGTGACAAGTGGCCCCATCTTGTTGAAAGTAAAGATTGTTGAGGTCCATATCTTCCAAACGAGGCCATAGAAAGTTATTCAACATCTGTCGATACCGCTCCCCATTTACAGTTTCTGCTTCTACATTCTCATTTTCAAAAAAGTAAGGTCCAAGAACACCATTGGCCGAGAAACGGCACCATACAGTGACACGTAGTGGGTGCATAGGTTTTTCAATAATCTCTCGAGGATTTTCACTCCCCCAAATGCGGCAGTTTTGTTTATTTACGTAACCCCCTATGTGAAAATGGGCTTCGTCACTGAATATGATTCGCTTACAGAATTCGTCATCAAAATCAGTTTGCTCCAAAATCCAATTGGCAAAGATACGGCGGTGGTGATGGTCCCTGGGCTTCAATTCTTGTGTTAACTGGATTTTGTATGCGTGTAGCCGAAGGTCTTTTGTTAAAATTCGTTGCAGAGATGATCTTGAGATGGCCAATTGCTGTGACCGATGACGAATTGAAGTTTTTGGACTTTCGGTAACACTTTCATTCACCATAGCGATATTTTCAACTGACCGAACGTTACGAGGACGTAGTGGTGTCTTTACATCGAGAACAGAACCAGTTCGCTCAAATTTTGCCATTAAATTTCTAATTGCCGTATTGCTGGGAATATGATTCTGATGAAAAACAACGCGTAGTCGACCAATTGTGTTCGTAATGGAACGACCATTTTCATAATAAATTTGAACAATTTGGATACGTTCTTCAGTCGTGAAACGTTGTATGATGACTTTTACAAGTTTATAGATGACATATTCCAAATATTAGGTTGCTAAGTTATCTTATTTGAAAATAATGTGAAATTTAAATCACCAAGTTCCTGTTGGGACGCCTTTTAAAAGTAACGCAAGTGTATTATCAATATGTTTAAAGGAACATTTAACTCTAAATACGCATTTAAACCTAAATGTCCGAATTTGACTATTCAAGTATCAAAAGGAGCACTAACACATGCGTATTTCTGTATATGCATGTTTGTATGTACAGCAAGCACCAAATAAGATGGCGAGAGGAGGGGGTGCGCAGAAGTCGTTTTTATAAACATCCACGTTATATTTTTTACTCTAATAAATTATTAATTTATTAAGTGATAAATGTGTAATTTACGCTACCTAAGGTATCTTGCAAATTGATGTAAAACTAAATACAAATCTCCCCAATACTTCTAATCCTACGCGAACTTACCCCTCAGCTCGCCAACTTATCTGGCGCTTGCTATACTTCTGTAACTTAGATGTACTTACATAACCTCGAAATTTCTGTGTACTTATATACATTATAGGCTATATCTTTTCTGTTTAATATTAGTTTCTCTATGAATAAATTTTTAAAATTTATTGTGATTTTTTAAAGAAAATTTCATTGCTATATGAATTTTTTATGTCTTGCAAATATTTCTAATATATTAATGCAACTGTTAAATGTTTACTTTTTGATTACAATATGCAAAACTATGTACGTCAATTAAAAATCATTTTACAACTAAAACTAAATTCTAAGGAAACATATAACATATTAAATATTTGTTTTGAATTTTGAATTAAAAGCAACACGGGCGGCGCACAAACTGTTCAAATGTGCTAAATTCGTATATTTTGTTCTAACCTTCAACCTTCGTTAAATATTACAATTAGTTAAATGCTGCTTAAATACATTTCATAATACAGAACCACTCATTTAAGGGACACTTAATTTAAGTGTCTTTTAACTAAAACTACTTTTAATATCAGTTGACAATACCGGCCGTAAGTCCTTTTAAAAATAGTATGACATGTTCCCACTGATAAATAAACTTGTGATAGTTTTACGAATGATTTTTTGGAGTGAGTTGTCTATTCGACGTCGAATATCCTCTATGCAATTAGCTGTTCGTTTTCTAGGTGCTCCACCGCCAGGTTTGCGAGTTATTATACCCCTGTTTCACCAAATTTAATAACACAAGCTTGAATATGTTTTTGCAGTTGTGCGTAAGTAACTGCCAGATTAGGATATTGTTGCCGGTAATCCCGTAAGCACTGATTAGTGGAATAAACCCAACCTCCGTTTTCTAATTTTTGGCAAGTTCTATATATATAGAAACTTTAAATAATAAATATTTATGTTAAAATTTGAATTTATGTATGACAACTATCAGAATTTGAAGCTTTCTAAAGCTTCGTATGTGCACCAAACTTTGATTACTTAATTACTTAAAAAACAGTCTACTATAATGAGGAAAGTTATGAAGGCACGTTATACAGTATATCCGCCTAAGTTCTCTACATACGGGAAACATTTTTATTATTAATTTTACGAAAAGTATTCTTTAAAAAAACCTCTGGTTCTTAAGAAAACACGATTGAACTACTCAAACTTTATTTATCATGAACAATATCAAAAATTATTGGATTTGGATTGAGAAACAACCATGTTATTTTATTTGGCTAGAGTAGTAAATTTTTAACGTAATTGGACATTTGCTTCAACATATTCACCCTCCTTCTCCATGCAGGTAGCTGTTCTTGCAGAAAATTCATGCAATACATTTCTAACTATGGCAGGAGTTATTCCCTGTATACTTTCTCTAATTGTTCTCTCTAAATGGTCAATATTTTCAAATGATTTTTGTAAATACACCTTCAGCTTCAAGTATCCCCATACAAAAAGTCCAGAGGGTTAAGATCCGGACATCTTCCGGGCCAAAAAATGTCAGAGTACCGACCAATTATTTTTCCATTGAAAACAACATTTAAATATTGTCAGACACCTCTCGTGCTATGACAAGGTCTACCATCCTGTTGTTACCATACCTGCTGCCTTTCGTTTGCGGCTAGTTCATGTATAAAATCGTGCAAGTAGTTATTAAAAAATTGTTAAGTATAGCAAACGCCAATTAAGTTGGCGCGAGGAGGGGTAAGTTCGCGCAGGATTAAAAGTAGTGGGGAGATTTGTATTTGGTTTTACATCAAATGTCAGATAATTCTAACCTCTGAGCGTGTATCACTTTATGATCCCCTAGCAAAGACATTATGTTCCGTCAAACGTCAGTGACGAATGTATTCTGACAATTACTTGAGTAGTGGGGGTGGTGTAGCCGTTTTTAAAAACGGCTTCTGCGCACCCCCTCCTCGCGCCAACTTAATTGGCGCTTGCTATAACGTTGGCTATTTAATGTTTGTTGAAAAAATACCGTTCCAATTATTAGATCTTTAAATATTCCGCACCAAACATTGGTTTTAAAATAATATTGATCACGAGTCCGTATCGTGAAATTGGGATTGGGGGTGGAGTAGCCGTTTTTAAAAACGGCTTCTGCGCACCCCCTCCTCGCGCCAACTTAATTGGCGCTTGCTATAACGTTGGCTATTTAATGTTTGTTGAAAAAATACCGTTCCAATTATTAGATCTTTAAATATTCCGCACCAAACATTGGTTTTAAAATAATATTGATCACGAGTCCGTATCGTGAAATTGGGATTTATGTCACTTCACTTCACCATCGACAATTTTGTGAACTTACATACCATTTGATGTAAACGTTACTCCGTCGGTGAAAATAATTGTTCTCACCATAAAGGGATCATCTTCAATCTCTCCTGGTACTAAACTGCTGAACTCAAAACGTCGATCATAATCTCTTTTTTTCAAAGTATGTACAAATTTTGGTTTATTTACTTTGGTGGTGTTTATTTACTTTTTATATTTTTGAAATAGAGCTTTTGAAAATATTATATGGTAATGTTGCAGATCTTCTACGCAACGGTTTCTTCACTCGTATTTCTCGATCTTCGTTTCTTACTAAACCTATTATCTACACTTCCAAAAGTTTTGAATTTAGAAATATATTTCTTACAGTTGTAAAATGTATATTTTTGTTAGGGTGTCATTCGTTGAATATTGCTGCTTTCCGAAATTATTTATAATTATCGCGAACAATTAAAATTATTGCAATTTTATCTTGTGTGGTCAATTTCATAGGCATATTTAATCATTGAAATAAGTGTACACTTTGATATTTTACTTAAACAGAACTAATTGTCTATACTAAGCAGAATGAAATGTATACGTGAATAAGTCTTTGTAGTGACCGTATACGAAACGCTTGGTCTGTCGGGCTGCATTTAGCCGGAAGGTAAACAAATCAAATTATTTATAAGCCCAATATTTTAGATTCCTTTACTTATGAAGTAGCAGGTTCCCAAAATCATTACTTTGTAGCTGACGTTTCTCGCTAAAACTCTGTTGAGGTCTGTCACCGCTCTGCGCGACCGGGCACCCTCGTCAGACCGGCAGTAAGGGGTGTTTTTGATAATAAACTATTACTTATACCAAAAGCAGTACATATTAGCCATCAAATTAAAGCTTATGACGTCCGTTACACAAATGACTCGGTCTATCAGCATAGTCTATAGCTGGAAGTACTTGACACACCAAAATGTATTCTAATGAAATAATATTGTCAGTATATTCATGTTATTTTTGACCAATATTTCACGTCATCCATCAAAGAAATGGAACGCCAAAATCACGAAAAAGAAGATAAACGAAACCAAGTAAAGCCGAACGATTTCTTGAAGAGTTTGCGAAATCGTCAATTTAAGGAGGCGTTGATTATATTCTTGACGGGACATTGGGCTCAAGATTCCGTCGTGTCTATTATTGACAGAAAAAAAGTTTATATGACTGGCAACCACAAATATTTTCCATTTCACGTTTTGAACAATATCATTGTAAAAACCAAGAGACCGAATTGCCTTGCGAACATGAAGAGGCGGATACGCGGATCGTGTATCACATATCGAAATCCGAAAACAAATGTAAAGTAATTGTACAATCGTCCGATACTGATGTTCTAATTATTTTATTGGGAAATATTCACAAACTTCTCAATTGTGAAGTCAGACTTCTTGTCGCTGCGAAAAAAAACATCTACGTGAATTGTTCTGAATTATCGCAAAAACTCTGATCAAATTTATATCAAACTCTACCAGGGTTTCACGCGTACTACGGACTACATAGCGGTTTTTTTACGAAAATTGGAAAGTTTAAGTTAATTGAAAAAAATTAAAATGCAGAATGTTTTTGCGTCATTCACCAATTCGTATGGTATTTCAGACGAAATGAAAATGATAGCCCTGCAAGAATTTACGGCTAAAATGTATGCGGTAGGAAACTGTAGAGATGTCAATTTAGCGAGATTCGCAACTTTCCAATTAATGCATTCCAGCAAAAAAAAATGAGAAATTTTTGAAAAAAATCCGTGGTTTCAACTTTAATCGAATTCCACCATGCTGGAAGTCATAGCTTTGAGTTTAAGTAGTTTGACGGCGATCCCACCCCACTTTCAGTTGAATATATTTTAATTATAACGTCAGAAATCGACGAAACTGCAGTTAGTGACGACGAGATATATTCCGATTCAGAGGAATTTTGAGCTTTGTCAATTAATGTGCTTCTGCATCTATATATTTGTTCTTGTTTACCCTAAAACCAAATATCGAAAGTCCAACTGTTTTACATTTAAGGCGTCTTGCAAAAAAAAATAGCGTACATTTGTTAAGTCAATTTTGTATTTCTTAATTTTTGGGCATCTTCTACATGGTAAATAAAGTTTGAGTAGTTCAATCATGTTTTCTTTAGAAGCAGAGGTTCTTTTAAAGAATAACTTTTTTTCGTAAAATTAATAATAAAAAAGTTTTTCATATGTAGAGAACTTAGGCGCACACACTGTATATTTATAAATGATTGCACGAATATTACAAAATACAGCCTGCGTATCTACGACCCAGGGTACCTGAATCACGTTTACATTATCATTAGCTGATCGCACTCTTACACCAGGGGATGCTATAAAGGTACATACTTTCTATTTAGTCAGTCAAACTAAAATAACTTGAAACAAATTGTAGATAATATAAAAAAACCTTGTCTCATATATTGAATACATGCAATTTCGCATATTATAATTAAAATGTAATATAGGACATACCTTGTTTTATCATCGGAATCATTTTCAACTCGTTCACTTCCGCATATGGCATAATTCATTAAATCATCATCTATTTCTTTCGGTGATGTTTCTTCACAAGGGGATTTATCAATAACACTTGGCATTTTATTACTTTTTTCTCGCACTTGATCTAGACTATCGGTTTTATTAGCATCCTTCATTGGTTCATTTTCTTTTTCAACACATTCTAGATTATCGCTTTTATTATCATCCTTTACTATTTTACATTCTTTTTCAACACATTCTTGTTCTTCTTCAAACAGTTTTAACGAACTACAATCAACGGATTTACTTCTAGTGTCTCTTAGTGTTTGCATTCATACATTTTTAAATCCATTGAACTTCTCCTTTTTTCAATACGCTTTAATTTTTGTGCTTTATAATAAGTATTTCGTATGGTAGGTACTGTTTTCACTGTATAAGTTCTCTAAGGGAGATATTGCCTGCATACTGCCAGGAGACATCAATTGACTGTATAAAATGTTAAGCGATGAATAACTCTTTCCAGGTGAAAGTATCATATTTTGAAGTATTCTCATCTTCTCGGGGAATTTCCTTTCAGGTATGTCTAAGAGAGTTTCAAACGGCGTTACGGACATTGCCATTTGCTGTCCGAGAACTTCAACAACGAAACATTTATTTGATATGGGCAAATCATAGTCTTTTAATGATTTACCGGAAGATTTGTTTGTATCATAAGTCAATTTTAACGTTTCTTCATCAAATAATTTATCATCAAATACCTCGCCGTTAAACGAATCCGTTAGATTTAAATCGTGTTCAACGTTAAAGCATTGAACAGATGGGGCGCTTACCATTTGGCTTTCATGTGTTGGTTTAAATTCAGGCACTTTGATAGGGTCATTGGATTTCTCACTTTTGCTCTTTGTAGCTTCTTCTTTCTTTAACTCTCTACTTTCGGTTGTACGATCCCGACTTGATATATGTTTCTGTGATCCTTTATCCGATGATTCTGGTTTTGAAGACCTTCGAGACTTAATATTTCCTCTCTTACTTTCGGAACTACTACTTTTTGAAGAGGTTTTCGTATAGGATTTATGTCTTTTATCCTTCGACTGCGATTGCTCACGCTTTCTATCATTCGACTGCGATTGCTCAAGCATTATATCATTTGGATCGTCGCGTCGCTTAAAATTTCACCTTCTTCAAATGACAAGTCCATTGCATTATTCGACTTATCTATTTTGTTTGGTTTATTTTTATTGCAAACTGCTAAATTAGTCTTTACTTCATTTTCTTCTTTAGATTCAACAGTTAGACTTGCTTGGCACTTTTGTTGTGTTCCTTTTTGTCTTTAGAATTATTTTTTTGAATCGATTTTGGTTTCGCATCACTTTTCGTATTGTTTTCCTTTGGTTTTAATTCTGTCAGCGAGGTTGAAGGCGTAGACTTTTTATTATTTGATTGCCTTTCTTCTAGACTTATCGCCTGAATATTGTCTCCATCAAGTTTAACTTCAGCAGGTTCTATTTCTTTTTCAGTAGCCAGATGAAGTTTAAACTTTTCGTCAGAAGCATTAAAAGGATCATTCTGTACAGCAACAACTTGATTTATTGTATCTTCCACTAATTTTGTTTGTGTTTGACTTTCTTTAAAATCTTTGTTCTTATCAAAAATATCAGTTTTCGGTATATTCGTCGGTTTGTTTCCAAAGGTGTTGATATGACTAAAGTTATGAACAGGTTTTTCTTGTTTTCGTGGTGTCTTATTAGGCACCAAATATATACCGCGTTTCTTAAGTCCTTCTACAAGGCTCGCTGCTTCTTGATCCGAATTATTCTCGTTCGATTCTTTCACTTTTAAATTAATCTTCAGTGAGTCAAGAGTTTTTTGAAATGTATTTAAAGGATGCCCAACAGAAGAAGATGAACCTTCCAGTAATTCTGTTTCCACAACATCGAAAGGTTTAATTTGGTCGTCGTCAGAACTAATATGAAATGTTACATCTTTTTCTTCCTCAATTTTAACGACAGGTGTTTTCTGAGATAATTTTATCGCAGACTTCGATTTTCTTTTATTCTTATTCACAGAGATTTTTGGTTTTAAGGTCTTAGGAGTAATAGTAGCTGCTAATTTAGATTTTTGCTTTGGTTTGCGTTTAAATTTTCCGCTTGAGTCTCGAATAGGTGTTTTTGTATTTGGCGCTGGAGAGCCTTTTTTCCTATTAGAAGGTTTCTCTATCTCCTTAAACTTAGCAGTTGTTCTCTTCCGTTTCTCTTCAACCTCTTTAAGTATATTTTGCTTAGCTATAATTTTAACATTTTCGTCCAATTCATGCTTATCGTAACATTAGTTACGATATCTTGAATAGTCGCCGGTCGTTTTAAATTAGGCGTTTCTGTTTTTTTCTTGATCGAAGCATGTAAGGGTTTTCAGGTTTTGCAGAATTGGATGTTACAACTGTGTCGTTCATAGAGTCATTCCATGTAGAATTGCTTGAGCTTGTGTCATTATTAGAAGATGTGTAATTTTCATCATCAGAAGAAGTGCTTTCACACGAAGTACTATCCTCCAAATCCTTTCTAACCAAACTTAAATTTTTCTTTGCAATTTGACTTTTGTTAAAACTAGAGATCGTTTAGGATATTGTGTTTTGAACGATAACTGAAGACTCAGTCTTCTCATGTTTCTCTGGTGATGAATTTTTGTTTGCCAGTTTCTTACATTCTTCTAATAACGCTTCCAGTGATCTGTAATGTAGCCGGGTCCTGCGGTGGCTACATTGTTGCGTTGGTACGCAGATGCGTACAAGCACCGAAATAATACTCAGATAAGGTTGGTTTAACGTAGTATAATAATTTAACACATAATAAACATAACAATTACTATATACATAACAATGAATAGTACAGTAGTCAAAGGAGAGATCTAACTGGCACTCGCCATGTCTTACTGACTATCTAGCTATGATTGATCCCTTGTTCTTTAATAGAACATCTTATATATCACATTAGAGTGCCCTCGTTTGACTACGTCCTTACTTAACTGTAAACAAGATGTGCAAGTGTGCAACCTCCGATTAAGGATGCTTGTATTTAATAAAACAGGTGGACCGAGGTCGTGTTTTCTAATACAATGCAAATAAGACCAGGGCCACGCCTTGACTATATCAAGTATTATAAACATTACTTAATCAGGTTATCACAGATCTATTCTGTTCACAATCAGATGGTTGATAATAAGAACTCGCCGTAGAATAATCTGTCGAACGGTTAAGATAGGTTGATTTTGAATCGAAAGGAGTAATGGGAAGCAACAGTGTTAAAGGAAATTTTGGCGTTTGAATCGATAAAAGGTCTACTCCTTGTAATTGCTCATTTAACATTTTCGTCATTGGTGTGTTGACATAAGTATTTGGAGAAAATACACCTGGTGTCTTTGGTAATTCCCCTAATTTAATGGGTGTATCGAAAAATTTCAAAGGCGTTTCGAGCATCGACGTTAGGTTACGATTAGCGGAAATAGGAAATGGATTTGATATTTTCGGCATCTCCGGAGTTACGAATTTTCTCCCCTCTTTGTCGATGTTATTGTCTTTTCTCTCGCTCTCAAGAGTTCCTTCCGTTTTCTCCGTACTTTCATTTACTACAATCTCCGCTTACATGCAACAACCTCTTGCTTATCACCAACATCAACAAGAATATTATTCATTCCCAACTTCGAATCTACTTCCTCTATTGACGCTTTAACGGTGTCTGTTGATTCCCTCACGATCAAATTTATTTCTTTATCGACGTTTTCAACAAGTGTTCTTTTATTTGCGTTCAACTTAGAAGGGGACAATATGAGCTTGTCACTACCATCAGGAACCAATTCCAAAGACTTAATTTATTTAACTTTCGTTATTTTGACTGATTTACTTATGCTATTGTCTATGTTGCATTTCTTTTTAAATTTAGGTTTAACGTTACAATTTATTAAGGTTACTGTAAATTCTTCATTTTCCGCCTTATGCATATCTTCTTCCAGGATTTCCACTTTAACACCTTTTTTCGTGCTTTCTTCTTTTCCCGGAACTTCTTCAATGACTTCAAAGACTCCGTCTTTCACTTGTACTTCTGTATGTAATTCTGTTTCTATTTCTTTTAAATTTGCCTCAATAGCCTTGGCATCTACTTCCGTAGCATTCAGGTCTAATTTAGATTTCCTGTGAGATTTCTTGCCCGATTCTTTTCTCTTTCTTTTAGGAGGAGTATTATCTTTTACAGGACCCATAAGAGCTCTTAAATCAGAATCTTAACTATTCATTTTTTTTGTTTCGACTCCTTACTCTTGGCAATTATTTGATCGTCTTTTTTAAGTTCTGCTTTATTTTCGCCATTTTCGACTTTTACATTTTTCGATGGACTGCCGAATAACGATTTGGAATACTTTGTGGATGATGACTTCGTTGGACTATTTTTTCGCGGCGATTTAGAAGAATTTTTGGCTTTCTTGACGTTTAAAGTTTTGTGGCCGGGAGTATTAAAATTGAAATCTGAAGCGCGAACGTGAGAACCGCTTTTAGGGGTAGCTTTACGGGAATTTTGCTTGCTAGCTTCTGGAGTGAGATGTCGCGGTGAAGAAGGTTTCTCATTAGAGATTACCTTCGCTTCTTGCTTCTAGTGCAAATTGTGTGACTGATCAGGTGATGGTTTCTGATCATTTGGTGGTTTCAAAATTTCTATATGTATTGCCTGTGTCTTGGGGGCTTCTTTCTGTTGTGATTTTGTTAGGTTTGTTAGGTGATTTAATTGGACTAGCTGTGACTTCTTTTTCATCGCCACGCTGGTTGAGAGACAAATACTCCCTAAGACTTGACTCTGGGTTATGTTTCGGGAGAATTTTATGTTGTTTCTGAGTTTCTTTTGAACTTGTAATAAAATTATTACAAAACAAAGAGATAATAATAGTAATAATATGCTTGTCATTTGACCCGATGGAACAGGTCAGGATTTGCTCTATGAAATACGTATGTGCCCACGTGCCTACATAGACAAATCTGAATCAGTGAAACGAAAATTACCGAGAATTGTCTATTGTATTGTATAGTATAGGTATACATATACCGTGAGTTTTTCTTATCTCTATACATAGACTATGTTCAGTTTCAAAAAGAACGTTTCACTGCATGGGAATGTTATGCAACCAACATCGCGTGGTTATGTGTTTCGACAAATGTCAAAATCAATATCAGTAACGTGCATAAACGAAATAACATTTTAAATATTTTAGCATTTGACATTTGTATTCACCTAATTAAAAAAAATATATATATATAAAAAAGATGAAAAAATAGAAATTTCGAACTAGTATAAAGCTGGAAACAGTTTAAGGAAAGTGCGGGATCTGTTTTCTATCAAATATCTTTACAGGCCCATGCCATCTGTCGGAAAAATTCGGGCGATTACTAGGAAATTTGATTCTGATGGCTGCATAATAAATACACACAGAAAGAAGATTTATCCCCCCCTCCCACATTCTTTCAGGAGACCTATAATTAAATGTGTTATGTTACATTGAAGAATGCCTCATAACACCATTAAGTAAAATAGCACAACAATTTAATATTTCGAAGATGTCTGTATTTAAAATTCTCAAACCGTACAAATACAAATCTTACAAGTTTTCTAATTACCAACAATTATTTCATGAAGATCGATTGTTGATTTTTGCAAAACACTATTTAATTTATTAAATGAAAATCATAATATGTTGAAGAAAATACTTTTCACTGATGAAGCGTCTTTTTCTTCAAACACGTATTGTTCCTCGATTTTAAAATTTAGCCATTATAGGTTCCTGGTTTCAAATGAATTGAGCCCCAATTCATTCAACTTCAGCAATTACAAATTTTCTAAATTCAAGTCTTCCTGATCGATAGATAAGGAGGTTTGGTCCGATAGTTTGGGCGGCCCGTTCGCCAGATTTATCGCCAAATAACTTTTCTTTGGGGATACCTTAAACCTAAAATTTATGATAATGTAATTTTCACTAACGTTGAAGATCTAAAAGCACGCATGAGTACAGCCTGCGACGAATTACGAACCAAACCGGATTTTTAACACACTCTTTGCAGAAATTTCATAATCGACTCGCATATTATATGGAATGTGAAGGTGGATATTTCGAATATTTATGAATAAGTTAAAGAATTATAAATAAAAACAATTTACCATAAAATTCATTTTAATATTGTTTGTGTAAGTTAAATGTTAAATAAATTATTTTCACACTTTGTTGACACTGACAATTAAAATGCCTTGTTACGACAAGTGACGACACTCGTTCCCATGCATTGAAGTATTTATTTTAAAACTGAACATAGGTTTATTCATGTGTTATGTTCAGTGATATAAAAAACTCACGGTATGTATGGATCTATTACAAACCTTATGTTAATTTATTTATGAAATCATATATTTTCGTTTACTTTTTGGAATGATACATTTTGAAAAGAATGTCTTCTCTTGTCTACCTCAACACAAGTAACCTACTGTCTATTATGTTGTTCTCTTCACCTCATTGAATAACCGTATCGATAGCATTAAGCGCATCTTCTGTTTTTACGTGTATGCTGTCTGTCGATGAAACATCATCATTATCATTATTAGAATCTTCCTCCACGATTTTATTAATTATTTCCTCCGAAATTGGTGGAGACTGTGGCTTGAAATCTGAAACAGAAATAAGAAAAACACCCTAACCACAATATATACCAATAAGTACTATATACGTATTTCGGCAACTAAGTTGCCATCTTCAGTAGAATAACCTAAAAAAAACCTGAAAAATGTTAAACATAGCGTTTTTGGCTAAGGTAAACCTTAGAAGATATGCTCTTCACCAAATCGCCAGTGGGATAACAGCGTTATTCCACTGGCGATTTGGTGAAGAGCATATCTTTTTCAGTTTTTTTAAGGTTATTCTACTAAAGATGGCAACTTAGTTGCCGAAATACGTATATAGTACTTATTGATATATATTGTGGTTAGGGTGTTTTTCTTATTTCTGTTTAATTATTTCCTCATCCGTCATGATATTATCTTCAGAATTCTCCGCAATCCATTCTTCAATGTCGTGTGCAGTTAATTCTGTGATTTCAGCTATTTTTAACACACGCATTAACTCGTTCAAAGGCAAATCGTCTTCAGGATTCCAATCTTCTTCACTATCATTAATATGCATAGATGGTCACAACTTCTTCCAAGAGCAAACAATTGCTTTTTTGGGCTCATTCCAGGATTCTTTAAGTATGAACACGACATCTTTTAAATTCATTTCTTTTTAAGTTTTATCGATATCGTCTTCCCCACTTATTGCATTAAGTAAAATTTTCTTTTTGTAATTTATTTTTTACGTTGGTATTATATTTTGTTCCATTGGTTGGAGGGGGGGGTACAATTTGGTGGCATAAAAAGTGTTTTTGTACCATCTGTTGACTTTAACTCAGTATTTGGACCAGGACCGGGAGCATTATCTAACACCAACAACGCTTTTTGGGAAAGATTGTACGATTTTAGAAACCATTGTACTTTGGGAACCAAATTTACGTGAAACCATTCATAGAAAACTTCTTCTGTTAACCATGTCTTCTTTTGACTTTTATAAATGAGTGGCAAATGAACATTTCTAAATGCTTTAGGATATCTCGCTGTTCCTATCGCCAGAATTTTACGTTTATGTGTACTACTGGCGTTTGAGCATGATATAAAAGTTATTCGCTCCTTGGACAGTTTTCTTCCTAGGGCGTTTAGTTCTTTTCTGTGCACATAAGTTTTCTTTGGTAGGACACGCAAACTAAGCCACTCTCGTCGGCATTGTATATTTGTTCAGCGGTCAGACTTAATTCCTCAACTTTACTCTTAAATGTTTCAATAAAAGGTAAAACAGCGAATGTGTTACTAGATAATTTTTCTCCACTTACGATCAACTTTCGCATACTATACAGTGCTTTAAAATTGGATAACTAACCATCGCTGGCACGAAAATCTCTTTTCTGGTCAATTTCCTCGTAGCCTTTTGGCGTAAAGTATCACCTGTAATTGGTGTATTTCTTCGTCGTTCTTGAAGAAACCACGTATAAAGCTTAATCTCTTTATGTCTTTCCATTTTCATTGTTTGTCGTCGTCCTGTCCCTGATTTTGCCCGCTTGACGTAATTTTCTAAACTCATTCTGTTTTATCGAATATCATAAATGCTTGCACGATCTATATTTTAAAGACGTGCTAAATCAACAATCTTACATCTAATTTTTTCAAAATTTCTGTTTCTACACTTAAGGTTAAGGTGGTATGCTTGCGTTTGAGCATGTTAATAATAAAACTTGTTTCAACCTGTTGCAACTACGTATTGTTTATATATATTACGTGTGTATGTATTGAACGCTGTAGTATTACCAATACGTACTCTTACGTATGATTATTAATCATCGTTTCTGTTTCGTAACACAGCGGATTACTGAGCTTTTTGGTTCAACAAGCAACAAGAAGTATATTAATGAATTTCCTGATTTTATTATCAAGAATAATACGTAAAATTTGCGATAAACCGTTGATGTGCTGGGACAAACACGACGGTAGAGAACATGTTCACAGTAAAAAGTACAGAAATAAAAAAATGGCGTGCCACCAGCGGCTGAGTTATTGCTAGATTTACTTTTAATGATGACAACATGCGGTTTGCCGCTAAATTTACTCAATAAAGAACACTTCCGATTCTTCTGGCACAAATACAATTCCAAGTGGAAGGTACCTTTGTATAACTGTCTACTATCTCTACGCGAAGAAATCGAAAATAGAATCAAAGCTGTAGTAACAGCTCTCGTTATGCGTTGATGAGACATCGTAAAAAATATTTAGTATAAATATAATAGTACGTATACTCTGGAACCCCTTAAACTGAGATTTCCAATTTTATTAGCTAGCAAAAGGTTACAAAAACGTACAGGTGATTTGATTATGGTGGTAGTGCTGGATACGCTACAAAAATTTGAACATTCAACCAATCAACTGTTGTGTTTGAGTGATGGAGCCGCAACAATGTGTTCTGTAGGCTGATTTCTTAAAAAAGACCGTGATAGACTTTTACATGTGACGTGAAAAGTTCATGCTTTACATCTTGTGGTGCAACATACGAGGGGCAAGCTACAATTATTGAGAATAGAAAGATCGATACAAATTTTCAGAATTTTTATTTTAAATATGGTCAAAGTGATTGCCATCAACAATAATACCCTTAACCGTTCTTTCCTTCCATAGTTCAAAAGCGTTTAGCTGTCTTTAGGGGTACTATCAAAAAAACACTTAACGGTGATATCAATTTCTTCTTCTGACTGGAACCTTTTCCCTCTCAAATGTTTTTTGAGCTCAAAAAATAGCCAGAAGTCACACATCGCCAAATCTGGTGAGTAAGGAGGATGTTCTATAACATTGATTTTGTTTTCAGATAAATACTGAACAGTTATCCCTGCTGTATGGGACGACGCGTTATCATGATGGCACTTTACTGAAAATAATAGGCAAACAATTTTGAACATACCATTTAGCGGTAGCTGTCTTCTGATCTAATTTAATTGCGGCCACCAAACCCGTACTTCAAAAAAATACTGCGTACATCAAGCATCAAACATCAAAAAACGGTATGTACGTTTCATCGCCAGTTACAATTTTAGAAATAATTTGATGGCCTCCAGTATTCAACATATCTAAAGTTTGTTAACAAATTCTAACACGTTATGCTTTTTGTAAATCTGTCAGTTGATGGGGTACAAACCGAGCCACAACCTTTTTCAAATGTTCGTGCAATATTGATCTCACTTGCGAGAATCCAATCTACAGTTTGGACTCTATCATTGCATAGGTAATGCGGTTATCCTCTTCCACTATCTTCTTCACTGCAGCAATATTTTTGGGATTAACAACAGTTGAAGGAGGGCCAGCTCCTTTTCTGTGTACAGCCGATTTCAAATTCTTTATACCATCTATAAACAGTAGCCAATGATGGTGCGAGATCCCCAGATGCGGATTTTAAACGTTCATCACACTCATATGCGTTCAAGCTTTTCTTGAGATAATAGTAAATCATTATCCGAAAGTTCTCTCGTGATAATTCCATTTTTTCGATAACAGAAGTGTATTCTGTAGGTTATTTCTCTATTCTCACTATTCAACCGAATTGCACAAATTAAACTGCATTTGACAGATAAAATGCACTATTTAATAAACAACACTAGATTTTTCTATTTTCAATAATTGTAGCTTATCCCTCGTATTCGGGAATGTTTTCAGAGGTGGATGCATTAATTGCAAATACTAAAGTGGCCCAGTATTTCGAAACCACCACAGCTAATTCTTACACGTTGGGGAACATGGTTGAATGCAGCTTGTGAGGAACTGAAGGGTTTTAGACAGAAATATTTCGGAAGAGATCTATTATATCCTACGATGGTACTCAAACGTCCACTGAGAAGGATAGTGGCTTTTATTGAGAAAACAAGACGAACTGAGAAATCCATTGAGGATGGTACAAAAAGCACTGTGCTCAAGTGCCTGGACGTGCTGGCGCCCAACCTAAAACTACAAGAAGATGAATGTACAAGTTGTTTGCATAGTTGTTTCCATATAAGTATGCCCAGGCGAAAAGCAGATTGTATTTTCTCTATAAATGGAACGACTTTTTCAATGATAATTCAATCATTTATTATTTTCGACACAGTAAACATTTGTACAAAATTCGGTTTAAAAATATATACTTTTACTGTGTGGTTAGCTTTTTTTGTCATAGTATAAAATTTCAATACGAGAAATTGCTGACAAATAGGTATTACAATCGGCACATTTATATATAATGCGAAGTTAGAAAAAAATCTGATACCAACATGTACTAAATAAAGTACAACAAAATAAGTACCAAAATGTTTTGAAATGAAGAATAACTTGATTTGTGTATTCGCAAATTTCCTTCAAGAGAGGAACACCTGCATATGTTTTGATACAAAGAGCGTTACAATAAGAGTGCAAGATTTGAAATGCGCACCATTTTGGCTCCCACGATATGCCAAGGTCGTTGAACTATATACTATACGTAACTGGAAGGGACGCGGTTCGAAAGCGTAGAGAGGCAAATGCTAAATATATGCAACCTGCAATTGCGAGGGCCTGTTATGTCACTCTTACTCAGTATGATACTATGAATACTGCGCATTTAATTATTAATTATTATTACTGTTGCAAATTACAACACAATAATAGATTAAAAATATATGTATGCCGTAGAAACGTTCTTTTTTTAAATTTTAATGATATTTTATACCTGAAGGTAAGTAACGATAAAAGGAAAAGTCCAATTTATAGTTTGTAGTACCTACTAACGTTTATTGATAAAACTATCTAACTATAAAAATAATATAAAACTCATAAATTATGAAATAATTTCGTGTATTTTTGGTTTATACAAACATCTTTTCCATGAATAAAAAAATATACACCAATATACACGTTTTGGTAATGACAACTAGTTAGAAATAAATAGTAAACCCTCTGGTGTGCTCTTTGCGCCTGCCTCAAATATGTACATACTTTTAAGAGCACAGTGATCGTTCCAGTTACGTAGTATATAGTTCAATAGCCAAGGTTAATAATTGTTGATGGTAGGTTGATGGTAGGCAGATAGGAGTTAGTACACATACTGCGCTACACAATACAACAATGCGTCCCGTCCTTATTTATTATCAAAATGGTGAAAGTTTGGTTGTTACAATTCGTAAAGTGCGTCCACCTTTTGGTAGAAACAATGTTCTAAATTTATTAACTGTGAAAATAATCGAAAAATTCTAAAATACTGGTTCAGTTAGTGATATGAAACACACGACACGAGCTCATAACAGTCGTTCGGAACAAAACATTACGGCAGTTCACGAGAGTGTGGCCGAGAGTCCAGAGAACTGGGTTCGTCATCGTGCACAAGAATTAGGCATTTCAACAGCCACTCTTCATCATACTCTCACTAAAGATTTGCATTTCCATACTTACAAAGTCCAATTGACTCAACAACTTCTGCCAACAGACTATGCACAGCGAAGAGAGTTCACCAATTGGATAATTGAACAAGTGAATGCCTATTTTGTGGATAAAATCATATTCAGCGATGATGCCTATCTTCATCTCAATGGCTTTGTTGATAGGTTATATTACCGCTGTCATGTTAGAAGTGGCTGGTAGGATTGTCATGGAGTCTTGTAAATCTTGTAATGTTATTGTTATGTATTTATTAAATGTTATTTTATATTGTTCCCGAGTGTGATATTTATTCCAGCAATAAAACCGGCCTCTAATGAGTCCGCCTCGGAAACGAAGCAATAACGAGGACCAGGGGACATCACACCGCATTTGGGGCTTAGAAAATCCACGATTAATTAATTCATGAGAAACAAATGCCCCCCAACGTGTCTCTGTTTGATGTGCATTGCGGTCTGCAGGAATTTTTGGACCATTTTTTCTTTGAAGACAAGGCAGGTAATGCATTAACGGTGAATGCCAAATGCTATCATGACATGATAACCCAGTTCTTTGTACCTCAATTGGAAGATATTGTTCTTGAAGACAATTGGTTTCAGCAGGGGGGGATGGTGCCACTTATCATACCGCCCGTGAAACATTGACGAGTCTTTTCTTTTTAAAAAGGTATATAACCCCTTACCACAATTATTAGTCGTATCCTAAATACGTATTTCGACAACTAAGTTGTCATCATCAGTAGGTAAAAACTACTAATTAAAAGTCACACATGGGGCACAGTAAAGTAAAATAAACGCTTCCGTACAACTACTATACACTGCAACCCTGTAAAGACTAAATTTAACATGCCAATCTCAAACTACGAGACAAACACTTGCCTCTTAAGGAAAGGTTTTAAACATGTGTTAAGTTATCGAACAAAGGAACGGCAGAAATTCTTCTCTAAAGAAGGCGCCTACTAAAAACGATTTTTAAAGCTACGATGACCTACTATTAAACTAACTGAACCACCTTATATTTTCACAAAACACTAGTATATTTAACTATATGAATATTTCATGTGCATTGTACACATCGGTAGTTATTATTTAAACGTATTATTTCGAGTACAAGTATAATGACAAATCTATATTGGGTAGGGGTGTAAAAATTTTCCATTACAAATGGTTAAAACGTATGGTCGTATATTGTAAAAGCCGAACTCTCATTGCAAATTCTGAGAAAGACAAAATTAAGAAGGGGCGTTACATGTGAAGAAACAAGACATCCGACTGGGTTGTGTGTGAGTTCGGCTTTTACAATATACGACCATACGTTTTAACCATTTGTAATGGAAAATTTTTACACCCCTACCCAATATAGATTTGTCATTATACTTGTACTCGAAATAATACGTTTAAATAATAACTACCGATGTGTACAATGCACATGAAATATTCATATAGTTAAATATACTAGTATTTTGTGAAAATATAAGGTGGTTCATTTAGTTTAATAGTAGGTCATCGTAGCTTTAAAACCATGTTTAAAACCTTTCCTTAAGAGGCAAGTGTTTGTCTCGTAGTTTGAGATTGGCATGTTAAATTTAGTCTTTACAGTTGCAGTGTATAGTAGTTGTGCGGAAGCGTTTATTTTACTTTACTGTGCCCCATGTGTGACTTTTAATTAGTAGTTTTTACCTACTGATGATGACAACTTAGTTGTCGAAATACGTATTTAGGATACGACTAATGATTGTGGTAAGGGGTTATATACCTTTTTAAATTATTATTTAACCACAGTCTCCATTGAAATAATTTTCGAGTCTTTTCTTGGTCGTATCATTCGTCTCCCGTTTCGGTGACCAGAATTGACCGCCACGTTCTTGTGATAACACCTATAGACCTTTTTCTGTGGGATTTTTTGAAGCCTCGAGTTATGCCAACAGCCCACGATCACCCTAGCGTTGAAGGCCGAAATTGAACAGTGTATCAACAAAATACCGCCTAATTTATACGAAACTGTTATTGAAAATTTCGTCAGAAGACTATGCGCATGCCACCAAAGTCGTGGCGGCCATTTAGCAGATGTGTTGTTCCATACATAATTACCAAATGTCTACATTATTAGTCAACAGATAATTCAATATTTTTCTATAGAAAACCACGTTTTATTTATAATTCAAATCTTGCGCTCTTATTATAACACCTTTTAATTCCATCTTCATTAATAACTTGTACAATATTGTGGTGTGTGCGTTGCTATTAATTCATTATTTTACAGATGTACGCAAACATTTTTAGCGATAATTCAGAATCAATAAATATGAAATGATGTCAGTTAGTGATTTTTTGGGAAAACAAGAAGATAACCTATAAAATACTATTTCGCAATTAATTGATTCGCACGCTTATCTGAGATTCTCGAGGTGTGGTGCTCATTGAGTACACTTCTATTCTATAATATCATTCGTTAGGATACCGGAGATCGTTACACTTGTTTTCGATACAGGTCCCTGAACGAATTTGGTTTAAAACCGCATTCAGTATCCAGCTCGTAAAGGTCGATAGTCGGTCACTGGAGAGCCTAATGTTTTTACAACGGGCTGTTATTATAACGCAACAGTGGTGGCTGGTACTAAAGGGCACAAGGACACGTGCCCACCCAACCATCAAGACAAACACAGAAAGAAATTCGCATGTAATTTAGTGCATTATTTTATTCTATTATTTTTACGTATTTTTGTAACGATGGTATTAAAGTTTGCTTTCGCACCACAGACACAATGCCAACGCTCACGCTTTGTTCCGTGCCACGATTTCATATGTACCTATTCCGAGTATGACGCTTATAGTATACGCTCTGGGCACAAAATAGCGCGATTAATTTTTAAGAAAGAGGTGCGTGGAATAAACAAGGGTTGAATGATTTAAAGCATATTGTAGACAGGGCAAAGAAACGCGAAAATTCCGTTTCTCACATGAATGCTTGCGTGAATTTTAGTATTCTAGGCAAAGTGGACATACGTGAACAGTTAGACAGTGCTTATTTGCGACATCAAATTAAGTACAACGATGTGGAAAAAAATCGTCAAATTTTACGCCGGTTAATTATGTGTATAAAATTTTGCGGAGCTTTTGAATTGGCGTTACGAGGCCATGATGAGACATTGACGTCGGAAAATCCAGGTATTTATGTAGGCTTAATTAACTTTGCAGCTGAATTAGATGCTGTGCTTACAATACATTCAAAAAATACGTCAAAAACTATTCAGAACGAATTGCTGGATGCAATGTGGCAAATTTACAAACAGGAAATATTAAAAGAAACAAAATCTGCAAATTTAATTGCTTTGGTGGCCGATGAAACAACAGACACTTCTAATAATCAGCAAATGGTTGTTTTTATGCGATACGTGTTTAATGGACAAATTTTTGAACGCTTTTAGTCTTTTTTTAAGCCAGGTGGACATAATGCTTATGTATTAGCAAAAACATTCTTAAATGAATTGCAAACTATTTCAAATTCTCCTTCTGGGTCTGATAACAATAAACTAATCGCTCAAAGTTACGATGGGGCGTCTGTGATGAGTGGTAAGACAAATGGTGTCCAAGCTATTATCAAAAGAACATTTCCACATGCAAATTATATTTACTGTTACTCGCATCAATTTAATTTTTTCTCGATCGCCAAAACGAATGGTAATTCTTGATAAAATAGTCAAACGTAGATTACCACGCGCTGCTCCTACACGCTGGATTTTCAAAAGTCGAACTGTGAACAGATTATTTGAACATCAGGATTCTTTCAAAGAATGTTTAGACAAAATTGCTGACGAATATGGGATGGATTCAGTTAGTATTAGTGAAGCAAGTGGTTTATTGAAACATTTGAATTGCCCGGAATTTCTCTACTGGTTGAAAATATTTCATTTCATCATGCCACTAATAACACACACATAACTATGGTACCAAAGTTTCCTTCCGTACCACAGACAGTATGCTAACGCTCAAAACTATGTTCCGGGGTACGATTTCAGATGTACCTATTCCGAGTATGGATCGGCCGGCTCCGCTTAACTTGGCCATATACGTTTATGTCGTCGCTTGGGGCACAAAATAGCGCGACTCCAGTTAACGTCTTGTATGCGTTGTGATTCTATGGTTTTCGGCGCGTATCGCACGTGAATGTTTAGACAAAATTATTGACAAAGATGGCAGTTACTATTAGTGAAGTAAATGGTTTATTGAAATATTTGTATTGCTCGGAATTTCTCTACTGGTTGAAAATATTTTATTTCATCATGCCACATGTTGAAATATTATTTAATCAGACTCAAATGCGCGAGATTGACAGAGCTCAACTGCAAAAGGCAATTAACAATTCCAGCAGCAAATTATTCACATTAGAAATTTAAGAAATTCTTTTGGCAATGACAATCAAGAACGCAATAATGAAGAACCTGCAACGAAAAGACAAAAAACGACAGCTAGAGATAACAGAGCTGTTATTGCAAAGGAAGTATGTGACACTATTTTAAGCCAAATTAGCGACCGATTTGATTTAAGGGATCACTTAGCAAAATTATTTGATTCTCAAAATTTTAAAACTTATAGTCATTCATTTCCACAAAAAAATTTTGATGAAACTGTGAAATCTTATCCTATGTTGGACAGCGTAAAATTGAAAAGTGAACTTTCAGTAATTTATGAGGGCGATGACATGCGTGACGTAGGTGGTGTTTTGCCACTTTTAGTGTTCATAACATACAACAAAGGAAGAAGGAAGGAGAAAGGAAGAAGAATAATTTTGGGAGACTTAAATGGCAGGGTAGGAAAAGGTAGAAACGAATTTGAAAATGTAATTGGACAGTACGGAGAAGACATGAGGAATGATAATGGACAGAGAATTATTGATTTATGTATGGAAAACAATATGTTAGTTATGAACACATTCTTCCAGCACAAAAAAATACATATGTATACCAGGGAAGTAGAGAGCCGAAATGAAAGATCCATAATAGACTACATCATAATAGATAGAAATTACAGAGCAGAAATCATAGATGTAAGGGTTAGAAGAGGTTATGAAATATTCAGTGATCACTACCTGGTGCTGGGAAAAATGAAAGTGAAAACAAGAACAGTTAAAAAGGGGACAACAAGAAACAAAGAGACTATAAAATACTACAAGTTGGCAGAAAAAGAAATAGCAGAAAAATTATAAGAAATATATAGAAACAAAAATCAATTTAGATGATATGGAGTGGAGGATAATTAATATAGACGAATAGTGGCAGAGATTCAGAAACTTGTTAACGAGCGCAGCCAGAAGTGTATGTGGAACAAATTTAGTCAACAGAAATAAAAGGCAAACGAAATGGTGGAGTGGTGAGATAAAGGAGCAAGTAAAAATAAAGAAGATTCAGTGGCAGAAATACCTTAAGAATAAATCTGAAGAAAACTATGCAATATACAAAGAGCAAAGGACAAGAATAAAGGAAATGATAAAGCAGGCAAAGCAGATAGCGTGGGAAGATTTTGGAAAGAAAATGGAGGTGGATAGTAAAGGAAATCAAAAGCTATTTTATAAAGCAATAAAAAACTTAAGAACAGATAAGAAGTACAGAATGAAGCAAGTAAAGGACAAAAGTAATAAAATACTGACAGAAGAAGAAGATGTTATGAGGAGGTGGCGAGAACACTTCCAGGAATTATTAAATCCAGGAAATGAGAGCAAAATGTCAGAACTGGAACCCACAGAAGACGAAGAATGTAAAGAATACGAGGAGTCGGAAATAGGAAAGAAGAAAGTAGATGAAATGTTAAAGAAACTAAAAAGAGGAAAAGCAGCCGGATATGACCAAATCACGAATGAAATGGTTATAGGGCTTGGAGAAAAAGGGATAGAGATATTAACTAGAATAATTAATATGGCATGGAATACTGGTGAAGTACCGGAGGATTGGAAGGTGGGGGTTATTGCGCCAATATTTAAGAAAGGAGACTCTATGAATTGTGCCAATTATAGAGGTATAACTCTAGTCAGTGTCGTAGCAAAATTATATGAAAAAAATTTATATAAATAATCGAACAACAACTAGAAGAACCTCAGAGTGGATTTCGCAAAGGCAGAAGCACACAAGACCATATATTTGCAATTAAGCAATTAATGGAGAAGATCAACAGAAGGAGAGAAGTTTGCTTGGCGTTTCTGGACTTGGATAAAGCATTTGATAGAATACCGAGAAAAATGGTATGGGAAAGTCTTAGGAAAAGAGGAGTGAGCAAAAAATTGCGACTAGCAATTGAAAGCCTGTATAGAGGAAATAGAAATTATTATTATTAGAACAGATAATATGGAGTCAGAGGAATTTAGGGTAGAAGAAGGGTTAAAACAAGGAGGTGTCCTCAGTCCCACACTATTTATAGTAATAATGGATGACATCCTAAAAGAAATAAGCACTAAAACCAAGAAAGTGAATATTGGATATAGAAATTTAAGACCGGTATAGCTGGGAGAATGCGCCTTTGCAGACGACATTATGATCTGTGCAGAAGGAGAAAAGCAGTTACAAGATAATTTGAAAATGTAGGAAGAAGAATTAAATAAGAGAAAAATGAAAATTAACACACAAAAGTCCAAAGTAATGAGCATAGGAAAGCAACAAAGAATAAATGTAAGGATAGGAACAAAGAAATTGGAACAAGTGGAACGTTACAAATATTTAGGAATAATGATACAAAGTGATGGAAAAATGGATGAGGAAATAACAGAAAGGATAAATAATGCATCAAAAGTGTATCACACCCTGAGTAAAGCCTTCATAGGAAAGAAAGAAATTAGTCGGAAAACAAAAATTACAGTGTACCAAACTATATATAGACCAATACTCACCTATGGCAGCGAAAGTTGGGTCCTAAACAAAAGGATGACAAGCAGAGTCCAATCCATGGAAATGAAGTATCTAAGACGAATTAAGGGAGTAACAAGAAAGGATAAAATAAGAAATGAGTTAATAAGACAGGAATTAAATGTAAAATCAATCATTGAAATAATTGAACAAAATCAACTGAGATGGTTCGGACACCTAGTAAGAATGAACGAGAGAAGACGAACAAAAAACATTTGGCAAGCTAGAACAAACGGGAAAAGAGAGAGAGGCAGGCCAAGGAAAACGTGGAATATGGCGATACCAGAAATACTGAAGGGGAGAAACAAAGAATTTAGAGAAGCTAAGAAGGAAGCCAGTGACCGGGAGAAGTGGAAGAAATTCATACATTAGAGAAAGTAAACCTTTACACCTTATGGTAGAAAAGGTCTTGATTATATATATATATATATATATAACATACAACAACCTAAAAAAGGTTTTGACGGAAACATATAAACTGTTGGATATTATTTGTACAAGGCCCATGTCGACAGCAGCATGTGAACGATGTTTTTCCACCCTCAAACGCATTAAAACTTTTCTGAGAAACACAATGTCAGAAGATCGACTGAACGCATTGGCGGCCCTATCATTAGCAAGAAAGTTGATCCAGTCTATCCCGGATTTTGACAACAAAGTCATAGACGTCTTTTCCAGCATGAAAAATAGGAGAATGGATTTTATGTACAAAAAATAGGTAAGTTTTTTTTTGTGTCCACCCTCATTGATAACTCACGAGCCGCCACTGTAATGCAATATTTATTGCATTACAGCAAAAATGCACTGTTTGGTGCGGTTTGTGCCCGATGGCATAATCGAGCCATGCTTGTTCAAAAACTAAGATAATCGAGCTGTCCCCCAAAGCTCCCAACTAGGAAGATTTCATATGGAGTTAACTCTTAAAAGCAATGAAGCTTCCCCAACGTCAGTAGGTTTCTGCCGAAACATTAGGGTGTCGAATGTCTCTTTGGACCGAGCACCATAGTCAATAGACTGCCTAACGTATTTGGGTAAACTCCTGAAATGACCTGTCTCTTCCACTGATAAGTAGGAAGATATAAATTCACATATTAACGTAAATAAATAAATATGTAAAAAGAAAAAGTGTTTGAATAAATTATGCTAACGTAAAGTATTGATGCTAAATATAATCCCGAAAGGGTTGAGGTGTCTGCAAGGAGATACCAGCTCTGAAGCACCCTCCGAAACATCACCACACACGGCCCCCTAGTGGGGCCACCGAAACATAACCTTACATTTTAATAAAACACAAGTGCACTCGACAAAAGTTAAATGAATACTAAAGGAAGTTAAATCCGGCGTGCTATAAGTATATAATTAAGATAACAATGTAAATGGACATATGACACCTGTGTGACGGGTGTCTGGTATATTTCAGATAGCAATATTATAAATAAAAAATGCTTACTGTGGTGTAATATGACACCGGATGTAATTCTAGCTTGTTCTTAGTAGATTGTAACACGATATAATGAATAAGCAATAATTTATATTGTAAACACAATTCTTATACTAAGAAGAGTTCGGAAAAATATCATATTACCTTACTGTGGTGTGACTAAGCAAAAAATTTATAGCCATATTTTTTAAACATGATTGAACACGATTTTTCTCGGTGAAACCTGTCTAGGCACTTTGAATATTTTTTTAATTACAAAAAGTATCTCTACTTATTTCAATCATTTAGTCGCACATGTACTTCACATCAAACAAAAATTAATTAGAAAGAAACCGCATTAGTTGATATGTATTAAAAAAATTATACTTCCTGTTTATTTACAAAACATGGAAATAAAAAAAAATACTTTCAAATCATATAGATAACATATCATAATTATTTTAAAATGCTACCACAAATTCGCGGAGAGCAGCCATGTTGCTAACATTTTTTTGAATAGATACTAATATTTCACCTATCTTAACAATACGCTTTCAAAATATTTAATTATAAATCTTTACTAACTTACTATTATCCATATGTCGGTTACATTGTTCTAACACATCCATCAGCAGCTCTCCTACACCACAGTATTTACTATTTAGTTATGCAAATGCAGTCATAAATAAACAAGTTGTATCCCAAACCAAAAAAAAGATTTAAATTATCACCAGCCATATATATAAAAAATTAAATAAAAATAAATATTCAAATTTTTATCGCCCGAATCAAATTTAAGAACTATCACACTAAGTTAATATTTAATAAAAGAACCGAAATTGCTTTACATACTGAATGTAATATATATAAAATTTACCATCATAACGTTAATTTTTAAACTATCCCTCCCCGCCTAACCATTCTACTACAGCGGTCGGTAATAATAATTTCTTGTGTAAATTTTTCGTTTGGAGAAATATTTTGCAATATTATAAATAAAAAATGCTTACTGTGGTGTAGCTCATATAACTATCAAATATGACACCGGATGTAATTCAATCTACTTAGTAAGTGAATTTTTGATTTTCATTTAAAACATGAAATGCATCGTTATATCTTAACGTTAATTTTTAAACTATCCCTCCCCACCTAACCATTCTACTACAGCGGTCGGTAATAATAATTTCTTGTGTAAGTTTTTCGTTTGGAGAAATATTTTGCAATATTATAAATAAAAAATGCTTACTGTGGTGTAGCTCATATAACTATTAAAGATGACACCGGATGTAATTCAATCTCCTTAGTAAGTGAATTTTTTTATTTTCATTTAAAACATTAAATGCATCGTTATATTTTACTGTCAAAGTATCGTTAATATTTATATATTTTAGTAAAAAATAAAACACTAGAATAAAATTTAATTAGCGCTTTATTAATCTATAACAAAAAGAATAAATAAGTATTTTTTTATAGTATAATATTTTTAAAAAAAATTTATTTGTTAAATAGCGGTATCAGAGGTAAAATCCCTCCAGATTTCGGTATTGGTAATATTCGAGGTATCTTTATGAGTTTTCTACCACCAGCTTTCTTAATGGCAATTCTGGCGGCATAAATGTCAACTTTCAATAATTTCTTGTATAATCTCAATTTTAATCTCTCTAACATAAATATTGAACAACTATTTTTGACCAGTTATTAAATATTAGATTTTCGTAAATCATAAGCTGTGTACCTACACGTATGAACACATTTTAATAAATTTTACCATTCACATGCCAATGTATATTTTCTCCTAGGTACATATACCGTATGTATACATACATGTAGGGATTAATTGTAATGTACCTACATCATAGATATATTTAAGTTATATAGGTGGCTTAAAAATATAAATGCGGAAGAGTTTGATATCTAATAAGAGTAATTAATAAAAATTTTTAAAACATATTTTATTTCTAGCATTTTGTATTTGAATGATCTTCTCATATACAAGGGTTGTGAGATACAAGTTTAAAACGAGTTCATTCTTATTTAAAGAAAAGACGTGTAAAATTTACATTTGTCAAATGATTATAGTAAGGTTGGAATTCCATTAAATCACATTGCCACAAGTAATCAAAATTCTTAATAATAATTCAACGTCTAGAAAAGTTTTTTCCGAGCAGGTCGATGAAGGTGTTGGTATATATGCAAATAGCTGCAAGTCTCGGTCATCCAAAATGTTTTTTTTTGTTTGTTATATATCCAAAGAGGTATCTGATGTAGCCAGTAATTCTTCAATATTGTGAATTTTATCGTTTATTTCAGTTATGGTCTTGGAAATATTATTATCAAGAGTTCCACTCTTGTTTTTAAATTCTGATAATTATTTGAATGTTCAGTTTTTGCTTTACTCAAAATATTAATATCATCTTGAATTAATAAAGTTGTTTTATTAGCGTTTTTAATTGTTTCATTACGTAATTTATGCACGCTCTCTGCTACTTTTTCAACAGCTTTATTTAATTCCGCTACTTTTTAATTTATCAGTTTTTCCATAGTCGAGGTGGTGCTATATTGTTTTAAAACCGATACAATAGAATCGATATCAGCTCTCTGTTTATCAGCCAGCTGTGTATGATTTTGAATAGTCTGTCGGAGATGGTTTAGCGTTGAAAATTTTTTTCGGTTTTCCATTTCTAAGTCCGCAAAGAGTTTTAGCACATATCTTATATTTACACTATCATCAACAGCAATAGGGTCCCGCCATGAATCGAATACGTTTACCACCAATATTTACGTCACCATCGCTTGTTAGAGGGAAACCAGCTGGTCTACGGTCGAAAATTCTCTCAGCAGACAATGTGGCTTGCACTTTATTACTGTGACGTCCAAACTTGTCGGTACTCATTGCAATAATGGTGAAAAAATATATGTGAACGTTATATAATTACGCCGGTCTCTCTTAACTCTTCGATTATTGCCAAAATTTAATTATTGTGATTTGTATGACCAGCATTTTCCGATGCTACTAGAAGGCGTAAGTGGTCAATTAGTTCATTTATATCATCCCAATAAATATACTGATAAGGAGTGTTTTTAACAAACATATTAGATCCTCGACCGCTCCGAGATTTTGATGGCTATTTTTGTTTTAGCTTTCTCAATTAAACTTTTCCCAGTAAATGAAATAATCATATAAAGTAATGCAACAAGAGAATCAGCATATCCTCAAGTTATTTATAATCGTGAAGTCCCCTTTAAATTCTGATAATTATTTGAATGTCCAGTTTTTGCTTTACTCAAAATATTAATATCGTCTTGAATTAATAAAGTTGTTTTATTAGCGTTTTTAATTGTTTCATTACGTAATTTATGCACGCTCTCTGTTACTGTTTTTCAGCAGCTTTATTTAATTCCGCACCTTTTTCATTTATCAGTTTTTCCATAGTCGAGGTGGTGCTATATTGTTTTAAAACCGATACAAGGGAGCTACTTACTGAGGAAACGTACTGCTTCTTACCAGGTTAAATGGAAAATATCAAATCAGCGTTTCAAGACCGTATTCAAACTGAAGTTATTATTAATCTAAAACATACTGACTCGATATTATTTATGAAGGATACATCCATTCTATTTGAATGAAGAATCTTGAATGTGTTATAAAAGGAAAAGGCCATCAAGGTAAAAACAATGTTTTGTGGCGAATTTAAAATACAGAAAACCTACCAAGAGATTAATGAATTAAAATATTTTAATATTAAAAAATATACAAATTTTTCAAGACACCAACCCACAGGAATGATTCATTATCTACATACAACAACCGATTCTCGTTGATCTCGAAGAGTTTCAAGAAGGAGACAGCAGCTGGGCCTTATCAACTGTTACACTGGCCTACAACCATTTTGGTGCTGGAGATTTTAGACCCGATTTTAAGTATGTCTTACATGGCGATATCAAAAATGTTACCCGTTTTCCTCTGTCAGCTCTAGTTCCCGAGAAAAGAAAACACAATTCACGAAAAAATATATATTTTATCATTAAACATCAAGAAATTGTCTTTTGAGTGATTTTCTAGAATGAAACTGACTCGGGCAATCTCGCATGATTCCCCAGCAATATTCAGCCATCATATGACTGTCCCACCTTCCTTGGTATCTATTCTTCATTGTTTTTAAGTCTTGGTGGAAACGTTCCTCTTGTGCTTCGCTTAGATCTCCTAAATTGTGTTGGAAATGATGTAGATGATTATTGAGATAGTATAATTTTATACTCATATTACAGCCTAAATCTTTGAATCGCACCAGCATTTCCTCTACTAGTTCTACATAGTTGTCAGCCTTATGATTTCCGAGGAAATTTTGTGCAACTGCTACAAAAGATTGCCAGGCAAGCCTCTCCACATCATTCATACAAGTCTCAAAATTAGTTGTGTCTTTCATCAATTTACGTATTTGAGGTCCATCAAAGATACCTGCTTTTAGTTTTTCAGTACTTAAACCAGGAAATTTGTGAGAAATAAACTGGAAACATTGACCATTTCTATCGAGAGCCTTAACAAATTGCTTCATTAGCCCTAATTTTATATGCAATGGCGGAAGAATCATTTTTTCTCTTGAAACTAAGGGTTCATTTATAACATTTCTTTCCCCAACAACAAGAGCATCTCTCACAGGCCAATTTTTTGCAGTCCAATGACGTGATTTAGCTCGACTGTCCCAGAGACAAATAAAACATGGGTATTTAGTATAACGACTCTGTTGACCCAATAAAAAATTAACCATCTTCAAGTCGACGCAGATCACCCAGTTATGTTCAATATATTTTATTTTTTGTAAAAGATTTGAAATTACCTCATATTCTTCTTTTACACATGTTGAGTGAGCAATTGGAACGGGAGCATATTTATTTCCATTATGTAGAAGAACTGCTTTTAGACTTCGTTTACTACTGTCAATAAAGAGCGCCATTCATTGGGCTGATAGATCGTTAAACCCATGAAAGCCAGCAAACCACTCACATTACAGCAATACACAAAATTTTCATCAGATGAAAAAAACTTCAATAACTTTCCCTCTCTCGTGCGATATGTAGACACTCGAACATCTGAGGAAAGACAATTTTTTTCTTTTAATCTTGACGCTAGTAACTCAGCACGTTCCTTCGAAAGATCTAAGTCTCTGATGAGGTCACTAAGCTCATTCTGCGAAAATGTCTTAGGATCTGATGTTATTCCGCAGTATTGAAAGTCATCATCTACTTGGGAAGAAATAGGTATTTCAGCTTCATCTTCCTGAGATTGCTGCACTACCTGGTGAAAAGTTGGTATTGGAACATTTTCTGAATGAGGAACAGGTCTTTGTACTGAAGAAATATTGGGGTATTTCCATTTATGGCGATTGTTTTTGTTGATGCCCACTATATTAATCATACAAAAGTAACAGTCGTCATAATGATGACTTACGTTTCCCTCTCTCCCATTGTCGCAAATGTTCAACGCATATTTTACAAACACTATGAGGCACCCACACTTTATCTCTGTGTAGAATTTCAATACCGAAGTAAGCAAAATACAAACGACGCACTGTGTTTGTAATCGATTTACGCTGATTTTTCAGTATGTATTCACCACAAACATAACAAAATATATCAAGATCGTTAACACAACGTCTGGACGTACTAGCCATAATGAAATAGTAACACAAACTTTATCGATGATATTGTAATAATGACTAGTTACGAACAAGACCATAACAAGACCGACAACAATTCACAATGAGGGTAGTAGGTAAACTAGAGCTGATGAGTTAAAATTACGTATGTCAATATACTGTACATTACCTACTTTATCGACAATTCAAACAAACAGAGATGCACCAAAAAAAATTTTTTTTTTGTAGGCCTGTGTTATCAATCATTATCAATCTCCATGTAGATATTAATCAATTTACATGTACAATTTGATATATTACGTATCTCTACTTATTTCTATCATTTAGTCGTACATGTACTTCAAACAAAAATTAATTAGAAAAGAAACCGCATTAGTTGATATGTATTAAAAAAAAAATTTACTTCCTGTTTATTTGCAAAACATGGAAATAAAAAAAAATACTTTCAAATCATCTAGATAATATATCATAATTATTTTAAAATGCTACCACAAATTCGCGGAGAGCAGCCATGTTGTTAACATTTTTTTGAAAAAAAAAACAGATACTAATATTTCATACAGTAAATAATAAAAATAAATTAAAACACTTGGCTTGTTTCACTATGAGATTTATTTAAATACTCTAACAATTGTTTCGGCTGTTATGCCATTCTCAAAGAGATCTATAAATCTAACTTAAAGACTATCGCACTTGTTCTTATATGTTGTCTGTTCTTGTGTGTAGTGGGGGTGGTATTATATTGTGTATTACGGTGTCTATAAAGGGTGTATTGGCATATTCTATCTGTGTGTTGGTGATTAATAGATTTTGTTTTTTCGCTATTTTAATTTCTAATATTTCTAGGAGGTCCAATCTCTTGCTTTTTGTGATATTGTGTATTAATTCGCAGTTATCTATATCGGGGAAGTGGTTGAGTTCTATACAGTGTTCGGCAAAGCCTGTGTTTTTCTCACTATATAAAATTGACTTTTTGTGTTCTTTAACTCTGTTTTTAATGGCTCGTCCACTTTGGCCGATATAGATAGCTTCACAGTCTTTACATTTTAATTTATAAACACCTGATTGGTCCATTTTATCTCTTTTATCTTTGTTGTTGCTAATCATTGTTCCTAAATTTGTTTTATTTACCCAGCTTATTTTGATATCTAATCCTTTTACTATTCTGTTTATTTTATTAGTGAGTTGTGGTATGTATGTAATTTTGTGCCATCTTTGTATATTTTCTGTTATTTTCGGGTATAGGTATTTGTTCTTATTATTTTGTATTTCTTTACGTTTTAACAGTTTATCTACGATTTTAGGGTCATATCCATTATTTCTTGCGATTAATTTAATTGTGTTTATTTCTGTATTAAAATCTGTCTTGCTTAATGGTGTGTTTGTGGCTCTATGTATATAACTATTGAATGTTGACATTTTTATTTTCATCGATTGTTTCGCGTTTGCATTTAATATGTTGTCTGTAAAAGTGGGTTTTCTGTAGATTTCGAATGTAAGCTTATTATTATGTCTGTTTATTGTAATGTCTAGAAAGTTTATTTTCTTGTCTTTTTCTGTTTCTTTTGTAAATTGTATCTTGTGGTTTATAGAATTTATTACTTTTAGGAACTCCGTTAATTGCCTATCTGTACCCTTCCATATGCAAATTACGTCGTCTACATATCTGGCCCAGAAATGGACTTGTTGAATTAATACCGTGTTTTTCTTGAATAGTTCTTCTTCGAATTTATTCATGTATATTTCTGCTAATAGCGGGCTTAACGGATTTCCCATCGGTAATCCTTCTATTTGTGTGTATGTTTCATTGTTGAATTTGAAGTAATTCTGATTTAGACATAAATTTAAAGTTTCTTTAATTTCTCGTTTATCTGTGTCATTAAGGTTATTGTTATTAATGTGTATGTCAATTATCTTTTTTATTTCATTTATTGGTATAGAGGTAAAAAGGCTTTTAATGTCAAATGAGACTAATTTAGCATTGCTAGGTATCTTTATGTTTTTTAAATTGTTCGTTAATTCTATGGTATTTTTTATCGCATATTTAGATTTGAAATTTATTTTTGTCGGTAACTTTTTATTGAAATACTTGCAAAGTTTGTAAGTCGGGGCATTTATGTATGATACTACTGGTCGCATTGGTGTGTTGTCTTTATGAAGTTTTAGTTGTCCATACAGTATCGGTGTTCGTGGGTTCATTATTGTTAGATTTTTATTCTTAAGTGTGTCATTGTTTTTTATGAGATTCTTAACTTTTTGTTGGTAATTATTCGTAGGATCAGAATTTAGTTTTTTAAAATCTTCGGTGTTTATTAGGTTATACATTTTTTCATTATATTTGGTTCTTTCTAATATTGTTACTGTATTACCTTTATCCGCTTTTGTAATCACTAAGTTGTTATCTTTCAATTTCTTTCTTATTGACTTAACTGTCTGGTTTTCATTATTGTTGTTACTATTGCGAATGTTGGTATGTTCGGTTTTAATTATCTTCTTTATTTTCTCTTTTTCTAAATCATGATTTTGTATTGGTTGTAAGGCTAACTCTAAGTCTACCGCGAGGTTTTTAATTTCATTGGTGTGGGTAATGTTTGGATTATATTTAAGGCCTTTTTCCAGTAGTTTGGTTTCGCGGTCTGTGAACTGTATATCTGAACGATTAATAAACCGTGGGTAAAAAGTATTATAATCAGGGTTATTTTTAGGTACAATTTTAGCAACATTCAAAGATAACTTACAATTCTTTAACTCTACAAGTTTCTTTAGGTGGATCTTGTGGTGTTGGTAGCTTCTTTCTTGTACTTCTTCTCTAGTTTCCCTGTCTATTATGTCAAAGATGATCGCGTGTAACCTTTGTAGTAACGTCATGTGGATGATTTTAAGGTGTAGTTTGAGGTTGTTTCTTCGTGTGTACCATTTTTGTGCTTCTTTGTGTAACCACAGTTTGTAGCTTTGTTCTATTACTTCTATTGCTTCTCTGCTTTTGTTGTGGCAGGTAACCTTCATAAATTTTGGTGTGACACCCTCTTTTATACACTGTTTGTTGAACCATAGGTGGTTGTTGCACTTGTGGACTTTAAGTAAGGTTTTACGATATAAATCTGCTAGTTTGCCTTCGCTGGCTAATTTAATATTCTCGGCTGTTGTTGCAGATACTTCTTGGTGAAACATTTTAACTTCATACAGTAAATAATAAAAATAAATTAAAACACTTGGCTTGTTTCACTATGAGATTTATTTAAATACTCTAACAATTGTTTCGGCTGTTATGCCATTCTCAAAGAGATCTATAAATCTAACTTAAAGACTATCGCACTTGTTCTTATATGTTGTCTGTTCTTGTGTGTAGTGGGGGTGGTATTATATTGTGTATTACGGTGTCTATAAAGGGTGTATTGGGGAGAATGGCATAACAGCCGAAACAATTGTTAGAGTATTTAAATAAATCTCATAGTGAAACAAGCCAAGTGTTTTAATTTATTTTTATTATTTACTGTATGAAGTTAAAATGTTTCACCAAGAAGTATCTGCAACAACAGCCGAGAATATTAAATTAGCCAGCGAAGGCAAACTAGCAGATTTATATCGTAAAACCTTACTTAAAGTCCACAAGTGCAACAACCACCTATGGTTCAACAAACAGTGTATAAAAGAGGGTGTCACACCAAAATTTATGAAGGTTACCTGCCACAACAAAAGCAGAGAAGCAATAGAAGTAATAGAACAAAGCTACAAACTGTGGTTACACAAAGAAGCACAAAAATGGTACACACGAAGAAACAACCTCAAACTACACCTTAAAATCATCCACATGACGTTACTACAAAGGTTACACGCGATCATCTTTGACATAATAGACAGGGAAACTAGAGAAGAAGTACAAGAAAGAAGCTACCAACACCACAAGATCCACCTAAAGAAACTTGTAGAGTTAAAGAATTGTAAGTTATCTTTGAATGTTGCTAAAATTGTACCTAAAAATAACCCTGATTATAATACTTTTTACCCACGGTTTATTAATCGTTCAGATATACAGTTCACAGACCGCGAAACCAAACTACTGGAAAAAGGCCTTAAATATAATCCAAACATTACCCACACCAATGAAATTAAAAACCTCGCGGTAGACTTAGAGTTAGCCTTACAACCAATACAAAATCATGATTTAGAAAAAGAGAAAATAAAGAAGATAATTAAAACCGAACATACCAACATTCGCAATAGTAACAACAATAATGAAAACCAGACAGTTAAGTCAATAAGAAAGAAATTGAAAGATAACAACTTAGTGATTACAAAAGCGGATAAAGGTAATACAGTAACAATATTAGAAAGAACCAAATATAATGAAAAAATGTATAACCTAATAAACACCGAAGATTTTAAAAAACTAAATTCTGATCCTACGAATAATTACCAACAAAAAGTTAAGAATCTCATAAAAAACAATGACACACTTAAGAATAAAAATCTAACAATAATGAACCCACGAACACCGATACTGTATGGACAACTAAAACTTCATAAAGACAACACACCAATGCGACCAGTAGTATCATACATAAATGCCCCGACTTACAAACTTTGCAAGTATTTCAATAAAAAGTTACCGACAAAAATAAATTTCAAATCTAAATATGCGATAAAAAATACCATAGAATTAACGAACAATTTAAAAAACATAAAGATACCTAGCAATGCTAAATTAGTCTCATTTGACATTAAAAGCCTTTTTACCTCTATACCAATAAATGAAATAAAAAAGATAATTGACATACACATTAATAACAATAACCTTAATGACACAGATAAACGAGAAATTAAAGAAACTTTAAATTTATGTCTAAATCAGAATTACTTCAAATTCAACAATGAAACATACACACAAATAGAAGGATTACCGATGGGAAATCCGTTAAGCCCGCTATTAGCAGAAATATACATGAATAAATTCGAAGAAGAACTATTCAAGAAAAACACGGTATTAATTCAACAAGTCCATTTCTGGGCCAGATATGTAGACGACGTAATTTGCATATGGAAGGGTACAGATAGGCAATTAACGGAGTTCCTAAAAGTAATAAATTCTATAAACCACAAGATACAATTTACAAAAGAAACAGAAAAAGACAAGAAAATAAACTTTCTAGACATTACAATAAACAGACATAATAATAAGCTTACATTCGAAATCTACAGAAAACCCACTTTTACAGACAACATATTAAATGCAAACGCGAAACAATCGATGAAAATAAAAATGTCAACATTCAATAGTTATATACATAGAGCCACAAACACACCATTAAGCAAGACAGATTTTAATACAGAAATAAACACAATTAAATTAATCGCAAGAAATAATGGATATGACCCTAAAATCGTAGATAAACTGTTAAAACGTAAAGAAATACAAAATAATAAGAACAAATACCTATACCCGAAAATAACAGAAAATATACAAAGATGGCACAAAATTACATACATACCACAACTCACTAATAAAATAAACAGAATAGTAAAAGGATTAGATATCAAAATAAGCTGGGTAAATAAAACAAATTTAGGAACAATGATTAGCAACAACAAAGATAAAAGAGATAAAATGGACCAATCAGGTGTTTATAAATTAAAATGTAAAGACTGTGAAGCTATCTATATCGGCCAAAGTGGACGAGCCATTAAAAACAGAGTTAAAGAACACAAAAAGTCAATTTTATATAGTGAGAAAAACACAGGCTTTGCCGAACACTGTATAGAACTCAACCACTTCCCCGATATAGATAACTGCGAATTAATACACAATATCACAAAAAGCAAGAGATTGGACCTCCTAGAAATATTAGAAATTAAAATAGCGAAAAAACAAAATCTATTAATCACCAACACACAGATAGAATATGCCAATACACCCTTTATAGACACCGTAATACACAATATAATACCACCCCCACTACACACAAGAACAGACAACATATAAGAACAAGTGCGATAGTCTTTAAGTTAGATTTATAGATCTCTTTGAGAATGGCATAACAGCCGAAACAATTGTTAGAGTATTTAAATAAATCTCATAGTGAAACAAGCCAAGTGTTTTAATTTATTTTTATTATTTACTGTATGAAGTTAAAATGTTTCACCAAGAAGTATCTGCAACAACAGCCGAGAATACTAATATTTCACCTATCTTAACAATACGGGTTTTAAAATATTTAATTATAAATCTTTACTAACTTGCTATTATCCATATGTCGGTTACATTGTACACCGCAGTATTTACTATTTAGTTATGCAAATGCAATCATAAATAAACAAGTTGTATCCCAAACCGAAAAAAAAAGATTTAAATCATCACCAGCCATATATAAAAAATAAAATTAAAATTAATATTCAAATTTTTATCACCCGAATCAAATTTAAGAACTATCGCGCTAAGTTAATATAATAAAAGAATCGAAATTGCTTTAGGGATGTTTAATTATCACTCGTAATAATAGAAAGACAGTATACTTCAACTAATGGTTCAGGAGAGTCACACAAATGTATCAACACGATAGATTGGAGAAAATATTAGAGGAGTATATAAAAATTATGTAATGGGTGATTCATTTAGAGATACTTTTTCCAAAAGCAAAGAACAAATGAAAAAGGCCAATTTATTTAAGAAACTTGATTATCATACAAAAAAGCCATTCTTTACAAATATTTTTTAAAGATTATTTCTCTCAAATGTTGGCCGCGACTGCGGTTAACGTAGTCTATTTTGCTGTTCCAATTTTCAATGACGCGTTCTAGCATTTCGAGTGGTATTTGTCCAATGACCCGAGTAATATTGACCTCCAATGCCTCAATTGTAGCCGGTTTATCCATGTAGACTTTAGACTTCACGTAGCCCCACAGAAAAAAGTCTAATGGTGTGATGTCACAAGATCTAGGCGGCCAATTTACTTGTCCGAAGCGTGAAATTAAATGTTCACCGAATCGTTCTCGCAGTAAAGCCATAGTTTCACGAGCTGTATGGCTAGTGGCGCCATCTTGTTGGAAGTAAATGTCTTGTAGACCACGGGTGTCAAGTTTAGGCAGAAAATAGTCCCTTATCAAGGCGCGATAACGGTCGCCATTCACAGTCACATTCCGGCCGGCTTCTGTTTTGAAGAAATATGGACCAATTATTCCACCGGCCCATAATCCGCACCAAACAGTTGTTTTGTCTGGATGTAATGGTAGCACTTCAATCTCTTCAGGTTGCTCATCACCCCAAATACGGGCATTTTGCTTATTCACGTACCCATTAAGCCAGAAATGGGCCTCATCGGTCAACAATGTTTTTGTCGAAAACAGTGGATCTTCTGCAAGTTTATCAAGAGTCCAACGGCTGAAACGGAAACGATTCGGAAGGTCAGTCGCCTTTAGTTCTTGCACTAGTTGAATTTTGTATGCTTTTAAACCAAAATCCTTTCGTAAAATACGCCAAGTTGTTGCATACGACAAACCAAGCTGTTGAGAACGGCGACGAATTGATTCTTCCCGGTCTTCGCGTACACTCGCTGCTACCGCCGCTATATTTCCTTCACTACGTGCTGGATGAGGTCTATGTGGTCGCGTATTATCCATTATTGTAAATTGAGTTTCAAACTTATTGATGGTATAGCGAATTGTGCGTTCGGTAGGCCGATTATGTGGCCCATATGTTGCTCTAAGCGCACGATACACATTCCTTGTAGAACGCCCATTTTCGTAATAAAGCTGTACTATTTGTAGACGCTGTGCCGAGCTAAGTCTTTCCATTACGTAATTTCAAATAGTACTGAACCAGAATGCGCAGTCCGCTGACGCGTCGCATGCGCGCTCAGCCATTAAATCCCCACCTAAAAAAAGTACCTCCAAATGAATCACCCATTATTACTATTATAGATTGTATATATAGTTTTTAAGAAATAAATATATAGAAAATTTCTCTTTTAATTATAAGTAGAAATATTTTAGCAACATGTTTAGCAATGGATATTTATTACCAAAATTATTAAAATATACTATATCTCGTGAAACAGACATACTTGTCAGTTTTATTGATAGATCAAATTGACTAGCGTATTAAAAATTTCACATTGAGTTCTAAATATAATTTTACTATAATTCACTACGTTGATTTCGCTCTACTAGAGCTTAATCAGTTGATGATAATTGTAATAAAAAACCTAAACAGTCTTCACTTTTATAGCTAAAAGTTCAGTATGGGAGGGGGCGGGAGTTACGACTAATTGATATCATTACCAAATTGTTAAATTCCACTTATGACTATAACTACAGAATTATGATAACTCTAATGCTACTAATTTAATACACAAAAAATGGTGCCAAATATCAGTCAGCGAATTTAGGTACAAATTAGGCCAATATAATTAACATTTATTCGACAAACATGATTTTAAATAATTTAGATTTAAAAACGGTTTCAACCACTAATTGGTAATTTAAAATGAGGTTTAGTTTGTTTAACCTATTTATTTCTAAACTCTCTAATTAAATTTATTGCTCATATCCGGCAGATAAATGAAATGTTTTTTTTTTATAGAGAAGGTTATTAACCTCCTTTATAAAAAACAATAATTATTTCACTAATCTACCCTGTAGTGCCTAACACTTATTCAAAATGTACATCTTTAACATATATGGGCACAACTTCCAATAAAATTAATTAATTTTTGGAAAAAAAGGCAGTTGCACTTATTTCATTTGGAACCAACAACACACTTCATAATTATATTAACAATAGTAAAGATAAAGCCGAAAAAGGAACTTACAGTCTGGTGTTTATAAATTAAATTGTGAATGTGGATTAGCTTATATTGGACAAACTGGTAGATCCTTTTCTACACGCATAAAAGAACATGAATGACGCCTCAAATTGTAGAAAACAGATTTTACTTATGCAAACCATTGTATAGAGCATAAACATAAGTTTACTAAAATATTTGACATATTACACATACAGGATAAGAGCAATAAATTGAATTTATTAGAGAGTTTAGAAATAAATAGGTCAACCAAATTAAACCTCATTTTAAATTACCAATTAGAGGTTGATAACACTCCGTTATTAAAGCTAAATATTTAAAATCATGTGTGTCGAATATTGTTAATATTGTTAATTATATTGGCCTAATTTGTACCTAAATTATAAACATAAAAATAAAACACAATTAAGCACGAATCATTTGGGCATTAAATTATATAACAAGCTGGCAAGCGATATAAAAAAACCTACATTGCCGAAAATTCCGTGCTGCGATGAAGAAATGGCATGTGGAGCAGTCCTTCTTAAACTGATAATGTTATATGTGCTTTTCATCTTTCTTATAGATGATCTGTATTGTTTGTATATCTTGTTTTAATGTATATTTTTTTAAATATATATATAGTATTTATATTAGGTATATTGAAATATTAAATTGACTTTTGTAAATTTACCACAATCGAAATCATGGCATGTGTTATTCTTAATATTTGACTATGTTTATATTTTAATAAGTATTAAACTTATTTATCTAATAATAAAAGCAATAAGTAGATAACGCGTTTTATTTTGTTTAAAATTATTATAAACTTACGTATATTTCAGTTTCCATTGCTATTGAGAATTTTAGAGCTGATAATTTGCAGTCGAAAATATTTCTGCCAAACAACGTATTCCCTATTATTTTATTCTGGATGTAAAGCAGTAGTTTACAGGTTAGAGAAAGCAACAAATTTTCCCAGTTAATGCATATTTACGAGACAAACCAACAATTTGAGTTAGGATTGGCCATGCATTTTATTTAAATATCGTTTTCGTTGATGTATCTTAAATCAGTTTTCAAAACAGCCAACCAACCCATATACAATAACTCATGTTATTCTAACTTCATAATTTTATTTTCCTTATTGATTGTAAATTTATACATTTACTTAAACATAACATTATATCTAAATTATCCTTTATAATAAAATTATAAGCAAACTAAATTAGTAAATTTATTGAAGTAATTCAAGTGTAAATTGATCTTATACATTCTAAATAAAATAGCACATATTTTACATTATATTGAACCATACATAGGCTTCTAAGTATTTTCCTAGAAAATATGTGTATTATCATTGGTCCTAATGGGAGTGTGACAATATATGAACTTTAAAGAGCCCATACTTGAATTCCAAGTAAAATACATCGCTTCTTGGTAGAGCATGAGGAACGCCCAAGTGTTGGTAGCAATTCGGCATATTTTCTAGTTTTGCAGACTGCCGATAATGTGGGAAAGCGGGTGTACTCATCTCTACCTAGATTTCGTTTGAATAGAAGAGCTTTCCCATAAAACCAGCCGTGACGTTTTTTCGTAACCTTGTAATCGTAAATAATCTTCATTAAATATTTTGATGATGATATACATAGAAATGAAAAATGCTACACAAACAATGTATATTGGGGTGTAGTATAAAATATACATATTAGTTTCTGTCATTCATGTTTATATTTTTACATAAAATATCAAGTAAGTTTAATTTTATAAAAATTAAATTTAAATTAATTATTAATATTAAATTAATAAATATTTTGCGGATGCAATATTTAAATTTGAAAATGTCAAGTATCAAGTGACCAACTTCAGACTTTATTTAAAAATAAAACTCTGAACTTTCATATTAAATTATTGAAATTTATTAATGCTAAATAGAGAAAATAGTTTAGAAAACTCGTTTCATAAGGCCTTTTGTCGCACTCCTTCTTTAGAAAACTCATGCGACAAAATGGTGCCTTATGAAACTTGTGGTCTAATATACATACTATTAGAAGAGCTATCAAATAAGCGATGTCATTTTTTGATATAATTGGGTTTTCGCGCAGTTGTTACGCGGTAACATTCAGATAATAATCCTACATACTAGCTAACTGGTTACATAAAACGCATATTCATAAAAACAGTAGGTACGTTTTTAAAGTATATTATTATATTAATTTTCTAAATATAATAGTAGATATGCCACAGCCCCCTTGACTGCCTTAACACCTTTCCCTCATTTGACACCACTATCACCCTCTTAGAAAGACTCAACGCCCACTGGAAGGCGGTACCGCCCCGCTTAGGAATGTACTCTCTAGAGGACTGTTACCGATTACAAATAGATGGATTAACAGAGGCATGATGTAGAAGCGACAACTTATTGTTCAACATTTCTAAATTCAGTTATATTGAAGACAAAAAATAAGAACGAAGGACCTACGTCAGAGAACAGCGATGTTAAATATTGTATGACTGTCAAATATCTTGAAGTTACCTTTGATCATATGCTAACGTTCGTTGGGCATATTAATTCCATGATAGCGAATGCATAAAAGATGTATGATTGAATCCACAGAAGCTGTAGGGATCTCAGATATGTTGGATTTTTGTTAAGTCTTAATTGCACGATATTAAGATGAAATCGGCTATCGAGGTGTTGGTTATATAAAATACATTATTATGCTTTCTTACAGTGGTTGATTGTACAATGGCAGTTATGGTAAAATAGTACAATAAGTTGCGGTAAGAGACGCTATGCAGCTTAGAAATCGTTAAGAGTCAATCTAAAAAAGATACAAATGTTATCCCCTCTACAATCTTTCGTTGTACATGGGCTGAGTCTGTACTAGAATTTTTGGTTTATTGATAAGTAATCTATCCACCAATAGACCACTGTAATGTCTATTCGACTTTGTCAATTGCATATGGTTCAGATAATTATAAAGGTGTAACAAACAATACTACCAAATTGGTTCGATTTGAACCAGTTCCTTCGGCAATCAGTTAATGTTTTATTATGAAAGATCTGGAACGAATATTCTATTAAAGTCACATGTTATGTAAATGTTGAAAAATTACAACAGTATTTTAGGTTTGTGTGAAATACCTACATTTGAACATATTGCTATGGATTTTTCCCTAAATTATATTTGAAATTTATTTAAAAATAAATGTACATTGTTTTTGGATATCTGTGTATATCCGTTATATTTAGATAAAATGTGTGTAAGCAAAAACTAGATTTTTGAAGGTCTTTATGTGAAAGCGAACGTAGTGACAATATTGAGGGGGAGACGAAGTTATACCTTTAGACAAGAACGTTCTTTTTCTTTAAAAAATATATATATATTTTTAATTAAATTCCAATAGGAAGAAAGTATCTAAATCTTTCTTTTTAAAAATGACGTAGAGGAAAAACCATTAGAAATATATGGACAGTAATATTTGTTTCATTATGAAACAGACATGTAAATAATTTACATATCTGTAACTGTATACTTGGACAATACCTCGTATTTTCAGCATTTACTTCTGCTTAAGACATATGTTTCTGCCATTTATAGGCGTCGTCAGTTAAGCTAATGAAGCAATGTATACGAATGATACAAATCTTTATAAATAGATCTGTATCTGTATATGACATTAAGCCGAACCGCCTATTAGATATAGCAAGTTTCATCCTATAAGGTGGCACTTATTTATAAGTGACATCTTACGGACGAAAGAGACTTTACCCAAGAAAGCGATCTTTCGATTGACCAGCTATGCGAGTACGAACCGAAAGCAATACAGGTAGTCCTCCAAAAACGAGCCAGATGGCGGTAAATATACAAAAAGGTTTTTAAATATATCTATACGTTATATGCACGTATAAGGCTTTTGTTTCATAATGAAACAGACATGTAAATAATTTACATATCTGTAACTGTATACTTGGACAATACCTCGTATTTTCAGTATTTACTTCTGCTTAAGACATATGTTTCTGCTATTTATAGGCGTCGTCAGTTAAGCTAATGAAGCAATGTATACAAATGATACAAATCTTTATAAATAGATCTGTATCTGTATATGACATTAAGCCGAACCGCCTATTAGATATAGCAAGTTTCATCCTATAAGGTGGCACTTATTTATAAGTGACATCTTACGGACGAAAGAGACTTTACCCAAGAAATCTAATAGGCGGTTCGGCTTAATGTCATATACAGATACAGATCTATTTATAAAGATTTGTATCATTTGTATACATTGCTTCATTAGCTTAACTGACGACGCCTATAAATGGAAGAAACATATGTCTTAAGCAGAAGTAAATGCTGAAAATACGAGGTATTGTCCAAGTATACAGTAATATGTAAATTATTTACATGTCTGTTTCATAATGAAACAAAAGCCTTATACGTGCATTTAACGTATAGATATATTTAAAAACCTTTTTGTAGTAATATTTGTATTTGTTATATATAAGTTGTCAGTTCTGGATGAAATTCACAGAACGTTGATTTTGACAGTAAAATTTCCAATTTTGTTTATTTGCAAAATATAAGATTATTAAGACAAAAATATATATAAATTCAAAATACCATACAATGGCCAAAAAGTAGATGTTTCATGTGTATTTTGGCGTACAAGTAACGTTTAAGGTTAGTTGTTTTTTGAACGTATTTTATTTTTTTGTGGATTAAGGGTGCCTCTGTTAGAATAACTTTATTAGAATAAATTGCTTAATAAACGGCCCTCTAATATATATATATATTTTTAGGAAAATCGGTGGCAGATGTATTTTTTTAATTTCTATCGGTTCAATTTAATATTGGTAAAAGTTCAGCCGCAAGAATATATACAAAAAATGGAGGAAAGAGGATAATTTAAATCGGAAAATAATTTCCGGACAAGGCAAAATTTCGAATACGCAGGAAGCCGAAACATTAGTTGCTGAGATTAGGCACAACCCTTTCAAAACATTAAAGGAAGCTATAAGAACTACACAATTTCCTGTTTCATCTTGTAACACAATCGTTACAAGAGAATGAAATTTAAACTTGAGATATCCAGCCCTGCAGTCCTTATCTAAATCCCATTGAAAATGTATGGGGATTAATGAGATAGAGCTTCTACCCAGGAAGAATTTTGGGAGATTGTTCAAAATGTTTGGCATCAAATTTCTATAAATGTTGTACAAAATATTGTCGCTTCAGTGTCTACAAGACTAGATGCAGTTAATAATAACGGTGGAATGACGAAATTCTAATTATTTTAACGTAATAATTATTTTAATTTAATAAATAATCTTTCTCTAACGTTTTTAGCAATTTTTATTTATATTGTTTTAAAAATGTTTAATAAAATGCCAATAAGACACTCATTTTTCACAATTCCTGACTTACTATTATGAGTAAAGATAGCCACTTAAGTAGTCCCAATTTAAACCCACGCAGAAACAGTGTCCCGTTTTTTTTTGCTCACGAGAGTATAATAATAGGCAAGATAACATTTCTTTAAAATATTTTTTATCTGAAAGTAGATGAATAAATATTAATGTTCAAGTAAATTTTTAACCATATAAATTCGTAGTAGTGTATCCGAAAAATAAAACAGTATCAAAAAAAAATTAGACCCCGCGAAAATGCGTATATTAGATGAACAGGAGTAGTAAAATGAACTACCATTGTTGTGTTGTACATTGTGCGACATATAAAACCCGTACAACTCTAATGAGCATAAAATCAGAGTTTTTAAGTTGCGTAAACGGGACAAATATATTTATACTGTCACTTATAAACTTCATAGGTTATACATAAATTGCTAAGTAATACCTTTAACTTAAGTCAAATTTGACAAGACAAATAAGACATGTCAAATTTGATAAGCCTGACTTACATCGATAATATGTTAGTATACGGGTTTTATACGTCGCGTGTATAAATAACGAGCCATCGAAAAAATTCATAATTGGAGTAGACTGTGAACTTGGGTTCATACTTTAACCACTTCCACATAATGACATTTATTATTTGACATTGAAACTATAAGTTTGTGTCAAATTTCTCAAAACTCTTATTAAGAAAATTGTTTGTGTTTAGATGTAAATGACAACATTTTCAACAACTTCTGTAGCTATATGTAAATTTTGATTATGATTTCGATATTAAATAAATTATTTGTTTTCTTTTTTGTTGTAGTATCATTTCAATGCCATAACCTTTTTTTACAATAAAACTGTCAAGCATCAAGTAATGTGTCATTATGTGGAAGTGGTTAAAGTACCAACCCAATTTCACAGTCTACTCCAATTACGAATTTTTTCGATGGCTCGTTATATACCAACATTAAAACTCCTGATAAAATTTATGTTAATGTAGTTTCAGTTTTTTAAAAATATTTACTATTATAAACTGGCATTTCACTGTCAGTTGTAGCTTTAGGTTATGTATCAATGTCATGCATGCGTAGGTCAAAAACAATTCAATAAAAATTGCATGTCAAGATACCCAAGAAATTTAATGTTTAATTTTATCAGTATTTTATTGAAGCACCATTATGATCTAATACCAATTGTAGTCGTCTCCTCATTGTTTGAATTAAGCTGCTTTTGTTATAATTTTGAGTAGTATCTTGCCAAGCACCTTGAGTAGTTTACCAAAGCTCGTTTCTATTCCTCGGTCTAAAATTATTTTTATATAGCTTTTTTACGATGTATCCCCAAACATTCTCAATTGGGTTCAAGTCTAGACTATTCGCAGGCCACCGCAAAACTTGAATATTTTGGGTAGCCAGCCATTCCCGAACGGTTATAGCGGTATAACATGGGCAATTATCATGTTGAAATGTAAAGTTATCATCTGGAAAACTTTCCAAGACTGAAGGTAGCATTAGGTACATTTTCCAATAAGTTTCTATATACAAGTCCCGTTAATCGTTCTTCAATTTGATGGCAAATCCCTAATCTTTCAGAAGTTATCCATGAACATATCTTTCTTGATATCGAGAATTTTGAGGTCTGTAAACATGTAATTCCCCATTATAACTAGAGCTAAAAACGATTTCATTGCTGAAAACATCAGTACTCAAAAATCTTCGTCACGGTTTAAATAGAAATTAGCGAACTCTAAATGTGCCTCTTTATTTATGCCACTCAAAAATGGTTTCTTGGCGGCAATTTTACATCTTAATCCATGCTCCTTTATTCTTCTCCGATCAGTCCACTTAGATCCAGGAAATTGTGTTAGGGATTTCGCTTAAACAACTGTCTAAAAAGGGTGTTCTCTCATATGGTTAATTAAAGCGAGATCTTCGCCTACATTAGTAAGACGTCGACCAGCAGAACCTGTTCTTTATAAGACTTACTCACATTAAGGTGCCCGGCAACAGCTCTTAAAAACCATCTTTCCCTAAGTTTTGCTATTGCTCTTGATTTTTGCGCTTCATTAAGAAAAATTCTATGCATATTTTTAAATGGCAATGAAACATTAGTAATTGCCTAATGTCCAAGGTTAATAAATGTATAAGGTTCCCTCGTAACTAATGGCGATCGCCATATTGCGCGTCGTCGGGCGTGCCCATGCGCTATCTGTCTAGTTGACTAGTTGTCAAATTACCGGTCTAGATTGATGTTTGTAGTGCTCGTAATGTTGTTTTCTAATTTCTTAGTGTTTTATGTGCTTCTATATAAACTTTATTTGACTGTTCACAAGTGTTTTACATTATAGTGAGACCAAAACATTGAAAAATTTTTAAAAAATTGTGAATTAAAGTAATGTATTAATTCAATAAAGTTTTTTGTTTATAAAGATTGTAATTTTATTTTGGTTATTTATAAGAAAACTGCATCAAATAATATCTTGATATCCAGTATTTGCATTTGTGAATCCACTTTTTTAGACATACAAAACCTTTTATTAACTCCGTAATAACAGTTTATTGAAATAACTGGGTTGTGACACTAGAATACTAAATTAATTAATATGTGACGGTGTTTCACTGAGTCAACCACCTTCATTTCCTTTATAATTTATAAGCGCATTTTTGGCAAAAATATATACATTAAATACTTTTTATACCCATGAGTACACCGATAACTAGCAGTCATTAACCATTACTTAAAGACAGAAATAAAGGAAGACATGCTTTGTGTAAGTAAATGTGATTAGATTGTACATAAACCAACAGTTTTGTCTATAGAAAACAGAGATTTACTTTACTCGATTTATACCTATTTAACTAATGATAAAATTCAAGTCAAAATCATTTTAACTTGAATGGGCACGCTGAGTGACGCTTTCCCGCGTAAGAATATTATTGGTAGAGAGTTACGAGACAACCTAATACATTTAGTAACCTTGTAAAATGTCAATAAAACTCTATATGAAAGGCATATTTACAGCAGCCAATTATTTGTATATGGAATTCCATGCTCCTAGCTGTACAATAGCGAGCAATACATTTTGGTCGTCAATGTCATTCTTTCACAAAATGTAGGTTGCTATATTGTGAAACAATCGTAGTGGTAATACCTATAAATTTAATCTGTCATGTGACTCATGTGTTAATAAGATTTACGGAACTTTTCGCAAGTCCTAGACGAGATGCTACTATTAATCGGTTTAAATTCATTACGATTATTTGCTTTACCGTTCAAACCAACAAAAAGAAAAACTGAAACTTAAAGACTAAGAAAAAATAACTAGTACATGGATTGAATTGTGTAATATTATATTAATAGTAATAAGTATTTCTATATTTTCTTGAATCATTTGTATATCGATATTATATAACGAAAAAGTTACCTACTTAATAAGATTATATTTAACTTAGTACTCAAGAGATTTTCATGTGCTATAATGAGATGGGTCTTACATTAAATCCTATTATAATGGAAAATTCTAACATGCGATGGCGAGTATATACATTGATAGTTACTTTGTTATACAGTGAATAATCAGAATAAAAGCTTTATGTTTTTGCATCCTATTTTATTTACACTTTGCCTATCATTTTATACAATAGTATTTGCATTTTTACGCAAGCATTTAAGGCTTGTGTGTTTTGTCCTCTGAATAAAATTTATTATCGTTGATTGACGAAGGAGATACTTGTTGAAACTTCATTATAACGCTAGACCTTCTGTTTGTTTATAAAATTTCTTTTTAAATTGAAAATAATTTTGTTCTAAAGGCTGTAAAATTTCGGTTTTTGAGTCTATTGGTTTAGGTATGTTGACGGCATATTAATTTGCTTTAATGGTTCAGATAGGCAATTAAAAACTTTACATAATTATATCAACACTATTCACCCCAAAATAACATTTGCAATAGAAACAGAAATAAATAAAAGCATTGATTTTCTAGACTTAACCATAAAACACAAAACTGATAAACACGAGTCCGCTATTACCATAAACCAACACATACATACACCACAATACACGCTAATTCATTTCATCCTAGAACACAAAAATTATCAGTATTACCAATCAATGGTGTATAGATTAATTAATAAAAGTAATTTCGACCTTGAACTAAACAGGATATACGTAATAGCATTAAACAATGGTTACTCTATAAATATTATCAATAACATCCTGAATATTCAACAAAAATCTAAAACCCTTTATTTAGTTTACTCAAAATGAAAAAAAAAACAGTATAACTAATTCCTACAATTCAATCACTTATTTAGGAAAAAAATCGGAAAAAATTGGTACTTTCATTAAGAAACTCGAAGTAACGAACATATATCATTTAAAACAGATAATACTATACAAAACATTATTAAAAACAACAAAGATAAAATAGACAAAGGATCAAACTCTGGTGTACATAAGTTAACATGTGAAGATTGTAATAAGTAGAGCAGACCAATTTCCGTGCGCGCCATGAGCGCCGGCATGGGAGAGTAATTCGTAATATATTAGAATATGCGATAGAATAGGGACGCAACATGAGCTTGTTACCGATATAAGTATAGAAGTAGAGACATTTATTCTATCAGAAATAATTAAATATACATTTGGTTGTCTGCTATTAAAGTAATATGCATAAACACACGAAAAATGCTTACGTGTTCTTTACAATGTGTTTTTGACCAACACATTAGATATGTATTGCACACTAAACATTTAATTTTTGAGCCATCGTAATTAAGTCCGGGAAATCCATAATAAACTTATTCACTTCATCTGACAACGGTCGTTTTCTCCGATTTATGTGTCGGCGACATTTTATTACGTATGCTTACACTTACATGCAGTCTAAGCAAGTACCAAACACATACTGAATGCTTTTTATTAGTTCTGATGCAATACAATCATCCTTACATCGGCGCACATGGCGCGCACGGAAATTGGTCTGCTCTAGTAATAAGGTATACATAGGACAAACGAGGAGAGGACGTTCAAAATTAGGATGAAGGAACACGAGAAAAGTGATAAAAAAAGAAAACAGATTCAACTTTCACAAATCATTGTTTATACATTAATCATAGATTTAATATAGATTTAAAATTTTTTTATATTAAAGAAAAAAGCAGAAAACTTAACTTAGAAACTAATAGATATAATAATTTAGGATTAGCTTTAAATGACCAATTAGATTTAAACAACTCCCCTCTACTAAATTTAAGATTGTAAAATTGTTTTCACCACCATTTTTCTCAATAATTTATACATAAATATTCAAACTTGTATTCTAAATATTCAGCATTTCATCCACTTGATGAAGCCATTATATGGCGAAACAATATGGTAGGGGATTCACAATAAAATTTTTGAAACTGTAAGTTTAGTACTTATTCCTTATCATTAAAACTTATTATTCCTCAGAACAAAACTATTTTACTCATTTGACATCGCTTTCTTCTATGGTATTTACATTCCAATGTATTTTCATAACGATTTTCTAATTTTGAATGCATGCTTTCCATTTAACAATATACAGGGTGTAAACAAAATATTCCGACATACTTTAATACGTAATAGTTGTAAGCATAAAATGCTAATGCACGAATACTCTATCACGAACGAGATCAAAGATGAAAAAAATTAATAAATGAGCGTGGCTCGACCCGACTCTAGTAAATTTAGTATTCCTTTATAACTGCAACGCTAGCCCTACTGAAGCGTAATGGTGGGAGTTGTAGATGCGATGATACATACTGTAAGTCAAAAATCAGTTTGTTATCAACTTGCATGAAGTAAGGCTTATTAAAATCACGAATTAACAGATATTGTTTTGCTATACTGTGAAATACGGTAAATGTTAGAGCTACCAGACGTTTTTATGAAGCGTGGTTTCCGAACCGAAGATGTCCATCAAATAATTTAATTTTACAAACCGTGTACAGATTGAGAGGTCACGACGCATTGCATCCAAATTATGAAGCCGTGGCCCTGAAAGATGATCTTCGGCAACGTATTTTTCAGGCTGCGGCCCATATCGTTGAAGACCGAGCCGTGTTAGATCGTGTACTTCGAAAGTTTACCGACCGGTTAGAAGATTGTATTTACGCAAATGGCAACCATATTGAAAATCCCCTTTAAGCTTTCCACCTATTTCACACAAATCTACCCTTTCTAGACTAAAGAAATTGTTATTAAAAAAAGAGGCAAATAGAACACAGAAAAAATAAGAACATTTATTTAAAAATTACATTTGTAATTTATCATTTCTGGGAGTTAATTTAATATTAAGACATTTAAAGGAACTTCATGTTGCATTTTTTTCGGGATATTACAAAGGTCAGGCCATTGATCTACTTATAAATAACAACAAAACAGCTGATGCACAAGAAAATTTATATCTAGGAAATGAATGAATACATGTTTATAAACTTTTCAGACAAACACGTATTACATTATTGAAATGTGAAGGGGATCTTTTGGTGAACTTGAACAAATAAATGCATATTTGTTTAATGAATTGACGACATATAAACATATAATTTCTATTTACATATTTAGATTCAATTTGAATATAGGATCGTATCTGAAAAGTTTATGTTTCTAAATTTCCACAAAAATTAAAGTTTCGATAGAATAGAATTTTTTGCAGATTTGAATGCCTGTCTTACGTATCTATTTTATATTAGCGAACGTCGGCGTATTTCATTTACACCCTGTATAGATACGACATAACCACAAACTATGTTCCGATCGTGTATTAGTTTTAAGAGAATGGCGCTAGTGAGATAAATATGCTCTAAACAAATTCATTACATGATATATTGGAAGGCTATAAACGTTATTAGCATATCTTGATGTTCGACTTGTTATATTGTCTTAAAATGAATAATGTTAGGTAGTTAAGTTTAAACGTGTCCAGACCACTGTATTTGATTAATAACGCAGTGGACACCCAGAAGACGTGTGTACAGAAATGATTAAAAAGTACATGTTATGGTGCTAGATGACCGTTGACTAAAAGTAGTTAGTAGTGGTTGTCCATATTTAACCTGGATCAGTCGTTTCAATTTTGCATATTGAATTACGTATAAAGAAATTACGCCCTAAATGGGTGTTGCAGTTGTTCAATGTAGATCACAAACGCGGACGAGAACGCATTTCATCCTTCAATTTAGCGAAATTAAGACTAAGTTAAGATTCGATACACTTTTCGAGTCGAATAATAATAATTAAAGGAACCTGGATACACTATTATACACCCAAAAGGAATGAACATTGGACTGAGGCTGGTACAAGTGCTCCGAAGAAGGCAAAGAGCCTACACTCGGCCAGAAAGGTTATGGCCACTGCTATGAAAATTGGAAAAACCGTCTCCAGCGCTGTGTGGCTTCTCAAGGAAGTTATTTCGAGGGAGATCATATTGAATTGTAAATCTATTCCAATAAATAATTGAAAAAAAACTCTCATTATTTAATTTACACACCTCGTATGTTTTAAGTTGTTTTTATTATATTTAGAGCAGTTTAACAAAGCTAACTTTTCTGAAGGAACGAAAAGAGTTGAATAACGATGGACTAAATGTAAAAATTTGTAAAGAAAATGTGTTGAAAAACAAAATAATTTTTTGCCAAAAAGCTTGTATTTTCTTGTCTAGGCCTACTAATTACTGAAGTTTCTTCGTGAATCGAAGAGATTTTAAAATATGATTTAATATACATTGCGATTCTTTATTTGTTATAAGAAACAAATAATAATTTTGAAAAACATTAAGAATTATCGGTAATAATATTTTAATGTCGTCACTGAACAAACTTTTGCGTTCAGCAATACCATATCTTCGTGCATCTGAGTTTATCCTACAGTGACAATGTATCCATGCATGATCGATCGATATAAAGTTACTTGATTTTCTCAGTCGGGCTTTAACCACGAAGCTAATTAGAAAGTTTTTACATCTCGAGGAAAAGTTTATATTTTTAGTTAAAAATGTAAAATTTCTTGTTTGTACTTCTCTTAATGAATATATCAACAACAATGATAACTGTTCAAGACGACGAAGTAAATGTAACTCATCTATTAGAGATTTTTAAGAAGAATTATCCAGTGGAGTATTGGAAAAATTGCTGTTTCTTTGTAGAAAGTGATTTAAACGACATCCATGTTCACTGGCTAAAGTTTAAACCTCCTGAAAAAGAAAGTTTTTATATATTGGCTATTATTTACTTTATTGTGATGGTTGTTGGTATCATAGGAAACTTAACTGTGATACTTTTGTATTTTCGGTGAGTATAATAATTTTTTACTTTCTTTTGTTGTAATAATTATCAAAATACTGAAAATTTCGTATAACACTAACACAGTTTGGTTTTCTTATACAGCAATGCGTGTAGTTTATGTCATTTATTATGCTGATCCTAAATCTGATTTAAAATTTACTCCATCACGTCAGGATTTTGAGATATTTTCTTAAATAGCTTTTGCAAAAAAGAATTTTGCAAAATTTCAAAGTTACTTTTATACAGGCTGTTTGATCACTCGTATGCCTAATTTTGAGGGTACAAAGTTCCCAAATTTTAAAAGGTTTAACTAAAAAATCTCGCAGAACAAGTTTTGAAATAAGCGCGAAAAAAAAAGAAAATATAGGAAAATGTTTTTAAGACGGTCTGTATACACAGTGTAAGTGTGTATGTGTGTGTACCTTCTATGTAAGTTTTATGCTATCGAGTGTTATTTAAAGGAAAAATGCTGACCTGTAAACAGTAGACCCACTTGTAAAACTTGGCGCTATTGTGCTTACAGTGTCATATTAAGATAATTACCGCTGAAACTTTAATGTTCGTATTTGTACCGACCACTGAAGTTGTGTCTGAAAAATATTGTATTATTTCGCTAAGAAATAAGTAATTAAACTTCTAGTTTCAAAAATTCTTTTACTGTAAATACCACTACAATATTGTTTCGCCATACAATGGCTTCATCAGGTGGATGAAATACTGAATATGTACAATACAAGTTTGAATATTTATTTGAAAATTATTGAGGAAATGGTGGCGGAAAAATTTTTACAATCTTAAATTTAGTAAAGGGGAGTTGTTTAAATCTAGTTGGTCATTTAAAGCTAATCCTAAACTATTGTATCTATTAATTTCTAAGTTTTCTACCAGGTAAAGTTTTTTACTTTTTTCTTGAATGTGTGAAATTTTGAAATCTATATTAAATCTATGATTGATATCTATACAATGACTTGCGAAAGTTGAATCTGTTTTCTTTTCTTTATGGCTTCTCTCATGTTCTTTCATCCTAATTTTGAATGTCCTCCCCGTTTGTCCTATGTATACCTTATTACAATCTTCGCATGTTAACTTATATACACCAGAGTTTGATTCTTTGTCTATTTTATCTTTGTTGTTTTTAATAATGTTCTGTATAGTATTGTCTGTTTTAAATGATATATGTTCGTTATTAAGTTTTTTAATGAAAGTACCAATTTTTTCCGAAATTTTTCCTAAGTAAGTGATTGAATTATAGGAATTAATTATCTTGTATTTTAATTTTGGATAAACTAAGGAAAGGGTTTTAGATTTTTGTTGGCTATTTAGGATGTTATTGACCATATTTATAGAGTAACCATTGTTTAATGCTATTGTATATATTCTATTTAGTTCAAGGTCGAAATTACTTTTACTCATAGGTACATGAATTAATCTATATACCATTGATTGGTATGCTGATAATTTGTGTGTTATAGGATGAAAAGAATTAGCGTGTATTGTGGTATCTGTATGTGGTGGTTTATGGTATATAGCGAACTAGTGTTTATTAGTTTTGTGTGATATGGTTAAATCTAGAAAATTAATGCTTTTATTTATTTCTGTTTCTATAGTAAATTTATTTTGGGGTGAATAGTGTTGATATAATTATGTAAAGTTTTTAATTGTCTATCTGAACCGTTAAAGCAAATTAATATGTCATCAACATACCTAAACCAATATACACAATTACCAAACAAGGGATGTGTACTAATTATAGTTTCTAAATTATTCATGAAAATTTCCGCTAATAAGGGGCTTAGTGGGTTGCTGGACCCTCTGTTTGTTTATAAAATTTTTTTTTTTTTTAATTGAAAAAATTATTTTCAATTTAAAAAGAAATTTTATTACTACAAAACATAACGATGAGTAAAAAGTGCAATAGAAGAATAGTTTTATTTGACGTGGATGAGAAATAAAATACAACAAATATAATTTTAAGTCAAACTAATTTAAAATAAAATAAAGTGGCTGGTAGGTGCACTGGCCTCCGAAGAGTTGATCTGGGTCACTGCATCCGGCGCTGGCCTCGATATTATTAACAGAATCAGAGCAACATGTCAGACACAGACGAATCTGCTGGCTCTAAGAGAAGAGAGTCCAGGTATTTTCCAGAGACCCAAAAAAATTAGAACGCCAAGCAAGGACCCCAAGAATGATGACAATGTGTCGGAACTTAAAGAAATGATATCAACAATGATGAAAGAAATGAGGTCCAACCAAAGGGAGGTTAAAGAAAAGATTGATGAGAACAATTTAGAAATAAGAACTCTTAGAAAGGAAATTCAAGAAACTAATGAGAAATGGGAAAAAAAGTTTAAACAATTGGAAAAGCGTTTAACGGAAACGCAAAGGAAGTTAGAACTATATGGAAAGGAAAAGCGCAGAGACAATTTGGTGCTATCGGGTATGCAAGTGGACCAAGGCTTGAAGGGAGGGGAACTAACACAACAAGTAATCAAGAAACTAATTGAAATGATGGAAATGGAATGTAAAATACAGACGGCTAGAAATATTGGACAAAAACGAATATTGATACAAATGAGCGATTTTGACGAGACAGATAGCTAGAGCAAAAAGAAATCACGGAGAGAGAGTCAAGATCGGACACCTTAAACTTACAATTAATGGGAAGGAAATGGTATGGGATATGACAAAGCAACAATTAAAAGAGAAGGACACAAATATACAGAACCCAAAAAACTAATACAGAAATAAGAAAAACACCCTAACCACAATATATATCAATAAATACTATATACGTATTTCGGAAACTAAGTTGCCATTTCAGTAGAATATCCTCAAAACTGAAAAATTTTGAACGTAGCGTTTTTGGCTAAGGTAAACCTTAGAAGATATGCTCTTCACCAAATCGCCAGTGGGATAACACTAAATTCCTAACATCGAAATAAACACTTATATACTACTTAAACCTAGCGTGAAGTTTAGGGAACCGTGAAGCGTGAATACATGAAGCGTAAAAATAATGCTATTGTCACAATAAGGCATACAAACTGGACTGAGGGATTGGTCTATTGTCAGAATTCATTAATTTATTCTTATTTATATATATATATAAATACTTTCATAACTATCTAATTCTCTATAATTATTAACATTTTTAATCATCTTAAGGTTATGTGCCGGCACAGAATGACCTGTGTCCCAAATATGTCGGGCAACGCTAGATTTTTCGAGTCTGTTGAATCTAAAGTGGGAAATATGTTCCTTGTAACGAGTTGAAATTGAACGTCTAGTTTGGCCGATATATTTTTGGCTGCAATCGTTACAATTAATTTCATATATATCAGATTTATGTTCTACCTCAATTTTGTCCTTGGTGTTGCCTAAAAGTGATTTTAATGAGTTATATGATTTAAACGCTATTCGAAGAGAATGGTTTTTGAAGATAGCGTTCAGATTTCTAGCGGCTGAATGGTATGGTAAACAAACAAGTTTCTCACCTAGGTCTAGGTAGTAAGCTAGTGGTATCATAAATAAGTTTCCTAAGCCTATGTTTCTTAATTAGGTTGGTTATTATTTTCGTATCTAAACCATTGTATGCAGCGATGCTTCTGATTAATCCAAGTTTTTTTCATATCTATCCCTTGTAAGCGGGAAACTTAACAACCGATGGATAAGAAAATTAAAGGATGCCGTCTTTTGTTGGAAACTGTGATTTGAATCCGCGGTTATAAACTTGTTCACATTGGCGTCTTTTCGGTAAATATCTATTTCTAAGTTATTATTATTCTTAATTACTAAAACATCTAAAAATGGTATTTGTTCATTGTTTTCTTTTTCTATAGTGAATTTAATTGCAGGGAATTTCGAATTTAATTCTATTAAAAAATCGTCCAAATTACACAACTTGGTATTAAAAACCGCGAAAATATCATCGACATACCTAATCCATACTTTAGGGAAATATTTAGATGATCTTTTAAACTCTATCTCAAAATGACTAATAAACAGGTTCGCCATAAATGGAGACAAGCAGTTGCCGATTGCTGTGCCATGCCGCTGTTCATAGAAGTTTCCTTCAATTTGAAGGCAGTTCTGAGACATGCATAAAGTTGTCAACCTCAGGTATTCATTTATTTTCTCGCCTTCAACCTTTGCACGTCGGTTCACGAAAAACCAACTGTCAATAGTTCCATGAAAGAGACACTAGTCATCAATCAGTCGTCTGAGAATTGTAATAGTGAAGAATTAAAACTATTAGACACAGGTCTAAAATATTGTTTGCCAAGCCGGGGGGTTCCCATGGATGAGATAGTTGCGGGCATTGAGACCTCTACCAAAGATTTTGGAGATTCTTCAAAATCTTTCGTTAGAGAGGCCTGCGCGAGTCGCATCCCTGGGAACGTTCAGCAACACAAACATATCGCTGTTAACAATGAATGAAATATCATTAAAAATCTCAGAAACAAAGACTGCTTTTACTTAAAAGCCGATAAGGGGAATAAATTGATAATTGTGGACAAAACCGACTATTTTAATCGCGTTAATCACTTAATATTGGATGGACCTTATGTCAAATTAAACAAAAATCCCCTCCCCAAGATGATTAGAGAAACTAAAAGCGCGTTAAAAGACTGTCCACAATTAATAACTGGTCCCCTCAAATTTAAATTAAACGTAAGCAACCCTTTTGTACCTAGAATATATTATTTACCAAAAATTCACAAACCAGGTAATTCGATGAGACCTATTGTATCGGGTATTAACTCACCGACGTACTTGATTTCAAAATGGTTGGTAAACGAGTTTAAAAATTTACCTGAGAAACCAGAAAGTTTTTCAATTCAAAATTCGTTGGAATTTATTCAAAAAATCAGATATTATAAGTAGAGAACGGACACGCTTACCACCCAGTGCAGTACTGGCGAAAGGCTGTATTTCTAAAATATTTAATTTTATTTATATAATTGGAAAACGAACGGGTGGTGATCTATAAAATTACGAAATACATATTTATTTGTTGAAAAGTTGTATTTATAAAGTTTTTAATTTTATTTATATAATTGGAAAACAAACGGGTGGTGATCTATAAAATTACGAAATACATATTGTCGTGGATTTTTCCATTCAGAGAGAGAAAAAGAGGAAGAATTTAATATTGAACAATATTTGAATAATTTGCATGTAAAATGCATTATTGAATTTTATGTATATTTATATTTATTGTGTTTGGATTTATATTTTGACTGGCCCTGTATGTATATTATATTAGATTGGTGGGTGCGGCCAAATTTTGTACTATTGAGTTCGATGTAAGAGATTTTCATGATATTTTATTTTAGAGATACCAGGCCTTTGAAACCAGATGGTCAGTGAGAATAAAAAGTCATTTTATTCTCCTGTTTTTGAGTAAAGTCGGATTGTTTTTTGAATTTGGTGGTATTTGTGCATTCAAGTTAATTACGATTTTAAGAGTATTTGTTGAGCTCGTTCTTTATTGATATTTTATTTAAATAATGGTATCTCTCACATTGTTTAGTGTTAAAAGTGCTTAGATCGATGTAAGTAATGAAAACACTTAATTTATATAATTCCTACTATGATAATTTGCTTATGTTTGTAGTTTTAGTGTATAATTTGCATAAATTTTGAGATAGAAATTAGTATATGAATATTCAAGAAAATTGTCATGTTTTTTTTTGAATGGTGTTTTTTCTTCAAGATAAGATATTCTATATCGTTTTAAATTCAGGTTGGTTTTTTGTTATTGGGTTTGATTTTGTCATGTTTTATTGCGCATGACTGTAAGGCTGCCACGCGTACTCGATAACTTGGTGGTTGTTGACATTTGATTTATAGGGGTTACAGTAGAGGTCAAACTTGACAAATTTCTTAATTATTTATTAATTATATATTTGCTCGAGAGTCACAGGGGGTTCTTCTCTTTGTGCGAGTCATTATCATAAAGAGTCTTTCCTCCTAAGCTACTGTTAATTTGCTTTAGCTCCCTGTACATTCAGTAAAGGGATTTTTTCTTTTTTTTATTTTTTTTATTAAATTTGTAAACAAACTAAATGTGATTTTTATTAATGCTTATTGTTTTACTTTAAAAAATTTAAACCTGGCCCCCATCCGTAAGGATCGACCCGAGAGAAGTGAGCTCAAGGAAATCTACGAGACTGAACAGCCGGAAGCTTAAGTTGTAGTGTGAACCCAATTAAAATTCATAATTAAAAGCACATTCCACTGCAATATGTATTTGTTGAAAAGTTGTATTTTTAAAGTTTTTAATTTTATTTCTATAATTGGAACATTTTTATTTGTTCATTTTGTCGTTCAAGTTGAGTAAAGGAGTATTAATATTGACTATCAATAGTTTCTCAAGGTTTTCTTCTGTCAATTTTGTTCTCTTTGAAATAAGTACATCCTTATAAATAGAAAACGTCCTTTCTACATCGCAACTGGTTATAGGTGCATACTGGATATATTCTTTTATTTCTTCATATTTAGCCGTTAGATTTTCTGGAATTGTCTCCATACATAATTGCTGCAATGTAATTACATATGACTTATAGGGAATAGTTGGATGTAGTACACCAGCTACAACATTTACCACACAGCGTCCTAACATATCCACCGTTTCGTCGGCGCTTATCCATATGTATTGATTTAAAAGATGGCTTCTAATGCGTTCTACTGTTCTCGTACAGCACCTAGAAACATAATATTTGCGTAAAGTTGATTCATCAGGAACATTTCGACCAGTATATTTTTTCAGAAATATTTTTAAAGTGGAATTGCTAAGTTTATTTAATGGAATATTAGCCGCCATAAAAGTTTTACAGAGTTCAGATGTGTTTGCGATCCCCAAGATTTTACGGATTTTGTAATAAATTTTGGAATCACTGACAATGCACATACAATCAGTATGACCGTCAATCCAACTCGCCATTGTTTTACAATGCCGTTCTCGACATTCTTCCATATCATGTCTGAAAAAGTAACTTAAACAATGCTCTAGATCTAAATAAATGAAAACCAAAAATGTGTGCGTAAGTTATTGAAACTGAACGAAATTCAATGCACACTCTTACGTCGAAATAATTGGTAGAAATAGATTCAATCAAACGATATTAAACAGGATCTATCACAAAAATTACGATGTAATTAACAGTTAAAACTATGAAAACAAGAAACTTACACGCAGCACTTTATTTATCTTACGAAATATAAACTAATAAATAAAATACATTATAAAAACCCCGCTTCTATCTACGCTCATGAAAACACTTTAAAAAGCACTATATTCTCGGAATACAATAGCTGACTTGTCCATTGTTATCGCGGCGAGACCAGGTGTCCGAGTAAGTCAAACAAATACTTCATTGAATTACGCCGGGATGTACTGAGCGACGTTATACACAATTCCAATTGCCGATTGCGTTTTATGGAAATTGCGTCCGTTCTCTAATTATAAGCTGGAACAGGGTGAAATTTTTAAATGAACAAATACCATTTTTAGATGTTTTAGTAATTAAGAATAATAATAACTTAGAAATAGATATTTACCGAAAAGACACCAATGTGAACATGTTTATAACCGCGGATTCAAATCACAGTTTCCAACAAAAGATGGCATCCTTTAATTTTCTTATCCATCGGTTGTTAAGTTTCCCGCTTACAAGAGATAGATATGAAAAAGAACTTGGATTAATTAGAAGCATCGCTGCATACAATGGTTTCGATTCGAAAATAATAACCAACCTAATTAAGAAACATGGGCTTAGGAAACTTGTTTATGATACCACTAGCTTACTACCTCAAAAAGACCTAGGTGAGAAATTTGTTTGTTTACCATACCATTCAGCCTCTAGAAATCTGAACGCTATCTTCAAAAACCATTCTCTTCGAATAGCGTTTAAATCATGTAGCTCATTAAAATCACTTTTAGATAACATCAAGGACAAAATTGAAATTAATTGTAACGATTGCAGCAAAAAAAGCGAAAAATCTAGCGTTGGCCGACATATTTGGGACACAGGTTATTCTGTGCCGGCACATAACCTTAAGTTGATTAAAAATGTTAATAATTATAGAGAATTAGATAGTTATGAAAGTATTTATATATATAGAAATAAGAATAAATTAATGAATTCTGACAATGGACCAATCCCTCAGTCCAGTTTGTATGCCTTATTGTGACAATAGCATTATTTTTACGCTTCATGTATTCACGCTTCACGGTTACCTAAACTCACGCTAGGTTTAAGTAGTATATAAGTGTTTATTTCGATGTTAGGAATTTAGTGTTATCCCACTGGCGATTTGGTGAAGAGCTTATCTTCTAAAGTTTACCTTAGCCAAAAACTCTAAGTTTAACACTTTTTTCAGTTTTTAAGGTTATTCTACTGAAGATAGCAACTTAGTTGCCGAAATACGTATATAGTATTTATTGTTATATATTGTGGTTAGGGTGTTTTTTTTATTTCTGTTTCAGATTACAAGCCACAGTCTCCACCAATTTCGGAGCAAAAAACTAATGATAAACGAAGGACGGGATGTCAGGTTGACGACACGGCGGGAAAATGGACATTACGAGATGGATAAAGAAGATACAGAGGCCAACACAAGGAAAAAAGCATCAATTAAGGAAACGGTAAATTATGATGAAGTATTGTTTATTGGTACCTGGAACGTGCGAGGTTTAGCAGGCAAGGAATTCGAGCTGGTGAAGGAAATAAAAGAAATCAAGATGGATGTACTAGCAATAACAGAGACAAAAAAGAAAGGAAAAGGTTGTATAGATCTCGGAAATGAGCATATACTGATCTATAGTGGTGTACAACAAAATGAATCGGCTCAGAGTGGAGTGGGATGCGTAATAAATAAAAAGAGCAGAGTAAGTTCATGGGAACAAATATCAGACAGATTCCTAATAGTAAACTAGACGAATCCAAATAAAGAATATTACAACATAGTAGTTACATACGCCCCTGGGGAGAATGAGAAGAAGGACATCAAAGATATATACTATGATAAGTTTCAAGAAATAATACAGAGCCTGAAAGGGAAGATTATAATACTGGGTGATCTGAATGCCAGAGTTGGTAATAACCCCAGTGATGAAAATTCAGCTATAGGACGCTATGGTGAAAATATGCTTAATAACAATGGTGAAAGATTGATTGCCTTCTGTGAGAATAACAACATGCTAATCTCAAACACCTTCTTCAGCCACAAGTCAATTCACAAAGTTACTAGGAAACAACCAACAAGGAAAGAAAAATCGATAATTGATTATGTAATTATTAAGAGACCATATAGAGATGCTGTCAAAGATGTAAGGGTCATGAGAGGCCCTGAGTTACATACGGACCACTATATCTTAAGAGCAATATTAAGGACCTATAAAAGTATGCGTTTATGTAAACAGAAAGAACATAATATAACTCAAGTTAAAATTAACTTTTATAAACTAAGGGAGGCTGAACACCAAAATAACTACAAAAAAATCCTAGCGAGAAAATTTGATGAATGGGAGAAGACGAAAGGAGGAATATCATTAGACACAATGTGGAATAAATTTAAAGTCATCACCTTAGGCGCAACTGAGGAAGTCTGTGGAAAATCTATAATAAGACCGAGACACAAACAAACAGCTTGGTGGACAGAAGAAATTAAAAACGAAGTTAAACTGAAGAAAAAGGTATGGGCAAGATATTTGAGAACAAAAAAGGAGGCGGACTATAAACAATATAAAAGACATAGGAAGAAAGTAAAAGAATTAATCAAAAAAGCTAAGAAGAAAGAATGGGAGGAATTCGGAGGAAAGATGAAGAGAAACAGACACGAAAACCAAAGAATATTTTATAGAGTACTTAAAAAGGTAAGGAAAGACAATAAATCACCTATGTCAAGGGGACTTTACGATAAAGATTAGAACCTTGTGTATGAGGATACCAGAAAAATGGAAATTTGGAAAGATCATTTCGGAAAAGCTCTGGGGGAAATGGATATAGACGTAAACGGATTATAACATTTTATATATTAATTATATATATATATATATATATATATTATAACATTAGGAAATGTTGTACAAGAAGAACTGGGCCCACAAGACCACGTAACGGAGGCGGAAGTCACCTTAGGCACTTAGCAAAATTAAGTTAGGGAAAGCTGCGGGATATGACAACTTAGCCCCGGAGACAATAAAATTCTTGTCAGATAAAGGAAGGGAGATCCTAACGAAAATAGTGAATATGGCCTTCAAAACAAAAGAAGTACTCTATGATTGGACAGTAGCCATACTGCTACCAATTTATAAGAAAGGTGACCCTAGAAGCTGCGAAAATTATAGAGGAATCTCGTTATTGTGTGTCGCAAGTAAAGTCTATGAAAGAGTACTTGAAAATAGATTGAGAAGGTACCCTAAAGATTCTAGCATTAAGTTCATTTTGTTAATAACATTGTTTTGATCATTAATCATCCCCATACAGAAATCAAATTTATTTGTTAATTCTTTTATTTGTAAACGCATACTACTATTTCGACATCGAAAACACACAAGCTTAAAGCTTTCTAAGTGAAATATTGTTTGCAGTTTTTCTTCTGTGATTGTATTTATTCCCAAACATTTAATATGAAATTCATCTTCAGATTCAAAACAGATTATAGTTTTTTCGTTTCTTTTAAAATCGTTTCTGCATGCCCTACATTTTTTACTCATTTTTCTTGCATTTATAAATAACGCACTCTAGCATTAATCGAAACAAAACAAACGCGTGTTTTTGCGACCCACTTTTTATTCCGCTTTGTCGGCAATATCACTTATATGTACGAATATTATTATTATATATATGTAATTTTATCTGCCATTTACTCACGTCTTAGAATTCACATTTCCACAAGAGTCACATATTGTTTCTCACCAAGTTTTGGTGAATAATCAGATGCAAAACCTGGTACAGTGGGAATATTTTTAGTCCCCAAAAACTAGTTTAATAACAGCGCAACACTTCATGCGTGTACACTACACGTTTAACGATGAAAATCAACTGTTATAACAGTTATAACGAGTGTTCAGAAACATTCGAAGTCAAGTGGGCTCTGAACAAAAAATCGTGTATCTTTACTTAAGTATCTGATTTGTAATAATTATTAAATGTCAACTGTTGTCTGTCAAAAATTGTCAGAATCTAATATCGAAGATACTAATTTATATTTTTTAATTTTGGAAATGGTATTTACTAACGTACACAAAGCATTCATGGTTGAAGCATATTTTTGAAATGGTCAAAAGATCGATGGCCAGTGGAAGTATTCAATTCAAGCTTGTTTGGAAGAATTTCGAGATGAATTTCCCAACCTTGCTTTTTATTATAATACTTTTCAGTGTACACTAATCAGAATTGTTCCAGTTTTTCGACAAACTGGTAGTGTGGGACGCCAAGAGGGTGGTGGGCGACCAAAAGTCCGGACAGAAGAAGTGATTGGGAATGTTAGAGAAATAATGACTGATGCCCCTAAAACTTCAGTAAGAACTCTTGCTCAACAAGCCGGGTTGTCAGTTGGTTCTTGCCATAAAGTTTTAAAAGAAGATTTACAGTTATTCCCATATCGTGTAACTTGTTTGCAAGAAATCCTCGATATTGATTATCCGCGACGAGTAGTATTTTGCGAATGGTTTACAAATAATTTTAACGATGTTATAGACAAAACTTTCTTTTCAGACGAAGCATGGTTTCATGTTAGTGGATATGTTAACTCGCAAAACATGAGAGAATGTGGAGTGATACAAAGCCCAATAATTTTTATGTTGAAGCTCCTTTACATCCTCACAAAGTTAGTGTTTGGTGCGCTATAAGTAAATCAAAGATTATTGGTCCAATTTTTTTTAATGGTACCTTGACTGCAGAAAGATATCGACAGGAAATACTATTGCCTTTCTTTAATCAACTTCGCGATGATGAACTAGCTTTGGGATACTTTCAACAAGATGGTGCTGGAGCTCACACAGCGGGAGAAACAATGAATATGTTACAAGAAGTGTTTGGAAATCGTTTAATTAGTTTGAACAGCGATCATGAATTTCCTCCAAGATCTTGTGATCTTACACCGTGTGATTACTATTTATGGCCTTTTTTTAAAAATTCAATTTATCAAGTACCAGCGTAAGATTATATAGATCTCCAAGACAGAATTATAAATAAAATTAGTGAAATTAGAAATAGTCCCATACTGCAAAATGTATTTAGTAGCATTCGGAGGAGGTGCGTAAAATGCTTGGAAGAAGGTGGTGGACATTTTCAACATCTTTTATAATTATGGTCATTATTGTTGCTAATTTATACAACTACAATTTATGATATTTATTATAAGGTTGTAATCTAAGGACTCTACAAACAATTTATTTGTTTTAAATTTATTTTAAGCAATAATTTGTTGAATGTTAATATATTAAACTAGTACGATAACTAGATACTATTGTCACTATAAGATGAATAAAACCTTTACTTGTATAGTATATAGTATATAGTATATATATATACAACTAGTGCTGAAAATAGGATATTTCACACGAGCGTGAAGTTTGACCACGAGCCGTAGGCAATTATTTACATAATTGGAAAACAAACTATTCTATAGATTCACCATGGAATCTATAGAATACGAAATACATTTTTATTTGTTTATTTTGTAGTTCATGTTGAATAAAGTAATATTTATATTAACTAGTAGTACTTTCACAAGGTTCTCTTTTGTAAAATTGTTCTCTTTGAATGAAATACATCCTCGTAGCTAGAAACCTTCTTTCTACATCGCAACTCGGTATAGATGCATACTGGATATATTATTTTATTTCAGCGTATTTAGCAGTTAGATTTTGAGGCATCGTCCCGATACACAGTTGCCGCAATGTTATTAAATCTGGATTTCTATTAAAAACTGCGTCCAACTTTTGCCGAAGGCCACATCTGAAGTCATTTGGAATATTTTTCAAATTATTAATAGGCACATCTAATGTGGTTAATTCATGATTTAATTTGAGATTTTGATTTTCAAAATAAGTGATTAGTTTTGGCAAATTCCCAAAGTGTTTCTGAATTCCTGAAGAAACTACAACTGATTTTTTAAATTTGGAATTTGTATTAGTTCCTTGCACTCAGAAATACTTGGAGCATAGTCATTTAAACATGTAACAAAATTTTGTAAACTATCGAAATTCTCTGCATAAAAACTACTAGCTTTCAAATATATAATTGTTTCAGCCTTTACTTGATGAAATTCCATTATAACTATTATCAGGATAAAATAAAACAAATTTTAATGAATTTCACTTTTTAATTGACACTGCAACGATCGTTTCGCTCCAACCTGAACTTCATCAGACATATAACTAACTTATTTACAAATTTTTTAACACAAGTATACGGTAACAAACACATGTTTTATTTGAAATATTTGAAGGAATGGGTACTTTTTATTACTAAAATGTCTATTCACAAACTTTCACTTCGGTTTATACAATACTGAGTCTGAGTATCAAATAAATAAATTAAGTAAGGGTGAATTATTTGTTTCCAATTGATCATTTAATATCTTGTCGGTTTTCTTTAATTTATTGATTTCAAGTGACTAATAAATTAAGTTTTTGCCCTTATTTTCTACGTGTAATATTTTAAATTCTCTGTTAAAATTGTGGTTCGTTGAATTAATATGAGACGCATATGAAGAGTCACTTTTATTATTTCTAAATGAAGAAAAATGCTCTTTGATGCGTATTTCAAACGATCTACCTGTCTGTCCGATATACGTCATAGGGCAACTACCGCAGGTTAACTCATAGACTCCTGACTTTTTATTGTTGTTTGTTAAATCTTTATTGTTTTTTATAAATTTGGATAAATTGTTGTTATAAAAATTTATAAGTTATATAATTTATAAGTTATAAAAAACAATAAAGATTTAACAAACAACAATAAAAAGTCAGGAGTCTATGAGTTAACCTGCGGTAGTTGCCCTATGACGTATATCGGACAGGCAGGTAGATCGTTTGAAATACGCATCAAAGAGCATTTTTCTTCATTTAGAAATAATAAAAGTGACTCTTCATATGCGTCTCATATTAATTCAATGAACCACAATTTTAACAGAGAATTTAAAATATTACACGTAGAAAATAAGGGCAAAAAACTTAATTTATTAGAGTCACTTGAAATCAATAAATTAAAGAAAACCGACAAGATATTAAATGATCAATTAGAAACAAATAATTCACCCTTACTTAATTTATTTATTTGATACTCAGACAGTCACATATTGTATTTTTCCATAGAATTTCTTTACCTCCCTGTAATATAATGTAAACCCCTAGTTTTTATTACTTAAGTACAGTATTGTATAAACCGAAGTGAAAGTTTGTGAATAGACATTTTAGTGATAAAAAGTACCCATTCTTTCAAATATTTAAAATAAAACATGTGTTTGTTACCGTATACTTGTGTTAAAAAATTTGTAAATAAGTTAGTTATATGTCTGATGAAGCTCAGGTTGGAGCGAAACGATCGTTGCAGTGTCAATTAAAAAGTGAAATTCATTAAAATTTGTTTTATTTTATCCTGATAATAGTTACTAGCTTTCAACCATGTTCTCTATCTAGTTATTACAGGATAGGGAGGCAGTCACAAAGATAGAAATTTTTCCTTGTATACTCTTAATAGTGCTTTTCTGAAAACTTTTTTAAAAGCAGATACAAATCTATCAACTAACGGATAGGGTGTCTCTAATATATTCACAGATTCTCTGGAGAGTATGTGCTACACAAGTAATATGCAGTATATTAGGATATGTTTTCTTTAATAGATTGCCTGTTTTAACATCTCGTATATGCAGTACTGTCACTGACAACTAAAAGTATTTTTTTCTTTGTACTTGTCGTCCGAATGAAGCATTTGATGCATATTCTTGTAAATGGTTTTAGCTGCTGTTTCAGCATCAACTGTATTTATAACTTTTGTTACTATTACATATGCGTTATATGGAATAGTTGGATGTAGTACACCAGCTACAACATTTACCACACACCGTCCTAATATATCGACAGTTTCGTCGGCACTTATCCATAGGTACTGATTTGAAAGATGGCTTCTAATACGTTCTACTGCTTTCGTGTAGCACTTAGAAACAATATTTGCGTAAGGTGGATTCATCGGGAACATTTTGACCAGTATAGTTTTGGAGAAACGTTTTGAAGGTGGGTTTGTTAAGCTTATTTAATGGAATATTTGCTGCCATTAAAGTTTCACAAAGTTCTTCGTTAAAATTGTCATATTCCAACGGGTCTAATTTCTGTGTGTGTGTTTGCGATGCTAAGTGACGTATTACGTGCGATTTCTTGGAAGTTTTAGTTAGAAGTTATATAGTTAATCAAAGTATACAGCGCCATCTTGTAGCAACTAGCAGAGCTAGATAAAGCATGTTCTGGAAAAGTTCTCCTGTGCGATCGATTGTTTGGAAAATTCGAGTACTTTCTAGTGTTTTCAAATATGTTCTACGCACTGATCGCGACGACGCGTGATATAAATACGCGAGACACAACCGAGAGTTGTACCTACAGTTCCAAATTTTAAGTTTGTAGTGATAAGCGCGATCTGAAAAGCGAATTATAGTGCGTCTAGTAATAATATTAATTAGTATTATTTTGATTTGAAGTTATGTGCTTTCTGTGTGGTGATTTTTCTTAGTGTTCTAAATGCTGCGGGTAAGCGAAATTTACCACTATCCCAACGAGCTATGAATATTTAATGAAGGTGGGACGTATCAGATGTTGACGTAGCTTGGGATATTTCTAAAGTTACCGATTCCTGAGTAAATTAATCCTATCGCAATAATAAACGTTGCAAGGGTTTAACAATATAATTTTAAACTGCGTAAAGTATAAAATTTATAATGGTAACATATATTGAGAAAAATCAAGTCAACTTGAATTTATAAAAAGATAGGCAGCTTACAGACTACGTATCAAACTTATTTACTAGCAAAGCAAGATAGAAATAAAAGCGGTCTAATGAATCGAATAATAAAACTTTGCAAATATCAAAGAAGTAGCATCTAAAGTAATATGGTAATAAAATTCTGGTTATACACGGGTTTTAACATCTAAGGAAATCATATTAATATGGATTATTTTACACATACAAATATAAACCAATCAGATTCGCGTATTACTGAAGCAACTCGAAATTACAGCGGTAATTTATCGATAATTTTCATAGTAGAATAATTAGGCGTTGTTATGGAAATGCGGTTAATAAGGATAGACATTTCTAAAGTTCTGTCAAAAAACTGGTTTCATTGTCACAAAACAATGCTGAGATTTGGGGAAGAATCAGTTGTAAACATTGATCAAATAGTAAAACAAGCTGAACCGGCTAATACGAAAATGGGTAAAGCGTCAATTTGGCGACAATTTTGTGAGTTTTGTGATGCGAAAAACTACAGCATCGAACAAAATGTTACAGAATAGGAATTTGCAGATATTCTGAAAGACTGGGCCTTCAATATGAGGAAGGTGAATGGGAAGAATATAAAGAAGGTGTTGTTAAAACGATGTGGAATGTCACGGCAAAATTGCTACAAGAGAAGTTTAATAACGAATATAACAGAAAAATTGATCCTTTTCAGAGCATCGTATTTAAAGCAGCCCGCGATGCAAGGAACTCCAAAAGGAGAATTCTTCAAGCGATACCTGGTAAACGGAAAATGAGTTCTGCAGCTTTACAGAAAAACGAATATGAAAAAATGATAAATGTTTGGGATGAAGAAAATCCAGATGGACTACAAAAGAAATTTTACCTGATAGTGTCGATTGAATTGGCATGGCGAGGAGGAGAAGGCGCGGCATGTTTGATTCACTACTTCCGAGAAGAAATGAACGTATACAATACACCGACTGGAAGAATAGAGTACAATCCCATATTCACGAAAACTACCCAAGGTGGAGCACAAAAATGTGCTGACAGTAAATGGTTGATTCCCAACAAAGTAAAACCAAGTAATTGCCCAGTCAGACTTTTTAAAAAACTCATTTCAAAGAGGACAGAAAACGCTCGTATAAAAAGTGATAGACTCTTTTTAACTGTCAATCCAGCGTGGAATAAGAAAAAAGGTAGCTGGTATAAAAATATGCCTATTGGAAGAAATGAAATTTTGAAATGGTTTAAGAAAAGTGCTGAACTCGCTGGTTTCAACACAGAAAACCAAAAAAAAAATAACCATTCAAGTCGCGCGACAGCTGTCTCAAATTTAGCAAAAGCTGGTGTAAATGAGCAACAATTAATTAAAATTTCTGGCCATAGTAGTTCGCATTCTATTAAGCCGTATCTACAACTAGATAAAGAACACCATGAAACTATTATTAATCAAATGCGAGGAAATAGTTACAACAGTGCAAATATTGATTCAAGCACATCCAATAAAAAACAGAATGTATATAACAATTGTACCTTTCAGTGTACTAATTTATACATGAATTAATAAATAAAGAGTTTAGATAAATTTCATTTTGTATTACGTAAAATAATCTAATCAAATACCATACGAGCTTTGAATTAAAATCGATAATTTCACTCATACTTCCTGCATAACGCCTTCGACTCGTGTCAATTTGACAATTAAACTCCACTCCAGCCCTACGGGCTGTCGTGATTTAAATGCTTGTCAAACTGACACTAGTCTTCGTCGCTATGCAACAAGCATTCGTGAAATTATCGATAAATTCAAAGCTCTTATGGTATTACTACAGATAAAATTATAAATTGATCATAAAGGATATTTTTCGTTTTTAAGACGAAACAGTATCAATAATATAAAATAGGCAAATGCTTGAAATATGTGTAATACTTATAACGTTACTACATATGAATGTTTTTCGCATGTCTCTAATGATTTAACTTTTTTTGTAGACGAAAATCTCTGAGGACTCGTGCAAATACATTAATAGTAAATTTGGCGTGCAGTGATTTTGTTATGATGAGCATGATTCCATTATTTATCTACAATTGTTACCATTTCGGACCAGCCCTGGGAAACATTGGTAAGGAAATGTAAATAAAAGAATACTAAACTATTTTGTATACAACTGTAGTAATGAATTAATAAAATATTCGTAAAATTTAATGATACCTTTTAATTCATTCGTTTTACAAACTGGTACCTTTTAGCTTGTTCGTTTCAGTTTTAATTCGGTCCACAAACGATTATGGAGATAACTAAATTATATTCTTAGTTTTTTTTGTAGTAATTATTTATTTAATATTGTAATTCATTACACTTTTTTGATACGTTGGTGCATATGAAATTTCAAATATATTTAGTTCCTAGAAAACGTATTTTTATCAATTAAAATAAATTTTGTCTATTCAGTACATTTATGTTAACAGCAACAAAAGTAGAAATATGAGGGTGGATCAAATATAGACCGAATATTTTGATGTTTACTAAGCTCCTTGGGGTGGGGATGCCAATACGGTTCAACAAAGCTCATTGGCCGTCAGTAATATCATAACAATCATAAACAAAAGACTAAATAGATAATAACGGGTGTTCAGAAACATTCGAAGTCAAGTGGGCTCTGAACAAAAAATCGTATATCTTTATTTAAGTATTAATATACTAATTTGATAACCTATAAAATTGTTTTAAGTAAATGTATCATCTATCTCAGACATGACTTCATATTTTCAAGGACTACTTTGACTTCGAATGTTTCTGAACACGCGTTATATGAGCCTCGGTTACCAGCGCCATCTCATTACTAGATCGAGTATTAACACAAACGAAAACTGTAAGTACTGTAAAATAGGTTTATACTCCTAACTCAAAAACTTATGAAAATTATTTGAATAGTGGAGTTTATATTACAACAGCACTTCTTGTTAACACTAACAGTGTCTCGATCACAACCTAAGATTCATTTAAAATGAAGTAGTAAATCAAAACATATTAAATTCTATGAAATATATAGTGCAACATAAGAAATTACAATTTTCTCATTTGGCAATTTTTTTTTGTGCGCCAATAACAAAATTTGATCACTTGTTATGTTTAGATTAAATCGTGATTTAACTCCTCGAATAATTTTATTAATAAATTGAATCCGGGAAAAAATTAGTAGTGTTGTTAACTCTTCCACAAACATTTTTTCTATGTCAGTATGGGTATAGCAATATATATCTTTGAAATTTATCGATGTCAGATGTGAGTATATTATCAACAATTTTTTTCCTAATATCTTCATATAAACACACTTTTATCAATAACTGAGAGATAACAACACCAACTTCCTTTAACAACAATATAAACTTTGTTGATGGTAACAGTAAACATTACCTATCTCTTGTATAGCATCTTGCAATGATCATTAAATAGTGTTCTTCAGTACTGCTCGTCATATTTGATATACAGGATCTGATTTTGCTAAATATTTTTGAGCAATATTGTTACCACAGTCCAAGAAATCAGGATAGTTCAGAAAATTTTTTCGTGTTGATCCAAAATCATGGACTGTGAACTATTAATCCACAATGTAAAGCCTTCATGGATTCTTTTAACTCTTTAATACTGAATAATTTCATGAGTAACAGATCTATTTACTCTAATTGTGATATGACAATTTTAGACAGGAGATTGTGATAACATGCCTTAGCCATATAACCAATATCTATGCTAGAAAAGTAAAGATAATTGTGCAACAAATACAATACCTACTATTATTTATAAGACCCACATGTATGTTTGCCCTTCACATAATTCAAAACCTTTTCACTGGTATACGAGGCTAGGCTGAAAAGTAATCACACTTGTTTGTACAGCGTGAGCAAAAACAAATAGGAAGATCGGGTAAAAAGTACATCAGAGTACAATTTTGAAGATTCAAAATCATATATCGAGCGATCAAGATAATTTGTAATCGAGTCAACCTTGAATCCGAAATCGTATGTATGTATAGCAAACGCCAATTAAGTTGGCGCGAGGAGGGGTAAGTTCGCGCAGGATTAAAAGTAGTGGGGAGATTTGTATTCGGTTTTACATCAAATGTCAGATAATTCTAACCTCTGAGCGTGATCACTTTATGATCCCCTAGCAAAGATATTATGTTCCGTCAAACGTCAATGACAAATGTATTGTGACAATTACTTGAGTAGTGGGGGTGGACGTCTTTAAAAACGTCTTCTGCGCACCTCCTCCTCGCGCCAACTTAATTGGCGCTTGCTATACTTGAACTGCACTTACATTACAAATGTCAAGTAAAATGTCAGTTGACAGCTAAAATAACAACAGTTAATGTAAACTATGCAACTGAGGACGAATGTATTTACGACATACGATTTCGGATTCAAGGTTGACTCGATTACAAATTATCTTGATCGCTCGATATTTATTTTTCTATATTAGTCACCATTAAAGCTAACACATTTCTCCCAACGTGTAACAAGTTTTTTCATTACGTCACTGAAAAATTCTTTCGACTTTTCTCGAATTCAGGACTTGACAGCTGCCTTCACCTCATCATCTGAGGTGTAATTATTACCCTTAGGGCCTATCTTGAGTAGAGGAAAAAATAAAAATCGCAAGGCTGAATGAAGATCGGGGACGTAAGGTGGGTGTGAAATCGGTTGATCAGGTTTGATTAGAGTGACTCGTCGGTCATTTTGAATCAAATTGTCGACGAGTTTGCGAAGTGTATCGTCTGTGGCAGTGATTGGATGCCTGCTGCGTGTTTTATTAACAATTTTGGCTTTTCGATTTTTAAAAAAATGCACACTGTTTCGGTTGTGGCGTGCTAACAATAAAGGAAATTATTTAAAATAAATAATTGGTGATGATGAGCATCAAAGGTCCAAGACGTGTGTAATAATGCTGAAATAAACATATTACCACTTATTAACTAAATATAACACAGCAACATTGTTCTTAAAGTTTTTGTTGAATAAGTAATTAAAAATTAACATACAAAAATTACGCGCCGAAAGAAAGTTAATTAATGCAGTAAATTAAATGTGAATTAAATAGAAGAATAATATATATTGAACAATACAGATTACGTTTGGGTTACGAGCATGTTTCGATCGGACATGTGAAAAGCAAGACCGAAGGGCGCTTTGGTGCTGGAAGAGCACTTGTCGAGTTTGAGCGATGTGTCACTTATAAGAGTTGAAAACAGAAGAAGGAATTTGTGTAGAAGAGAACACTGGTGTGGAAACGGGTAGGTTTACGACCCAATTTGGAGAGGGGGGATGAAGCTGACGATGTTTTGAATTAAGAACTAATTAAAAGCGCGAGATAAGAGTTTCGATGTCGATGAAACAAATATGATTAAGATATCCCTTATGAAGAAAACTTTAAAATGATATGCGACATGATATAATTATGTAGAAGAGTACGTAATTAAATTAAATAACTTAATTTAAATGAAATGTATTTGTGAGAATTGTAACCGAACGTTAGATACTTGAGTTGACCGTTCACATCCAGGAAGATGTGCAAGGGTCGGTTGTAGTACGATAACAAAAGAAAGACTTTCTATTTGTAAATACGAATATACATAGAAAATGGCTAAGTTGAATTAATATTTTAAATTCGAGGTATATTTGAAAATATATAATTTAACATTAAATTAAAACATTCTCATATATACGAAGTGTAACACGATTTACAGTAGACAGTAGGCCAATCAACAGCATCGTCACCATAAACTTCCTTTAAACAACAATGAATCTCACTAGGAGTCACTTTTCAGCAGTCAAACTAAGAGCACACTGTTTAACTCGCATTAACATAGCACTAGAACACATCTCTATACTATTCAAAATACACTGGCTGAATTCAACGACCTCAAACCTGTATATGCGTATAGAGGGGGGATGACACTTCTACGTTCCACCTGGCGCGCTTCTGAAGATCATTTCGTTCGCGCTGTACAAGCATGTGTGCATTACTTTTAGCCTAGCCTCATACTTAACACAGAGTCCTCAAATTAATATAAAAGATAAAAATGAATATACAAAACCAAACAATCCCAATTAACAAAGGTGTGGGTAATTTGAACTAAGATTATAATAGTTAAGGTTTTATTCTCACAAGATGAGGGGCCGCTGGAAAGAGTTTTTGACATGTGCTTTACTTCCGAACCACGGGATTTCGTCAGGTCTGAAATCGAAAAATTGCCAAATCGTTGCCAGGCAAGTATGGAGGAGAATATATTCTTGATTAGTTCATATATTTTGTTAAAAAATAGATCAATTTTGAGGTCAATAATTTCATAGTTTAATTCATTAATTTTTAGGCATTTTCTCCTTTTTGTCCGTTCCAATCGATCATAATTTTTAGTAATTTTTTGTTTACTTTTGTCAGTATTACCAGGTCTATCCAAATTCTATTAAGTTATAGATCACTCCTTCCTTCCTCTTTTATGAATTCGTTTAATAGTCCATTTTTTATCTTTGTTTTCTATAGGTCCTTCCATTTTTTTGTCATCCTATATATGTTTGAGTTCGAATATACCTATGTTTTCATTCACTTCTAAACGAGTCTTGTATATACTGTTTTCATTGATTTCAAATTTAGTGAATGTTCTCAGCCAATTTTTCTTGCTTGTTGCTGCAGTGTATGCAGTGTTTTTTTGTCCTGAATACCTTACTTTTAAACTTTTACTGGTATTCGCTTATGACTTATGATATTGGCAAATAAATATGTAAACGAAACAAAAAATAGCTGACTTATTTTTTTCTGAGAAAAAGGTAAAACTGATATTTCATATGCACCAACTTTTAGTTTAATGTGTATATCTTTAACACATTTTTCTCTTTCAGGTTGTAAATTTTATGGATTCTTAGGGGCCGTTAGTGGAACAGTTTCAATTTGTTTCCTTTCAGCCATATCTTTCGACAGATTTCAAGTAATTAAGTATCCTTTGGCTCAACGACAACATTCCATGCACATGAAATCTATAGTTATATTTTGTTGGATTTATGGGGCAGTGTTTTCTTTAATTCCATCATTGGACATTGGTTTAGGCGGTTATGTCCCAGAAGCTTACTTAGTGAGCTGTAGTTTTGATTATTTAACGAAAAAATCAGTCGTTCGAATTTTTATTTTTGCCTTTTTTGTGGCTGCATGGGTAATACCATTCTTTATCATTCTTTTTTCCTACATCAATATTATTCACGTCGTTATAATTGAAAGAAATGTGACAATGACTTCCTTCAAAGACTCATTCCGACAGGTTAAGAAAGTATACAAAATCAAACAAGAAACTAAAATAGCTATTATTGTTTTCGTTGTTATTACTCTGTGGTTTGTAGCTTGGACACCTTACGCAACCGTTTCATTACTAGGAATTTTCGGCAGAGAGGATTTAATAACGCCATTAGGTTCGATGATACCTGCTGTATTTTGTAAAACAGCTAGCTGCGTAGATCCATACATTTACGCGTTGACTCATCCGAAATTCAAAGCGGAAATACGAAAGCTTTTCCTTAAGAAGTCACCCAGAATGGAGTACTCTAAACCGTATTCAATACCTTCGAGTAAAGTTGACGAATGTGATATTGACAGAAATGATGGTATCGAAGAAACAATATTAATAGACCTTACCAATTACTCCCTTCAACCTCCACTGTATAAAGTTCCCTGTTTTGAAAAACCTTCAGAAAATGTCCAAACCTCCATGACGACTTAAACTCTAACAATTGTTTCGCTTTAGCAAAACGAGAAATTTGTTTAGAACTGTAATTTAATAATAATAATAACTTAAAATGCCTTCAAAATCTTTCCTCATTATAGTAGGCTGTTTTATTAAGTAATTAAGTAATCAAAGATTGGTGCACATGCGAAGTTTTAGATGATGATTTTATTTATTACACTAATCAGTGCTTACAGAATTTCCGACAACAACATCCTAATCTGCCAGTTACTTGCACACAAGTTTGTGTTATTAAATTTGGTGAAACAGGTGCAATAACTCGTAAACCTGGCGGAGGAGCACCTAGAAAATGAACAGCAAATTGCATAGAGGATATTCGACGTCGAATGGACAACTCACACAAAAAATCAACTGCAAAACTATCATAAGTTCATTTGTCAGCGGTGGGAACATGTCATTCTATTTTTAAAAAAGGACTTGAAGTTGTTTCCATATCAAATTCAAGGAGTTTAGGAACTCAAACAGGTAGATTTTGTTACGAGAACACAGAATTGTCTATGATTTTTGAATAACATAAATAATAATGATATTCTCGACAAATGCCTATTTTCGGACTAGGCTTGGTTCCATCTTTCAGGATATTTAAACAAGCAAAATACGAGAATTTGGTCTGCAGAAAACCATCACAAGTTTGTGGAAACTACGCTACATCCACAAAAAATAGACGTCTGGCTAACAGTTTCAAGAAGATGAGTTATTGGGCGTATATTATTGAATCAAACCATAACTGCTGAAATATATAAAAATGCATTATTAGAGCCGTTTATTAATGAGCTTCATGATGATGAACTTACGGAAGCATATAATGTAGCAACACACAAATCTCGAGAAACTTTTCCGATACAAGAATTATTAATTTTCCAAGATCTCCAAATTTGACAATATAGACTATTTTATTTTTCCATATTTAAAGAATACCATTTTCAAAACTAGACATCCCACAATCGCAGAGCTTGGTAATGCTATTTGAATTTTTGTACTGACATAACCCAAGAAATCCTAATAAATGGCGTTGAAACCATGAAGCGTAGAGTTCAACTTTGTCTCCAAAATGGTCATCATTTCCAATATATGCTTACTGATTATTACACATATTTACATGAAATAACCAGACTATCAAAATTATTCGTTTGTGAGAGAATACGTACACTGTCACCAACCATTAAAAAAATCATATCTGTCTCTAATGAGGAAAGTTTTTGAAGGCACGTTATTCATTAATTTTAAAGAATTTTAAACTAAAAAATTTTTTTAAAGATTTAAAGAAGTTCATTCGAGTAACATCGCACCGGCGGCTCTTCCTTGCGCGTATATGTATTTTGTCAGCCGCCGCCGAACAACGTTAAGCCGCACTTCGCTCGTTTGGAGTAATAAATTATTTTGTTAAAGACTGAAGAGTACCGGCCTTATATAAATAAATAAATAATAATGCGTAAATTTATAAAACGTGATGGAACACTTACCGTTGTAAACATCTTCCGTGAAGTCACAAACTGAGTGAAATCGGTTAAATATTTGCATTATCAGATGTGTCCACATTAATTTCCGCAAGATCGAGTGCCTTGCGGAGAAAAAAAATGTGCTTATATACCGAAAACGAGCGTTCTACATCTACTGATGTTATATTTACATAATTAAAATAATCTTTAAAATAACTTAACGCTGCTGTTGACGCATTTTTACAAGTTTGTCTTAATGTGGCAAAATCTGAAACTTTCTCTAAAACACTTCCAAAGCTTTCTAGAACACAAACATTTTTTGCGTCTTCTACCGAGCATGGCTGTGCGTGAACATATTGCAACAAAGGATTTTCTAATTTTTTTAGAACGACGTAATTGCTCTGAATAGTTTCTAAAGCTGTTTTAACGTATCTTAAAATTTTGACTGGCTTTCCTTGACAGTTGCAGTTTCTTTGGGATCGATTTTAAAAACCATATTCTGAATATTACCAAAATACTTATAATAGTGAAACGCTGCCTATAACCATGTTCCCCAACGTGTAAGAATCGGCTGTGATGATTCAGGAATATCTGTGAAATTAGCAAACACGTTTAGGTGATTTGAGAAACACAGCCCTTGTACTTGCAATTAATGTATCTTCATCTGGATAACATTTATGAATAGTTTCTGCCATCAGATGTAAAGCATGGATTTTACACTTAATATTTTTTAGAGACCAGCCTACAGAGAGTATGTTTGTGGCATTATCATTCACATACATTAACAGTTGGTTTGTTGAAAGTTCAAAGTTTTCCAATGTATTTAACACTAACTCTGAAATTATTTCAGCAGTACATTGTTGTACTCTTCTGCAAGCTTGTAAAATTGATGGTGACAATTAATGTGGTTCCATAGTACATACGTTTGCGGGAACGGAAAATCAGACAATTAAGATTATTTAGTTTAAATCTGGTTTTCACCTTGTCAAACATTATTTCATGTCGAATTAATTATTGCCATACCTACATACCGTGAGTTTTTTTCTATCACTGAACATAACACCTTAGTTTTAAAAATGGGAACGTTATGCAACCAACATTACGAGTGTCATCACTTGTAAAGCCCATTTTACATCTGCCAATTTATTGATTAATTTCTAGAACTTGGGCTCTTGGTTGTCAAGTTGGGATTTTATATCTATCAATTTCTAGTTCAATTTTAAGTTCAATTTCTAGTTCAAGTTGTCTCCAATTTTCAGCTTCAAGCTCACTACTTTACATTTATCAATAAATTGATCAATTTTCAGAATTTGGTCAAGTTCTAGAAATTGACCAAGACAAACATGTTCTATTTTTCCCTCAATTGTCTAGTAATTTATTGGAGGATTTAGTTTATTGTATGTGGAGTGTATGTTTGTGTTTAATTTCTATCTAAATTCATTCAGCGTTCGTTATTTATGCAATGTAGGGTCGATAAATGCTTACGGCAAAATGAATGAAATGAATGTTTCTTTTCATTTACATACTGTCGTGAGCAAAAAAAGACGGGACACTGTTTCTGCGTGGGTTTAAATTGTGACTACTTAAGTGGCTATCTTTACTCATAATAGTAAGTCAGGAATTGTCAAAAATGTGTGTCTTATTGACATTTATTAAACATTTTTAAAATAAATGTAAATAAAAATTACTAAAAACGATAGAGAAAGATTATTTATTAAATTTAAATAATTATTACATTAAAATAATTAGTATTTCGTCATTCCACCGTTATAATAATAACACAGTTAATAAACTGCATCTAATCTTGTAGACATTGAAGCGACAATATTTTGTACAAAATTTATAGAAATTTGATGCCAAGCATTATGACCAATTTCCCAAAATTCTTCCTGGGTAGAAGCTCTTTCTCATTAATCGCCATACATTTTCAACGGGATTTAGATAAGGACTGTAGGGCTGGATATCTCAAGTTTAAATTTCATTCTCTTGTACCCATTGTGTTACAAGATGAGACAGGAAATTGTGTTGTTCTTATAGCTTCCTTTAATGTTTTGAAAGGGTTGTGCCTAATCTCAGTAACTAATGTTTCGTCTTCCTGCGTATTCGAAATTTTGTTACGTGCGGAAATTATTTTCCGATTTAAATTATCCTCTTCCCTCCATTTTTTTTATATATTCTTGCGGCTGAACTTTTACCAATATTAAATTGAACCGATACACTTCTTAATGATTTCCCATTTTTCAAACTAGTAACAAGTCTAGCTTTATCAGTTTTCGAAAAATGCGGCATTTTCAATTTTGAATTATCAACTATGATATATAATTTGACGTAGAGTTTGAAAGTTAATCAAATGTTAAAATTACAACGCTAAAAAATAAAGGAAATTGACATAACGATTTTGACACTGTCCCGTTTTTTTTGTATATGTCACCAAACTTCCCTAGTACGAAAACGTTGCAAAAATAAATTCACTTTCATTTCAACTTTCCCCAGCAATTTATTGTCAGATGTAAAGCAGGAAGAAGTTCTTATTTTAGAACTAGAACTTGTTCAAGAACTAGATCTTGAAATGTAAGACAAATTTATTGACAAGTGTAATACGACAACAAGTTTCAAGTTAAGAACTAGAACTTGATCTATTTCAAGATCTAGAAATTGATCAATATTTTGACAGATGTAAAACTGCTTAATAAGGCATTTTAATTGTCAGTGTCAACAAAGTGTGAAAATAATTTAACATTTAACTTACACAAACAATATTAAAATGACTTTCATGATAAATTGAAAAAAGTTTGTTTTTATTTATAATTCTTTAACTTTTTAGTAAATGTCCGAAATGTCCACCTTCACATTCCATACAATATGCGAGTCGATTATGCAAAGAGTGTGTTAATAAATCCGGTTTGGTTTGTAATTCGTCGCAGGCTGTACTTAAACGTGTTTGTAAATCTTCAATGTTAGTGAAAATTACATTATAAATTTTAGATTTAAGGTATCCCTAAAGAAAAGTCATTTGGCGATTAATCTGGCGAACGGGCCGGCCAAACTATCGGATCAAACTTCTCTATCTATCAACCAGGAAAACTTGAATTTAGAAAATTTGTAATTACTGCATCTATTTGAAACCAGGAATCTTCAATAGCTAAATTTTCAATTCGAAGAACAATACGTGTTCGAAGTGAATTAAAATCTGTGTTAATAAAGTATGGTCCCACAAGTGCAGATTATACCTGCCCATGCATTAACCAGTACCTTAAATTGTAATTAAAACGGTAAAATTAAGTTAAGGATTTAGTGAAATAAGGAGCTTTTATAACGTGGTCTTACACCAGAATTTATTTATTCCCTTATATCTTCAATACTCAGGCGTTTGCATAAAGTATTAGATAGTAATGGTACTATCACCAAATATTAAGTAAATATTAATTCTTTTGCTTATTATATGTTAACCGATATAATTTTTATTTTAAATAAGTAAATGTGTTTAATCAAATTTCTTTTATTGATGAGTAGATTATGATTTTTAACATGTGATAAGATGGCTTAGCATTGCAAATGAAACTGGTTCATAATGCCTAAAAATATTCAAAATAACTTATAAGGTATGTCCGTATTTTTGTTGTTGCAACTGTACCATAACATTGACAACCGATTCTTTTTATAATCTGTTTCGTCCACGGATAATCACAGCTTCTTATTTTTCAATTCGGATTTAGTTATATGTGCAATACATTCATGGACTGATGGTAGAAAATTTAGTGATTTTTTTCCGGCTAGGTAACGTCCTTTACGTTGTGCTTTCAAAATGAACGAAATGATTCGTTGTCTACTAACTTAAACGGTACATTATAGAATATGAAACTTACGCATAAATGTTATTTTGGCAATTATGCTTTCCACTATTTACGTGTCTTTCGCAGTGACATTTCTTTGAACACATTAGCGGTATCACACACTTTACACTTTATTATAGTGCCATTGTAAATTAAATCCGGAAATTCCTTTGTCAATTTATGAGATACATCGTAAAACAGCCTCTTTCTAGCTATGTGTGACATTATAAAATTATTATTTATCATTGTGAACCAGCGAAATACTGAACGATGTTCAGACGGCGACTGACGAAATATATATACTCGCTATACAAGCCGCCGGTAGGATGTTACTCGAATGAACCTCTCTATTCATTAACCGTATAATATTGAGTTATACATACATATACAAGTATAAAACAAAAAATACTAATAATTAAAAATAGAAAAATAATAAAAAAGAGAAAGAAAATGGACTTGATTAATAAAAATAATTTAATTGATTAATTTAGAGATTGACCAATAGCAGTTCAGAAAAGGCACGTTAAAATTAAGATATATAAAAGCATAATATAGTGAAAGGGATTGTGACGACATTAGAAATAATATCATTAACAGATCATTTGTAAAAATATACAGCAATACCTCGCATAGTCCGGGTAATTGATTCCGCCGATTTCTCCAACTATTTGGAACCGAACTAATTGAGGAATTATGTATGTATACACAAAAATTGGCAATTGGCTCAAAAAATGCCTCAGTGGCGTTTCAAAAACTGTGAATACCCATTGCGCCACCCGTTGTAAATATGAAAACTAACAGACCTCTTAAACAAATATACGAAGCAAAGGAAGACCAGGACTAAACCGAAATCAAGTAATTGGTGATATACTATTAAAGAAAGGCAGACCCCCTGAATGAAGCTGAAAACCTTGTCAAATGATGGAAAGGTACAAGATTATATGTATTTACAGCGAGTCATGGTGGTTTAATGCAGTTGATATGCTTGAGTTATTGCACAATCTTGTCAGATTTTTGGAAAATATTAAAAGAGTACTTTTTTGCATATTTCTGCATATGTGTTTACAGTAGTAGTTTTTTCCAAATATCTTAAATTTTCTTGTAGCTTCTGTAATCTACATATAATCTGTCTTCTCATGAAAATTATTAAAATTAGTCATATATGTGTATAGTTTATAGTACTTTCGCTAAAAATCTCATTTACTTTAGATCGCAACAATTGTTTTTAAGAATTGTTAGATAAAGAAATTATTTTTAAACAATAAATAAATATTAAAATACTGATTTAGTTATTACCTACTTGTTTTATTTTAAATTTTAACTTCGTATTAATAAAACAATATCACAATAAGCTAAAAATACCTACCGTTTCAATATGCTCGGTTAGTTACTTATGTTCAATTAATTCTACAACGAATTTTCATATTATTCTTTTATTATTAGGACTGCCTATTTTTAATTACAAGTCAATTTCGTTGGTCACTTCAAGTCTATTGGATAAAGTTACAAAATATTACGGTAAACAGTCACTAATCAGCAGAGGCAGACAACCCGATACCTAGGTTTTGAGTAGCCGCAGGAATTTGTTGAAAGGTTTTATTGCCTCCAATATCCTTTGTTTTAACTTTAAATATATCATAAATTTCGTGAAGTGAGTAACTAGTTTTTTCACTAGGAATATCAAGAAAATTGTGTTCTTTCAAAATTAACCAAAAAGAATACATGCATTTAAAATCTTGGAGTGAGGGTGGCTGGGGGCGGCGGGTGATCCGATGGTATGAAATATATCGTTCATTGTCCCCCTAAATCCTGAACAGCCACCCAATATTTTTTTTCAAAAAAGTTTTTGTCTTCAAAAACACCAGAAATAATTTAATTTTAAGTTTTCGTGTGGACACTGGTATATATTTATCCTTAACAAGCGGGCAGAAGCGATTGAATGATTAATTTGCTTGCTCGATTGCATTCGTAGAGCAGATGTTGTTATTTCCGTCGTTATGAATAATACATTGTGTGAATTCATTCATAAATTCAATTCAACAGTGGCGAGTAAAACGGAATATACATTTATATATTATTTTGTTAGACTTGGTTGAAATAATCGCTTAAGAAATGATATTCGCTAATTTCCAAAGTGTATTCTTGTGTTAACATGCTGTTAAACATACATATACATATATGTATTTATTGTTCTTGAGATAGTATATTGTCTATTCTCTTCTATAAGGTATTGTTTCTAGTGTCGTTTCTTTCAGTATTATTTGGTTACAACGTTTAGTATTTTAAAAAATCCGTTTTATATTGTTATATTGTATATTTATCCTATAATTTTTTATAAATATTAAATTTAATTTACTACCTTATTTTTGGACTAGTTTTCGTTTCTTCTTTTTAGTCCATTTCTTTCTGTTCGTAGTATTTCTCTCAAGTCTCTTTCTCACTGATAGTTCGAGAAAAATGATTCTATCTCTCTTGAACCGGACCAAATATTCTTTAGAAATGTATTTTCTTAACAGATTTCGCTTAAATGTAAATAATCTGGAAATTCGCCGTGGTGTCACCTTCTCCATGATCAAATCATAATGCAAAATTTTCAGGGCACTTATTTAAGATGTACAGATCATTGGCAATAACACTAAATATACTAAACCTTCGACTTTTAGTGCAATCTCTTCAGTTCCAGCTTCCGTACAAATTAAACATAACTTACAGACTGTTTACGACAAAAAGTGGTCCTAGTTAACCATAACATAACTCTAGCAATACGAAAGGTAGTCAAAACAAAGTTAAAATTGTTGTTGTAAAAATGTGATTAGCAGAAAGCGGACTAAAGTGATTGAATGACCAATTGCCCCGATAAAACGTTGTGGCGGTATCATCTATAGTATGCATGTATTTCCTTGCTCGATTGTATTCGTCGAACAGATATTGTTATTTACGTCGTTATTGTGTCTATTCATTCAAAAATTCTATTTTACAGTGGGGTGTTTCTGGTTTCGTTTCTTTCAGTGTTATTTGGTTACAACTTTTAGTATTTTTAATAATCCGTTATATTGTATATTTATCCTATAGTTTTTTATAAATATTAAGTTCAATTTACAACCTTATTTTTTAAGTAGTTTTCGTTTCTTCTGTTTAGTCCATTACTTTCTGTTCCTAGTATTTCTCTTTATTTTCATTAACTATGGAGAATTCTCGTAGGGCAACCATGGCAGGATGGATTAGAGGTCCTACAGATTGATTGCATATTCGTAATGATACCGAGATATATTGCAGTGCCTGTTCATAAGTTAAAGACGTCCACAAAAGTGTAATGTGCAAAGACATATTTCTTTGAAAACTCATCTAGATAACATATGTCCAACTGCACCTGATACTTTTAACGAAGAACTGTGGGAAGCTTTCGTGGCGGCCAATATCCCATTCAAAAAACTTAACAATCTAGTCCTCAAGAGGTTTCTTACAAAATATACTGGTCGTCATATACCAGATGAATCTACTTTACGTAAATATCATTTACCAAAATGTTATTTAAGAACCATTAATGGGAGATATGTGTTAAATGTAGTTGTTGATATTCTTTATTCGACAACTTCATGCCAACCATACTTAATTACAACTAAAATATTGCCAGTCGTAAATGGTGAAACAATTGCAGAAGTAATTTATCAATGTATTCATAATATTCTGTCATCGTATAACAACTATAAAGACAAGATGCTACTATTTTTGACTGATGCGGCAGCTTATATGTTAAAACAGGGAAGTTATTAAAGCAATATTATCCCAATATGCTACACGTTATCGGTGCAGCACATACACTACAAAGAGTATGTGAATACATCAGGGGTTATTTTCCAAATGTTAATAAGTTAGTTTCATTATTTAAAAAGATATTTCTCAAAGCCGAGACAAAAAGTTGATGCAATATTTAGCAGAAATCCAGATTTGAATATATTATATCAATTCTGTACAGAGCTGATTGAAAAATCTATATATTCGAAGTATGGTGCACTTTTGCAACATTTTAATCACGCACCCATCATCAGCTGAGATGTGGAACGGACATTTTCTATTTTTAAAGACGTTTTAACATCTAAAAGAACTAATTTAACATAGAAACACCAAATTTTAGTTGTATATAACAATGTTTTACACTTTCAATATTTCACAGAAAATACATAGTTTTGAGTTTTGTTCTTTGTAAATTATTTTTATTCAAAATTCGATACGCAATTCGCTTGTCAGCATTACTTTTGTTTCCGCAGTAGTTGCTGCAGGTTACCAAACCGTTTATTACATTCGCTCTGTTGTACATTGACAGATCCATATTAACTGCATATGTAAGTGTGTGCCACTTATACAGTGACCACACGTATCAAATTGTTCGAAACTCACGCATCGCTTACAGAAACAAATCTATTGCGAATACAAGGCAGACGCCTATGAGTAATGAATCATTAATCGCTCGCGTCTGCTCTCTGCTTATCACACACACTCCGTAGACCACACGTAGATCTCCCACAATTCATCGGCGCGCGCCGGTATTATTTTGAGTTCTTGTGCTACAGTTTAAGTCCGGGAACATCCGGATCATACCACATATATCACAGGATAAGATAGAAGAAGGACACAGAGCTTAACTTGCTTATAGGTCTGAAATTAGTGTTGTCTATTACGCAAACAAGGCGTTCTATTACTTCTTAAGGAGTTACAGTACATGTGTGTATTTTAGCCTGGAACATTACCTGGCGAATGTTGGGCTTTTAAAGGATCTAGTGGTTGTGCAGTAATTCGTCTTTTGGGTAAAGTGCGCATAACATCTGGGGAAAAAGTACGGCTTCCAGAGATTTTACGATAAAAGTTGTATACCGTTAATATTTAAATGTAATCGTTCAATATAAATTAATTTCAGGGTTTAAATTCTATAGATGATCCCCATCCTCAATTCCTTGGTAAATTTACCTATGATGTCAACGTATGTAATGTATATGTATCTAATAGCGATAAGGCTTTTGCTATAATAGAATTCAAAGTTTTAAATAACCACGGCCATCCAGATTTTACTTGTGTGTATAGGTAATAATTATTTTTACTAATATTCAGATAAGCAATAATTACTGCAATATTCAGCATGACGTAGAAATTGCAATACTTAGTTGAGTTTATTATATTTTGATAATTATTTGGTGGTATGTCATTCCACGCTAACTACGAGGTATGTACAGCTGCGGCTACTACAAACTCAGACAATGTGACAAATAATAAATGTTGACTTTGTGACATGGTCTTAATATTGAAGTTTTATAAAATGTCACCTAACTAAAAGAAAGTCAGAGGCGTATAAAATAAAAAATTTGAAGAATGGAAAAATTCAAATACAAACGCTTTTGCAACAATATATCCGTTTTAAAAATGAAAATGCATTCCAGTTTGTTTTTCTTGATGAAATCTGGGGTTTTCAAGATGGAAGCTCTCAAAAAGGCAAAAGGTATTAATTACTTAAAAAATATTGGCATGGAAATCATTGACTTTGGTATACACAGTGTGTTGCTGGATAGGTGTCCCAATAGGAAATACATTTTTATTGTAGATTTTTTATTAAAGTTTTTGCTTGATTGAAGATCACAAGTAACACTAGACTTTTAAATAAATTTCATAATAATGCATAAAATAGTTGTTTTCTGCAAATTTTTACGGACTATTTTAACGCCCGTGGGCAGTAAACTAGATTTTGCGGGCGATACACTAGATTTTCACCGTTTATAATAAATAAAAACATTATATACTAATTAAAACATATTTATCACATATAATAATGCGTATTTAATAATATAAAAGATATATTGGAACACTCCATACAACACAAATTACATAATTTTTCCACTTACAATTTTATATTATTAATACAATTTGAACAATTCTTTATGGAGACCGTAGGATTTGCTGTCTCATTTTGTTGTAATTAACTACAAACTGTCAAAAACTCCTTACAATTTGTTTTACTGCTGGAAGGTATAGGCTCAAAAGAATCAGTACTCATATTCGAAAATTCATTTCACTGAAGCGTGCAGCGGAGAGCATATTACTATTTACCATCTTTTTGGGCAATTTTTATCTTATTTGTCACAGAATCTTCAATGTATCCTTCCGCCACAGTTGAAGATTTCCAGACAGCATGTCGTTTTATGTTAAGGATATCCTCACCTGCATCAGCTAACAGAGTTGTTGAGGAACGTCTAAAACAGTGGCCAGTGTAATCTTTTGGAGTGGACAGGATTAAATAGGTTGGTATTTTAAAGGTATTTGACCAAATTTATTCTTACCAACTACTTGACTGGAACATTAAAAATGGTTGTATTTCTTCTCTGGTTTGAATTTTAGATTTTTTAGGTTCGTAACCGTTTGATTTTCGTTTTAAGAAGGCTATTAATCTTGAATATTTACGGATATCTATATTATTATGCAAATTTACAGTTGCCTTCGATATTGAATAGTATGACTACATACAGGCTGATTCAAATTAAGTGCGCACTATTGCTATCTCTGTTATTATTGATTCTAGAAAGTAGGTTAAATTAGCAAAGTATTAGTGTTTTTAACATTGATTAGCATGCAGTTCATGAAAAAAAAATTGAATAACGCATTTTCGAGAAATTTTGAAATTCATAATTTTTTTAAATGGAATAGCCTATATATTTTTTAAAATTATGAATGCTAATATTCTTTGTAACATAAAAGTTTCAATACACTATTCTCCTAAAACGAATAATAAAGTATTTACGCTGGAATTTAGTTGATGTCAAAGATACTCTTTCATGCTGTAAAATCAGTAGTAGGCTTCTTCCACTTTAAACAGAACAAATAGTATGCCCTTTGTAAATGTCAATAACGTACTGAATATAAATCTTTCGCACGTTTAGTTTTAGTTTTAGTTTTATTTTGTGTTGTGTTCATTAGTTCTCTATTTATTTTTCTAAACATTTTGGTTTTACTTTCGTTGCTTAGTGTTTGACAATATTTCACTATGGTATTTCCTCATTTGGAGAAATGCGATATGTTGGAAGCATACATTTTATGTCGTAAAAATTCAATAAGGACTAGCGTATATTATGCTGAACACTATCCTTTACGACAGCAGCCAGATCGACGTTACTTTCGAAAACTTTACAATCAGTTTAGACTGCATGATTGCTTATTTAAAAAGAAAAGAACAAAGAAAAATATCGTCATCAACGAAGAAGTAGAAATTACAGTGTTAGCATATTTGAAGCCCATCGCGAATTTTCCATTAGGGATGCTACTAAGGAATTGGCATTAAGTTATTCATCAGTTCAAAGAATTTTGAAAAAGCATAAATATATCCCCTTTAAGTTCAGAATCTCTCAAACATTACAGCCAGGAGATTCCGCCAGGAGATTAGCTTTCTGTCATTGGTTTGTTAGTTTTTGTGATGAAAATTTGATTGGAGCACAGTGTATTTTATGGAGTGACGAAAAAATTTTTCAAATAGAGGCATGTTTAATAAGAAAAATAGTCACTACTGGTCTCAAGAAAATTTATTAATAGTTCGTCCACATGCTGCACAGGTTCGATTTAGTTTTAACGCTTGATGCGGATTAATTGGTACGTTGACAGGAAACAGATATCTGGAATTTATTCGTAACGTTCTAGAGGATTTCCTTGATAACGCCAATTACTGATGCGCCAAAATTTATGTTTTCAGCAGGACGGTACTCCTGCACACAACTATCACCTTACAAACCTACCTCGACACCATCTTTGCCGAAAAGTGGATTAGTACAAATGGTCCAATTCAATGGCCAGCACACTCCCCTACCCTCTCACCTTTAGACTTTTTTCTTTGGGGATACTTAAAAAATGCAAAACGCGATACGTCAACGTGCGTGAATTGCAAGACAAGGTCAGAGAAGTTCTTCGCCAATTAGATAGAAGGACAATCTTAAGAGCCACCCGGAGTGTACACTGAAGCTGGCACGAAAATGTATTGAGCAGGAAGGTGACACCTTTGAGCAGTATTTATAAATTATACATGTATTTTCTTCTTTTTAATTTAATTTTGTAAGCTGTAATATGTTAAAATAAACACTAAACACAAAATATGTATCTGTTTTGTCAAAAGTTAGCGGAGCAATGACAACATTTAGAAGGAAATAGAAACTGCTATAACTACTTTATTATTCGTTTTAGGACAATAGTGTATTGAAACTTTTATATTACAAAGAACATAAACATTCAGAATTTTAAAAACAATACAGGGCTATTCCATTTAAAAAAATTATAAATTTCAAAATTTCTCGAAAATGCGTTATTCAATTTTTGTTTTTTCATGAACTGCACGCTAATCAATGTTAAAAACACTAATACTTTGCTATTTTGATCTACTTTCTAGAATCAATAATAACAGAGATAGCAATAGTGCGCACTTAATTTGAATCAGCCTGTAGATGAGAGCTTACGGCATTTGAATTTTTCCAGAAAATTTGCAAGAAATACATTTTCTGTATAGTTGCTGCTTTTAACATTCTGTATAGTGCACCAGGTAACAAATTCATCGTAGATCTTATCGTACATCTTGTTTGATTTTATAGGTAATAAGCTTAATTTCGCTTCATTTGCTGCTTTAGATATTTCTGGTAGTGTACCGTAATCTGTTTCTTCGTCAGTACATTCCATTATATGTGAAAACTGCTTTACTTACAATTATAAGAAATTGGCAATAATAATGGCGATTACTTATTCTCGTTTTGTTGACAAAATTGCCATAGAAACATGGCATTTTATTAATATTTAAAGACCGTATGACAACTAAGATGTATAATTTGCTAATTCCTCACGACGACATGCTCCGCAAATACCAAATATTAATGCAACCTACAACATACTCCGATTAACATATTGGTGGAACTTAAAAAAGGACAAATACTATAACTTACTTTTACCATAAGATATAAATTATCTGGAGCTTCGTTTAAAAATAGTTGTATTTCTTCTCTGGTTAGAATTTTAGAATTTTTAGGTTTATAACCGTCTGATTTTCGTTTTAAGAAGGCTATTAATCTTGAATATTTACTGATATCTATACTATTATACAAATTTACAGTTGCCTTCAACATTGAATAGTATGTCCTTAGTAGTGCTAATATCTAGTTACATTGAACGTAATACATTTCACATCGTTTAAGTCATGTTTTAGTTGAACTACTGTCATGCAGTATTTAATTGTCAAAAATTTTTTTTATTATGGATTTATAAAAAGATTATTCTTTATTAAAGTATTTTGTTAATACACAAATAAATACAACAAGTTCCTATTAATAATTTTTTAAGCATAATCCTTTTAATTCCATGTAATGTTTAAATTATGTTGAAAATATTATTGTCCGTAGATATTGAGTGGAAGTGCTTCAAGTTCTTCTAAAAAGAAATTTTTTAGCATATTCAAATAAGTACGTTGGCTGACAGTAATTGCAAAAAAATACAGGCCTATAATTCTGTCTTATAGTACCGCACACCACATATTTACTTTTTTATAATATTGCTAATTACTGTTAATAATGAAATTTGGATTTGTCACCCCAATACCGAGAATTTTGAGACGATACATGTCCATTTGTACTAAATATACACTCACCAGAGAATACAATGTTTTTATGAAAATTTTGATCACTTGCAATTTCGTAGCTTACCCCTAGGCAAATGTCTAACCGCTTGGCATCATCGCCAGATTCGCCGAAAATGTGTTTTATAGGCCTTATCTTGTTTGCTAAACACGATAGAGAAATGATGCGTTCATATGTAGATTGACCGCTCGTTTTCTTAAAGATTGTCTAGGATTTTGTCTAACCGAATCCAAAGTTAAAAGAGTACCTTCATCTTCATTATTATAGTTCTTTTCGATTTCTTTTTAGGAATGACAGTTCCCGTTTTTTCGAATCATCTCACCACTCTGAGAAGGGTTTTATAGTGAACAACATCAGGATACTTATTGTGACATTTTTCAATTGCGTATCTTGCTGGTGCTTCGCCTGTACCATAGCATTGTACCGCATAAACTTTTTGTGTAAGTTTTAGCATTTTGACAATTAAATACTGCATGACAGTAGTTCACCTAGCACATGCCTAACATGTGAAATGCATTACGTTCAATACTAAATATTAGCACAACTAAGGACTTGTGGAAAAATGTTGCTCAAAAATTTGCAGAAAACAACTTTTTACGCATTACTATGAAATTTATTTTAAAAGTCTAGGGTTATTTGTGTATTTTCGATCAAGCAAAAACTTTAATAAAGAATGTTTTTTTTTCATAAATCTACAATAAACATGTTTTTCCTATTGGCACACCTATCCGGCAACACACTGTAGATATATAGTTGTACATGCTAGTAGCAATAATGGTGTTATTCCTGGAGCAGAATTAATCTTTGCAACAAATAGTAAAAGTATGGATTAACATGGTAACACGAAACGAGAAAATTTTCTAGAATGGTTCGAAAATCAGCTGCCAAAAAATTTAGAAAACCCTTCAGTTATTATTATGGATAATACGAGCTATCATACGACAATAATAAATAAATCTCTTACTTCTTCTTCGCAAAATACCAAATTCAGGAATGGTTAACAATAACTAACAATAATATGAACTTTGGCAGGACAGCTTAAAAATACGGTTACCTACTAGAATTCCTTAGACTGTTAGTACATAAAATAATTACAAAATTATCGTGTTTTTATCAACGTTTATTTCATTTGCGATGTGCCTAATGCTCGTGCCATTGCTTTTGCAGTTCATTTATTGAGGCATTTTAAAAATTATGTACGCTTCTGACTTACAATAAACTGAAGAATGCGTCAAAATTCGGTGTCTGAGTTTGTAGAGGCCGCAACTGTAAATTAAGTAATGAGATTGGCAACGTAGCATTTGATCTGGCAACATTTGGGACGCAAGACTTGGAGGGGCGGCAAGTGAACATATGATACACCTTTAGTACGAGTTTGAACTCGCTAGTCTCATTTTGTTGTTGGTAGCGATTTTTATTGTGAAACAGTTTTCTTTAATGCGTTCTAAAAATGAGTGACATCAATTTCGAGCAGCGTTCTGCTGTCAGGTTTTGCTCCAGACTTGTCACTTTTGCAAAAACTTCAACAGGCCTACGGACACAGTGTCTTATCAAAGACCCAAGAGAGTCGATAGAATATGAACCACGCAACGAAATCCCTTCATCTTCAAGAATCAATAAAAATGTCGACAGAATCCGGGATCTTGTGCGTTAAGATCGTCGGTTGACAGTCAGAACGATCAGGGTAGTGTTGAATTTGACTCACACCATCGTCCATCAAATTTGACCAATGAATTGGGGATAAGAAAAATCTGCGCAAAAAACCTTTCGCAGAGCTAATAGTACATCAAAAGGGAAATGTGCCTTGACTTTTTGGAATCGATTTAAAACAGTCCCCATTTTCTGAAACGTGTCATTACTGGTGGTAAGTCTTGAATGTTTAATCACGACCAGGAAACCAAGTGTCAGAGCCTGGAATGGCACACTCCAACCTCTACATAGCCCAAAAAAGCAAGAATGAGAAAGTCGAAAAATGCATGCTGATTTGCTAGCTAGCTGATTTGTTAGCTAGGAAATTGTCCACAAAGAATTTATGCCTGAAGGCCAAACGATCAATTAACACTTTTACCCAGAAGTTCTTAAAAAACTTCGAGTAAACGTCATGTTTGGCGACAATGCGCCGGCAATTTAAATAAACGAATTTTTTGATAACTTGTACAGTCGGCGCCCAAGAAGTGGTATAACATAATTTGGTATAACATAATTTGGTGTATTTTCTATCGTCTAAACAGGACGTATACTGTTGTTTTGGTAGTCAGTATATTTATAGCATTATATGTCAGTATTGAGTGTACGTTACTCACTATCTGTTGTGTTGTGTTTATCATGGCACATCACGCTAATGAAATAACGAAGGGAAGATTACTTCAGGGACTTCAAGATGGATGGACTACACGACAATTAACCATTGAGTTTAATATAGGCAAAAGTACTGTACATAGCATATTATAAATATAGAGACAGCAGCATACATTAAGTTGACAATTAGGAACAGGCCGTAGAAAAATATCTACGCCGGAACAAGATGAAGCGCTTGTAAATTTTACAAGAAACAATCCATTCGAATTCGCAAGCAGTGCAGCAGAGGCAATGAATTTCACTGGCAGCGTTAGAACTGCACCAAAAAGATTAAAAGCTAGTGAATTAAAAAATAATTAATCTGCAATCTGCAAACAAACCATTCTTAACACAGTAAAACAGGTAAGAGAGGTTGGAATTTTCAAACGAATTTATTAATAGAGATGCTGCATTTTGAAACACTGTCGTGTTTAGCGACGAAAAGATGTTTCAGTCGTGTCATAGTGGCCGTGTTAGAATGAATAGACGTTATGATGAGAGATACGTGCATGAAGTACGCAGAAGCAGTTTTTTTTTGGGTCAATGTGTGGGAGTGGATCAGTTCCATGGGTCCTGGAATTTGTTGGGATATTGGGGAGCGATTAACTGCAATAATTGACATTTTGGAGAATATAATACTACCGTCGGTACAACAATTATATTGCGACCTCACTTTTCAACACGATAACTCTCCAATTCATACTGCCAATGTGGTCCAGATTTGATTATCAAATAATTATATTAGTGTTTTAAGATGGCCCTCCAGAAATCCAGATCTAAACCCTGGGGGTTATTGGTGAAGAAAATAATTAAAAATAATTTTCATCCTAGAAATTATGACGAACTTCGTGATAACGTTTTATATCATTGACAAAATCTAGGTCCGAATATTATAGCAAATGTAATATATTCTTTGTCGCAGCGATTAGATGCAGGGATTGCTAAAAATGGAGCAATAACAAGATATTAAATACTTTTTAAATTCGTATATTAATAACTTAATACTTGTTTGTGTTATATAATAAACATTTTTGTTTTCGAGTAAAAATACGGCATGCGCCAAAATAAACAACACTGAAATTCCTGAAGTATATTATTTATTACTTATACATTATTATGTCTATAGAATACATGTTCAAAATGTGCGCCATGGCGTTGTAGGCACTGCTCATAACGGTTACGCAGATTGTCAAACATATTCGAGAACACAGGTTGCTGCATATTCCGGAAAAAGGAGACGATCTTCTCACGTAAATGATTAACAGTTCTGGGTGGGTCTGTACCGCTGAAGACTTGCTCCTTTAACATACCCCATACGTAGGCATCCGGTGGTGTAAGATCGGGGGAATGTGATGGGTAGTTGAAATTAGAATTGCGGGAAATGATGCGTCCTTCAAAAGTTTCCTGCAGCAATGCTATCGATTGTCGAGCAGTGTGACTGGTCGCCCCGTCCTGTTGAAACCACTGCTCTTCCATCCGAAGGTCCCTGGCACGACAAAACCCTCTGAGATCTTGGACAAATGGCGTTACCACAATGTTTCTATAACGTTCCTGGGTAACAGTAAGAGGTGTGCCATCATCATCCTCAATTAAATACGGACCAATCACACCGTGTGCTGACACTGCACACCATATCGTCACGCGGGCACTATGTAGCGGTTTTTGGATAATCACGTCTGGCTTACCGAAATCAAGGAAGCGAGTTGTTTGTTTATTGATGTAACCCTCCAAGTGAATATGACTTTCGTCTGAGAACCACACATTATTCAAGAAATCTGGATCCTCGTACAATATAGCCAAAAATTGTCCACAATACGCAACCCTGGCATTCATATCTTGGTTTGACAATCGTTGTCCAACTTTAATTCGGTACGGAAATCCACCTACATCTTTGAACAAACGCCGAATCGACGTACTGCTGATATTCAACTTAAATGCCGTTCGCCGAAGACTTCGGTTCGGTGATAGCAAAACCTGATTGAGGACACGTCCATGGTTCCCATTCGTTCTCACAGTTACTGGCCTACCAGACCTTCCCTTCCGTTGGCACAACACACTGCCAGAACGACGAAATTTCTCAACAATAGAAAGCATAACTTTATTGGTAGGTGCCTCTTTATGAAATTGATCGCGATATGTTTCCGTCACTAACTTCAAACTCGGTCCACCTTGTTTGCCTTTTCCGTACGATCGAAAATAATGCTCGACGATAAACACTTTTTCCTCAGTCGTGAGACCCATTCTCAACTATAACATCACATAACAACGTTCTTTGCACTACTAAAAACACATAACGCTGCTAGTATCATACGTCAAAAAGCAGACATGCGCATAACAATGGCACGCATTTCAGTGTTGTTTATTTTGGCGCATACCGTATTTATCATATGTCTATTTTCTTTTTTCTGATCACTTCTATAATAAACCTAATCATCAAATATAGACGCAGCTATATTTTCTTACGATCGTTGTAGTATGACCAATGTCAAGCATATGTCACACAAAATTAAAAGTTTATCAATGCTTACTAACAGCTTTAATTACAACACAACAACTTCAGTGTCCCAATTTATAGGGCGCCGACTGTATACGGATGGATAACAATCCAAACGGGGCACAAGTGCAAGTATATGTGAAATGTGCCCTAGAAGGAAGATATTAAGTCTGGGGAAACATATGACGGTTTTCCAGGCTGAATTGATTTCAATCGCAGCCTACGTGAAAATTCCTCGGTATAGAATTGTAGCGAGCATTACATCTGATAAATGTTAAACGAAGTATATGATGGTATTTGTGTGATGAAGTATATCCGGAACGGCGTTCCGGCTATATTCATTAAGGTTATCAAAGTTTGGGAATTAAAGAAGAATTATTTTAAATTAGAAATATTTATTTAGTTTGTTAAATAACATTATTGACTGCTCTGATTTATTAAGTGGCATACAATTTCATGTTCCGAAGTCAGGGCTAGGTAATCAGTTAATGTTTTATTATGAAACATCCAGAAGAAATATTCTATTTAAACCATGTATTACGGCAATGTTAAGAAATTACAACAGCATTTCAGCATTTGTGTAATATTCATTTCAATACATTTTATGTAATAACTGCTAAGATTACCTATAGAGTGAAGCAATGTGTACAAAAGCGGATTGATATGAAAGACAAAATAATGAAATCAGTCTCGAAATGAAGTAAATTTATTGTACTACCAATGTACATTTTGAACCTACTGCAAATGAGAATCAATAACTAAAGTAATAAAATAAACCAGAGTAGTTTCAAAGTTTTTTATTGTTGAATACAATACTGATTCGCCAAACTTTTGCTTCATTAGGTGATCATAAACTAAACAATTTTACATATATTTCTTTTACAGAAATGTATGGATATATTCTATGTGGGGGTGTGTTATATATTTTATATAAGTGGTAGAGGGGAGTAATTGAATTATGTTTGTTCATTTAGAGTTGAACCTAATTTCCTATATCTATTTATTTCTATATTTTCTAACAGATTAAGTTTTTTGCCTTTGTCTTGTAAATACAGAATCTTGAATTCTCTATTAAATTTATGATTTGAATCTAACTGGCGCAAACAATGGTTTGCGCCAGTTGAGTTCGTCTTTTTGTCTTTGTAACTTCTTTCATCCTCCTTGGTTCTCAGTTCAAAGGTATATCCTTTACGTACGTCGTTTACCGAGTACACGCATAAAACCAAAATAAATAAAAGAATCAGTTGTAAAATAGGCCTAATAAGGGAGAATTGCCGAAACCTATATGATTATTGAGTAAAAGATCTGTATTTTTATATTTCAAACTTTCCAGTAAACTTCAAATCTGATTTACTTCAAGTAAATTTAATTTTTGCAATTTATTTTCTATGCGTAAATTTTTAAAGTTATAATTAAAATTATGGGTTTCTTCTCTCAGAAGTATTGCATAATGTGAGTCATTCTCATTATTAATATAACTTCGCTCATGTTCTTTGATTCTTTTAGAAAAGGATCTACCTATCTGGCCTATATAAAATTTAGGGCATGAACAACATTCAAGTTTGTAAACTCCCGATTTATTGTTTGTATCTATTTTATGTTTATTATTTTTAATAATAAGCCTAAAGAGTTGTTGGTTTTGAAAGCTATGTTATTATTACTCTATTATTGATTTATCAAGTAAGTAGTATAAAAAAATTCATTGCAATTGGTGGATTCATTCTGGATGTTCGGATTTTTTAAAAATTAGTATATTTCAATAGTGCAATTATCTCAGTGAGAGTTGAGGCAAAAATGGCCATCCGTATCAAGTGATGCAATTCCTATGTCATTGTGAGTAATTGTTTAATAATTTTTTACCTTTTTAGGTTACGAGTACATGGAGAATTAGAAGGATAATGACATATTAATATTTAATATTAAATCCGATTTTACTCATTAATTTTTTATTATTATATATTTGAAAATAAATACTTTTTAAATATATTAGTTTAATTTTAATTTAAATGCTCTACAGGACTTGAAGCATACTTAGGTCTTGAAGGCCTAAAGTACACAACATTGCATATGCAAAATTGCGTATAATGAAAGCAAGAACAAGACACAATTTACAATGAATTCACAAAACGTTTAACAATGTCTCTCCATTCCTTCCTATTTGACACTCATTTCATAACAACCATTTGCACTGTGATCGGCGAACCCACCTTGTGATTCCTCAGGAAGAACAAACGCGCGGCCGATATTGTCACGAGAGTACAACTAAACGATGTTCTAAGTGTAATATAGGGCTACATACAAAATTTTGTATGCAATATCACACAATTACTTAATTTGGCATCAAAAGTTGTGTGTGTACCTAATGTTCTCAGTAAAAAAATTATACTTTCACATAAATAAAATATACGCACTTCTAATTTATTGGTCTTTTATCTCATAGAACACAGGATTTTTTTCAAAATTATAGCAGAAGTTTCTCCCGAAAGTTTTTAAACATATTGCTGTGAGTTTTGCTTTGAATTTGATTTAATATAAAAGGAATGAGAGTGTATGCAGTTACTCAAGCATATTTTTATTGAGATTCTGTATAATATTTGGGTTTCTCAGGGCAATCCTTTTGGGTTCTATGTAACTAGGCCTAGCGACCAAAGTAAATGTAAAGAAATAATACAACAAGAAATAACTGGTTAATAATTCTTTTATTGTCTGTTTGTATGTTCACATATCATTTTGTTTCTACTTAAGATACTTCATTCTTAACTTAGGAATTAACATATCAATGAAATTTTTGTAACAATATTATTTTATAAATCACCCACGTATAGTCTTGGAGTTTTGATTTCGGATTCAATTGAATCTCAAACAATGACTTTTGAGTATTTCACTCACAAAAGGGGTATTTGCCCTCCTATTGCTGAGATTAGTACGCAAAGCCTCTATCTATCTGAAATGTGGATCTCTGACTTCTACATTCTTTACAATTCCAGTGTGCTCTTCAGCATCTATTTAAGTGGAAAACAAGTTCCTACAGAATAGTACACTTATCATCACATTGTATAAGTATTTTCTTATTTTCTCCGCCTATTGTTGAACGTTTTTATTTTTTGAAATTTCAGTGGCACAGATATTTCGAAAATATTTGTGGAATACCTACTTCCTACTCATTTCGCCTCTAATATCTGGCCTAAGATACACTTTAATCTTGTATTTATGACTATTTAATTATTTAGACTAACAATCCACATGCAATTTTTCTGATTTAATTAATTCTATCTACTCCAATTCTATCGTATGTACAGTCTTACTAATGGGTAGCGGTCACGAAACCCTAAAAGGTCCTTGTCTATTATTAGGTACGAGCTAGGCTTGTAATTTTGATTGCAGTTCAATATAAATTGATCCAAAATGCTCCTTATAGCAGCAAAGAGATCTATAGATTTTCGCCTAGATGCTCGATTGTTAAACCGTTAACAGTTTAGAAGAAATTTCAAACGTTCATCGCTCATAGTAGATCTGTAAATACTTGCAGATATGTTTGGATCATACATCTGATGAACTTTTAAGTGGTTGGTTTTCATTGAAGCTGAAAAGATTAGTAAACCCATTATTTCTGCTCTGGTAGTTTATTGTATCCCTGCCAACTGCAGATTTTTATAGCTTACTGCTTCGAGGAGTGTATCATCCCATTTGTATGGCGGACAATCGTGTCAATTATAAAATCATAAAAAAATAATTTAAAAATATTAATTTCTGTTCTTACGTTTTGACAATTATTACTTGGACCAGGTCCAATGAATAATATTTTTTGATGATTTTCTTCCTACGCGACCTCTTGAAACCGAACCCCATCTATGTCCATTTTTTCCCTTCAAACGAACTCGTCATGGTACGACAATATATGGATTGGTGTTCATTACTTTGCTCGAAGGTACGTCATCATCGCTTTTATTATTTGGATTGGTGTCCGCATCCTGTAAATTATTAAAAATTTTTTGGTGCTTTTCATTTGCCTGTGACTCATTCGTTTCGGCATCCAGAATTTCTTTATCTTTATCTATATTACTATTTACCATTTCAATATCTCCATTTTCTAAAACATCAAGTAGTTCCTCTTCATTTTCACTGTCTGTTTTTTCGACGTATTCTTTTTCACAGTGATCTTCATTTTCACTCCCTGAATCTCCATAGTCATTTCCACGAAGTCTCTGGTCTCTAGACTAGACACCAAGGAGTATGACATATAAGAGTGCCACATTCCATGTCAAAAATTAGTCCCTTACGGTAGCGCCTCTGATGTTTAATGGTAGTACTAAATTCGTAAGCATTTTTAAATTACTGTTTTTTTTTTGTTCTAAATATGCTCTAAATACATGTTTCGATCTTTTTTGATCTCATCACTGCAAAATATCTATAAATATAGAAATCACAGACACGTATAACTAAATATTAATTCTGTTAAAAAATAAATTTAAACTCTATGTAAGAAAAATAAACATTTAAAATTGAACAAATATATAAAAAAATGCAATATTCTTGTAATAAAACAGAATAACCTATATATTCATAACAATAAATAAACAGAAATTCGAATAAACGGCAATATAAAATAAGGACAATTATTCATATGCACAAAAGATTAGAAAACCCTCAACTTGCCAACGTACCAAGAACCTAATTTATCTTTTACAAATGCATCAGCTGTCTAATTTTTCTCGAGTTTTGATTCAGAGATCTAGCATTGCAAGACCGACATATGTCGTCATGAAATTTCCTATTAATTAAACTCATACATATATTTAACAACTGCTCTTGAACTAAGTTTGATAATCGAATTTACTAGTATACGAATAATTGAAACATACATGAGTAGGTAAACCCCACCAGTTTTGTATAATACAAAGGTATTTTTAATAATATAAAATATTATTAAAAATCTGGTGTGAAGAACACAAATGCAGGTTCACTATTAATATTTTCTGTGAACGTGTCCGAATATATCCTATCCCCAGAGACGTAGATACGTATTTCGCTTTTCTACAAGCTCATCGGTACGCCCCTGCTGGAGAAAGGACAACAGGTAGCGCCGAATTTACTTCTGCGCTCGGTCTGGATAATTACGGTGATAGGGCGGGGTGGTTCTTTTCTGTGAATGTGTCTGGAAATATCCTTTCTCCAGCAGGGGCGTACCGATGAGCTTGTAGAAAAGCGAAATACGTATCTACGTCTCTGGGGATAGGATATATTCGGACACGTTCACAGAAAATATTAATAGTGAACCTGCATTTGTGTTCTTCACACCAGATTTTTAATAATATTTTATATTATTAAAAATACCTTTGTATTACTAGTATACCATGAAAAACTAACCTTCTGCAAAGTTACCGACATAGAAACCAAAAGATTTTAACGACACAACCATCCTATCGTAAATGGTATTAACATATTGTAAAGTTTGTCTTTTCGGGTTCTTAAATAAAACAAACAATAACTTTAGACACACACTATATTAATAATAAAATGAATAACAATATAAAAACTAATTACTAAATAAGCACATTTATGTATCTGTATTTATGTTCACTCGCCGCGAAGCTCGGGTATTGAATAATAATCCATCCCTTCCTCGACGGCTTATATATGAATGGGAATATCCTTCTCGACAGTTCTGCATGTATCCCGAAAGCGCCAGAGGTCTGTTTCTAGATCAGCCGAGACCGCGCGAGAGGTATTATACGTGACCTATCGTTCGATGAGTCATCACAATATAATACCAAACTAAGAGTGGGATAAAGAAGATAATTTGATTCACTACATTCCTTAAACATTGTAAAAGTGTGATGAGGTTTTACATTAGCAGAAAATGAAGATTTACAAGCCTCACAATCGGGTAAATTAAGCTTTTTAGGGGGAATCCAAGGTTAGTAAATGTATATTACGCGTCATCGAGCGTGTCCATGCGTTTCCTGTCTATATCGTGTTCCAAATAAGAATAAACCGTTGGGAAAGATAGGGCTTAAAATAAGAGCTCGTGATTGGCTAAAATAGAGGCCGCTTTTATGCAGGAAAACTTGAGTTTATTTTGTTCTGTCAAATTTTCTTTTTGCTGTCAGTACTAATCAGTATTTCTGTCACTGCTAGTCAATTGCGTATTTTGGTAGTTGTTTATTGTGCTGTTTATTATTAACATTCGTTAAAAATAGTTCTTTATAAAGATTATAAAGTGAAAACATCATTTTCTAAAAATATTTTATCACTCATTAATTTATATAATCGCAAACGTTTTAGAGTATGGATGACGCAGCTTTATCAGGTTGATCAAAAAATCCTAATGGAAAATATGTAAAATGTGAACAGGCAGATGGCTTATAATATGTATTTTAAGAACAAAGCTAATATATCCAAAACAGCTGCTGTTCCTCAAACTTCAAGAGAAGTAGGGATTAGTAGGAATACTATGTTTGACATTGTTATGGAAATTGAAATGTCTGGAGTTACAATTCTCCTTTAAGAAAACAAAGTTGCCGAGATGCTTACAATAAATTGGATGAAGTATCAAAAAGTATGATTAGAGGGCACGTTCATTCATTTTTCTTTAAAAATGAGTTACCGACTTGCACCAAAATTTGTGAAGCTACCAGTTTACCTCCTTTAAAACGAACATCACTTTGGAGAATCCTAAAAAAAGCTAGGATTCAAATGGGGAAAACACACCCAAAACATCTAATTAATTGAACAAAATGATATCTAATGGAGACATCGTTATTTGACAAGTATAACAAAGTTTAATACAGAAGGGAGAAAAATCTATTATTTAGGTGAAACATGGTTGAATGCAGGTTACATAAAAGCAAAAATATGGAAAGATACAATGGTACTTAATCCAAGGCAAGCATTTGTTGAAGGTCTTTCTACTGGTTTAAAAGATCCATCTGGCAAAGGAAAGCGACTAATTGTACTTCACATTGGCAGCGAAACTAGTTTTATGAATAGGAGTTTATTATTATTTAAATCCAAGAAAACTGGAGATTATCATGAAGATATGAATAGTGAGGTGTTTATCGCATGGATGTAAAAAATATTACTGGCTCTTGAGCCCAATTGTGTTATAGTAATGAACAAGAGGCCCTATCATTCACTAAAACAGAAAAATCACCTACTTCATCATGGAAAAAGGAGGCACTTATTGAATGGCTCTTAATAAAAGGAATTTTAGTTGATAATACTATGCTAAAGATTGAATTGTTTGAGCTTGTAAAAAATTACGTATCCTGTCATCCAGTTTCAGATGTGATCGATGAAATAGCTAGAGAAAGTGGTCATACAGTTTTACGTTTTCCTCCACATCACTGTAATCTGAATCCCTTTGAACTTGTATGGGCTCAAGTTAAGCCTCATGTTGTAGACAATAATAAGACATTTAAATTGGATGAAGTAAGAAATTTATTATTAGAAGGATTAGACATGGTTGATGCTGACGTATGGGAAAATAGCATTCATCCACGTTACAACAGAAGAAAACAAGATGTATGATTTAGATAATATTGTTGAAAATGTGTTTTGCATCTTGAAGATGAGTAGTTCTCAATATATATTCGTGAACAATATGCAATATAATGAACTGTGGTTTATTAAGTTTAGTTAGATTTAGTTACATGTGTATGTAATGTGTTAGATATAATTATACTTATAAATTGTATAGTTTAATAAATATAGTGAATAAAGTGTAAATGAAATATAATTATATAATAATGTTTACCATATAAATTCATGGGATTAGAAGTTGTTTCAAGTCCTCAGAAATTGTTCGACAATCTGGGTGTCAAGTATCTACCAGATATTGTGATACTGTGTGAAATGACTATATAATATGTTTAATGTAATTATGTAAGTGTAAGTAAAAGATTTAATGTAGATTATGCTAATATAAGAAGGTTTTACACTTATGGTGTCAAACATTTATGAAAAAGATTGCTTTTACTGAACACACGGAGTTTCTTTTTATTTATTCTTGTTCTTCATTTTTTTTTATTAATAAAGAAATTATATTATTTATTTAAAATATATTAAACACACATTATGCATAAAGTTTATTTGGCACTAAAGCGATTACATTGAGAAAAATATAAATCTGAAACTTTAATCAAACCACATTTATGCTAAAGGCAAAAAAGATTCATTGTACGATAGCAGCAATTTATTCCATACACATTTAGCCAAATACTGAAGCTGGGAAAATGCTTACGTTTAACATCTTTGGGCCCTAAACTGATATTTTACGCTTTTTAATATGTACTTACTTATTTTTGTAAAATGAAAATATTTTTTAATAAATACCTTTTTTAGATGTATAAACTTCTTTAACAAAATTATGTGAAATGATGTGCAGCTAAATGAATTTCCTTATTGCTCTCTCATTATAGATACTATTGAAATAACCGTATTTTGTAAAATGCTATATTTGTTAATCACTAATGTTAAACGATACACAAATATCATAATTATAATACATTATCACCATCAAACCTTTAAATTTATTAGTTTCACATCTACACAATAGTTTTGTTCTGTAGTAAAATCAAAGTAGGATGTAAATATTTCTCCTATGGTAATTTTAACATATTCTCACTGTATTTACGCACAAATTTATTGTGGATGCAACACCTTCAAACCAGCGGCGGCTCGTGCATCAAAAATGTGGGGGTTGCAAATTTAGTGAATACTAATACTTTTTACAGTAGGTAAATAAGGTAGGTAACTAAGTATGTTTTATTAAAAGTTATTTTTGCTAAGGTACATATAAAGAAGAAAAAAGGCTTTTAAAACTCACTGATTCTGATCCTGATTTTATTGAAGCAGAAAATCCATGCGACGATCTTTCGCAGTAGCAAATTTATCTATAACCCTTTGATTAAAATCTGGAATACTTTGGATAAAATCCTTTTCTTGAGAAAGCATCGCCAATGCAGAAAGTCTCTCTTGTGCCATGCTGTTTCTTAAGAAAGTTTTTATTCTCTTCAAAGTAGAAAAACACCGCTCCGCTTCAGCTGATGACATCGGAATTGTAATTAGAATTTTTAAAAGTTTTAATGTTTTACTAAAAGTCGCACTTAGTTCACTTTGTGAAATGATGTCATAAAGAGGAAGCAAACCCGAGATTGATTTAAATTCTTCCGTTTCATAAATTACGCTTAGTTCAGTACGGAATTTCCGTTCATCAAAGTATGGGTAAGACTTAATTGTTTCCTGAAAGACATTTTCAGGAAAATGGAGGCTGTATTGATTAAATTTATCAGAACAAAATAGAGACGTTGCAGTTAAGTGTCCAGTAAAGCTAAACCTATCTTTGGCTTGACAAACAATAATATCACAAACTTCCTTTGCTTCTCGTGTATATTCGTTTCCATCGATCTTACGTCGTTTTGAAGTTGATGAGCCTGGCCCACTGTCACTTGTATCCGAAGTGTTCGTTATATTATTTCTGATTTGAGCTAACTGAGTTTCAAATGATAATATATATTTATTGGCCATAAGGGGATCAATTTCTCTAGTTTGAAATTTTGCATATAATATATCTACTTGAGGCATTATCTTGTAAAATAGATTTAACCAGAAAATAAAACTCTTATTAGTAAGAAGCGTAATATAACCTGAAGCTTGATTGATAGTAGTGATATTTACAGTTTTACTTTCATTCAAAATTCTTCGCATTGTTTCTATAATTTCTTCTCTGTGTTCAAACACAGTGGCGACAATTCTGGAATTAAAATTCCATCTGGTTGGGGCCGAACGAGGCAGCCGCTTTTTAACTGTTTCGTCCAATATTGCAACTCTTTGAGAACTATTTGAAAAAAAGGTACAAATTCCTTGTAAATTTGCAAAGAATATACGGACATTAGTGTTGGCAGAGGCAGCATTCAACATAACTAAATTTAACTGATGCGCGTAGCAGTGCACGTAAGCAGCGTATTTATAAGTTTGTTTAATACGTGCCTGTACCCCATTATGCGATCCGCCCATGACGGCTGCCCCATCATATGTCTGGGCAATCAATTTTCTTTCGTTATCTTTAATGTGTGTTTCTAGTTCTGCAAGAATGATTGTAGATAGCGTTTTCAAATAGTAAGCAAGGAAAGCAGAATAATGCATTTTTTATACTACAACCGCAAATCCACAAATGTTTATTATAAATATCCTTATTAAATAGTCTATTAAAAGTTCGCGTCTTACTGGAAATCGTTTGTTTCAGATTTAAATTCGGAACAGGTCTGCCCAACCGCTTTATTTCAATTTTTTCGGCATACGTTCTTTTATAGAACGGATCCACTATTAAACTCTGCACTGAATTCATTATTATTTAAAAATAAAGAGCATAAACACTTTTAAACACACAAATACAACTTTTTTAATCGCTTTTATACCGTTGCACCGTAAGCAAGAAATACGTGTATCGCTTTGGTTGCACTGCCGCTGCAACACTATTTTCGTTTATGGAGATATATCTGAAAGACGTTCGACAAAGTTCGTCAGCCGTATAGGGATATATACGTTCGTGGATTGCGATGAGTTTGCAAACCAAGTGTGTTATTCTCTCATTTATTTAACGTATTCATATCGAATTAGATATACCTATTATATTTATAATAGTTCATTTATTCTGTGAGGTAGTACAAATTTTTAATTTATAATTTAAAAGATGTAGAATTACGCTTTTTTTCATTAAATTAAATCTATTAGTTTTGGTGGTTGCGCAAACTTGCAAACCATAGCAGAAACCGCCACTGCTTCAAACAATAAATAACAGATTGTAAGATATCGATTGAAATATTTTATGTAAGTCTAATACCTTGCATTGGTATATATTTGCCGCTTCTTGCTTGAATAAAATGATTAAAGTCTAAGCTTTCTTAATAGTGAATATGTTAATAAATAAACGTCAAAAATAATCTTTTGTATACTCTGTTTTTAATAAGAGAGACAAAATTGAAAATGGCCCACGAAAATATACCTACACTTACGATTGGCTAATTGCCGGTCTAGTTTACACTACCCCTGTTTGGTAATTTAGTGCCGCCATATTGTAGACACAGTTAATCGAGTAAATATTTTTGTTAAGTATTATTTTTTTTCTATAATGTTTAAACAACAAAATATTTTTTTTTAAACTATTTGCTTGTGAAAATGGATCCACAGCTCAGTACAATACATAAATATTTCTCAAGTATTATTCACGAATACAAAGCGAGAGAACTAAGTTCACCACCACTAAAACAGTTAGAAAATCGTTGCTACCTACATTTGACGATAGTGTTAAATACATGAAAAGAAAAACGCTACATATTTTTTTATGATGGAGAACTTCCTGCGTTAAACAAAATTTTAAAAAATAATAATAGTTGTCAAATTACCGGTCTAGATTGTTCGTAGCGTTGTTTTCTAATTTCATAGTGTTTTATGTGCTTATACTCGTATATAAACTTTATTTGACTATTTACAGTGTTTTACATTATAGTAAGAGCAAAACAATGAGGAAATTTAAAAAAATTGTGAATTAAAGTAATGTATTTTCTCAATAAAGTATTTTTGTTTATAAAGATTGTAATTGGTTATTTATAAGAAAACTACATCAAATAATATCTTGATATCCAGTTAGTATTTGCATTTGTGAACCCATTTTTTAGACATACAAAACCTTTTATTAACTCCGTAATAACAGTTTATTGAAAGAACTGGGTTGTGACAGTAGAATACTAAATAATGAGACGGTGTTTCACTGAGTCAACCACCTTCATTTCCTTTATAATTTATAAGCGCATTTTTTGGCAAAAATATTTACATTAAATACTTTTTACACTCATGACTCTCATGAGTACACCGATAATTAGTAGCATGTGATTTACTGAGAACATTTTGAAGTACATATGTCGTAAATTAAAATTTTCTACTTAACCTACGAAGTCGTATATTTTGAAAGTTTCATACATACAAATAAATAACAAATAATAGGCATTTATTGAAAACTATAACAAATGTTGAAAATGTTGTCCTTCAAGATCATTGCACTTTAAAATTCTCCGTTCAAAATGTCTGATGATATTCTGCAACATTACTGGACTGTTATAATAACCTCAAATGTCATTGGATTTACGTTTACGGAACAACAATATAGTGTTCATTTGAAAAGTCAATCTAGGTTACTTTGAAATTTTGATAGAATAAGACACAAATATATTAGTATGTGTTTGTTGTTCCGTAAACGTAAATCCAATGACATTTGGGGTTATTATAACTAGAGCTGAGGATGTTTGCGGTATAACCATGGTTATATCATGTAACCATAGTAAATTACTATGGTTACATGATATAACCATGGTTATACCGCAAACATCCTCAGCTCTAATTATAACAATCCAGTAATGTTGCAGAATATCATCAGAAATTTTTAACGGAGGTTTTTAAAGTGCATTGATCTTGAAGGACAACATTTTCAACATTTGTTATAGTTTTCTATAAATACCTATTATTTGTTATTTATTTGTATGTATGAAACTGTCAAAATATACGACTTCGTAGGTTAAGTAGTAAATTCAAAATGTTCTCAGTAAATCACATGCTACTAGATTGACTTTTCAAATGAACACTTGTTATATATATATATATATATATATATATATATATATATATATATATATATATATATATATTATATACGGGGTTGGGCAGAAGTAACGCATCAGTCTAATAATTCCGTAAATATAAACTTTAGAACAAAATGTTGTCAACAAAAGTTTTTAGACAAGTTATTTTGTATTGGCTTCAATCATTTGCGTTTTTTTTCATGATGATTAGTACATATGACAGCAAAAAAAAATTTTTTTTTTAATAGAAATAATATTTTCTTTTAGAAAATTCGGAATCTTTATTAATTTCTGAATATGAATATGTACTTTTTTCATGGGGTTAGATAATAAAAATATTAAGAAAAAAATAAAATTTAATAAACGTACATTTGGACTAGTGCAGTGTTTTGTAGATTGCTTTGGAAATTGTAGATTTTTTGACTGTCATTGAATTACATATTGACGTTTCACAATAAAATAGTTTCCATCGTAAAATTTGCTTTTTTAAATACGTGTTTTGTGTGAAAATGGTCAAATTAACTGCTAAAGAAAGAATAGAAATTCTTATGATGGTCGGATATGGTGACAGGCAACGTTCACATGACGAAGTTTGCACTTTATTCAATAATGTTTATTTGGATCGAGATCCTATAGCTCAATCAACAGTTTCGAGATTGGTTACTAAATTTAGAGAAACGGGCGATGTTAGAGATATATTCCTAAAGCTGGCCGACCAAAAGAAATCACTAATGAAGACCGATCTCTTCATGTTTTACTTGCTGTAACGGAAAATCCCACTACATCAACCACTCAACTAGGATTAGAAAATGATATGAGTATATCTATTAGACGAATATTAAAAGCGAACAAATACAAGCCCTATACGATACACTTACTGCACGAACTTAACGAAGATGACCCGGACAGAAGATTACAGTTCTGTGAAACAATAATGGAATTGTCCATTAACGATCCAAATTTTTTAAACAACATCGTATTTTCTGACGAAGCTACATTTTGTCTAAATGGATTTGTAAATAGGTAAAACTGCCGTTATTGGGTGACTGAGAATCCACATTGGATGCGAGAAAATCATACACAGCATCGCCACAAACTTAATGTGTGGGCTGGCATTGTTGGGCAACGAATCATAGGTCCGTACTTCTTGGAACACAACCTAAATGGTGATGGTTACTTACATTTATTGCGTAACCATATTGTACCAGATCTGTTGATTTTATTTTCTAACGACAATCAACCAAGCATGCCAAGCCGTAATCTATGGTTTCAACAAGATGGAGCACCACCACATTATACTATTAATGTTCGACAGTATTTAGACACAATTTTTCCCGGTCGTTGGATTGGACGTCGGGGTTTTATTGATTGGCCCGCTAGGTCTCCCGATTTAAATCCATTGGATTTCTTTCTTTGGGGACACTTGAAGTCGCAAGTATACAAGGAGAAACCTAGAAACCTAGAGGGTTTGAGAGCAAAAATTACTCGTGAGATACAAGCCATACCACCTAATAGTTTACAAAATACAATTCGTCATTTTTGGGAACGTTTAAGGTCGGTTAAGGTGTCAGGTCGTAGAAGGACGTCACTTTGAGAATTTAATTTAATTTTGTAGTTTGTTTACTTTTATTTAATTTTATTTTTTTCTCAATATTTTTATTACCTAACCCCATGAAAATAATACGCATTCATATTCAGAACTTAATAAAGATTCCGAATTGTCTAAAAAATTATATTATTTCCATTTAAAAAAAAAAATTTTTTGGCTGTCATATGTAATCATCATGAAAAAAAAGACAAATGATTGAAGCCAATACAAAATAACTTGTCAAAAAACTTTTGTTAACAACATTTTGTTCTAAAGTTTAAATTTACGGAATTATTCGACTGATGCGTTACTTTTGCCCAACCCTGTATATATATATATATATATATATATATATATATATATATATATATATTGTAACGAATCGGAAGAGCTATAAAATATTCAACAGTTTGTAAATACAAAGATTCTAAGTTAAAAATAATTAACTTGGTAATTTTTATATTAAATTTTGTGAATTATCAATTTCAAAATTAACTAGGTTACTTCAAATAACATATAGATGGAGTTGCACAATGCTTAATTATATGCGCATGATACAAAGTTACATGCTAGTAAACAACTCCATAACATTAACCTTAAAAGTTGTTCGGAGGTATAGATTTCTTATAAGCATTAATTAGTGGGCGTAAGTTGTGATTAAGATCCGGCTAAACTCAAGAACAATGTTGACTCTTGTGATAGGGCATTGAGATATGTCCAAATTTAATAGTGTAAGTTCGGTATCTCCAATCAAACACTCATAAAGTTCACTGATTTTAAAGTGATAGACTGTTTGTTTCGTTTATATTCTATACTACAAAATAAAAAGGTCGAGATCGGATTAATGAATAACAACTTTAATGAACTGATTATCCAAATATAACAGGTAAGTGAAAAATATACTAATGTAAAGAATTTTTGATATCAAACATGTCACGTGATTAAACAAATATGGTGAAACTTTTAGATTAATTTAAATAAACACTACATGTGACATAAATAAATTAATGAATAATAAATTTACTGAATAATAATAAAATAAAATAAAATAAAAAGAAACTGTATTCTTCCTTATCTTAGAAATAGAATACCTAGATCTTATATTATGACATTAATAATTATTATCTTAACAGATGTAGAAAATATGATGTATTCTTTATTAATATGTTGATTAATTTGTCGTTTTCAATGTTTATAGGAGATTATAAGAATACTTAAGTAATCTGGACAGGAAAATTGGTGTACAGGATCACTTATAGGTCTGTAAAGGCAAGGTTCTTTCAGCGGCAATTGAACGGCGTCACCCCAGTTAGATGTCCGGTCCAACGAACCTCTTCCCGGCAAACTGCACCCGGCGATATCTTCAACACTGGTGTTCGTATGGTCTTGAAAAAAATGTTAAACGGGAGCTGGGAATATTGGTAAGTTTTTTTTCTAAAACGGACGTATGGTTTTATTCAAATTATTTGTATTTTTCTTATTGCTTTCAGAGAGACACTCCAGTATTTCGAGGTGTTTTTTTAATCGCCATATTTCTAGTAACGCTAACTTTCTTTTTTTTTTCGTATCCCAATTTTGATTCGTCCATCGGTATGTATTCAATTAATCTCGACATATTTTTATTATGAAAATGACAATTTAATAATTTTAAATATATTTATAAGTAGTAATAAATATTTAATCTATTTTGATGATAAAATGTTTGTTGTTTGAATGTCAAATATAGTACATAATGCTGTTTTCATTGTAGGAAACTTTCCCGCGGTAAACAATTCAAATAATATACAGTTATGCCTAAATAAATGGCGTCATTAATAATTAATCAATTAAGTTGATATTTTTGTAATACAAATTATCGAAATGAAAATACTGATACAAAATGAAATGATATAAATTATAAATGTGAGAATGACTTTTTAAAAATAATTAAATACGCGAAATCAACTTTATTGATTTAGCACGTGAAGAATTCAGTTTTTGATATATTTTAAATAACTCTAGAACTTATATATTTATACATTCTAAAATTCTGTCTTTTGCTTACTGAGGCATTCCCGAGTGTTAGCTTGACCTACCTCAATATATATATAATCAAATATCAGATAATCAGACTGCTTTAAAAAAACACCAGATGACACTAAAACATAATTTTGATTTTGAAAATACCAAAATAACAAAGCAAAAAAATACAAAGGCTAGGGAGGTCTTAGAAATGATCCATATTTTCAAAAACAGCAGAACAATCAACGACCGTAACGAGATTGATGGACTTTCTAAACTCTACTATCCACTTATTAAACAATAGAAGACAACCAACCCCACCCACACACTCCAAAAAAAATTTTATTGTTTCCCATTGTAAATACATATACTATGTTTCCCTAACACATGGCCTGACCATGCTAATTTTAAAACGGAATAGGAAATTTCATTTCTCCAACAAAGACATTTAGTCACACAAAATATTCTGAGTGACGCGGTCGTACCCTGGAAAGGTCTCGGGCAGGTTCCGACCACACATGTACACAAATATGTGTTTTGAAACGGAATAAATCGGTGTTTTATATCATTTAATTTATTACTTTATTATTATTTTAATTTTAATTTTTAATTCATTCATACAAATGTAATCATTTAATTTTCCTTACTTTATTATTATTTTAATTGTAATTTTTAATTCATTCATACAAATGTAGACATATTTTCTTACCTTTCATTGTATTATTTTTTTGTTTCTAGTCACTTGAAAAAGACTTAATAATAAAAAGACTCGAAACGTCGTAGAGAAAAACATTGAAATTCATTAAAGGTCGCTAAACCAATAAAAAAGTCTATTATTATAATATTAAGACACGGCCAATAAAATAAATAAGAAATTTAATTCTTATTAACACTAAATATCAGTGGCGGCTCGTGCTAAAAATTTTAAGGTGTTCTGCAAGTTTTACAAAAAAATTTACCTTGCACGGGCAGTAAGAGGTTGTCTCCCATCGATCTTATCGTGCTTTCTTCGTCTTCCGCACTGAAGTAATGGATTTCTGGAACGATTGTCAATTGTCACACAAAAAAATAAGAGTCACTAAGCACTACTTTACTAACAAATTATTTCTTATAAATTAAATCTATTCTACGTTCTTTTCGATTTGCAAATTTTGTTATCACTTTGTCATTAAAATTGTCTAGAGAATTATTAATTTCCTCAATTATTTGTTCTTGGCAGACTTCAAGTATGCACTGTAACAGATCATTCTGTATTTCTTTGGAAGTGCCTTTAAATACCGAACAAATTTTTAGGTGCTCACTTAGAGTTGCATCTAATTCAGCCGAAAAATTAATAAGTCCACGAAATATCCCCGGATTCTCGGAAGTATCGCTCTCATCATGTCCCCGAAGGGCCAATTCAAAAGTTCCACAAAATTTTATACAATTAATAATTTTTGATAAAATATAACGATTCTTTGACACATTTTCATTATGTCTCTGTATATTTACCCAATAAGCAGAATCTAGTTGAGCCATAATATTAGTTGACCCTAGTAACGCAAATTCCATACAATTATGAAGATGGCTTTTAGAATTCTCATGTCTTTTTATTTTCAAACTTAAGTGCTCTAGATCCGTGACCCCTATTTCCGTCCAAGCTTTATCGCCACCAAAAAGTAAACAGGGAAAACAATATAAAGCATTTTTTTTGTTGCATCCACAAATCCATTCGTTTTTTGAATAAATATCGCTACTAAATTTACGTGTATAATTTTTCCCTCTACTTACACCAGTTTTTTCAATAGTGATATCTACTAATGGCCTACCATTTGCTTTTAAGTTTAACTTTTCTTCGTATGTATATTTAAAGAATCTCTTCACATTAATTAAATTAAAGACCACCTCCATAATACACAGAGTTTATATAAATTGTCAACAATACAGAAAAACAGAAGCACGCACACTCTAATATTATTGTTTTTACGTTAAACTCGCCGCCCAGTAAAAAACACGCGAAAATATTAAATACCTATACCGATTCATATGACCTCTGCGCTGGAATGAATGCAGCGAATATTGCCTGGTAAAATCATACATTGGTTTTAGACAGTCACGGGGGAGCGGGGTGCGCGCGGGTGTTGGAAAGAGCGCTCAGAGCACGTTCGTGTGGACCAGATAAGGAACAAGTGAGCGATCGCGCGAATTAGGTTGGTTATTCCACTGGTCGCCTATTGCATATTTGATAATATAGTATATACCAGGGGTGGCCAAGAGGTCGACCGCGGTCTATCGGTCGACTGCGAAGGCGATTTAGGTAGCCCCCAAGAGATAAATAAATAAACTGAAAAAGAAGACAAAAAAGTGTATTCGCGCCAATAACTACCCACGCGCTTTAGTCGTAGCGCAGTGCAAGTTACGCCATCTAGTTTCACTAGGTAGTACTAACTTGCCTAGAACAATATCTACGGCGGCGATGGAAGATTCGTGAAGACGCGCGAGCGAACGCTGTGTGGGTTCGCGAGTTGTTTCTCGAAATTTTTAGATGTCGCTAATCCCATCATATAATATAAATAGCTGGCGGAAGCCACAGCCAGTCAGTTTGAATTCAGAAGCGATACGAAACGACGAAAAGTGCGTGAAGAGTCCTGGACTGAGTGCGTTTGGACAAACGTATGCGTTGTGACTGTGAATACCGAACTCTCGGTCGACATCGTTCGTTCGTTCGTTCCTCACGTGAAATTCGTCAGGCAGCGGCGTAACAATACTAAGTAACGTAGGGACCTTTGTGAGTTTGTGACTTTTATTTAATCAAAATGAGTGTGCCATCTGGTGCGAGTGAAAAAAAAAGTAAGAATTACCATTATCACAGTGAGTGGGAAGAGGAATTTTTTTTCGTTATGGTCAACGACAAATGTGTGTGCCTAATTTGTAATTCAAGTGTAGCATTACCGAAAAGAGCAAATGTGGAAAGGCACTTTAAAACTACACATTCCAAATACGCCACAGATTTTCCATTTGGCAGTGAAATTCGGAAGGTAAAAGTACGAGAATTAAAAAGCAGCCTAAGTGCGCAACAATCTTTTTTTACGAAACCAGACTTGAAATCAAAAGCTGCTACACTGGCGTCATTTGCTGTTACGGAAATATTGATAAAACGAAAGAAACCTTTTGAAGATGGAGAAATGATGAAGGAAGCCATGCAGAGAGCTGGAGAAGTACTGTTTAATGACTTTCAAAATAAGAAAGAAATTATTTCAGCCATAAATGCCATTTCTCTGTCACGAAACACTGTGATGCGACGAAGTGAAGCCTTAAGTGGAAATTTGGAACAATTGCTTAAGGAAGACTTGCAAAAATGTAGTTTTTTGTCACTACAATTCGATGAATCCACCGATGTGACGGACACTGCTGAATTGTGCATTTTCGTGCGTCTAGTTTTTGAAGATATGACGTCAAAAGAAGAATTATTGACGATGATTCCATTGAAGGGGCAAACAAGAGGTGAGGATATCTACAGATCTTTTAAAGATTTTGTAGAAAAAACTGAGTTTCCGATTCACAAAATAGTTGCTATTACGACAGATGGAGCACCCGCTATGCTGGGACAAAGAGTTGGTTTTATTTCATTGTGTAAAAATGATGACAACATTCCAAGTTTCACCAACTATCACTGCATCATACACCAGCAAGTTTTGTGCTCAAAAATTCTTGACTCGGATGTTATCATGAAAATTGCCTTTAAAATAGTTAATTCTATTCGAGCCAGAAGTTTGCAAAGGCGTCAATTTCGAGCTTTACTTGGAAGAGACTGAAGTCGAACACTCGGATCTTTTGCTACATACAGATGTTAGGTGGCTTAGCCGTGGTGCTTTTTTGAAGAGGTTTCGCCAATTACTGCCAGAAATCAAAACATTCATCCATTCGAAAGAAGAAAATGTACCTGAGCTTGAAGATGAAAAATGGCTCATGAAGCTCGCCTTTCTTTGTGACATAACGGAGAAACTCAATCAGTTGAACTTAAATCTTCAAGGAAAAGACAGGAATGTGATTGATATGACAACTTTGATTAAAACATTTAAAAGTCAAATTCAAGTGCATGCATCTCAATTAAGACGAGGTGAACTAAGAAACTATAAAAACATGGAAGAAGAATGCACGCACAACTCAAATCGGGACTTTGAAACTTTCGCCAGACAGCTGGAGAACTTGCACCTGGAGTTCGAAAGAAGGTTTTTGGATTTCTTCGCTCTCGAAGAAGTGCTAAGTTTCATGACATTCCCTTTTAATGAAAGCAATGACCTTCACAGCTTGACTGCAAAAATCGGCAAGTTAACTGATTCTGAATCTGTTGTGGTGGAAGAAGAAATAATTAAAATGAGATGCGACATATTTCTGAAAGCAAGAGCATTTGGCAGTAATACTGATTTTTTGGAAACTGATTTGCAAAGAAAAGTTCCCATGCCTAAGAAAGGTTGCCTTATATTTGACTTCGTTTTTCGGTTCACCTATCTTTGCGAATCGACATTTTCTACTATGAATACAATAAAAACCAAACATCGTTCTCGTTTAACAGATCCCCACTTAACTTCCTGTTTGCGCATCGCAGTTACTTCTTACACTCCTCAATATAATAAACTTGTGGAGAATATGCAGTGCCAAATATCCACCCAAAAACCTAATACAGAATGAACATTATGTATTTTGTTTTCAACGTATATAATAGAAAAATACTTACTAACTTATCGCTAAAATGTTTTATTTCTCTCTTGTAAACTCTACCTTAGAGTCGCCCGCAAGAAACATTTTTGAACACAAGTAGACCTCAGAGGTCAAAAGTTTGGCCACCCCTGGTATATACGATATAACCGGCGTTAGTGTTGGAATATCGGAAGCGAATATCTCGGCTTCTACTGATCGGATTTTGATGATTGAGGTGTCAAATTGTAGGGTTTGATGTCCTCTACAGGTGATGTAGAAAAATATGCAAATTTTTTGATATACAGCGGGAGAATTTTCACAACAATATGTTACGCTTTTATAAACATCAGAAATGTCGGAAAAATTATGTTAAAGAAAACTAGTTATACTAATACAGGTTCGCCCGCCCAATTTTTCGGGAGCTCTGTAGCACTGCAGCGCTTATGCGCCAGCCGCCACTGCTAAATATATATATATATATATATATATATATATATATATATAACGTGTGTATAAATTGTCGCAAAAGCTACACGCAGCGACGTTCTTCGTTTGGTTCTGAATAAAAAATCTTAATGTTAAAATGTCGTATCATGCTTCGTTTGTTTTCACTGGGTTCTTGAAGTTCAGACTTTTAGTGCGTAACTAACCTTTGCTCTTCGATATCTGTTAATAGAGATAGATGCAATTTAGTTTTAAAAAAAAATTTTTTACTAGTATTATTTCGTAAACGTTTTCTTTTTTATTTAAAAGCTTGTTTTAAACATTTATTCATTAACGTACTTCCACGAAAAACACATTTGGCAACGTTGTAGAACAATAAGTTTGTATTTCAAAGTGAGTTCAATCAAAATCATTACTGTCAAATTTTGACATTTACAAATTTACGAAGCATGATACGACATTTTAACATTAAGATTTTTTATTCAGAACCGAACGAAGAATGTCGCTACATGTAGCTTTTGCGACAATTTATACACACCTTGTATATATATATATATATATATATATATATATATATATATATATATATATATAGAAATTGTATACATATACATATTATTTTCTAATAAATTATTAATAACACAGTTATTTCTCATTAATATTACAACACTAAAATATGTATATTCACATTCATAGTATCACCAGTAAATGGGAGAAATAATTTCACAAATAATAAATATTTTGTTATTATTATATAATATGAGACTTGTATCTTTTTTAAACGGTACACAAGATATTAAATAGAATAGAAATATGTCTTTCCTTTCTTGTTTTTATGAAAATTTTTAAAAGTATAACAAAAAATAAATACATATATAATTTCTGCATTGCTGATATGACTGCTTGGATGAGCTTATTAACAGCCTTTTGAAAGTCACTATGATTATATATTGAGAATGTCCGTTTCCTTTAAAACTAATATTAAGTGCTGCTTTTAAATAACTTTGCAATTTATGTTTATAACATAAATTACCTATAAATTTGAAGGCTTTATATTTTTATCTATACGACTAGGTCCCACTTAGACGATACAAAAAAAACTGGTAGCATGTAATACTCCAATATAAATTTCATATCGTGTTTGATTTTAATTATAGCTATTGAGAATTTTCTAAAGGTATCTCGCATTAAGCAAAACAAAAAACAAAGCAATATTTTTTATTTAAATACAGAGCAAATTTTATAATTTATATTAATGGCCTAGTACTCTAGTCACACAATAATATTCAAAAACATATCTCGGTCGCTTGTAACACACGTCTATGTAGAACATAGCGTAAAACATTTTTATAATATTTTTTTTTTATAAATGCTTGTACTGTATGATTTATTTGTTATAAAAAAATACATATAAAAATATAAGTAACCTTGGGACCACATACATTGGTAACCACATACATGGGTGACAGCTTGATAATTAAAATCATTCTCATCATTAGTTAGAATATTTAGAGAAGAATCTTTTATTCATTCGTATCCAATGCACTAATCTTAGCACTTTTAGGCTCAATAAAGGACTTAAATGATTGTAGATTAGTTAAGATATGCCCACTATCCTCCTCACAATTGAACCCGATGGAATGAGAAAACACTAAATTATTTAGATGTTGTTCAAAATGATCTTCGCCAACATATATTAGTTTTAAATTCGAAGACACATCAATACCTGAAAAACTTTTAATGGGGTTCAACCATACCTGTTTTATACCATCATCAAAATGGAGAGTGAAGAAATGTTTGTTTTCATAACTCGTATCAGGAAAAATATTGGAAATAATATCGATTTTCGCAACTTGGAATTTTACATTTATATTTGTGCGTACTTGAAAAATTCTTTATAAAAGTAAATTTTTATGCAAAATATTATAATTAATTATTACTGCAACAATTAATAATAACAAAACAATAATTAATAATAATCAAACTTACCCAAAAACTTTTACCTCTTCAAAAATAATTTGTAAACACTACCTCATTATGACTTACATTTTTATTGTATCCTCGGTACCGTGCACTGTTGTCACGTCGCATACTTTTATAGTTAACCATATTTATTCATAGATTTCTTAAAAATATGAGCAACGAAGACTTTTAGTGAAAATACTGCTAAAAACTATCTCATTCTTCATACCAAAACCTTCTTTGATGTTTGATTATATCCTTTTAGATACAGAGATTACAAATACTTAGCAACAATACTATATTTAGTACGCCATATGAAACCCAGATACTGCGCACATCTTGCTCGAAATTTCGTATTTAATAGAATACCCCGTGGGCACGCTAAAGCAGCTCATCAATAATGCCAAAGTTTTCTGATTAAATTGATTCTACCGTCGTAATTTTAACGAGCCATAGTATTCTATGGTTAAGTATGTCAATTTCAACGAGGTTCATTTTTACTAGACTGGCACAATTTTGTAATAAGAAAATGAAGAAGGTGTTTGGAAGTAATTTATTTAAGTGTTCTTACAGATTCCTTCAAATCGAACTTTACTCAATAACAGAGAAACTTATAATTTAGAACAATAACAATTTCTTAAATGAATAAAAATGTTTATACTTCGCAATAAAAATTTATTTGATTAAAAAGTTTAATATACACCGCCTGATGAATATCCGCTGTTTCCACTTCCAAAATTGCCAGGGGAGCCGCCAAAACTTCCCGAGCTTCCGAAACCACCAGAATGTGCAATATATGCTCTACCAACACCAAGAACTCTATTATTACTGGGTATGTCGGTTCTTTCTACATAAGAACTAGAAAAATGACTTGTATCATTTCTTAATAATACGCTAATATACACAGTCTTATCATAAATATTGTCAATACACACAATCAGTCTTAGGATAGCATCAAGAAACATCAGTCTCCTATTAGTATAGACACATCAGTCTGATTATAGCAAGATAAAACAGTATCTTTCTACCATCAGAACATATCAGTTTAAATATAGTAACTCATAACAAGTCACGACCACCCCAGCATTGAAGGCCGAAATTGAATGGTGTATCAATGAAACGCCGCCAAATTTATGCCAAACTCTTATTGAAAATTTCACCAGAAAGTACGCGCGTACCACCAAAGCCATGGCTGACATTTACCAGATATATTGTTCCATACATAATTCCCAAATATCTACAATATTAATCAATAAATATTTAAATATTTTGCTACAAAAAAACAAATTTTATTTAAAATTCAAATCTTACGCTCCTATTGGAACGCCTTTAGTTTCTTTTGCAGATCTTAAGATTCTAAAGATTCTAAAAGCATTTATAAGTCTCTAATAGAATCTATCGATCATCATATAGCTGAGGAATCGTTACACATTGCAATGTAAAATAAATTCGAATTTGTTGATATTTTTGTTTCAAAAATGTTTTTGAAAAAGTCTTACAAAGATGAAACTTTAGATTCTTTACATTACATCAAGTAATCTGTGTAGAAATTCTACTCGTTTAAATCGAAAAATTAATAAATTCAAATTTAGTAAAATAATATACTCTTTTAAAGGTGAGAGGAGTTAGATAAGTACAGTACTGTTCAAATAAATCTGAGACAATTTTAATTTTCTAATGTGTTTTTGGTTCATAAATTGAACAATGAAAATATTGTTCAATGGTTTTCATACTATCACAAAAAATTACAGAGTTTATTTAATACAATTGTCAGAGTGGCAAGTCTAATTATATTTTCCAAAGACATTTTTAGATTGAAAAACGCCTCGAAAACTTACAATCATTGAAAAAGCGCAGATTGTTTCAAAAATTAAAGACAGTTGGTCGAAAAGAATAATTTCGCGCCATTTTAACGGAATAAAAATACAGTGTTTGCAACTAAGGAACGATGGGAAAACGAAATGACTTTAAAAATGAAGATTGGTACAGGACTATTCAACAAAAAGTCAACTGTTGAAAAAGATATGGAACGTTTAGATTATATCAGAAATCACCCATTTAAAACTGCAAGAAATGCTGTGATACACACAAATTTTCCCGCCTCCAGAGTTACGGCTTGCCGAAAAATATTAAAGTCTGATTTAAAGTGTCGTGTTGCTGCAAGGAAACCGTACTTAACGAATTAACAGAAACAATCACGATTGTTATTTACTTTAAGTTATATTAATAATGATTTGAACTATTGGAACCGGAATATTTTTAGTGATGAGAAGACTTTTCAGTCGACTTACAACGGTGAAATCAGAGTCTATAGACCACGGGGAACTCGTTTCAATGAGGAATATATTCGTGTCAGAAGAACTTCTGGTAGATTCGGAGTTAATGTGTGGGCTTGGATCAGCGCTCAAGGTTTAGGAATATGCTGGCGGATTGAAGAGAGGTTTAATGCTATTGTATACAGAGATATTCTAGACTATATCACTCTAATATTATGAACCAATGAAAATGCAGGATTTTCGTGTGGTTATCATGTATTACAGCGGTTATTCACGTATTATGACGCAAAACGAATATACGAACCTTTGTATATTAGGAATATACGAACTCTTGTATATTCACTGCCAAAACTACTATTACACTACTATGGTATCGCCTTCAAATTTGACATTACTGAATTGTCAGATTTGATAGTTGTCATCATGGCTCGTTTCGCAGAACTTTTTTTTTCTTTTTATTATCATGATATAGTCTATCTGTATACAACTTGACACTTGAAAATTCTCGAAACTCGACGAATTGCCTAAAAAACAGCACTCGACCTTCCGGTCTCGTGGTGTTTCAGGCAATACGTCTCGTATAATCGAATATTTTCAAGTGTCTTGTTGTATAATGTATGATTATATAACTCATTTGAAATTTAGCCAATAGCAATTACAAATTTTACATAGTTGTCATGTATTGATAAAAATGATAAATGAATATACTCTTGACGACGTGATATAACCGTTTTGGTGTTTCGCTTCCTCCAACAATATGAATTTTGTCATGGTAACATGTGTTTTGAAGTTTGTTGATAAACGTCAAAAATATATTCAGCAATTTTCATAAGGTTTTTTTAATTTTTTCGACATGGAGCGCTTTGGTATAAGCTCGGGGACCGAAATAGATAAAGAAATTGAAGATTTGACACCGCAAAATACCATTAAAACACATAAATATGATGGAAACAGTTCACCGAATTTTGTGAACAGCGAAATAATAAAGTTTGTGCTCAAACTTCTGACGAACAATTAGCAAGTATTTTGAAAGATTTGGGCATTCAACATGACACGTGCAGACGGCACCGAATACAAAGAAGGTACCGTGAACACAATTTGGAATATTTCCGCTAAACTTGTCCAGAAAAAGTTTTATGAAGAGTTTAGTCGAGAAACAAATCCATTCAGAGGCGTAATTTTTGAAGATGCAAGAAAGGCGCGGGCAGCTAAAAGGAAGAAGTTACAAGCAATTCCTGAAAAAAGAAAAACAAGTTCTGTCGCCCTTAAAGCGGAAGAAATTAGCAAAATTGTGTCATTTTTTGACGAAAATACGCCAGACGGTTTACAAAAAAATTCTATCAAATTTTTTCTGTGGAACTGGCGTGGCGAGGAAATGAAGCAGTCTTTTGCTTAATTGACTATTTCAAAGCAGAATGCGACAATTATGGACAACCCACAGGACGTATTGAGTACAATTCCATATTTTCAAAGACAGCACAAGGTGGCGAAAAACATACAGCTGAATCTAAATGGTTGACACCGAATAAAAATTGTGAAGATCAGTGTCCAGTACGTCAGTTGAGGAAAATGTGAAGCGAAAGAACACCAAACATTAAAACCAATCGTCTATTTTTAACATCTAATCCTGAGTGGCAGAAAACTAAAATATGGTATAAAAACTGCCCTGTAGGCCTTAATCAATTAAGTAAATGGACACGTTCAGCGGCAGAAAGTATAGAACTTGATACAAAGAAGCAAAAAATATTTAATCATTCCAATCGCTCTTCCGCTGTTAACATCTTGACACAATCTGGAGCAAACTTACAAGAAATTATTAAGATAACAGGCCACTCATCATCTGAATCTCTGAAGCCGTATCTAAAGCTTACTAATGAACACCATCGCAAGATACTTGAAAAAATGAGAAATAAACAAGATTCTGCCAACTCTACCATCACCAGCACCTCAAATTCAACTTCTAAAGATAATACAACAAATATTTATTATAATAACTGTACTTTTAATTTCAACCAATTTTTTTATTATTATTATTCTTCTTTCGTTAGTTAATTCTTTATATAATCGTAACGAATACCACTCGAGCAAACGAAAATAATCCATTATATAACCTCTTCACTCGACGAATATCCTTAAAACACAGAATACGTCTCGTGACTCGGAAATATAATCGATTATTTTCTATGCTCTTGTGATATTATAACTGAATATATTATCATGCTTCATACGAATCCCGATTTTATATTCCAACAAGATAATTCTCCGGTCCATACTGCTATAATAATAAATGACTGATTTATAACTAATAACAGCGAGGTCTTGCAATGGCCTTCCAACAGTCCGGACTTAAATCAGATAGCGAATGTTTGGGGATTTTTGGTTAAGATTATCAACAAACGAAATGCTCAACCACAAAGCGTGGAAGAACTGTGGCAATGGATTGAAGCAGCATAGAAGGAACTGACAAATAACGAAGATTTAGGGCGTTCTTTAATTATTGAAAAAAATTGTGGCCGAATAATATATTAAATTCCTTATTTTTAATTTATTTCTTTATTATTAAATTATCTCTTGTTAAATCAGATCATATGCTTGAATTGTTTCGTTAAATCATGATTCCGTAAAATTATAAATAAATTTTGCCTTTTCTTAACTACTGTCGTGAGCAAAAAAAAAGGGGCAGTGTCAAAATCGTTATGTCAATTTCCTTTATTTTTTAGCGTTGTAATTTTAACATTTGATTAACTTTCAAACTCTACGTCAAATTATATATCATAGTTGATAATTCAAAATTGAAAATGCCGCATTTTTTGAAAACTGATAAAGCTAGACTTGTTACTAGTTTGAAAAATGGGAAATCATTAAGAAGTGTATCGGTTCAATTTAATATTGGTAAAAGTTCAGCCGCAAAAATATAAAAAAATGGAGGGCAGAGGATAATTTAAATCGGAAAATAATTTCCGCACGTAACAAAATTTCGAATACGCAGGAAGACGAAACATTAGTTACTGAGATTAGGCACAACCCTTTCAAAATATTAAAGGAAGCTATAAGAGCAACACAATTTCCTGTCTCATCTTGTAACACAATGGTTACAAGAGAATGAAATTTAAACTTGAGATATCCAGCCCTACAGTCCTTATCTAAATCCCATTGAAAACGGGGATTGAAGACGGGTATGGGGATTAATGAGATAGAGCTTCTACCCAGGAAGAATTTTGGGAGATTGTTCATAATGCTTGGCATCAAATTTCTATAAATTTTGTACCAAATATTGTCGCTTCAATGTCTACAAGATTAGATGCAGTTAATAATAACGGTGTAATGACGAAATACTAATTATTTTAATGTAATAATTATTTTAATTTAATAAATAATCTTTCTCTATCGTTTTTAGTAATTTTTATTTACATTTATTTTAAAAATGTTTAATAAATGTCAATAAGACACACATTTTTGACAATTCCTGACTTACTATTATGAGTAAAGATAGCCACTTAAGTAGTCACAATTTAATCGCACGCAGAAACAGTGTCCCGTTTTTTTTTGCTCACAACAGTATATATAGCCAAAAATTGAATGTTACAACTAACATGTTGAAACCCACAAATACAACACACCCAAAAAGTTGTCCCATATTCAATTGAACACAACTGTACATCTAAACCCAAGAAAGGATGCCTATGGTGCAATGTCAAACCCATTTTCTGTTTTTAGCATCTCTTGTAGAAATGTACGGTGGTAGGCAGAAAAATCGCGTACACTTATTTTTCGATATATTCCACTTAAAATCCACATTTACAAAGTACAAAATACTTCCAAAACTATATTGCTTGATTTTTTAAGCGTACGCGATTTTTCTGAACTCGAGTGTACCACCGCAGCCAAAAAATGTAAATACCATTTTTATCCTATTGTAAATATCCTATTTGTATCCTATATTAAGTTAAATCAACATTGCCGATATCATATTGTTTAATACAGTTATCAGTTGTCGTCAAAAGTAAAAAAAGTGTTTCAAACGTGAAAATGCCTAGACATTAAACTGAAGTATAAAAGGCAAGAACTATTTCTAAGTTGGAAGAAGGGTGGTTATTAAAGCGTGTTGCAAGAGATTTACACGTAAACCACAGCTGCACTTCAAAAACTAAGAAAAAGTGGGACCAATCTCATACTGTTGAACGAGCAAGAGGATCAGCCTGACCGAAAGTATCGACCGAAGAAGAAGATGCTTTTTTAGTAAACTATATTGTAGAAGAGCCTTCTTCTACCGCAACTAAAGCCCGAGAAGTTTCAAAGGGTCAGTTAGAACGGCACGTCAACTTATAAACGAAACATTTTTTAAGTTGAATATTTTTTGCAGTATCTTAATGAAGATGGCAATTATTGGAATAAAGTTTCATTGCTAATAAAAATAAAGTTTTTCAGTGCAGTTGTACGAGTTTATAAACCTCAAAATCAACGGTTTGATGAAAGATACACCCAAAAATTGCAAAATAATTGACGATTTTCTGTAAATGTGTGGGCTTGGACAAGCGCAAAAGATGTAGTTGCTTGTTTCAGAATTTAGGGTCATCTAACGGGAGAAATATACAGAAATACATTAGAAACAGTCATATTACCAACTGTTAGCGAGCGTTTCCCTAATCAAAAGTTTATTTTTCAGCAAGATAACTGCCCAGTTTGTACGTGCAGATATGTGAGTAATTGGCTAGTGGAAAATAATATAAATATGTTTGATTGGCCAGCAAGAAGCCCAGACTTCAACCCGCTGGAAAATCTGTGGGCTTTACTGTTAGTGAGGAATTTAGGCCGAACTATAGAAGCTATTCAGCAAGCTTGGCAATAAATTGATGTAGAAGTTCTTTGAAGAAGACTTCAAAATGTTTGGATCGACGCAGGGATGTTACAAAATATTAAGCATTGTTTCTATTTTATTGTTGCTATCCTGTAACTAACTACTATAATTGTACAGATTATTTCAAATAGAATTTGATTTTGAATCTAAAACACATTTTTAGTTTTTTATTTCATCAAAAACGAATCTAACCTAATATTATGGAACTTCATTATGGAAGTTTACATAACATTTAAATAACCTTTCAATGAATTTATAGCGTCAAACCTCCACTTGCACTGTGTAAATACATCAAGTTTCACTTGTATTTAGTTATTATTCTGTGCCTGGTTTTTAATTTACCCAAAATTTTTGGTTTGTGTATAATAGATAAAAGAAAATTTTCTATACTTATTAATTGAACATTGTTTCTTGAAAGTCAAAACGACACAATAAACTAAAACAAAGCTGATAACATAATATTATGGTAAGTTTATTCCATCAGCTAGAGTTGTTTACAAGTGATTTAATTATTTTCGAAGCAGTCATAAAAGCACGCTGAGCGTTTTGGACAGATAGTTGAAGTCATAGCTATTGGGAATATAGAGAAAATGAATATCATATAATTTTAGAAGGCAAAAGATGGAAAATATGTGATTTACGTCAAATAATAAGGTTAACAATAGCTTATTTTGAAGATCTGGGTAAATCATACTATATATAAAAAAATACAATTGTTGTATAAAGTCTATGGGTTTGAAAGGAGATTATGTGAAGGAATAGGAAAGCTTTTTTCCGAAATATTCTGAATCTTTTTCATTTTTGAACGGACCTCTCTCACAGAATAAATATATTAATTTTGTAAAATCACCTCGCTCCAGAATTTCCAAAACCGCCTTGTCTCCCTCCATACCCTCCTCCACCAAAATTACTATAACCTCCTCCATAACTACCAGCGCCGCCGAAATTTCCCGATCCTCCGCCAGAACCTCCTGAAGATCCACTTCCGCTAGGTCCTCTAGAACCGCCTCCAAACCCACCACTAAAACTTGCGAAATTACCAGATCCACCATTATGATAACCGCAGTTTACTGTAGCCAAAATGGCAGCGAAAATAATTAACGTCTATAACAGAAACAGCACAAACATAGAATTACATGTTAATAAAAAAGAAACAGATTAATACTTACTTTACTATGCATCTTTGGATTAGTATGATTCGTGTCGGCTTTAGTCGAATTATAATTAACAAAATTAACAGTGCGCATTTATATACTGAAAACTAGTTCATGATTTTTTCATATTGGCGACCTATATTCATTGATTTGAATGTAATACGATAGATTATGACACAATTAGTCTAATATTATGTTACTTGTGCATGTAAGTATCGAAAAATTAATTCTTTTGTAAGTGATATGAAAAACTTAATTTTATCAAGGAAGTTAAATAACATACAATTACGTAAGGCACAATCTGCATATCAAATGTAAGTACATTAAATTTCGGAGGTTTATTAAATAGTTTCAATATTAAACTTAAACTGGTTTTACATTTGTCGGTTTTGTATAGTCAAAAAATCGTACAAGTTGATCTTCGATTGATTGGCATACGTAAAGCATCAACTTTACGTTAATTTATTGAGGCAAAAAAGATCGTAAGTAAATTGACGAAATTAAATATTGTTCTCTTATATCTTCAATTTTTTTGTGTTTTCTAATAACAATTCGTCGTTGGTATAAGCGTAAATATAAATAGTCACAACCCCAATTTGTTAAAGTATTCGCTTAAAGGTTATGTTGAGCGAAAGTACAAAATAAAACACACCTTTAATTTTTTTAATAATAGTCATCCTGGGAATATGTTTAAAATTAATAGTAAATTTCAAAATAGTTATAAGTAGAGCTGAGGATGTTTGCGGTATAACCATGGTTATATCATGTAACCATAGTAAATTACTATGGTTACATGATATAACCAAGGTTATACCGCAAACATCCTCAGCTCTAGTTATAAGTTATAATAAAGCTAGTGAAATAGTATGAAGATAGTGTGAAACCATTTAAATCTTTTTGCCAACCTACCAAGAAAACAAAAGTCAATTTTATTATAAAATCTACTGTAAAAATTGGTATATGTAAAGCATAACGCGATCTTCAATAAATCGACCAATTATTGATCCAGAAACCGATCAACTTATCGAACAATTTATCCACAAATGTAAAACCAGCTTTAATGATGACCAAGAATTGCAAACGCCAATTAAGTTGGCGCGAGGAGGGGTAAGTTCGCGCAGTATTGGAAGTAGTGGGGAGATTTGTATTTGGTTTTACATCAAATGTCAGATGATTCTAACCTCTGAGCGTGTATCCCTTTATGATCCCCTAGCAAAGACATTATGTTCCGTCAAACGTCAATGACAATTACTTGAGTAGTGGGGTTGGACATTTTTAAAAACGGTTTCTGCGGACCCCCTCCTCGCGCCAACTTAATTGGCGCTTGCTATACCTAATCTAATATATATATATATATATATATATATATACACAGTGTGTCCACAGATTCATTCTCAACATGGGGATCTTGCTTATTATGAGAGATAGAGATTTGGTTAAATGAGATCAAATACTCCAGAGGTAAAGTTATTTCTAACCTTATACACTAGCTTTGAATATTTAACGTACTTCGGGCGCTATTGCAAGAAAAGCGAATTTTTGTTTTTTGAATTTTCTTTAATAACTCATTTATTTTTAAAGTAAGACAAATTTAGTTTGCATTTCCTTAAGGCACTTTTTTAATAGGAATCTGGTGGTGTATTTAGATTATTGAAAATTGCTATAGTAGTTGAGCTACAATGGCCAAGTTTAATTTTTCTTATGGGAGTCATAGTTGGCTATGGCACCATCGAAAACAATTTTTCTTTCCCTTTTCAAAAATGTATAATTTGTTATACCTGATACCAAAACTAATTTCAAAAATTTAAAAAACAACATTTTGTTACATTAACAGGTTAGAGCGGTTGTGGCACTTGACAATAGAAGGTTTTGCAAGCAAAGAAAGGAAGAAAACTTTATTTTCCAAAAATTATTTATTAAATTAAAAACATAGGCAGCTCAAAAAATACTTAGATATTATTTAAAACAAAATTATAATAAGAAATTATAAAAATGTTCAAACAGTTGCCCATCATTTTCCAAACATAAATAGGATCTACGAATAGTAGATTTAACAACTTTATGTAAAACCACGCTTTCACGAAGTTCATTTATGTTATTGTAGCTGTGGGCATACACTTTGTCTTTAATGTAATCTCACAAATAGAAGTTGAGCGGCGTCAGATCAGGAGATCCTGGTGGCCCTTCCACCGGTCCACGAGTTCCGATCCACTTGTTACCAAACCGCTGACTGAGGAAATTGGTTACAATTCTGGAATTATGTGCTGGAGCACCGTCCTGATGAAACCAACAATTATGAACCTCTTGTAAAGGTAATTCACCCAGCAAGTCTTCAATATTATCTTGCAGTAAATTCAAATAAACGTCGGACGTCAGTGTTTCATTAAAAATTATTGGACCAATTAATCGGGACCCTAGTATGCCAAACCAAACCAGATACAAAATATAAATAATATATATAATTTATATTTTGTATTCCCTTGACAAAGGCATCATTGCCGAAACATGTAGGGTTGTTTTAAATATATATACTTTGAAGTAATGAACCAGACCTTTAATCGCCGACTTATTAAGTTTACCTTATCATACCAAGGTCACGAAGATATTATATTTTTATATATATATATAAAATTAATTTAAATTCGGCTAAGCGGTCTGTCAATTAAAAACTCCTTTATTAAATAACCCTATATTTCGCAACAGAATTTGTTGCTTCTTCTGGGGAAAAAAATGTAGAGTTGAAAAATAATAAAATTGACGTACAAAAAATAAAAATGATTAATGATTGAATCATTTTTATTTTTTGTACGTCAATTTTATTATTTTTCAACTCTACATTTTTTTCCCCAGAAGAAGCAACAAATTCTGTTGCGAAATATAGGGTTATTGAATAAAGGAGTTTTTTAATTGACCCGCTTACCCGAATTTAAATTAATTTTTTATATATATTAATGCTACTCTCTCTCTAGAGTGGTGTAATAGAATAAGAGCAACATACATAAAATAAACGAAAAGTTATGATTAAGTAATTTAATAATAATGTTGAATTCGCAAGTGTAGTTCAAAATACGACCTAAAGGTGAAAAATATGATAATATCAACGATTGTTTTTAAAATTAATATAAATTATTTCAATGTTATAGGAAATATAAATAAAAAAATACTCAAGTTTAATTAATCGGGATAGGAATTTCGTTTAAAAACTACCAGGAAGGAGTTAGGTTGCGGAATTTGTGTCAATCGTAGCTTTGTAGGTTGGTAATACGTAGGATATATCTTTGGGTATGATAATTATACTTTATTTAATAATTTTTCACTAAATTCTTGGAACACTTTTTAGAATATGTCGACGCGTGCAAATTATTTTAACCAACGTCGCTAACTCTCGTTTGTTTTATATCCAGGCTTCTTATTGGTGATTCTTGTTTGTACTTTTTAATTTAATATTAAATAATTATAAATGGAGTAATTTACTATAACAAATCGTTTGGATATTTTACAAAAATAATAAATTTAATTTTGTGATACCAAAAATGATCTTTGGAATGTACAATCTTTAGCTAGATACCTGTACTAAGTTGGGATATTTCCCGCCGTAAACAATTCAAATAGGTACAGCTATAACCAAAGTATATGTCTATAAAATATTCAATCAATCAAGCTAAAAATCTTCGGTAATACAATACTATTAATGAAAATGACTAAAGCAAATGACTAAAAGAAATTAATAAAGTTCATGATACAAATTTAAGCAATTAAAAACGCGGAATTAACTTCATTGATATGACATGTGAAATATACAGTTCCAACAAAATCTTATCTTCTAAATTAATGTAATAAGCTTTAGAATTGTCCTGTATTTCTGTTCCAGGGCCTCTTACGTAAATGGGTATGCCCCACCACAATATATATATATATATATATATATATATTGTAACGATCCCCGTACCTTCGTGTATTAAAAGCTGATTTTTAAATTATCAATAAACTGGAATGATTATTTAGAAGATGTACATTTTAAATTTCTATTATTCAAATAAGTTATCAAATATAACATATAGATGGAGTTGAATGATATTACAATAATTATTTGCGCACAATGCAAAAACGCATACTTGCACATAATAACATATACTTAACCTTTAAAACAGCTGTTCAGATGTACATAAAACTTCTTATAAGTGTATTGAGTGGGCGTAATGTTTAGTGTTTTGTGGTTCCGGCTAGTCAATTGAACAATATAAACTCTTGTTGTGGGACATAATTAAGTGCCCCGTAATATAGTAAGTTCGGTGACACCATATCGAACACTTACAATATCGGCTAATGGCCATGCAACCGACAAATAGAATTTATTTATTCTTAAAACTATAAAATAAAACGATCGAGATAAGGATTATTGATTAACAACTTTAATGAAATGAATGCCAAATTAACAGGTAAGTGAGATATACATTAACATTATGATCAATAAATATCTAACATGTCACGTGATGAAATTAACATGGCGATTAAACTAGGTTAATAAAAATAAACAAACTTAGAGTGACATGAATAAAATAATATTATGAGTGAAATCTATGATACCTCTTAAAATATCAACAAGATTAAAACTAAAATTGAATTATATTAAACTGAACTTGTATTCTTCGTAACAGTAATATAAATATCTTAATCTTTTAAAAATAATTTAAGTAATTATTACTCAATGAATCATAGAAATATGATATTTTATTTGTGCATGATGAATTAATTATTCGTTTTCTTAAAAATTCGTAGGTATTTTAAATAATACTTAAGTGAATCAGGATAGGATTTAAGGTGTTTGAAATCTGCAAAACAGGTCCATAAAGTGGGTCTGCGTCTTGCGGCAATCTGTTGGCGTCACCTTAGCTGTAGTCCGGTCCAAACGGCCAAGCTTCGCGGTGAAATTCAATTGCTGTTTATCAGGACCCCGGTCACCTTCTGGACTTGTAAAATAGGTAAAACTGGAGCTGGATATATAGGTAAGATTTTTACTAGAGTAGACGTATGGTTTTATTAGTATTATTAATGTTTTTCATTTAATTTTTAGAGAAGCACTTCAAATACGTCGAGATGTTTTTAATGGCGGACTTCTAGTTACGCTAACTATCTTTTTTTTCTCATCCCTCATCCTGATTCGTCTAATTGTATGTATCATTTTAATCGCGGTGTTTTATAATAATTAAAATGACAATTTAAACATTTTGAAAATACATATACTTAATATTAATTATTTAGTTTATTTTAGTGAATATATATTTCATGCTTGAATAATCATTATTGTAATTAAAGCTAATTTTATTGTGGGAAACATTCCCGCGATAACCTTTTTAAATATAAGTACAGTTTTGCCTAAATTTATGGCGTCTATAATTATTAATCAATTAAGTTGAAATATCATTAGAAAAATATAATATCGAAATGAAATGACTGATACAAATTAAAAGATACAAATAAATAAATGTGTAATTAAATTTAAAACCATTAATTACGCGAATTCAACTTTATTGATTTTTCATATGAAGAATTCAAGTTCTATACTTCTAAATTATCCTAAGACTTACATATATACATTTAAATTCAATCTTTTGTCCACTGAGGCATTCTTATGGATAGGCTTGCCCTATATCAACTTCCCCAGTAATTTGGTAAGACGTTATTGACTAGGCAAAGAGGCTTATCCAAATTATTCATTGAGTCTATTTAATTCAGTGTTGTCTTATAAAATTTTGTATATTTTTTTTTTTTATTATTTTATATTATACATTTTATGTATTATGTGATATTATTTTCAGTTTCTATCAGTTTTTGTATGAAAAATTTATTTCCGTATATTTGTTTGATTGTATCGTTATACGTTATATTGACATTATCGTTCTATTTGTATATATACTATATCTCTGTTCATTAATATTCTTTCCAATTGTTATGTTTAGCGAACTGTAAACTTTATTTAACTGTGTGTGTTTTTTTTTTTTTTTTTTTAAAACAAAACTTGATAATTATTCTGGTTATAATATGTGAAGATTTTCTGTTTGTTAAGTAGTTTAGCTTGGGGTTTATTTGAGATGTGTCTTCTGTTAATGGTACATGCTTACCATTCCTTACATAAATTGTTATTCATAACCTTTTATTATAATTCATATATTAATATAAGTTTTAGTTTACATAATAAATAATTCTTTCCTTTTTTAAATACATATCCTTTACTATCTATTCTTTCACTTATCTTATTAAAATACCATTCCTTATAACCTAATTAAATTCCCCATAATAAGACATTTTGTCTATATTTCAATATTCATATTAATAATAATTCATTTATTTATTTATATACTTCATATCCCCATATCATATATTGTCTCCTTCTACTATTATTATTAATCTAAACCTTCTCTAATCTTATAACATTTCAGCACTCTTTTATTTATTCTGGTCATACTGTATCTATAAAATATATTACATGGAAGACTTTCATTTTCATTAAGTTTTTGCATGTTTATAATTGCTTTATTTCCCCATAAATTAGTTTTATTTTTGTAACATATAAATGTATAATCATTGTTCTTTCTAAGTTTATCTTTACCATTTTATATTTTTATACCAGCTTTTGTCTCAGAGAATGTTCTCTTTCAGTGTAAGTTTAATAATCATTTGGTTCACAAGTTCTAATTATTATAAGTTTACCTTTTATTGTAAATAAAGTTCGCCTGTCCTTGTGTGTAGATATATTTGTATATGAATTTTCTGTTAGTATTATATTGTTTTGTTTTTTTTTTTTTTTTTTTTTTTTTTTTTTTTGTGAACTGTAATCTACCCCTTTTTGTCTCTCAAGTGTAACTGTATATTACATTATAACTATATTGAAATTATTGATATTGATTTATTAGTATTAAATTTATATGTGTTTAGTTTTTATTTAAATTAGTTTCTATACTGGATAATCTTGTAGCATTGATATATGATATCTCCCCTTGATATAATCGGTGTTAGGCTCGATTAGTTCATATGTATTATAACCTAATTTCTGATTTATTATGAATGGTCCTTGATAGGCCTTCAATAGTTTACCCATTATTTTCTGTTTTGTATTAGACACTCTTAAGCTTTTAACTATAACTCGATCACCTAATTCATACGTTTTGTATTTCTTGCTATAATCATTCTGTTTCTTCTCCCATTTATTTTTCCGTTTTATCAATTTTTGTCTGACCTCTTCCGTACGTTCCGATAAATTTATTAACTCTGGCTCTACCCATGGTCTATGTGGTGTTTCTCCTGTGAAAATTGTTATTGGGCAGTGGTTATGTACTGTGCTGGGGGTGTTGTTCAAAACAAATTCTATTTGTGTAAGATGTCTAGCCCAACGATTATGATTTTGATCCAGTAAAATTCTGAGATATTTTAGTGTTTCACGTATGTACCTTTCAGTGGGATTACCTTGTGGATGGCGTATCGATGTGTAGTAGGTTTTTATATTTCTTGCATGTAAAAATTCCTTATACCTGTCGTTCGTAAAATAGGTCGCATGATCTGAGAGTATTGCTTGTGGATAACCATATTGGATGAAATAATCAGTGAGTGCTTGAAGTACCGTATCTGTATTACACTTTGTTGTTGGAATTAACTTGATATATTTAGAGAAAATGTCACATATTACAAGAATGTTCTTGTATCCTTTCGTGCTTTGGATGAGATTTGACAAGAAATCTATTGATATAAGTTCTAATTTATCATATGCAATAATGTTGGTACTCCAGTTTGAGTTTGTTCGATTTTTGTCTTTTGCGAATAAACATGTTTGACATCGTTTTGTCACGCTTTTGATAATTCTCTCATCGTTTGTGCAAAAATACGCTTCTCTAAACACGAGCCAACATTTTCTCGCTCCAATATGTGTGTAATTATAATGTAGATAAATTGCTATCTCTCTGGTGTGTTCCTCATTTATAACATACAATTCATTATCACCTATGTTCTTAATTATGATACCATTTTTAATACACATACCTTTAAATTGTCTTCCCTCACTGATAATCTTTCGTAAAGGGTCAAATTCTTGTGTTAATTGTGTTTGTTTTACCCGATCCAACGAAAATAAACCTTCCTTTTGTAACATTACCAGATTTATGCATATACTTTGCTTCTTCATTTCTCCATCTTTTCTTGTTAATACATCTGCTGTTATCATTTCTTTCCCAGGCTTGTACTTAATTTCGAAATCAAATTGTTGTATTAACAATGTCCACCGATAGATACGACTATTATTCAATTTAGAGTTCATGATGTTTATGAGCGCTTTATGATCGGTTTCTAGTATGAATGCTTTACCAATTAAATAATATCTGAGCTTTGTTATTGCATATACTATTGCTAGCATTTCTTTTTCGGAGATTGTATATCGTATTTCGCAAGCATTCAAAGTTCGGGATATAAAATGTATAGGAATTTCCGTATCTCCTCTAAGTTGAACTAGTTCAGCAGCAATGGTCTGGTGCGAAGCATCTGTTCTCACAATAAAAGGCAAAGAAAAATCCGGATGATGTAATTTCAAGTTCTCAATAAAATTCTCTTTAAGTTCTATAAAACATTTTTCACACTTAGAAGTCCAATTCCATTTTGTATTTTTCTTTAGTAATTGTAATAGTGGTAAAGTTTTCTCGCTATAGTTAGTAATAAATTTTCGATAGTAATTTAAAACTCCCAAAAATCCTCGTAATGTCCTCAAGTTCTTCGGGCGAGTGAAGTTTTTAATTTCATCCAGTCGAGTATGGTCTAGGAAGATGTTGTCTTTATTTATGATATAACCTAAATAATCGATTTCTGTTCTGAAAAATTGACATTTGCTTAAATTTAATTTTAAACCTTCAGTACATAAAGTGGTTAATATAATTTTCAAATGTTCTAGATGTTGATCTAAAGTTTCGGAAAAGATTATTATGTCATCTAAATAATGAAGTGCGAAATTATCATATTTATCTAATATGCGGTGTAAAAATCTAATTAGAGCTGCAGGTGAAGTTTTTAATCCAAACGGACAGACTCTAAATTGGTAAACTATTCCATTTATTAAAAATCCACAGTATTTTCTAGAATTGGGTTCCAAATTTATCAGCCAAAATGCGTTTTTTAAATCTAATTTGCTGTAATAGTTTTTGTTACCACATTTCGTTAATAGTATATCTATGTTTTGAGGCATTTCATATTCAGGTTTGATACGTTTGTTAAGTGCTCTTGCATCTAAACATATTCTTAACGTTAAATCTTTTTTTTGTACAATAACTATGGGATTGATGAAATATGTATTAGATTTTTCGATAATACCAGATTCTTCTAATCTGTTAAGCTCTATATTAACTTTTTCCTGATAATGGTATGGTATGGGGTAATTCCTGCTCGATAATGGGTTGTCATTGTCTATTCTTATTACATGTTGATAGTTACGGGCGAATACTACTACATCGTTTATTAATGTTAAGTTGTCAGATAAAATTTTTATTAATTTTGGTGGGATCAAATGATATGGTAAATTTTGTTGTTTAATTATTTCTTCTATATCTTCTAACTTATTTACTGTTCTGAGGGTATTTAAATCCTTTCTAACATCCATTTCTTCTACATTCTGCATTCCTATACTATCTTCTTTTTCTTCCAATCCATATATATTATCATCATTATTCCATTTAATATTTATTCCTTCTTTCTTATTACTCCATTCATTTTCATAACTATTTATATCCGATCTTTCTTGTAAAATATTATTAATCTTCCTTTGTAAATGTTTATCTTTAAAATTATTATATTCATATATTTCTTCCTCAGATAACTGTTTCTCCATCATTATTTCTATTTCATCTATCCTTATTATTTTTCTTTTGAAATCCAATATCATTTTCAAATCTTTAATGTTATCTATCCCTATTATGCAATCGTATTGCAGTTTTCCTATTATGTAGCATTGTATGACAAATTCCTTGTCTTTCACCGTTATTTCCGTACATATTCTTTTTTGAATCTTCCCCATTCTTTTCCCATTAGCGGCTATTAAATCAGTTTCCTTAGTCCGTATTATTTTCTTCTCATAGTCATCGATTAAGATTGCCTTTTTCTCTTCTAATAACGTTATTTCGGCCCCAGTATCTATTAAACAGCTTAGTTCTATGTTCGTGAATTTAATTTTAATTATAGGTAGAGAGTGCGTGTCTATATCATGGGTTCCAGTTTCTTCTATGTGTATGAACTCTTCAAGGGGTTGGTAAAAAGTTATATTATTTAATTTTGAGGGGTAGTTACAGTTGCTTTTAATTAATGTTTTTGAGTCGAGGTGCTTGGTGTCGGGTTGGTATATAGATCTATTTCCGAAATTGACGTTTTTTTTTGTACAACCTCCGATTCTTCTCTAGAGGGCGATGGTGACAATGGTCTCCTGCAGTAGTTATTAACACGTCCTCTATTTCGGTATCTGTAATTATTCATTCCTCTTCTTACCGGCTGGTTATTATACTGGTTGTAATTATTTGGGCGGTTAGCATCATATGATCGCGCATTATTGTTATAATTATTACTAGGGTGTGGATTAATCGAAACATTAGGTCTATTATTATAATTATTAAAAGGATTTGTAGAATGGTTACTATAATTTTGATGATTGTTATAATTTGGAGGAGGGCTTGCTTGGTTGTTATTATAATTCGTGTTGTTATGATTAGTTGCTTGATTCGCCTGAGGATAATTGTTATTTGACCTGTTGTTATTATACGAAATTGTTTCTTGTAAATGATTCGGTCGATTATTTTGAGAATGATATTGTCTAGATGATTGATTATGTGTATTGTTATAATTGTTATAACTCGGTCGATTATTAGATGTATTATATGTACTGTTACTTGCATTCCGTTGCGCTGGTAAGAATGAACCACGATTACCCTCTGCGAAGTCATCTAATCTTCGTAAAATTTCTATTAAAGAGTCCATATCATTGACACGTTGACAAATAATGGCTTGAGTGTCTGAATAAATGAAGTGATTAAGTAACTGTCGTGCTATGGTTGATTCCTCCATATCGGCTATATGTTTACAAAGATTGTAAATTCTCGAAGCATATATCTCCCTAGTTATTGAGCCTATTCGATATTTACCGGTTAAAAGTCTAATTTTAGCACGATTTTGTTGCGCTTCATCCCAGTAATTCCTTTTGAATAATGACACGAATTTCTCTACGTCCTCGCAGTGATCTTCTATGCGTAAGAACCACTCCTGAGCACTATCCTTAAGAGTAACTCTTATTATATCCATCTTTTGTTTGTTGTCCGGAATGTCGATTAGGTAACGCAGGAGTCCATTCAAATAAAGCATAGGATGTACATGCGTAATATCCCCGTCGAAATGAGTAAGGTTTTCTATTTTAATGGTTGGACCTCCTGTGTTCATACAATTAACAGACGCAGTATATCTTTTAATCTTCGTTTCTATTATTCTCAATTCGGATTCGTAGGAATTTTTATTAATATCTTGGTTCGTTCTGATAGTGTCAAGATTATCTTTCACTTGGTTAATCTCCTGTTCGTAATATGTCCTGTGTTCCCCCATCTGAGTGTTAAAACTTTCTGTTAAATGTTGTTTCAAATTTAACGAAGATATTTCGTTACTTAAATTAAAATCTGTTAATTTATTGTTAATTTTCATGTGTGCTTCGTTACAAGACTTTGTCAATTCAGTTTTTGTTTCCGTGTTTGCGGTTATTATTTTATTATTTGTGATTTCGTAGATTTCCCATGAAGTATTCTCCAATTGTTTGGCCCAATGTTGGTTATGAACATTTAGAGTTTCGTCCATTTTCAGCAAGCATTTGATCTCGCTTTCTTCAAGAGTTTGGTGAATTATTTCTTCTATCTTCGTTTGGCTATCTTTCAAACCTTTTATGTCTTTTTTTATTTCTTCTTTATCTTGTTTGAGTTGTTCTAATTTGCTATTAATGTTAGCTTCTATTAAACTAATATTTGTCTCTAATCTTATGTTGTTTTCTGTAATAAATTGTTTTAGGTTAGCCTCTTGTTTTTCGTTATTTTCTTCTTGTTTTTGGTTGTTCTCTATCATAATTTGTTTAAAATTTTCATTATTTGTTTCTAAGGTTTGATTTAAATTCGTTTCCATATTTTTGTTGTTGTCGACTATAAATTGTTTTAGGTTGGACTCTTGTTTTTCGTTATTTTCTTCTTGTTTTTGGTTGTTCTCTATCATAATTTGTTTAAAATTTTCATTATTTGTTTTATTACTAGTTTCCATAGATTCTAATTTTTGTGTTAAATTAGATAAAATAGCCGTCAAGGAACTAAGATTCAGAGGTACCTCTTCTTTTGGTGGTTCTGGTTGTAGCATAACAGTAGTAGCATCTTCCTGATCTGCCTCTTCTCCTCTGCCTTCCATAATATTTTCCCTGGACTTGCTCCTTGTACGCTTGTCCATTTTATTTATATGATTAAAAATGTATATTATAGTGCTTTTATGATAGGTTATGTTTGTTTATGTATATTAATTATTCCTATTTTTATATTTTAATATTAGTATTGTATATGCAAATTGATTGTGTAAATAAATTTTTATCTCATAAAATAATTTTCGTTTTAAACTTTATGAGCCTTTGTTTTAAATGTTTATTATGAGAACAATAACTTCTTTAAGAAAAGAACTTACAGATCCAGTTCCTGTGTACCAGTCAGCGTCCTATCACATAAAAATGACCACAAAAGGCAAAATACAGATTCACAAGTGTAAAAATATTATGTAACTTAAATAAATCTAGAAGAATACAGGTTCTAATTTATCCTCTCTCGTTTTATTTTATACTTTGTGTTCGATTGGGCACGTTTTCTAATGGCCTGACACGTTGCGGCGCCAAAAATGTAACGATCCCCGTACCTTCGTGTATTAAAAGCTGATTTTTAAATTATCAATAAACTGGAATGATTATTTAGAAGATGTACATTTTAAATTTCTATTATTCAAATAAGTTATCAAATATAACATATAGATGGAGTTGAATGATATTACAATAATTATTTGCGCACAATGCAAAAACGCATACTTGCACATAATAACATATACTTAACCTTTAAAACAGCTGTTCAGATGTACATAAAACTTCTTATAAGTGTATTGAGTGGGCGTAATGTTTAGTGTTTTGTGGTTCCGGCTAGTCAATTGAACAATATAAACTCTTGTTGTGGGACATAATTAAGTGCCCCGTAATATAGTAAGTTCGGTGACACCATATCGAACACTTACAATATCGGCTAATGGCCATGCAACCGACAAATAGAATTTATTTATTCTTAAAACTATAAAATAAAACGATCGAGATAAGGATTATTGATTAACAACTTTAATGAAATGAATGCCAAATTAACAGGTAAGTGAGATATACATTAACATTATGATCAATAAATATCTAACATGTCACGTGATGAAATTAACATGGCGATTAAACTAGGTTAATAAAAATAAACAAACTTAGAGTGACATGAATAAAATAATATTATGAGTGAAATCTATGATACCTCTTAAAATATCAACAAGATTAAAACTAAAATTGAATTATATTAAACTGAACTTGTATTCTTCGTAACAGTAATATAAATATCTTAATCTTTTAAAAATAATTTAAGTAATTATTACTCAATGAATCATAGAAATATGATATTTTATTTGTGCATGATGAATTAATTATTCGTTTTCTTAAAAATTCGTAGGTATTTTAAATAATACTTAAGTGAATCAGGATAGGATTTAAGGTGTTTGAAATCTGCAAAACAGGTCCATAAAGTGGGTCTGCGTCTTGCGGCAATCTGTTGGCGTCACCTTAGCTGTAGTCCGGTCCAAACGGCCAAGCTTCGCGGTGAAATTCAATTGCTGTTTATCAGGACCCCGGTCACCTTCTGGACTTGTAAAATAGGTAAAACTGGAGCTGGATATATAGGTAAGATTTTTACTAGAGTAGACGTATGGTTTTATTAGTATTATTAATGTTTTTCATTTAATTTTTAGAGAAGCACTTCAAATACGTCGAGATGTTTTTAATGGCGGACTTCTAGTTACGCTAACTATCTTTTTTTTCTCATCCCTCATCCTGATTCGTCTAATTGTATGTATCATTTTAATCGCGGTGTTTTATAATAATTAAAATGACAATTTAAACATTTTGAAAATACATATACTTAATATTAATTATTTAGTTTATTTTAGTGAATATATATTTCATGCTTGAATAATCATTATTGTAATTAAAGCTAATTTTATTGTGGGAAACATTCCCGCGATAACCTTTTTAAATATAAGTACAGTTTTGCCTAAATTTATGGCGTCTATAATTATTAATCAATTAAGTTGAAATATCATTAGAAAAATATAATATCGAAATGAAATGACTGATACAAATTAAAAGATACAAATAAATAAATGTGTAATTAAATTTAAAACCATTAATTACGCGAATTCAACTTTATTGATTTTTCATATGAAGAATTCAAGTTCTATACTTCTAAATTATCCTAAGACTTACATATATACATTTAAATTCAATCTTTTGTCCACTGAGGCATTCTTATGGATAGGCTTGCCCTATATCAATATATATATATATATATATATATATATATATATATATATTAGATTTAGATATTCAGCGATTTAAGGTGTGTTTTACTTTAGTATGTATATATTTAAAATAATCTCTTATATGTTTCGGTAAATATTACTTTATCAAAGAATTATAAATGACAGTATATTAATGTCAAAGTTATATAAGTGATGTTGTCATGGTGAGAAATATATATTAATAAATACATTCCACATTCAATTCAAATAATAATCATTCATAACCTAACATTCCCAACATCTTGACACCAATTACAAAGGGATTGGTAAGTCATGAGTAGGGACCGAACACGAGAGACCGAAATTACGATGGACCATATAAATAGTCTATAACATCGCTAAGTACAACACGCAGTTATTGAATAGCACTATTCATTCAGTTAACCGCACATCTGGCTTTTATCGTTGAATTGTGACGCATTTACTTCAATTTTACACTTGAATTTCTTTCTTCATGGGCGTAGATAGAAGCGGGAGGAGTTTTTATAATTTGTTTTATTTATTAGTTTATATTTCGTAAGATAAATAAAGTACGGTGAGTTAGTTTCTTTTTTCATTGTTTTAACTGTTAATTACATATATACGAAAGTGTCCAGTGAATTTCGTTAAGTTTCAATAACTTACGCACATATTTTTAATTTTCATTTATTTAGATCTAGAACATTGATCTAGACAGATAATCAGTTACAAACTGATTGTATGTCCTTTGCCAGTGTTAAAAAATCCCAAGAAACCGGACGTAAAACATCACTTAGCATCGTAAACACATACACAGAAATTAGACCGTTGGAATCTGACAATTTTAACGATGAACTCTGTAAAACATTAATGGTGGCAAATATTCCATTAAATAAACTTAACAATCCCACCTTTAAAACATTTCTCCACGAAATGTTCCTGATGAATCCACCTTACGCAAATATTGTGTTTCTAAGTGCTACACGAAAGCAGCAGAACTCATTAGAAGGCATCTTTCAAATCAGTACCTATGGATAAGTGCCGACGAAACTGTCGATATATTAGTATTTGGTAAATGTTGTAATTATTGTACTACATCCAACTATTCCATATAATGTACATATATGTAATAGCAACAAAAATTATAAATACTGTGATGACTCATCCAACGATGTGTCGCGCGTCATACCTCTGGCGTTTTCTCGATGCATGCAGAACGCTCGAGATATATATTCACCGCGATATATAAGCCGTCGAAGAAGGGATTGAATTATTCAACACGGAATTATCGTCGAGTAAACTTACATAAATATATATGTATATATATATATACATATATATACATATATGTATAAATATAAATGTGTTTATTGTTAGTAATTAGTTTTATATTGTTATTCGTTTTTTTTTATTATTAATATAGTGTGTGTCTAAAGTTACCGTTAGTTTTATTTAAGAAGCCGAAAACACAAACTTTACAATACAGTAAATGTGTAAACAGTAGCTAAAACCATTTACGAGAATATGCACCAAATGCTTCATTCGGACGACAGATACAAAGAAAAAATACTTTTATTTGTTAGTGACAGTGCTTTATATATGTTAAAAACAGGCAGACTATTAAAGGAAACATATTCGAATATTCTGCATATTACTTGTGTAGCACATGCTCTCCACAGAATCTGTGTATATATCAGAGATACCTTTCCGAAAGTTGATGATAGACTTGTATCCGCTTCTGAAAAAGTTTTCAGAAAAGAAACATTGAGAATAGCTATTTACAGGGAAAAACTTCCATATTTGTCACTGTCTCCCTCTCCATTAATAACCAGTAATATCCAGTAATATGGATTTCTTTACATGTTTAAATAACAATGCTCGAAGTATTTCTGAGTGCAAGGAACTAATACAGATTCTAAATTTAAAAGATCAGTTGTACTTTCACTTTGCAAATTTGCCAAAACTAATCACTTATTTTGAAAATCAAAATCTCAAATTAAATGATGAATTAACCATATTAGATGTGGCTATTAATAATTTGAATAATATCCCAAGTGACTTCGAATGTGGCCTTTTGGCAAAAGTTAGACTAGAAATCCAGATTTAATAACATTGCGGCAATTGTGAATGGGGACAATGCCTCAAAATCCAACTGGTAAATACGCTGAAATAAAAGAATGTTTCCAGTATGCACCTATAACCAGTTGCGATGTAAAGAGGACGTTTTCTATTTCCTATGATGTATTTCATTCAAAGAGAACAAATTTTACTGAAGAGAACCTTGAGAAAGTATTGCTTGTTAATATTAATACTCCTTTACTCAACTTGGGCTACAAAATGAACAAGTAAAAATGTATTTCGTATTTTATAGATCACTGCCCGTTTGTTTTCCAATTATATAAATAAAATTAAATACTCTTTAAAAATGAAAATTTTCAATAATACGCCCGTGGGCGATGAGTCATCGGCCTCTCGAGTCATTACAAGAGCTGGATTTATGGTTATGATCCAGAAACTAAACAACAATCAAGTCAGCGGAAGAGTCCGAACTCACCAAGACCCAAGAAATACTGACAAATGAAAAGCATTGTGAAGAACATACTCATTGTTTTTAGTGCAAAGAGAATTCGTTCCAGCTAGCCAGACGGTCATTATTGGCTTCATTATTTTATCTTTTATTGTTATTTTGTAATTATACAAGGTGTCTGTAAAAAGTCTATACAAAAACCTACCACATACTTCTTAAACCAAAATGAGCCGATTTAAGACAACTTACCTCAGTACGAACTTGCTTAGTTTGGGCGCTATACGGCGCTGAAGTAACATTTCTGAAATCGTTTTTTTTATAAATATAAAACGGCTCACCCAATTTTGCTGAAATTTGGTACGCTTACATAGTTTTATGAGACAAAGGAACTCATATCAGAATTTTTAGTAACATCATTCCATAGGCGTAGAACTTTTTTTTAATAATTGCGCATTTCAAATTTCTACGCCAATGGGAGGAGAAGGGTTTAAATAAAATTTAGATTGCGTAACTTATTTACTTAAGGAAAGGTACTCTTTGTAAAACTCGATTCCTCTCATGGTTTTTGTAAAATTTAGATTTTAATAATTCAAAGTAACATTAAACAGAAAAACTATGTTACTAAAACATGGAAAAAATTATTAAAGATGTCATAGAAATTGTTTAAAGTATCCACCATTTATATGTATACAAATATTTACATGGCGAAGAAAATTAAAATGTACATACTCTTTTACACCTTGTATGTCACTCCTCCCTCGTATATATGTACTAGCTGACCCGGCAAACGTTGTTTTGCCTTCAAATTTTATTTATATTTAAATAGGTGACCCGGCAGACTTCGTTCTGCCTAGAAAAGTATTGATTTAGATATTTAATGTTTTATTGTTATGAGTATGTTTAAAATACAGGTACTTGATAATATTTAAAGGAGATCGGTGCAGGTAATTCATATTTATTTGAAAAAAAATTTAAGAATGTGAATAATAAATGAACTATTAAATGATAAAAAGTATATACATAATTAAGAGAATGTTAGTGTTATTCATTATAGTGGACCCGTGGAAGCATGATGACAACTGAACCAACCTTCAATTGTAAATTGTGCGGTGGCAAGCCAGGCACATCCAATAAGTTCAAAAACTCAGTTGTATAGTTGGTTGCTTCGTCTTCGTTTGTTACACAGACGATAGATTTGAAGGATTGCAGTGAACCAACGATTTTATTTTGAATTGTGCAGTTTAATTGATCCACATCCTTGTTCTTTGCCGCTAAAATTGCTCTTTCACTCAACCAATCGCAGTTTTTTCGGTTAGCAATGATGTTCGGAAACACTTTGTTGATGAGCTCCTCTTTCGTTGAGACGAAATTGCAAAAATTCGGCGGGAACGAAATCAATCCACAGGAACACGAATCAGTCGACAGGAACACGACCATTACCAATAGTTAGCAGTTGATTGGAGAACACTTCGGCAGATGGATCGTTTTGCAATGCAACTCGCATGTTTGTCGTCAGCTGAAGTTTCTTCACATAACGCCACAATGTCGATGATTTGAGGCAAGCATTGATCTCATCGGCAGCGGTCGATCGTGGTAATACTGGTAGTGTTTGCCGGAAATCGCCTGAGAGTAAAATCAATGCACCGCCAAAACGTCTTGCGTCATTAATAATAAACATTTAAATATACACAATAAAATAAAATAAAATACATTTTAATTACATGTCAAAGAAAAACAATATAATGTTCAATATAATTCTTCTTTTTCTTCGGGGAAAAGTCCATAGCAATATGTCATTGCATCTTGCGCATATTCATGCATATGACGTGGGCTACCAACGAACGTCGCCGGTAAAATGGTCAACCGACCAATATCAGATGCATTTCCTTCGGTGCGAATTGCATCGCGTAAATGAATGTACCCCTCCGTACGTAGTTTGGTTTGATTTAATCTGATAAAAAGGAGGCGCTCCGCTTCTATTTTGGCATACATATCGACGCAGAATTGCTGAAACAATCGACGAAACCGAACCAAATAGTTGTCTACATTTTGGGGAATCATCAAACGGTACGCGTAAAAATTCATTGCGCTGACCTTCTTGGTGGTTTTCTCGCCTAAAATGATATTAGTAACATTAGTGTCATATTGAAATGAAAATTATTATGATATCGATACTCACCGGTCAATGGATTTATCATCTGGATGTTTATATAATAGCCATCGTCTCCTTGCCAAAACATCAGTGGGTATTGCAATGCATCGTATGAACGATGTGTTTCGGATATTCGTTGCAATTGCCCAGAGTCCCGACGTGTGAGCACAATATCGCGTGATTCCCGATTTTCGCCAACAATCACAACTGCAACCTCATCTATTTTTGGAGCGTTAAATTGGCGTTCGTGCGTTCCAGCAGGTCGTTTATCCGCTCTGGTCAAGAGTTTATAGTCATCACTTGGCATGCGATCCAACGCAGTTTTGAATGGCCGAACCAATGCTGATGTTCATGAAGTAACTGCTGCAAATCTCGAAGAATTCCTCTTTTCATTGCCGTATTAATTGTTTGGCACAGATCAAGTTGATTTTCCGAATTGCCCATGAAGTAGATTTGGAGGAATTTATGTTGTGCGTCTTCAAGCGGTAGCAATGATCCAATTCGATGGTGAATTTGGCCTTGGATCTGTGAAGTCGATGACGAAATAAGATTGAATGATTTTTGTGCATGAAAAGGAAATGATGGGTTACTTTATTACCTTGAATGTCGGATTGAATCCGCGTTCATCAATAATATCTGCTCCAAATGAAGTCATTTGAAAGCATCCGTTATATTTCTGAGTGTTCGATAGAAAATGACGTGATTCTGGTGTTTCACCACGAAGCAAAGAATGCAATGGCTCTGGTGGTAAGGGCAATGGTGGTAATTTAACCTTGCCACTCAGACAGCACAATTCAGGCGTTTCTCCTGTGAACTTCAATGCACCACAATGGTTGCACACCCTCCATTGGGTCAATTTGAACGGAAGGATGCGAGCTGTAGTCAAATGTGCAATCGTAATGAAACGCTACTCGATTCAAATCAACACTTGAAGCACTTCTTCTTACGCGTTTATTTCGATTTTCACGTTGTTGAATTGTTTGATTTGCTCGACGATTTCTCATTGTTAACCGAGCCGTTTCATTTGCCGCCTGTCTTTCTTCTTGTGTTTGTGATGCACGAAGTCGGGCCATACTAACACGGCGCTGTTCTCGTGCGATTTCTTGTTCATCCGTATTCAATTGATTGGCGATATTCCGAACTCTACTTGCATTACGGGTTCGATGCGAAAGATTAGATGTTCTGGGTCGCGGCATTGTGAATAACACTGAGAAATGAATGTCACAAAAGCAATTAAGAAATTATCAATACATACATCTGCACCTGCACAGATGTCATGACCTCACAAAAATAAACATCGATGCAAACATGTGCTCAAATATCACAACCTCACAAAATGAAGACCTTCGTTGGGAACTTATCGTTTGAAAATAGAATTCCACACCAATATGATCAATCAGAATTAAATGAACAGCGAATTCGAATTGATTTTCAAAGTAATCCACCTAAAAATAAATTGCACATTTGGAAATTAACGTTTGGATTGATTATCGATGCGCACGCAATAACAAAGAACATAACCATTTACAATGTGCACTTCATCAAACTGAACTCACCTCTATGAAATCACTTTTAAAAAATGCTGATAAATCGCAACACACGTCTGCACAACACAATAGCATGCGATGGAAAGACTGTGCAAATGAATCAGCTGTCAAAAGTTTATGCACACAACTCCATCTACTGGCAATACCGGAACCAGCATTTGAAATCATGTTCGTTTTTAATGTTTGACAAAAAAAATTGCTACAAAAACAATTGTCACACAAATTTGGTGGAGAAACAATTGTCGCAAAAAATTGTCAAAAAAAAAAATAGTCACAACGTAACGTTAACATAAACGTCATCTATCATGAAGATGGCGTAGTAAAATCACTCCATACAAAATGTATTGGAAAATGAATTTTCTTGATAATTTCTTTTTTCGGGGATATTTCGGGAATTTTCTTGGGTATTATTCTTGTTTGGCTGGAGACCAGTCCGAATTGGTGCGAATCTTCGAAATCGGTCCAGGCGTTCTTGAGTTATAAGCGTAGTAACTAAAGTCACTCTCTTTTATATATAGGTATAGATAAGTGTATGTATGTATTTGTGTGTATGTGTAAGTGGCTATTTTGAACTTTTTATATGATGAATGTCTATTATAAGAATGTTTTAAAACGATCTTTGTGTGTTTAATAGATTTATTTTCTTAGAAACTGCTTTTTTTATTTCCAAGTGATCAAGTTTTTTACTTTTATTTACATTAGACAGTAAGTTGTAGCCTTCTATATCTAAAAAGCGAATATTATTTATGTAATGTTTTGCAAATCGTATTCTTTTGTTTCCTTGAATAATGTCTTTTCTATTTTTTTCTAATCCAATACTTATATTTCTACTAGTTTGTCTGATATATCTATTTTATTTAGTAGGCAAGTAAATTTAATTTACTCTATAGGTTGGGTATTATAAATAGCGAATAAGGAAACTAACCAAGTAAATCTACTAATTAATGTACACCCTAGAAAATCGTGGTATTCGGAGTCATTCATTGGTTAAATGCGAATACCTGTTTGGTTCACTGCGTTCAAATGAACATAACCTTATTTTTAAAAGTTTATATTTTGTGTGTGTCTGATAACTTCAATTTTGATAACGCTACATTTATCGGTTGGTATTTTACAAATATAAAGTGTGTATAAATTGTCACAAAAGCTACACGCAGCAACGTTCTTCGTTTGGTTCTGAATAAAAAATCTTAATGTTAAAATGTCGTATCATGCTTCGTTTGTTTTCACGGGGTTCTTGAAGTTCAGACTTTTAGTGCGTAACTAACCTTTGCTCTTCGATATCTGTTAATAGAGATAGATGCAATTTAGTTTAAAGAAAAAATTTTTACTAGTATTATTTCGTAAACGTTTTCTTTTTGATTTAAAAGCTTGCTTTAAACATTTATTCATTAACGTACTTCCACGAAAAACACATTTGGCAACGTTGTAGAACAATAAGTTTGTATTTCAAAGTGAGTTCAATCAAAATCATTACTGTCAAATTTTGACATTTACGAATTTACGAAGCATGATACGACATTTTAACATTAAGATTTTTTATTCAAAACCGAACGAAGAATGTCGCTACGTGTAGCTTTTGCGACAATTTATACACACCTTGTATAAACAAAAAGAAATAGTAAAGAATTGAGATTGTTTTTGTATTTCTTCATTTTATTCAGTGGCTCCATCGTTTATCGAAACGCTAAACCGCAAAATACATTGGAATTCAGAGTTATTCTACAAATACTTATTTTACTTGCATGCATCTTATAATACCAGATTTAAATTTATTCGTTGAATAAATTTCTTCGTCAATTTGTTATTCAGAGATTCATTCGCTGTTTATAACTGGTATAGAAGGTCCTTGAAAATATGAAGTCATGTCTGAGATAGATTGATTTTTGACAGACAACAGTTGACATTTAATAATTATTACAAATCAGATATAGCAAACGCCAATTAAGTTGGCGCGAGGAGGGGTAAGTTCGCGCAGGATTAGAAGTAGTGGGGAGATTTGTATTTGGTTTTACATCAAATGTCAGATAATTCTAACCTCTGAGCGTGTATCACTTTATGATCCCCTAGCAAAGACATTATGTTCCGTCAAACGTCAATGACAAATGTATTCTGACAATTACTTGAGTAGTGGGGGTGGACGTTTTTAAAAACGGCTACTGCGCACCCCCTCCTCGCGCCAACTTAATTGGCGCTTGCTATACTTAAGTAAAGATATACGATTTTTTGTTCAGAGACCACTTGACTTCGAATGTTTCTGAGCACCCGTTAAAAATTATTCTGATATAATAGAGAACTTCTTATTCAAATAATATAGTAATATGGCACTTACAAAATAGAGGGCGCCACAATTTAAATTAATTCAAAATTTCAAATAAAAATTGTCAAAAAATGAAAATATGACAATAATAATATTGGTTTAATATTCCATAAGATTACCGTTATAAAAGATGATGTAAAATTATTATGCGCTCTTTCTATAATTAAAATTTAAAATGTAATGAATATATTTTATTTACTTATCAAGTTATCAACATGAGCAAAATTTATAAAGCAGTTACAGGGGCGCTAGACAAGGTAGTACCTACAAGTTTAAAACCGATTTGGGATCATCCTGCAGGTATGCGCTTATTAACACTTCATTCAGAAAATTATTATGTAATCAAAATTACTTTCAGGACCAAAAACAATATTCTTTTGGGCACCAGCATTTAAATGGGTAAAAAGCTTTTATATGTGGTGGTACATTTTGACTATTTTTGCTTTTTAAGGGTCTAGTCTTAGCAGGTATCGGAGACATCCTGAGTAGACATCCATCCCAAATTAGTATATCTCAGTCTGGAGCATTGGCAATGACAGGATTGATATGGTCAAGATATTCAGTTGTGATAATTCCTGTGAATTACAATTTGTTAAGTGTCAACGCTTTTGTAGCTATTACACAATTGTATCAATTATACAGAGCTATAGAGTAATACTTTTAAATTAATTAGTAAGGTTGATGATTAATTCTTATTCTTTTCAGTTATCAACAGAAACATCCTTCGGAAGGAAAATAAAAATGCATGTATAACTTAATATGTATTGACTAGTAAACTCTAAAATAAAATAAATAAATTATTTATGTAGGGCAATCCTTAAAAGGCACATTATTTAATTTTTCTATTTCTGGTCTTATGTGAACTTCTAAAAATAAAAATTACAAAAATATAAATTTATACAAAACAAAAAGAAAAACAATACCAAATTTTCCTGGTTCAACTTCCTTTGCTTGAACAACTGTTGTTAGTAGTTCTTTTTCTACAGCCTTCGAATGATTTATTAACTAAAATAAAATATTTTATAAATTTTATTTTGCAGTTAATATGCATATCTTAACATAGAAAATATTACTTCTTTTATAGAATCCAAATTTGTCACGAACATGTTTTTTCTAAATTCCTCGTTTATACGTTCTCTACTTTTTATTAATGCAAAATTGTCACCTTCAAAAACTCTCTGTCTTGCTCTATGGAGACTTTTAAAATGTTGTAAAACCTATATGATTACAGAAGTTAGATTATTTATAATATTTTATCTAATTATCACTTACTTCCCTTCTTAATACCGACATAATAAAATAATTTTATTAAACAGTTTGTTAGGTTATGTTTCCTCCTCTTTATTTGTAAACTTTGACAAAATTAAATTATGAAGATTAGGAACAATTAATTGATTAGTATAATATTAGATGGCGCCGCATAATTTAGAAACATTTGTAACAATATTATTTTAATGCAATATAGTATTTTAATGCTTGTCCTTGGATTTAAGATGGCACTAAATACAAAACTATTGCCTGTAAGTAACCCAAAATACCGCCTAGAGCAAAACCATTTCTTTTTAGTTTTACATCAGTTTTAGTTTATCATTAAACTGCATAAAATAGTCAATCAAAAGTGAACTTCGATGATGAAGTGAAAACGTTGAAGATTCGATCCTATTTTTAAGGTAATCAAACGATTATTACTATTTTTTTATATTACTTAATGCGTAGTCTGTGTAAATATTATTAAATAGTAAAGAAATAGTTACATCGTTGTTTGAATATACTAGTTAGTCAATGTAATGGAAATAAAATTTGATCGATTTTCGGCCCATAATGTGCTGTTCTCTAGTGACAAATGGATTATTTACAATATAAAAGAAGCTGATAGCTTGCAGAAATCTATCGAATTAGTTAAAATAATTATTAAAATTAAATTTAACTTGATATAAAATTTATATTAATATTTAGGTAATTTCAAATAACATTTTCTAATTTAATTATCAAATTAAATATTTTTTAATTTTAGACGAGAAATACATTGACGCCAAATTTCAATTGTCGTAAAATATAACGGACAAGCGTCTCACTTTCATACTTGCCACTATTTACATATAGGACAGTCGTCCTTTCATATGGAAAACAAATATGTAAATTATTGGTATATACATATATGGTGTATATAATGGTGATTCATTTAGAGATACTTTTTCCAAAAGCAAAGAACAAATAAAAAAGGCCAATTTATTTAAGAAACTTGATTATCATACAAAAGAACCATTCTTTACAAATATTTTTTAAAGATTATTTCTCTCAAATGTTGGCCGCGACTGCGGTTAACGCAGTCTATTCTGCTGTTCCAATTTTCAATGACGCGTTCTAGCATTTCGAGTGGTATTTGTCCATTGACCCGAGTAATATTGGCCTCCAATGCCTCAATTGTAGCCGGTTTATCCATGTAGACTTTAGACTTCACGTAGCCCCACAGAAAAAAGTCTAATGGTGTGATGTCACAAGATCTAGGCGGCCAATTTACTGGTCCGAAGCGTGAAATTAAATGTTCACCGAATCGTTCTCGCAGTAAAGCCATAGTTTCACGAGCTGTATGGCTAGTGGCGCCATCTTGTTGGAAGTAAATGTCTTGTAGACCACGGGTGTCAAGTTCAGGCAGCAAATAGTCCCTTATCAAGGCGCGATAACGATCGCCATTCACAGTCACATTCCGGCCGGCTTCTGTTTTGAAGAAATATGGACCAATTATTCCACCGGCTCATAATCCGCACCAAACAGTTGTTTTGTCTGGATGTAATGGTAGTACTTCAATCTCTTCAGGTTGCTCATCACCCCAAATACGGGCATTTTGCTTATTCACGTACCCATTAAGCCAGAAATGGGCCTCATCGGAGAACAAAATTTTTGTCGAAAACAGTGGATCTTCTGCAAGTTTATCAAGAGTCCAACGGCTGAAACGGAAACGATTCGGAAGGTCGGTCGCCTTTAGTTCTTGCACTAGTTGAATTTTGTATGCTTTTAAACCAAGATCCTTTCGTAAAATACGCCAAGTTGTTGCATACGGCAAACCAAGCTGTTGAGAACGGCGACGAATTGATTCTTCCCGGTCTTCGCGTACACTCGCTGCTACCGCCGCTATATTTCCTTCACTACGTGCTGCATGAGGTCTATGTGGTCGCGTATTATCCATTATTGTAAATTGAGTTTCAAACTTATTGATGGTATAGCGAATTGTGCGTTCGGAAGGCCGATTATGTGGCCCATATGTTGCTCTAAGCGCACGATACACATTCCTTGTAGAACGCCCATTTTCGTAATAAAGCTGTACTATTTGTAGACGCTGTGCCGGGCTAAGTCTTTCCATTACGTAATGTCAAATAGTACTGAACCAGAATGCGCAGTCCGCTGACGCGTCGCATGCGCGCTCAGTCATTAAATCCCCACCTAAAAAAGTACCTCCAAAGGAATGATCCATTATATGTATCTGCTGACTGAACAATATTCGGAAATTCTTATTAGGTTAAATAAAATGCACATTTTTAAATAATTATATTTTAAAGGTAAATGTTATTCATATTTATAAAAATATAAGTTTTTTAAATATAGCTGTTATACATGTATGAATGCAAAACTATTTTGTTAGTTATTAAAGTTATTATACATATTATACTTGACAAAAGTATCGATGCCGGAAAAAAGAGTAGGTATAAGAATATTGTAATAGCTGTTTTATCGAGATTAAAACAGCTATTACAATATTCTAAAATTATATATGATTATAATTATCTGATTTTGTTTGAGCGTTCTATAAATGGTATAAATGGAAATTCTTAAACCATGTCACCCCAAATCCATCCATTACCTACTCCAGATTTGTCTCTTAAGGTATACAAAAATAATAAACCATGGAATAATTCATAATTTAAAAGTTTCAATAGCAAATACATTGTATTTTTCAATAAATCCCAAGACAGTTGTTAAAACTCTATTCTATTCTTAATAAAAAAAATGAACGCTTGCATACATGTAGGTATGTGTGGCACTTACTTTGTATAAAATGTTTATTGTTTTTGTAACTACTTGAAACAAATTTACACTGTTTATATATTTGCGTCCATATTAGTAAGTCTAGAATAAACTTTGTATGGTCTTCACATGTATTGTTCGTATTAAACCAATCAGGTGTTTGCATTAAGTTTTTTTTATATATTTTTTTCGTGCTAAAATATATTTTGCTTTCAAAATATTTTATCCTATAGCGTGAAAAATATTTAAACAATAATTTTGTGAATATCCAAAGACTACAATTAAAATATGAGCACTTGAGCCCAGACATATTTAACAAAAATGTCTCAATTTTATCACTCTAAATTGCAAACACTTAATTTAATTAGCAAAATTCATCTTATATGTTCTTAATACAATCTCAAAATGTCCACTTAATATTTATATTCAAAAACACAGTCCCATCGTTTATTTCATAAGCACAACTATTATAAAGAAAAATAAAATAATGCAAGATATACAAAATTGAAAATAAGAATGTTATACAAGTCTGTATTTTCTTAAAAAATCAATTCATCAATTTCTATGTAATTTAGAACCTTAGAGGTGCTTATGTACCGTGCCTTCATAATAGGTTGTAACCCACGTGACGTGTTGCAATATTGATTGCATACATAGGATTGGCAATCCTGCATAATAAGTTCCTAAACTCAAATGTTTTGTTATGACAGTTTTGTACGTTTTGTGTATTGTGTCAATTAGATTTTCTTTGCATTAATTTTATATTTATTTCGCGTTAAAAAAAGTCAGTTCTTTGAAGAGCTATTGAAGATATTCTAACTTTTGTGAAGGTTAGTTATCTATTAATAACATTGAATGTATGTATATATAAAATAATTTCATTTTAGGTTATAACCTCCAAAATGGCATTTACCGTCGAACAAGATGCATTCATTTTAGTGGCCCATTATAGAAGTGCTACACAAGATGCCGAAGGCAATTGGAGTTATTCACTTCCAAGTTGTATAGATCAATTTATACAACGCTTCCCAGATTTTGACTTTGATTATGATTCATTTCGACATCGTAGACATATTATAACACATCGTTTTGAGGATAAACATTGTATTTGTAAAGGGAAATCGACTGGGAGGCCCACCAAATTAACTGAAGCTGTTGTAGATGTTATTCGGCAGCGAGTAGAACATAGCCCTCATAAATCAGTTAAAAAACTATCTCAGCAAACAGGTATTTCATATTTATTTTTAATTGTACAAAGTTAACATTCAAAAAAATGTTCTTGTAGGTCTCTCAGTTGGAACATGTCACAAAGCATTAACAAAAAAGATACATATGCATCCTTATAAAGTTACTATTGTTCATCAGTTACATCCAGTCGATTACGATACGCGAATTAGATTTTGTGAATGGTTTAATAATCGAATGAACGATGATCTCCTAGATTTAACTTTTTTTAGTGACGAAGCATGGGTACATCTTACAGGATACGTAAATTCACAAAATTATAGATCTTGGGCTACAGAAAATCCACACCAACTAGTAGAAACATCATTACATCCTTTAAAAGTAGGAATATGGGTGGGAATGTCGAGAAGAAGAATTATTGGGCCAATTTTCTTTTACGATACCATTACTGCAGCAAGATATCGAGGAATATTAAATGAATTTATTAATCAGCTGCATGACGATGAATTAGAAAATGGCTGGTTTCAACAAGATAATGCACCTGCTCACACGGCCAGAGACACACACCACTATTTGACAGAATTTTACGACGATGGACTGTTTAATTTATGGCCACCCCGTTCTCCCGATCTTACTCCGCTTGATTTTTACTTATTTGGACATTTGAAAAATAGGATATATAGAAATAGACTACATAATTTACAAGAACTAGAAGCAGCAATTGTGCATGAAATAAATAACATTACGCAGAATGATTTACATAATGTTTTTGAAAATTTAAAACGTAGGGTGAATATTTGTTTGCAACAAAATGGTCATCATTTCCAACATTTATTATAAATATGTTATTGTGAAAGAGCTTTCAGTACGTTAGCTCCTCATAAAATGTGTTTGTACAGAGGCAAAATTGACAATTTTTTCATTTTTAACTGTAAATAAAATTTTTGCTATTAAAATGATAATAAACACTAGTGTTTTAATTGAATAAACATACAACTAAAATTTATTTTTATTATTCCAAGAAATTACTTACGTTTCAATTAAAATAAAATTAAAAAACATCTGTCAAACTATTTTGAACTAGGAATATTTGTATAGGAGTAGTACCAATCTGTAATGTTGGTTGCATATGTATCATGTTACAACAGATAATGAAGGCTCTACAGAACTTTCTAACATTTATACACGTCATTTAAGTATACTTTAGCAGAATGATATTTCTTTCATAAGGCATTTGGTGTAAATATTTACAAAGATTTCCTATCAGTTTTTATATAAATACGGCATACATGTTTTTCAAATATTTAATACAAAAGATTTGAGGATGCCCACGCGATTGCGTTCGAGTTTATTTTCGTTAATAAATATCGATTGTACAAAGTAAGGCATTAAAATGCACTTTAATTTAGACGGTATATATATTTCTTTCAAGAAAGTCCTACAATTACCTCTCATGAATGAACAAACACTCTATCACATACACTACAAAGACGAACCCATTGATATACACATTCTCAAAACAAAGACCTTGGTGTTTTCTTTGATCAACGTTTGCAATTCAATGACCTCATTCTATCCATTTGTAACTTCGCTTCACGCACTCTTAGCTTAGTTTTGTTATTCGATCCTGCCGTAAATTTGCAAATCTAAAGACGCTCTATTTTAGAATGGTTCGCCCTAAACCTGAATATGCGTCAATTAGTTGGTACCCTTATTCTGTCTACCAGCAAGGATCCAGAGAGTGCAGTGAAGATTCTTGAAATGATTAACCTACAAGTTATCTAAGTAGGGGTGTTGATTATCAAGAATTGCTGCGAGAACACAGCCTTACCTCACTTGCTGATCGCAGAGAGATAGCGAGTGCCCACCTTATGATTAAACTAGTCAACAATGGTATCGGCGCACTGAATTTACTCTCTGCTGTTGACATTATGGTTCCAAAATATGCAACCAGATCAAATAAAACATTCGCCGAAGATAAAGCTAGAACTAACGTCTTCGCTAAAGCACCAATTACGCATATGACTAAAAATGCTAACACAATTTTCCCTGATCCTTTTTACCCTTTCGCTACAATTTAACCATTTAACAATCAGTAAATTCCCCACGTTTGCATCTATTGACAAAAAATTCGGTTAGTATTTCTTATGATTTTCTTTATTTGAATTGTTATTTTTTACTCTAGTTAGCTTATGGATTATAATTTAATTTAGTTTTTGACACTGTACTTTTTTATTGTATTGTCCTCTTAATGGAGAGATCTATTGGACAATAAAGTTAATTATTATTATAACGGGTGTTCAGAAACATTCGAAGTCAAGTGGGCTCTGAACAAAAAATCGTATATCTTTACTTAAGTATCTGATTTGTAATAATTATTAAATGTCAACTGTTGTCTGTCAAAAATCAATCTATCTCAGACATGACTTCATATTTTCAAGGACTACTTTGACTTCGAATGTTTCTGAACACCCGTTACTATTACTAAAATATTTTTAGTGTTGCATATAGTCTCATAGAGGTCGCTAGTAATAGAACATCAGGTGTCAAAATTAATCTCATCATTCGTTAACCTAAATCTAAAGTTTCATCACGATACGGCAAGTGATTTAGTCATAGTGAATTTTTAAAATTTATAAGTTGGCCGAAAGAATTGAATTCGAGAAAATTATCGCGGAATAATTTTTTACAACTTTCGGAGAGGATTAACTGAACAACAATGTCTTGCTGAGTTGGTTTCTGTTTTCGAAGATGATGCACTACATCAATTCGACAAGACGTTTCGTAACTTTTAACGGAAGAGCAAAATCTTTGAGTCGGTTCAATAACGGAAACTCGAAAACGTCTATAGTTTTGTCAGGGACGATGAATCATGAATCATGAATTTATTCCTATGAAGCCGAAAATAAACGTCAGTCCGCTGTTTTGGTGTTTCAAGAGGAAGAGGATCCGACAAAAGTTATCTGTTCTCTAAGTGGGTCGCAACGTCTTAAAATCAAGTCATGTAGCTACAATTCCTTTGCATGATCTAAGAACGGTTAACTCGGATTGGTACACAACCGTTTGTTTGACAGAAATAATCGCCGTGCTCCGAGAAACCAACCTACAACGGCGAATCATCCTGCATCATGACCACACAGCTCGAAAAACAATTGAGTTTTTGAAGTGGCAAAATATCGAATTATTATATCAATCCTCCGTATAGTCCCGACCTAAGTCTCAACGATTTCTTTACGTTCCCAGATATCAAGAATGGAATGTACGGTCGACGATTTCAGTCGCCGGAAGAATTTCAAACGGCAATTTTAACTGACCCAACTAAAGACTCGAATAACTGCTTTAACACGTTGACGAAGACTCACCTTTTTGTAGTGGTGAATTTGGCGACGCACCAATATAAATAGGAAAATTTAATAAATATGTAAGATATTTAAACCAAAATATTTATTTTGAAAAAATAAAGACCTTTTACATAAAAAACAATTAGACGACTATAGACGTCCATGTCACGCCATGTGTAGTACAAGTTGTGTACTGTGACGGAGCGGCTATGGACGTCCTCACAGTTTTTATTACTAGCTAAGCCAATGATGTATGCCATTCCTCAAAACAAGGAGCAGGGCATAATGGTGGATTTTCGGGGCAGTTCTTACACCTGTAGGATGTTTCCCTTCTAATTTTATTGCGTGTACACTGTCTGCAATTCAAAAAATGTGTGCTTTTTGTAGTTTTCTGGTGTTGGGATTTTTTCAGGAAAATGCTGTTGAGATGGTCTTGCTTCTGTTGTTGTCCTTCTTTTGGTTATCAGTTTCCCACCATCAATAACGTTTTATGGCAAACCTATCAAGGATATAATTACCTGGTCCCTGAAGACATTGTATTTTATTTTCTGGACACCCTTACAGTAAAGAGAAAAGAAATTCGCATACATATTGTCATGAATTTTTCCCCGAAGAGAAAATTTAAAGAAACAGTAAAAGACTATATATTTATGTACATTTTATTCCAGGAAAATAATTTGAAATATTGTATTTAAAATTTTGTTATAATGTGTATTTTTGTCCACGCCTGTAGTATGTTCGAGCGTGATTATGAGATACGCAGTTCCGGCCAAGCGGAAGTATATCGTAGCAGTTGATCTTTTGATTTTGTTATAGGCTAGGAGATATTCATTTCCGGAGGGAAGAGGCAGAGATTTTCTGTCCATTAGCCAGATAGGTTCAGTTTATTTTTGCTGAATAAAGACTTCCTTTTTATTCAGTATTTTATTGTTAATTTCGGTTTATGTTTTTAGTTGAGTTATTGCTGATGTGTTTAAAGTAATTCTCGATTTATTACGAGTCTTTGATACTTGTAATTTTTGATTTGTGCGACCTATCTGAAATCTCTCTTTTAGAATTTTTTTTAGTGAAGTGTGACTACTACATTAATTAATGTACGTGTATATTTGCAAGTATATTTTATATATTAATTTAGTTATATGATTTGTATATTGATTGAGCTCTTAAATTCAGTAAAGTATTAGTTTATAAAATATATTTATAGTTAAATAAATATCAAGGAAAATTTTCATACTTTTTATGAAGTATTTTTTTATCAGTAATATATTTTAGAAAGTAGGAATTGGTGGGAAAAGTACATTTTACCATGTTGAATGTGCGCATGGGTTAATTTTGATGCGCGCGCTTACTGTTATTTTTCTGTTTGACGTTTGAAGTTGGGAATAATGTAATTATTGAAGTCTGATAGTTTTCCTAAATATTTAATTAGTTTAATTTTGTTCGCGGTCAAAGTGAGGTTTTTCTTCTTATATAAGTCATTATTTATAAAAGTTTTCCTCACGCTGTGGCATATTTATTGCCTCAGCACTTCTTTATACTCTGTAAAGTTGAAATTTTCTTTTTTTTTTGTAGTAAATGTTTGTGTTGTTAATGCTAGTTTTATTTCTTTGTTAATACCTTTTGTTTTATTCGCCACATACCCTTTGAGGGTAACCCTGAAGATACAAGAGCTCCTGGAAAGCTGTACCGATTTGAGTGAAACTGGGCAAGCTATTGTGTATTGTGGGCCAATTTAAATAAGTTAATCAACACCACAATACATAGCAATATGTCAAGGAGGTGAAAAATCACTTTCTAGTACCATCGGATACTTTTTCTAGGGCATGAGTAATAACTGAGCATTTGGTCGCTTTTATCCACACCAGACATATTTTTATTATACCCTGCGATTTCTAATGGTTTGATTTTTTCGACCCCATATCGATTAGTAACTGTAACCAATTTTGGTTGATATCCGGTGGTAATGGCAATGACATCTCGTTTGTCTTTCCATTTTGATATGTAAATATTATTTTTCTTTCGCCATACATAATCGCCCTTTTTCAGTTTCTTTGCAACTACTGCAACAGGATTCCCACGTCGTATAGCGCGCAAGGTCCCGGTAGAGTGGGTTTTACGAGAAATGAGTTTGGATGATAATGACACACTATTGTAGAAATTGTCCATATAGATATGATGCCCTTTATCCAGATAAGGTTCTAATAACCTCAGAACCAGTGATTCTGTTTTGGAAGTGTTGGCGTCGTCATTGTCTGATTTTCCTTGGTAAATCTCTATATTCAAAACATAGCCATCTGCTGAACATACTTCATAGAATTTTATTCCTGTTCTTGGCCTTTTTGTTTTTGATATATTGACGTAAACTCAGCCGTTCTCTAAACAGTAGCATTGACTCGTCTAAAGATAGAGCCTAGTAAGGATAAAAATCAGCTCGAATGATTTTTATGACTAAACGTAAAAGGGCCCTAATTTTATGAAGCCGATCATTTGGTTCATTATCGTCGCTGTTAGCACTTAGGCATCTTAAAATTTGTTCATATCTTCGTCCACTTAATGTTGATAGAAATATGAGGTGCTAATATAAAGGATCATATGTAAACAGCTGCCGTATAGCCGGTACTTTTATTTGCCCTTGTAACAAGCAGAGCCCAAAAAACTTTTTTAGTTCGTCCATAGTGACATCTTTGAATTCTCTGAAACGGCTATTTCTTGTTTGAGGACGTTGTACATTTTCCATCTGTCTGCCATACTTATTAATACTTTCAATATCTCATTGTTCCATAGATTTTCAAAAACTTCAAAGTGTGATTTATTTTGCACATCAATTTTTATTCCAGATTGGAAAAAGTTAGGTATTTTTTTTTCTGTATCCTCCAATTCCTCATTTTCATCATCATCATCATCCTGATTTTCCGATCCTGATTCTAAAATATTGTTATCTTCATCTGGTAGTAATTCTTCATTTCCTAATTCCTAATTCATCCTCATCAAAACTGGAGTGATCGTCAGCAGTTTCTGGATTACAATTCGGATCCTCACATTCACCATCATCACTAAAAGGGTCGCATTCCGACCTTGTTTCAACCTCAAACCCCATCAAACCACTGTAGGGGTTTCGCTTCCTCTTTTGGGTCCATTGTGAAATACGATAAACTCTAAGAAATAAACTACTAATACAATAATACAAGCAAGAACGCCTAAAAACTGCATGCAAATCATACCTCATGTAGCACCAAGGAAATAGAAAAGTAGCGAGACTTAACCACAAAATTCACTGAAAAATATAAGAACAATCAATTTTCGCAATAAAAAATCTTTTCGCATGAATAACCTATCACATTCGCTCACGAAATGAATACCATGAATACTAAACGCAGAACATATAACATATTAAACATATACATATATCCAGTTTATGAGATGCATACACACGCGACATTCAACAACCAATATCTTTATAGCGACCCCACCAATTATATTTTCACAAATTAGTGAACACAATGTGACACTATCCATATTACACACAAATTACATCAATAAATCAGCAGAAAATTCAAGGCTGCTATGCACGTTGAAACATTCAAGTGTCACAAGACATCAGTAGCCAGATGGTGGCTATAGACGTCGTTGTCCTTCAACGTGTTAACAATTGGTTTGAATGAATGCAGAAGTGTATAAATTTTTGTGGAAAATATTACGAAAAGCAATAAAGCACTGAACCGATCCACTGTTTGATTTGATGGCTATATGCAACACTAAAGAGAAATCAATAAGAAGTTTAAAAGAAGTTTTATCTGCATATTAATACCTAAAACCTAAAAATTTTCAATAAAAAAAAAGGAAAACAAAGGAAGAAGCTATGCAATTATGTATAAGTAAGAAGGTATAAGGCGCTTTTTCGCGATCTAACCTGGTTATCATAGGTTTAGAGCAGTTTAGTGTGACGTCACTAACATATTTAGATTCGCGAAAAAATATAGGTTAACTTTAAGTAGACTGGCTTTTAATTTTGTTGTTTTGCAGCATTGGCAATTGGAATTTGTAACATTTTTTAAGCAAGTGAAAATTTTAAAATTGTCTGTATCTGTTATTCGAACAGCAAAAACATTTTCGAATACCGTATAAAGACCATAGGTTATCAAAATATTTGCAAGAAAATGTTTATAAACATTTTCGTATGTGTCGACATCCATGCATATAGCAATAACATAACCTATTTGCCTATTAACCGCTCTAAACTTTACTCAACAGGCCGGTTTGACAAACCAAAGCTGACCGCGTTTAATATGACGTCATTACTTTATCGCCAAAATAACAAACCAAGCCAAACTCACTCCAAACCGGAGTCACGAAAGAACGCCTATAGTAATTTATATATTTATTTTTGCAACTATTTGTAAACAAAAAATACATAGATTTAAATTTATTTTTTATTGCGAAATGTTTTATAGAATTATCCCATTATTATTCCATTTGTTTCTTCAATTGGCTTAATTTTGTCAAGCACAAATCTCGCCAATTTCGTCTTTCTTGCAACTTATCGAGGGGAACAGCTTCTTCTAGTTGCTTGGCGATGTCCTTAACAAGTGGACCTTCAAACTTGGGTAGGGGTTTAAAAGTTTTACTGACGGAGTGAATAGTCTTCGAATATCGGTCGCAGTAGTTTACAAATCCTTCGGCATTCAAATGAGTGGTTTCTAAGGCACCTAAAAAGGCATACCTCATACCTAAACCATCAGACATAACTTTATCGATGTCTTTAACATCCAGAATTCCGTCTGATACCAAATTCCATACCTCGTTCAAAATCGCGTATCTAAAAACAATTACATAATAACGAATTAATAAATAAATATTTATATGTATTTTACTGTATTCTGTTTAAAACGAATCCGTCGGTTTCTCTGCTTAAACTGACGGGAGATTGACCTATTTCTTCCATGATTTCTCTAGTCTTCTTCGCTACTTCCGGTTTAGTCCATGGCGCTGGTACTAATTCAACTAAAGGAACGTAGTATGGAGGATTCACAGGATGCGAAACAATTACATTTGCCCTAGGAAATATAATTCCTAATGTACTGTACATACTATTAACATACTACAAATGAGAATTAATTAATATTTTCATTTGTAGTAAGTTGAAAATGTTAACTATATATACACGAAGTATAGAATTGAAGAGTCATGTCTGTCTCCAGGATATCGTTGGGCTGACGAGCTCTAATAAGAGCGAAATGCATACGTTCCGGGATAGACGTGGCTTTTCACGAATTTTTAATTATATTAACAATATAATTTAAATACCTATTCTTCAATTCCTCGGTAAATAAAGACGGCACAAAAGTAGACGTTGAACTAGAATATATAGTATTTGGACCTGAGACTGCATCTATTCCCTTCCAAACCTTTTTCTTCAATTCTAAATTTTCTGGAACGCATTCCTGTATTAATATAGCATCTTTGACGGCTTCTTCTAAGCTGGTACTTCCTATTAGAACGAAAAAATAAGATTATATTAATGTTTCTCTATACATTCTAAGGGGCTTTCAAATTGAGCGCCTTTCTTAAAAAATAAATAAAACCCATAATTTTCATTGATTTTCAAAAACTTTTATTGGTAATTGTAGTATCAGTTATGACATTTATACACGAGAAATAATATCTGACATCCCCTCTTGCTGCTTCACAGCTGTTCGTTCACTCTTTTGTTAAAATTTTCTATTACATTTCGACATAATTGAGACTCTATTTCACCAATGGCACGAACAATTTCATCCTTTAGTTCGAGAATCGATTGTGGTTTGTTCTTATAGACCTGGTTTTTTCGTAACCCCAAGGAAACAGTGTTAGATCTCATGATCCTGGTGGTCAATTAACATCACCATTTCTTGAAATAATTCTTCCAGGAAATTTTTGTCTTTACAAAGCAATTGTTCCGTTAGCAAAATGAGGTGTTGCACCGTCCTGTTGAAACCATATATCCTCTAGATCAATATGATTCAGTTCAGGCCACAAAAATTCAGTTAACATCTCACGATATCGAACGCCATTCACTGTTACAGCATTTTGAAAGAAATATGGTCCAATTTCACAACCTGACCATTATGCACACCAAACAGTGACTCGTTGAGGATGTAAAAGTCTTTCATGAATCACTTGTGGATTTTCCGCACCCCAAATTCGACAATTTTGTTTGTTAACAAAACCTCCAATTTCAAAATGCGCTTCATCAGAAAAAAATATTTTTTGTGAATAATCGTCTTGTTCTTTAATCCAACTGACGAATGCACGACGTTTTGCATGGTCCACTGGCTTTAGTTCCTGTGTTATTTGAATCTTATATGCCTTTAAAGCCAAATTCTTTCGTAAAATACGCCATGTTGTTGATTCACTAAGTCAAACTTAGTGAAACCTACTCGGGCAGCCAGTCAGGGATCTAAACACGGAACTACCAGCATGATAAGCAAATGTACAGATATTTAAATAACATATGATATATATTTATATAGCAGCAACATATATTATAATAGTAAATTGCAGATACATAGGCCAAACTAAACAATATTTATATAAAAGAATACAAGCCCACAAATACTCTAAAACAGACAAAACGGCTTTTTTTACACACAAACTACATCGCGATCACCATTTCGATTTTTAATATACAGATAATCGATAAAGAACAACACACAATTAAAGAAATGATTAATATTAAATAGGAAAAAAATTCAATTAACAACAGAATATATCACTTCTGTCTCTAGGCATCTAAGCAATATATACTATAACCTAATAATGTAACGATATGCAATTTGCCATAATATGTTGCTGTTATATAAGTATATATCATATGTTATTTAAATATCTGTACATTTGCTTATCATGCTGACAGTTCCGTGTTTAGATCCCTGGCTGTCCGAGTAGGTTTTCGTGGTTTTCCTTCACGTTCAAGGCGAATGCCGACAGCTTAACATTTTAAGCCGCTCCACGGGCGCACTCATGGCTTTCCATTCCCCCCCCCCCCCCCCGACTTTGTTGTCTAACTGATTAGAGACTGCTAGGGCATGATTTATTATTATTAAACCAATGTATCTTTGAATAATTTTATCCATGGCAACTACAGATATATAAGTATGACATTAATATGCTGTCATTTATATTAAATCGCCAACAAATTGAATTTACTATATATACAAGTGTCCCGTATCGTTATGTTCAAATTTTAGGTGTAAAGTAGACTTCATTTCAAGTAACAAAAACGCAAAACTTGTATATCCATTTTTATTTGTTTCAAAGTTACAGATCTATGAATGTGATTGTCAGATCATGAAAATAAATGTAATCCTAAAGTCAATACAAACTGATTTCATTTAAAAAAAGTTATACTATTCAATTACAGGCCTGTAATTGTTAACG